>OY282600.1:14330840-15530840 GCA_958298965.1 Chrysolina haemoptera | reverse complement strand
TAATTATTGTTTTGAAAGCATCAAAATCTCAAAAACTTAACTAGATATGGAAAAATGTGTATGAAGAATATCATTGAACTCGATCAGGTCAACAAAAAGTTATTGGTGAAAATTTTTCATTTAAAAAAAAAAATCTGTCTGGACTTGGCATAAAAAAACTCGTCAAGACTTGGCGATAATTTTCGTATTAACGAATTTGAATAAGTCCGTATTATACACACATTATAATGTGAAATACAAACGAAATAGCTTAGTATAATCTAAAAGGTCTTCCTGCTCTTAGAAGAGATCATAGGCATTTTGCTCATGAGAGATTCAGATGGAATTGGGGTTTCAAGTGAATCCTTATGTTCATGCCACGTGCTCGCGGAGGTCTGCAGTAGGCTATGTAGTGTCCGCTGTAGGTGGTTTCACTATTTAGTATTTATTGTTATGAAAGCATCAACATCTCGAAAAGTAATCAAGATATAGAAAAAAGTGTACAGAGAATATCATTGAACTCGATCAGGTCAACAAAAAGTTATTGGTGAAAATTTTTCATATCTCGAAAAAAAAAAAAATTGTGTCTGGACTTGGCCTAAAAAAATTCGTCGAGACTTGGCGATAATTTTCGTTTCGACGAATTTGAATAAGTCCGTATTATACACACATTATAATGTAAAATACAAACAAATAATGGAAGCCTAGTATAATCTAAAAGGTCTTCCTGCTTTTGGCATTTTGCTCCTGGGATATTCAAATGAAATTAAGGTTACAAGTGAATCCTTATATTCATGCCATGTTTTCGCAGAGGTCTACAGTAGGCTATGTAGTGTCCAATGTAGGTAGTTCCACTATAAAGTAATTATTGTTTTGAAAGCATCAAAATCTCAAAAACTAAACTAGATATGGAAAAATGTGTAAGGAGAATATCATTGAACTCGATCAGGTCAACAAAAAGTTATGGGTGAAAATTTTTCATATCTCGAAAAAAAAAATTGTGTCTGGACTTAGCCTAAAAAAATTCGTCGAGACTTGGCGATAATTTTCGTTTCGACGAATTTGAATAAGTCCGTATTATAAACAAAATATAATGTACAATACAAACAAAATATGAAAGTTTAGTATAATCTGAAAGGTCTTCCTGCTCTTAGGCATTTAGCTCCTGGGAAATTAAAATGAAATTGAGGTTACAAGTGAATCCTTATATTCATGCCACGTTCTCGCAGAGGTCTACAGTGGGCTATGTAGTGTCCGCTGTAGGTGGTTTCCCTATTTAGTAATTATTGTTATGAAAGTATCAAAATCTCAAAAACTTAACAGGATATAGAAAAAAGTGTACAAAGAATATCATTGAACTCGATCAGGTCAACAAAAAGTTATTGGTGAAAAATTTTCATATCTCGAAAAAAAAAAATTGTATCTGGACTTGGCCTAAAAAAATTCATCGTGACTTGGCGATAATTTTCTTTTCGACGAATTCGAATGAGTCCGTATTATACAAACAATATAATGTAAAATACAAACGAAATAGCTTAGTATAATCTAAAAGGTCTTCCTCCTCTTAGAAGAGATCATAGGCATTTTGCTCATGAGGTATTCAGATGGAATTGGGGTTTCAAGTGAATCATTATGTTTATGCCACGTGCTCGCGGAGGTCTACAGTAGGCTTTGTAGTGTGCACTGTAGGTGGTTTCACTATTTAGTAATTATCGTTATGAAAGCATCAAAATCTCAAAAACTAAACAAGATATGGAAAAAAGTGTGGGGAGAATATCGTTGGACTCGATCAGGTCAACAGAAAGTTATTGATGAAAATTTTTCATTTCCCGAAAAAAAAAATTGTGTCTGGACTTGGCCGAAAAAAATCTTCGTGACTTGGCGAATAATTTCGTTTCGATGAATTTGAATAAGTCCGTATTACACATACAATATAATGTAAAATACAAACGAAATATGAAATAGAACTAAGTATCTGATAGGTCTTCCTGCTCACAGAAGAGAACATGGGGGAACATGAGGGATTCAGATGTAATTGGGGTTTCAAGTGAATCATTATATTCATGCCACGTGCTCGCAGAGGTGTACAGTAGGCTATGTAGTGTCCGCTGTAGGTAGTTCCATTATTATGTATTTATTGTTATGAAAGCATCAAATCTCAAAAACTAAACAAGATATGGAAAAAAGTGTAGGGAGAATATCGTTGGATTCGATCAGGTCAACAAAAAATTATTGGTGAAAATTTTTCATATCTCGAAAAAAAAAATTGTGTCAGGACTTGGCCTAAAAAAAATCATCGTGACTTGGCGATAATTTTCTTTTCGAAGAATTCGAATGAGTCCGTATTATACACACAATATAATGTAAAATACAAACGAAATAGCTTAGTATAATCTAAAAGGTCTTCCTCCTCTTAGAAGAGATCATAGGCATTTTGCTCATGAGGGATTCAGATGGAATTGGGGTTTCAAGTGGATCATTATGTTCATGCCACGTGCTCGCGGAGGTCTACAGTAGGCTTTGTAGTGTCCGCTGTAGGTGGTTTCACTATTTAGTAATTATCGTTATGAAAGCATCAAAATCTCAAAAACTAAACTAGATATGAAAAAAATGTGTAAGGAGAATATCATTGAACTCGATCAGGTCAACAAAAAGTTATTGGTGAAAATTTTTCATATCTCGAAAAAAAAAAAATTGTGTCTGGACTTGGCCCAAAAAAAATCGTCGAGACTTGGCGATAACTTTCCTAACGACGAATTTGAATAAGTCCGTATTATACACAAAATATAATGTAAAATATAAACAAAATATGAAAGTTTAGTATAATCTGAAAGGTCTTCCTGCTCTTAGGCATTTAGCTCCTGGGAAATTCAAATGAAATTGAGGTTACAAGTGAATCCTTATATTCATGCCACGTTCTCGCAGCGGTCTACAGTAGGCTATGTAGTGTCCAATGTAGGTAGTTCCACTATAAAGTAATTATTGTTTTGAAAGCATCAAAATCTCAAAAACTTAACTAGATATGGAAAAATGTGTATGAAGAATATCATTGAACTCGATCAGGTCAACAAAAAGTTATTGGTGAAAATTTTTCATATAAAAAAAAAAAAAATGTGTCGACTTGTCCTAAAAAAATCCATCGAGAATTGGCGATAATTTTTGTTTCGACGAATTTCAATAAGTCCGTATTATACACACAATATAATGTAAAATACCAGCGAAATAACTTAGTATAATCTAAAAGGTCTTCCTCCTCTTAGAAGGAATCATAGGCATTTTGCTCATGAGGGATTCAGATAGAATTAGGGTTTCAAGTGAATCATTATGTTCATGCCACGTGCTCGCGGAGGTCTGCAGTAGGCTATGTAGTGTCCGCTGTAGGTGGTTTCACTATTTAGTAATTATTGTTATGAAAGTATCAAAATCTCAAAAACTTAACAGGATATAGAAAAAAGTGTACAAAGAATATCATTGAACTCGATCAGGTCAACAAAAAGTTATTGGTGAAAATTTTTCATTTCTCGAAAAAAAAAAATTGTGTCTGGACTTGGCCTAAAAAAATTCGTCGAGACTTGGCGATAATTTTCGTATCGACGAATTTGAATAAGTCCGTATTATACACAAAATTTAATGTAAAATACAAACAAAATATGAAAGTTTAGTATAATCTGAAAGGTCTTCCTGCTCTTAGGCATTTAGCTCCTGGGAAATTCAAATGAAATTGAGGTTACAAGTGAATCCTTATATTCATGCCACGTTCTCGCAGAGGTCTACAGTAGGCTATGTAGTGTCCAATGTAGGTAGTTCCACTATAAAGTAATTATTGTCATGAAAGCATCAAAATCTCAAAAACTAAATAAGATATGGAAAAAAGTGTAGGAAAAATATCGTTGGATTTGATCAGGTCAACAAAAAGTTATTGGTGAAAATTTTTCATATCTCGAAAAAAAAAAATTGTGTCTGGACTTATCCGAAAAAAATCGTCGTGACTTGGCGAATAATTTCGTTTCGATGAATTTGAATAAGTCCGTATTACACATACAATATAATGTAAAATACAAACGAAATATGATATAAAACTAAGTATCTGATAGGTCTTCCTGCTCACAGAAGAGAACATGGGGGAACATGAGGGATTCAGATGGACTTGGGGTTTCAAGTGAATCATTATGTTCATGCCACGTGCTCGCGGAGGACAACAGTAGGCTATGTAGTGTCCGCTGTAGGTGGTTTCACTATTTAGTAATTATTGTTATGAAAGCATCAATATCTCAAAAACTTAACAGGATATAGAAAAAAGTGTACAGAGAATATCATTGAACTCGATCAGGTCAACAAAAAGTTATTGGTGAAAATCTTTCATATCTCGAAGAAAAAAAAATTGTTTCTGGACTTGGCCTAAAAAAATTCGTCGAGACTTGGCGATAATTTTCGTTTCGACGAATTTGAATAAGTCCGTATTATACACACATTATAATGTAAAATACAAACGAAATAGCTTAGTATAATCTAAAAGGTCTTCCTGCTCTTAGAAGAGATCATAGGCATTTTGCTCATGAGATATTCAGATGGAATTGGGGTTTCAAGTGAATCATTATGTTCATGCCACGTGCTCGCGGAGGTCTGCAGTAGGCTATGTAGTGTCCGCTGTAGGTGGTTTCACTATTTAGTAATTATTGTTATAAAAGCATCAAAATCTCAAAAAGTAATCAAGATATAGAAAAAAGTGTACAGAGAATATCATTGAACTCGATCAGGTCAACAAAAAGTTATTGGTGAAAATTTTTCATATAAAAAAAAAAATTCTGTCTGGACTTGGCATAAAAAAATTCGTCAAGACTTGGCGATAATTTTCGTATTAACGGATTTGAATAAGTCCGTATTATACACAAAATATAATGTAAAATACTAACAAAATATGAAAGTTTAGTATAATCTAAAAGGTCTTCCTGCTCTTAGGCATTAAGCTCCTGGGAAATTCAAATGAAATTGAGGTTACAAGTGAATCCTTATATTCATGCCACGTTCTCGCAGAGGTCTACAGTAGACTATGTAGTGTCCAATGTAGGTAGTTCCACTATAAAGTAATTATTGTTTTGAAAGCATCAAAATCTCAAAAACTTAACTAGATATGGAAAAATGTGTATGAAGAATATCATTGAACTCGATCAGGTCAACAAAAAGTTATTGGTGAAAATTTTTCATATAAAAAAAAAATTCTGTCTGGACTTGGCATAAAAAAATTCGTCAAGACTTGGCGATAATTTTCGTATTAACGGATTTGAATAAGTCCGTATTATACACAAAATATAATGTAAAATACTAACAAAATATGAAAGTTTAGTATAATCTAAAAGGTCTTCCTGCTCTTAGGCATTAAGCTCCTGGGAAATTCAAATGAAATTGAGGTTACAAGTGAATCCTTATATTCATGCCACGTTCTCGCAGAGGTCTACAGTAGGCTATGTAGTGTCCAATGTAGGTAGTTCCACTATAAAGTAATTATTGTTATGAAAGTATCAAAATCTCAAAAACTAAACAAGATATGGAAAAAAGTGTACAGAGATTATCATTGAACTCGAGCAGGTCAACAAAAAGTTATTGGTGAAAATTTTTCATATCTCGAAAAAAAAATTGTGTCTGGACTTGGCCTAAAAAAATTCGTCGAGACTTGGCGATAATTTTCGTTTCGACGAATTTGAATAAGTCCGTATTATACACACATTATAATGTGAAATACAAACGAAATAGCTTAGTATAATCTAAAAGGTCTTCCTGCTCTTAGAAGAGATCATAGGCATTTTGCTCATGAGATATTCAGATGGAATTGGGGTTTCAAGTGAATCATTATGTTCATGTCACGTGCTCGCGGAGGTCTGCAGTAGGCTATGTAGTGTCCGCTGTAGGTGGTTTCACTATTTAGTAATTATTGTTATAAAAGCATCAAAATCTCAAAAAGTAATCAAGATATAGAAAAAAGTGTACAGAGAATATCATTGAACTCGATCAGGTCAACAAAAAGTTATTGGTGAAAATTTTTCATATCTCGAAAAAAAAAATTATTGTGTCTGGACTTGGCCTAAAAAAATTCGTCGAGACTTGGCGATAATTTTCGTTTCGACGAATTTGAATAAGTCCGTATTATACACACATTATAATGTAAAATACAAACAAAATATGGAAGCCTAGTATAATCTAAAAGGTCTTCCTGCTTTTGGCATTTTGCTCCTGGGATATTCAAATGAAATTAAGGTTACAAGTGAATCCTTATATTCATGCCATGTTTTCGCAGAGGTCTACAGTAGGCTATGTAGTGTCCAATGTAGGTAGTTCCACTATAAAGTAATTATTGTTTTGAAAGCATAAAAATCTCAAAAACTTAACTAGATATGGAAAATGTGTATGAAGAATATCATTGAACTCGATCAGGTCTACAAAAAGTTATTGGTGAAAATTTTTCATAAAAAAAAAAAATTCTGTCTGGACTTGGCATAAAAAAATTCGCCAAGACTTGGCGATAATTTTCGTATTAACGAATTTGAATAAGTCCGTATTATACACAAAATATTATGTAAAATACTAACAAAATATGAAAGTTTAGTATAATCTGAAAGGTCTTCCTGCTCTTAGGAATTTAGCTCCTGGGAAATTCAAATGAAATTGAGGTTACAAGTGAATCCTTATATTCATGCCACGTTCTCGCAGAGGTCTACAGTGGGCTATGTAGTGTCCAATGTAGGTAGTTCCACTATAAAGTAATTATTGTTATGAAAGCATCAAAATCTCAAAAACTAAACAAGATATGGAAAAAAGTGTAGAGAGAATATCGTTGGATTCGATCAGGTCAACAAAAAGTTATTGGTGAAAATTTTTCATATCTCGAAAAAAAAAATTGTGTCTGGACTTGGCCCAAAAAAATTCGTCGAGACTTGGCGATAACTTTCCTAACGACGAATTTGAATAAGTCCGTATTATACACAAAATATAATGTAAAATACAAACGAAATAGCTTAGTATAATCTAAAAGGTCTTTCTCCTCTTAGAAGAGATCATAGGCATTTTGCTCATGAGGGATTCAGATGGAATTGGGGTTTCAAGTGAATCATTATGTTCATGCCACGTGCTCGCGGAGGTCTACAGTAGGCTTTGTAGTGTCCGCTGTAGGTGGTTTCACTATTTAGTAATTATCGTTATGAAAGCATCAAAATCTCAAAAAGTAAACAAGATATGGAAAAAAGTGTACAGAGAATATCATTGACCTCGATCAGGTCAACAAAAAGTTATTGGTGAAAATTTTTCATATCTCGAAAAAAAAAATTGTGTCTGGACTTGGCCCAAAAAAATTCGTCGAGACTTGGCGATAACTTTCCTAACGACGAATTTGAATAAGTCCGTATTATACACAAAATATAATGTAAAATACAAACAAAATATGAAAGTTTAGTATAATCTGAAAGGTCTTCCTGCTCTTAGGCATTTAGCTCCTGGGAAATTCAAATGAAATTGAGGTTAGAAGTGAATCCTTATATTCATGCCACGTTCTCGCAGAGGTCTAGTAGGCTATGTAGTGTCCAATGTATGTAGTTCCACTATAAAGTAATTATTGTTTTGAAAGCATCAAAATCTCAAAAACTTAACTAGATATGGAAAAATGTGTATGAAGAATAGCATTGAACGCGATCAGGTCAACAAAAAGTTATTGGTGAAAATAATTTTTCATATAAAAAAAAAAAATCTGTCTGGACTTGGCATAAAAAAATTCGTCAAGACTTGGCGATAATTTTCGTATTAACGAATTTGAATAAGTCCGTATTATACACAAAATATAATGTAAAATACTAACAAAATATGAAAGTTTAGTATAATCTAAAAGGTCTTCCTGCTCTTAGGCATTTAGCTCCTGAGAAATTCAAATGAAATTGAGGTTACAAGTGAATCCTTATATTCATGCCACGTTTCGCAGAGGTCTACAGTAGGCTATGTAGTGTCCAATGTAGGTAGTTCCACTATAAAGTAATTATTGTTATGAAAGTATCAAAATCTCAAAAACTAAACAAGATATGGAAAAAAGTGTACAGAGATTATCATTGAACTCGAGCAGGTCAACAAAAAGTTATTGGTGAAAATTTTTCATATCTCGAAAAAAAAAAAATTGTGTCTGGACTTAGCCGAAAAAAATCGTCGTGACTTGGCGAATAATTTCGTTTCGATGAATTTGAATAAGTCCGTATTACACATACAATATAATGTAAAATACAAACGAAATATGAAATAAAACTAAGTATCTGATAGGTCTTCCTGCTCACAGAAGAGAACATGGGGGAACATGAGGGATTCAGATGGAATTGGGGTTTCAAGTGAATCATTATGTTCATGCCACGTGCTCGCAGAGGTGTACAGTAGGCTATGTAGTGTCCGCTGTAGGTGGTTTCACTATTTAGTAATTATCGTTATGAAAGCATCAAAATCTCAAAAAGTAAACAAGATATGGAAAAAAGTGTACAGAGAATATCATTGGCCTCGATCAGGTCAACAAAAAGTTATTGGTGAAAATTTTTCATATCTCGAAACAAAAAAATTGTGTCTGGACTTGGCCCAAAAAAATTCGTCGAGACTTGGCGATAACTTTCCTAACGACGAATTTGAATAAGTCCGTATTATACACAAAATATAATGTAAAATACAAACAAAATATGAAAGTTTAGTATAATCTGAAAGGTCTTCCTGCTCTTAGGCATTTAGCTCCTGGGAAATTCAAATGAAATTGAGGTTACAAGTGAATCCTTATATTCATGCCACGTTCTCGAAGAGGTCTACAGTAGGCTATGTAGTGTCCAATGTAGGTAGTTCCACTATAAAGTAATTATTGTTTTGAAAGCATCAAAATCTCAAAAACTTAACTAGATATGGAAAAATGTGTATGAAGAATATCATTGAACTCGATCAGGTCAACAAAAAGTTATTGGTGAAAATTTTTCATATAAAAAAAAAATTCTGTCTGTACTTGGCATAAAAAAATTCGTCAAGACTTGGCGATAATTTTCGTATTAACGAATTTGAATAAGTCCGTATTATACACAAAATATAATGAAAAATACTAACAAAATATGAAAGTTTAGTATAATCTAAAAGGTCTTCCAGCTCTTAGGCATTTAGCTCCTGAGAAATTCAAATGAAATTGAGGTTACAAGTGAATCCTTATATTCATGCCACGTTCTCGCAAAGGTCTACAGTAGGCTATGTAGTGTCCAATGTAGGTAGTTCCACTATAAAGTATTTATTGTTATGAAAGCATCAAAATCTCAAAAACTAAACAAGATATGGAAAAAAGTGTAGGGAGAATATCGTTGGATTCGGTCAGGTCAACAAAAAGTTATTGGTGAAAATTTTTCATATCTCGGAAAAAAAATTGTGTCTGGACTAGGCCTAAAAAAATTCGTCGAGACTTGGCGATAATTTTCGTTTCGACGAATTTGAATAAGTCCGTATTATACACACATTATAATGTGAAATACAAACGAAATAGCTTAGTATAATCTAAAAGGTCTTCCTGCTCTTAGAAGAGATCGTAGGCATTTTGCTCATGAGAGATTCAGATGGAATTGGGGTTTCAAGTGAATCATTATGTTCATGCCACGTGCTCGCGGAGGTCTGCAGTAGGCTATGTAGTGTCCGCTGTAGGTGGTTTCACTATTTAGTAATTATTGTTATGAAAGCATCAAAATCTCAAAAAGTAATCAAGATATAGAAAAAAGTGTACAAAGAATATCATTGAACTCGATCAGGTCAACAAAAAGTTATTGGTGAAAATTTTTCATATCTCGAAAAAAAAAATTGTGTCTGGACTTGGCCTAAAAAAATTCATCGTGACTTGGCGATAATTTTCTTTTCGACGAATTCGAATGAGTCCGTATTATACACACAATATAATGTAAAATACAAACGAAATAGCTTAGTATAATCTAAAAGGTCTTCCTCCTCTTAAAAGATATCATAGGCATTTTGCTCATGAGGGATTCAGATGGAATTGGGGTTTCAAGTGAATCATTATGTTCATGCCACGTGCTCGCGGAGGTCAACAGTAGGCTTTGTAGTGTGCGCTGTAGGTGGTTTCACTATTTAGTAATTATCGTTATGAAAGCATCAAAATCTCAAAAACTAAACAAGATATGGAAAAAAGTGTAGGGAGAATATCGTCGGACTCGATCAGGTCAACAGAAAGTTATTGATGAAAATTTTTCATTTCCCAAAAAAAAAAAAATGTGTCTGGACTTGGCCGAAAAAAATCGTTGTGACTTGGCGAATAATTTCGTTTCGATGAATTTGAATAAGTCCGTATTACACATACAATATAATGTAAAATACAAACGAAATATGAAATAGAACTAAGTATCTGATAGGTCTTCCTGCTCACAGAAGAGAACACGGGGGAACATGAGGGATTCGGATGGAATTCGGGTTTCAAGTGAATCATTATGTTCATGCCACGTGCTCGCAGAGGTGTATAGTAGGCTATGTAGTGTCCGCTGTAGGTAGTTCCATTATTATGTATTTATTGTTATGAAAGCATCAAAATCTCAAAAACTAAACAAGATATGGAAAAATGTGTAGGGAGAATATCGTTGGATTCGATCAGGCCAACAAAAAGTTATTGGTGAAAATTTTTCATATCTCGAAAAAAAAATTGTGTCAGGACTTGGCCTAAAAAAATTCATCGTGACTTGGCGATAATTTTTTTTTCGACGAATTCGAATGAGTCCGTATTAAACACACAATATAATGTAAAATACAAACGAAATAGCTTAGTATAACCTAAAAGGTCTTCCTCCTCTTAGAAGAGATCATAGGCATTTTGCTCATGAGGGATTCAGATGGAATTGGGGTTTCAAGTGAATCATTAGGTTCATGCCACGTGCTCGCGGAGGTCTACAGTAGGCTTTGTAGTGTCCGCTGTAGGTGGTTTCACTATTTAGTAATTATCGTTATGAAAGCATCAAAATCTCAAAAACTAAACAAGATATGGAAAAAAGTGTAGGGAGAATATCGTTGGACTCGATCAGGTCAACAGAAAGTTATTGATGAAAATTATTCATTTCCCGAAAAAAAAAATTGTGTCTGGACTTAGCCGAAAAAAATCGTCGTGACTTGCCGAATAATTTCGTTTCGATGAATTTGAATAAGTCCGTATTACACATACAATATAATGTAAAATACAAACGAAATATGAAATAGAACTAAGTATCTGATAGGTCTTCCTGCTCACAGAAGAGAACATGGGGGAACATGAGGGTTTCAGATGGAATTGGGGTTTCAAGTGAATCATTATGTTCATGCCACGTGCTCGCGAAGGTCTACAGTAGGCTTTGTAGTGTCCGCTGTAGGTGGTTTCACTATTTAGTATTTATCGTTATGAAAGCATCAAAATCTCAAAAAGTAAACAAGATATGGAAAAAAGTGTACAGATAATATCATTGACCTCGATCAGGTCAACAAAATGTTATTGGTGAAAATTTTTCATATCTCGAAAAAAAAAAATTGTGTCTGGACTTGGCCCAAAAAAATTCGTCGAGACTTGGCGATAACTTTCCTAACGACGAATTTGAATAAGTCCGTATTATACACAAAATATAATGTAAAATACAAACAAAATATGAAAGTTTAGTATAATCTGAAAGGTCTTCCTGCTCTTAGGCATTTAGCTCCTGGGAAATTCAAATGAAATTGAGGTTACAAGTGAATCCTTATATTCATGCCACGTTCTCGCAGAGGTGTACAGTAGGCTATGTAGTGTCCAATGTAGGTAGTTCCACTATAAAGTAATTATTGTTTTGAAAGCATCAAAATCTCAAAAACTTAACTAGATATGGAAAAAAGTGTACAGAGAATATCATTGACCTCGATCAGGTCAACAAAAAGTTATTGGTGAAAATTTTTCATATCTCGAAAATAAAAAAAATTGTGTCTGGACTTAGCCGTAAAAAATCGTCGTGACTTGGCGAATAATTTCGTTTCGATGAATTTGAATAAGTCCGTATTACACATACAATATAATGTAAAATACAAACGAAATATGAAATAAAACTAAATATCTGATAGGTCTTCCTGCTCACAGAAGAGAACATGGGGGAACATGAGGGATTCAGTGGAATTGGGGTTTCAAGTGAATCATTATGTTCATGCCACGTGCTCGCGGAGGACAACAGTAGGCTATGTAGTGTCCGCTGTAGGTGGTTTCACTATTTAGTAATTATTGTTATGAAAGCATCAAAATCTCAAAAACTAAACAAGATATGGAAAAAAGTGTAGGGAGAATATCGTTGGATTCGGTCAGGTCAACAAAAAGTTATAAGTGAAAATTTTTCATATAAAAAAAAAAAATTGTGTCGACTTGGCCTAAAAAAATCCATCGAGAATTGGCGATAATTTTTGTTTCGACGAATTTCAATAAGTCCGTATTATACACACAATATAATGTAAAATACCAGCGAAATAACTTAGTATAATCTAAAAGGTCTTCCTCCTCTTAGAAGGAATCATGGGCATTTTGCTCATGAGGGATTCAGATAGAATTAGGGTTTCAAGTGAATCATTATGTTCATGCCACGTGATCGCGGAGGTCTGCAGTAGGCTATGTAGTGTCCGCTGTAGGTGGTTTCACTATTTAGTAATTATTGTTATGAAAGCATCAAAATCTCAAAAACTTAACAGGATATAGAAAAAAGTGTACAAAGAATATCATTGAACTCGATCAGGTCAACAAAAAGTTATTGGTGAAAATTTTTCATATCTCGAAAAAAAAAAATTGTGTCTGGACTTAGCCTAAAAAAATTCGTCGAGACTTGGCGATAATTTTCGTTTCGACGAATTTGAATAAGTCCGTATTATAAACAAAATATAATGTACAATACAAACAAAATATGAAAGTTTAGTATAATCTGAAAGGTCTTCCTGCTCTTAGGCATTTAGCTCCTGGGAAATTCAAATGAAATTGAGGTTACAAGTGAATCCTTATATTCATGCCACGTTCTCGCAGAGGTCTACAGTAGGCTATGTAGTGTCCAATGTAGGTAGTTCCACTATAAAGTAATTATTGTTTTGAAAGCATCTAAATCTCAAAAACTTAACTAGATATGGAAAAAAGTGTACAGAGAATATCATTGACCTCGATCAGGTCAACAAAAAGTTATTGGTGAAAATTTTTCATATCTCGAAAATAAAAAAAATTGTGTCTGGACTTAGCCGTAAAAAATCGTCGTGACTTGGCGAATAATTTCGTTTCGATAAATTTGAATAAGTCCGTATTACACATACAATATAATGTAAAATACAAACGAAATATGAAATAAAACTAAATATCTGATAGGTCTTCCTGCTCACAGAAGAGAACATGGGGGAACATGAGGGATTCAGTGGAATTGGGGTTTCAAGTGAATCATTATGTTCATGCCACGTGCTCGCGGAGGACAACAGTAGGCTATGTAGTGTCCGCTGTAGGTGGTTTCACTATTTAGTAATTATTGTTATGAAAGCATCAAAATCTCAGAAACTTAACAGGATATAGAAAAAAGTGTACAGAGAATATCATTGAACTCGATCAGGTCAACAAAAAGTTATTGGTGAAAATTTTTCATATCTCGAAAAAAAAAAATTGTGTCTGGACTTGGCCCAAAAAAATTCGTCGAGACTTGGCGATAACTTTCCTAACGACGAATTTGATTAAGTCCGTATTATACACAAAATATAATGTTAAATACAAACAAAATATGAAAGTTTAGTATAATCTGAAAGGTCTTCCTGCTCTTAGGCATTTAGCTCCTGGAAAATTCAAATGAAATTGAGGTTACAAGTGAATCCTTATATTCATGCCACGTTCTCGCAGAGGTCTACAGTAGGCTATGTAGTGTCCAATGTAGGTAGTTCCACTATAAAGTATTTATTGTTATGAAAGCATCAAAATCTCAAAAACTAAACAAGATATGGAAAAAAGTGTAGGGAGAATATCGTTGGATTCGATCAGGTGAACAAAAAGTTATGGGAGAAAATTTTTCATTTCCCGAAAAAAAAAATTGTGTCTGGACTTGGCCGAAAAAAATCTTCGTGACTTGGCGAATAATTTCGTTTCGATGAATTTGAATAAGTCCGTATTAAACATACAATATAATGTAAAATACAAACGAAATATGAAATAGAACTAAGTATCTGATAGGTCTTCCTGCTCACAGAAGAGAACATGGGGGAACATGAGGGATTCAGATGGAATTGGGGTTTCAAGTGAATCATTATGTTCATGCCACGTGCTCGCAGAGGTGTACAGTAGGCTATGTAGTGTCCGCTGTAGGTCGTTCCATTATTATGTATTTATTGTTATGAAAGCATCAAAATCTCAAAAACTAAAGTTATGGAAAAAAGTGTGGGGAGAATATCGTTGGATTCGATCAGGTCAACAAAAAGTTATTGGTGAAAATTTTTCATATCTCGAAAAAAAAAATTGTGTCAGGACTTGGCCTAAAAAAATTCATCGTGACTTGGCGATAATTTTCTTTTCGACCAATTCGAATGAGTCCGTATTATACACACAATATAATGTAAAATACAAACGAAATAGCTTAGTATAATCTAAAAGGTCTTCCTGCTCTTAGGCATTTTGCTCCTGGGATATTCAAATGAAATTAAGGTTACAAGTGAATCCTTATATTCATGCCATGTTTTCGCAGAGGTCTACAGTAGGCTATGTAGTGTCCAATGTAGGTAGTTCCACTATAAAGTAATTATTGTTTTGAAAGCATCAAAATCTCAAAAACTAAACTAGATATGGAAAAATGTGTAAGGAGAATATCATTGAACTCGATCAGGTCAACAAAAAGTTATTGGTGAAAATTTTTCATATCTCGAAAAAAAAAAATTGTGTCTGGACTTAGCCTAAAAAAATTCGTCGAGACTTGGCGATAATTTTCGTTTCGACGAATTTGAATAAGTCCGTATTATAAACAAAATATAATGTACAATACAAACAAAATATGAAAGTTTAGTATAATCTGAAAGGTCTTCCTGCTCTTAGGCATTTAGCTCCTGGGAAATTCAAATGAAATTGAGGTTACAAGTGAATCCTTATATTCATGCCACGTTCTCGCAGAGGTCTACAGTAGGCTATGTAGTGTCCAATGTAGGTAGTTCCACTATAAAGTAATTATTGTTTTGAAAGCATCTAAATCTCAAAAACTTAACTAGATATGGAAAAAAGTGTACAGAGAATATCATTGACCTCGATCAGGTCAACAAAAAGTTATTGGTGAAAATTTTTCATATCTCGAAAATAAAAAAAATTGTGTCTGGACTTAGCCGTAAAAAATCGTCGTGACTTGGCGAATAATTTCGTTTCGATAAATTTGAATAAGTCCGTATTACACATACAATATAATGTAAAATACAAACGAAATATGAAATAAAACTAAATATCTGATAGGTCTTCCTGCTCACAGAAGAGAACATGGGGGAACATGAGGGATTCAGTGGAATTGGGGTTTCAAGTGAATCATTATGTTCATGCCACGTGCTCGCGGAGGACAACAGTAGGCTATGTAGTGTCCGCTGTAGGTGGTTTCACTATTTAGTAATTATTGTTATGAAAGCATCAAAATCTCAGAAACTTAACAGGATATAGAAAAAAGTGTACAGAGAATATCATTGAACTCGATCAGGTCAACAAAAAGTTATTGGTGAAAATTTTTCATATCTCGAAAAAAAAAAATTGTGTCTGGACTTGGCCCAAAAAAATTCGTCGAGACTTGGCGATAACTTTCCTAACGACGAATTTGATTAAGTCCGTATTATACACAAAATATAATGTTAAATACAAACAAAATATGAAAGTTTAGTATAATCTGAAAGGTCTTCCTGCTCTTAGGCATTTAGCTCCTGGAAAATTCAAATGAAATTGAGGTTACAAGTGAATCCTTATATTCATGCCACGTTCTCGCAGAGGTCTACAGTAGGCTATGTAGTGTCCAATGTAGGTAGTTCCACTATAAAGTATTTATTGTTATGAAAGCATCAAAATCTCAAAAACTAAACAAGATATGGAAAAAAGTGTAGGGAGAATATCGTTGGATTCGATCAGGTGAACAAAAAGTTATGGGAGAAAATTTTTCATTTCCCGAAAAAAAAAATTGTGTCTGGACTTGGCCGAAAAAAATCTTCGTGACTTGGCGAATAATTTCGTTTCGATGAATTTGAATAAGTCCGTATTAAACATACAATATAATGTAAAATACAAACGAAATATGAAATAGAACTAAGTATCTGATAGGTCTTCCTGCTCACAGAAGAGAACATGGGGGAACATGAGGGATTCAGATGGAATTGGGGTTTCAAGTGAATCATTATGTTCATGCCACGTGCTCGCAGAGGTGTACAGTAGGCTATGTAGTGTCCGCTGTAGGTCGTTCCATTATTATGTATTTATTGTTATGAAAGCATCAAAATCTCAAAAACTAAAGTTATGGAAAAAAGTGTGGGGAGAATATCGTTGGATTCGATCAGGTCAACAAAAAGTTATTGGTGAAAATTTTTCATATCTCGAAAAAAAAAATTGTGTCAGGACTTGGCCTAAAAAAATTCATCGTGACTTGGCGATAATTTTCTTTTCGACCAATTCGAATGAGTCCGTATTATACACACAATATAATGTAAAATACAAACGAAATAGCTTAGTATAATCTAAAAGGTCTTCCTGCTCTTAGGCATTTTGCTCCTGGGATATTCAAATGAAATTAAGGTTACAAGTGAATCCTTATATTCATGCCATGTTTTCGCAGAGGTCTACAGTAGGCTATGTAGTGTCCAATGTAGGTAGTTCCACTATAAAGTAATTATTGTTTTGAAAGCATCAAAATCTCAAAAACTAAACTAGATATGGAAAAATGTGTAAGGAGAATATCATTGAACTCGATCAGGTCAACAAAAAGTTATTGGTGAAAATTTTTCATATCTCGAAAAAAAAAAATTGTGTCTGGACTTAGCCCAAAAAAATTCGTCGAGACTTGGCGATAATTTTCGTTTCGACGAATTTGAATAAGTCCGTATTATAAAGAAAATATAATGTACAATACAAACAAAATATGAAAGTTTAGTATAATCTGAAAGGTCTTCCTGCTCTTAGGCATTTAGCTCCTGGGAAATTCAAATGAAATTGAGGTTACAAGTGAATCCTTATATTCATGCCACGTTCTCGCAGAGGTCTACAGTAGGCTATGTAGTGTCCAATGTAGGTAGTTCCACTATAAAGTAATTATTGTTTTGAAGGCATCTAAATCTCAAAAACTTAACTAGATATGGAAAAAAGTGTACAGAGAATATCATTGACCTCGATCAGGTCAACAAAAAGTTATTGGTGAAAATTTTTCATATCTCGAAAATAAAAAAAATTGTGTCTGGACTTAGCCGTAAAAAATCGTCGTGACTTGGCGAATAATTTCGTTTCGATAAATTTGAATAAGTCCGTATTACACATACAATATAATGTAAAATACAAACGAAATATGAAATAAAACTAAATATCTGATAGGTCTTCCTGCTCACAGAAGAGAACATGGGGGAACATGAGGGATTCAGTGGAATTGGGGTTTCAAGTGAATCATTATGTTCATGCCACGTGCTCGCGGAGGACAACAGTAGGCTATGTAGTGTCCGCTGTAGGTGGTTTCACTATTTAGTAATTATTGTTATGAAAGCATCAAAATCTCAGAAACTTAACAGGATATAGAAAAAAGTGTACAGAGAATATCATTGAACTTGATCAGGTCAACAAAAAGTTATTGGTGAAAATTTTTCATATCTCGAAAAAAAAAAATTGTGTCTGGACTTGGCCCAAAAAAATTCGTCGAGACTTGGCGATAACTTTCCTAACGACGAATTTGATTAAGTCCGTATTATACACAAAATATAATGTTAAATACAAACAAAATATGAAAGTTTAGTATAATCTGAAAGGTCTTCCTGCTCTTAGGCATTTAGCTCCTGGAAAATTCAAATGAAATTGAGGTTACAAGTGAATCCTTATATTCATGCCACGTTCTCGCAGAGGTCTACAGTAGGCTATGTAGTGTCCAATGTAGGTAGTTCCACTATAAAGTAATTATTGTTATGAAAGCATCAAAATCTCAAAAACTAAACAAGATATGGAAAAAAGTGCGACGAGAATATCGTTGGATTCGGTCAGGTCAACAAAAAGTTATAGGTGAAAATTTTTCATATAAAAAAAAAAAATTGTGTCGACTTGGCCTAAAAAAATCCATCGAGAATTGGCGATAATTTTTGTTTCGACGAATTTCAATAAGTCCGTATTATACACACAATATAATGTAAAATACCAGCGAAATAACTTAGTATAATCTAAAAGGTCTTTCTCCTCTTAGAAGGAATCATAGGCATTTTGCTCATGAGGGATTCAGATAGAATTAGGGTTTCAAGTGAATCATTATGTTCATGCCACGTGCTCGCGGAGGTCTGCAGTAGGCTATGTAGTGTCCGCTGTAGGTGGTTTCACTATTTAGTAATTATTGTTATGAAAGCATCAAAATCTCAAAAAGTAAACAAGATATAGAAAAAAGTGTACAGAGAATATCATTGACCTCGATCAGGTCAACAAAAAGTTATTGGTGAAAATTTTTCAAATCTCGAAAAAAAAAATTGTGTCTGGACTTGGCCTAAAAAAATTCGTCGAGACTTGGCGATAATTTTCGTATCGACGAATTTGAATAAGTCCGTATTATACACAATATATAATGTAAAATACAAACAAAATATGAAAGTTTAGTATAATCTGAAAGGTCTTCCTGCTCTGAGGCATTTAGCTCCTGGGAAATTCAAATGAAATTGAGGTTACGAGTAAATCCTTATATTCATGCCACGTTCTCGCAGAGGTCTACAGTAGGCTATGTAGTGTCCAATGTAGGTAGTTCCACTATAAAGTAATTATTGTTATGAAAGCATCAAAATCTCAAAAACTAAACAAGATATGGAAAAAAGTGTGGGGAGAATATCGTTGGATTCGATCAGGTCAACAAAAAGTTATGTGTGAAAATTTTTCATATCTCGAAAAAAAAATTGTGTCTGGACTTGGCCTAAAAAAATTCATCGAGACTTGGCGATAATTTTCTTTTCGACGAATTCGAATGAGTCCGTATTATACACACAATATAATGTAAAATACAAACGAAATAGCTTAGTATAATCTAAAAGGTCTTCCTCCTCTTAGAAGAGATCATAGGCATTTTGCTCATGAGGGATTCAGATGGAATTGGGGTTTCAAGTGAAGCATTATGTTCATGCCACGTGCTCGCGGAGGTCTACAGTAGGCTTTGTAGTGTCCGCTGTAGGTGGTTTCACTATTTAGTTATTATTGTTATGAAAGCATCAAAATCTCAAAAAATAAACAAGATATGGAAATAAGTGTACAGAGATTATCATTGAAGTCTTTCAGGTCAACAAAAAGTTATTGGTGAAAATTTTTCATATCTCGAAAATAATAAAAATTGTGTCTGGACTTAGCCGTAAAAAATCGTCGTGACTTGGCGAATAATTTCGTTTCGATGAATTTGAATAAGTCCGTATTACACATACAATATAATGTAAAATACAAACGAAATATGAAATAAAACTAAGTATCTGATAGGTCTTCCTGCTCACAGAAGAGAACATGGGGGAACATGAGGGATTCAGATGGAATTGGGGTTTCAAGTGAATCATTATGTTCATGCCACGTGCTCGCGGAGGACAACAGTAGGCTATGTAGTGTCCGCTGTAGGTGGTTTCACTATTTAGTAATTATTGTTATGAAAGCATCAAAATCTCACAAACTTAACAGGATATAGAAAAAAGTGTACAGAGAATATCATTGAACTCGATAAGGTCAACAAAAAGTTATTGGTGAAAATTTTCCATATAAAAAAAAAAAATGTGTCGACTTGTCCTAAAAAAATCCATCGAGAATTGGCGATAATTTTTGTTTCGACGAATTTCAATAAGTCCGTATTATACACACAATATAATGTAAAGTACCAGCGAAATAACTTAGTATAATCTAAAAGGTCTTCCTCCTCTTAGAAGGAATCATAGGCATTTTGCTCATGAGGGATTCAGATAGAATTAGGGTTTCAAGTGAATCATTATGTTCATGCCACGTGCTCGCGAAGGTCTGCAGTAGGCTATGTAGTGTCCGCTGTAGGTGGTTTCACTATTTAGTAATTATTGTTATGAAAGTATCAAAATCTCAAAAACTTAACAGGATATAGAAAAAAGTGTACAAAGAATATCATTGAACTCGATCAGGTCAACAAAAAGTTATTGGTGAACATTTTTCATATCTCGAAAAAAAAAATTGTGTCTGGACTTGGCCTAAAAAAATTCGTCGAGACTTGGCGATAATTTTCATATCGTCGAATTTGAATAAGTCCGTATTATACACAAAATATAATGTAAAATACAAACAAAATATGAAAGTTTAGTATAAACTGAAAGGTCTTCCTGCTCTTAGGCATTTAGCTCCTGGAAAATTCAAATGAAATTGAGGTTACAAGTGAATCCTTATATTCATGCCACGTTCTCGCAGAGGTCTACAGTAGGCTATGTAGTGTCCAAGGTAGGTAGTTCCACTATAAAGTAATTATTGTTATGAAAGCATCAAAATCTCAAAAACTAAATAGGATATGGAAAAAAGTGTAGAGAGAATATCGTTGGATTCGATCAGGTCAACAAAAAGTTATTGGTGAAAATTTTTCATATCTCGAAAAAAAAAAATTGTGTCTGGACTTATTCGAAAAAAATCGTCGTGACTTGGCGAATAATTTCGTTTCGATGAATTTGAATAAGTCCGTATTACACATACAATATAATGTAAGTTACAAACGAAATATGAAATAAAACTAAGTATCTGATAGGTCTTCCTGCTCACAGAAGAGAACATGGGGGAACATGAGGGATTCAGATGGAATTGGGGTTTCAAGTGAATCATTATGTTCATGCCACGTGCTCGCGGAGGACAACAGTAGGCTATGTAGTGTCCGCTGTAGGTGGTTTCACTATTTAGTAATTATTGTTATGAAAGCATCAAAATCTCAAAAACTTTACAGGATATAGAAAAAAGTGTACAGAGAATATCATTGAACTCGATCAGGTCAACAAAAAGTTATTGGTGAAAATTTTTCATATCTCGAAAAAAAAAAATTGTGTCTGGACTTAGCCGAAAAAAATCGTCGTGACTTGGCGAATAATTTCGTTTCGATGAATTTGAATAAGTCCGTATTACACATACAATATAATGTAAAATACAAACGAAATAGCTTAGTATAATCTTAAAGGTCTTCCTCCTCTTAGAAGAGATCATAGGCATTTTGCTCATGAGGGATTCAATGGAATTGCGGTTTCAAGTGAACCATTATGATCATGCCACGTGCTCGCGGAGGTCTGCAGTAGGCTTTGTAGTGTCCGCTGTAGGTGGTTTCACTATTTAGTAATTACCGTTATGAAAGCATCAAAATCTCAAAAACTTAACAGGATATAGAAAAAAGTGTACAGAGAATATCATTGAACTCGATCAGGTCAACAAAAAGTTATTGGTGAAAATTTTTCATATCTCGAAAAAAAAAAATTGTGTCTGGACTTATTCGAAAAAAATCGTCGTGACTTGGCGAATAATTTCGTTTCGATGAATTTGAATAAGTCCGTATTACACATACAATATAATGTAAGTTACAAACGAAATATGAAATAAAACTAAGTATCTGATAGGTCTTCCTGCTCACAGAAGAGAACATGGGGGAACATGAGGGATTCAGATGGAATTGGGGTTTCAAGTGAATCATTAGGTTCATGCCACGTGCTCGCGGAGGACAACAGTAGGCTATGTAGTGTCCGCTGTAGGTGGTTTCACTATTTAGTAATTATTGTTATGAAAGCATCAAAATCTCAAAAACTTTACAGGATATAGAAAAAAGTGTACAGAGAATATCATTGAACTCGATCAGGTCAACAAAAAGTTATTGGTGAAAATTTTTCATATCTCGAAAAAAAAAAATTGTGTCTGGACTTAGCCGAAAAAAATCGTCGTGACTTGGCGAATAATTTCGTTTCGATGAATTTGAATAAGTCCGTATTACACATACAATATAATGTAAAATACAAACGAAATGACTTAGTATAATCTTAAAGGTCTTCCTCCTCTTAGAAGAGATCATAGGCATTTTGCTCATGAGGGATTCAATGGAATTGCGGTTTCAAGTGAACCATTATGATCATGCCACGTGCTCGCGGAGGTCTGCAGTAGGCTTTGTAGTGTCCGCTGTAGGTGGTTTCACTATTTAGTAATTACCGTTATGAAAGCATCAAAATCTCAAAAACTTAACAGGATATAGAAAAAAGTGTACAGAGAATATCATTGAACTCGATCAGGTCAACAAAAAGTTATTGGTGAAAATTTTTCATATCTCGAAAAAAAAAAATTGTGTCTGGACTTAGCCGAAAAAAATCGTCGTGACTTGGCGAATAATTTCGTTTCGATGAATTTGAATAAGTCCGTATTACACATACAATATAATGTAAAATACAAACGAAATATGAAATAAAACTAAGTATCTGATAGGTCTTCCTGCTCACAGAAGAGAACATGGGGGAACATGAGGGATTCAGATGGAATTGGGGTTTCAAGTGAATCATTATGTTCATGCCACGTGCTCGCGGAGGACAACAGTAGGCTATGTAGTGTCCGCTGTAGGTTTTCACTATTTAGTAATTATTGTTATGAAAGCATCAAAATCTCAAAAACTTTACAGGATATAGAAAAAAGTGTACAGAGAATATCATTGAACTCGATCAGGTCAACAAAAAGTTATTGGTGAAAGTTTTTCATATCTCGAAAAAAAAAAAAATGTGTCTGGACTTGGCCTAAAAAAATTCGTCGAGACTTGGCGATAATTTTCGTTTCGACGAATTTGAATAAGTCCGTATTATACACACATTATAATGTAAAATACAAACAAAATATGGAAGCCTAGTATAATCTAAAAGGTCTTCCTGCTCTTAGGCATTTTGCTCCTGCGATATTAAAATGAAATTGAGGTTACAAGTGAATCCTTATATTCATGCCACGTTTTCGCAGAGGTCTACAGTAGGCTATGTAGTGTCCAATGTAGGTAGTTCCACTATAAAGTAATTATTGTTATGAAAGCATCAAAATCTCAAAAACTAAACAAGATATGGAAAAAAGTGTAGGGAGAATATCGTTGGATTCGATCAGGTCAACAAAAAGTTATGAGTGAAATTTTTGCATATCGCGAAAAAAAAAATTGTGTCTGGACTTGGCCTAAAAAAATTCATCGTGACTTGGCGATAATTTTCTTTTCGACGAATTCGAATGAGTCCGTTTTATACACACAATATAATGTAAAATACAAACGAAATAGCTTAGTATAATCTAAAAGGTCTTCCTCCTCTTAGAAGAGATCATAGGCATTTTGCTCATGAGGGAATCAGATGGAATTGGGGTTTCAAGTGAATAATTATGTTCATGCCACGTGCTCGCGGAGGCCTACAGTAGGCTTTTAGTGTCCGCTGTAGGTGGTTTCACTATTTAGTAATTACCGTTATGAAAGCATCAAAATCTCAAAAACTTAACAGGATATAGAAAAAAGTGTACAGAGAATATCATTGAACTCGATCAGGTCAACAAAAAGTTATTGGTGAAAATTTTTCATATATCGAAAAAAAAAAATTGTGTCTGGACTTGCCCTAAAGAAATTCGTCGAGACTTGGCGATAATTTTCGTATCGACGAAATTTGAATAAGTCCGTATTATACAAAAAATATAATGTAAAATACAAACAAAATATGAAAGTTCAGTATAATCTGAAAGGTCTTCCTGCTCTTAGGCATTTAGCTCCTGGGAAATTCAAAAGAAATTGACGTTACAAGTGAATCCTTATATTCATGCCACGTTCTCGCAGAGGTTTACAGTAGGCTATGTAGTGTCCAATGTAGGTAGTTCCACTATAAAGTAATTATTGTTTTGAAAGCATCAACATCTCAAAAACTAATCAAGATATGGAAAAAAGTGTAGGGAGAATATCGTTGGATTCGATCAGGTCAACAAAAAGTTATTGGTGAAAATTTTTCATATCTCGAAAAAAAAAAAATTGTATCTGGACTTATCCGAAAAAAATCGTCGTGACTCGGCGAATAATTTCGTTTCGCTGAATTTGAATAAGTCCGTATTACACATACAATATAATGTAAAATACAAACGAAATATGAAATAAAACTAAGTATCTGATAGGTCTTCCTGCTCACAGAAGAGAACATGGGGGAACATGAGGGATTCAGATGGAATTGGGGTTTCAAGTGAATCATTATGTTCATGCCACGTGCTCGCGAAGGACAACAGTAGGCTATGTAGTGTCCGCTGTAGGTGGTTTCACTATTTAGTAATTATTGTTATGAAAGCATCAAAATCTCAAAAACTTAACAGGATATAGAAAAAAGTGTACAGAGAATATCATTGAACTCGATTAGGTCAACAAAAAGTTATTGGTGAAAATCTTTCATATTTCGAAGAAAAAAAAATTGTGTCTGGACTTGGCCTAAAAAAATTCGTAGAGACTTGGCGATAATTTTCGTTTCGACTAATTTGAATAAGTCCGTATTATACACACATTATAATGTAAAATACAAACAAAATATGGAAGCCTAGTATAGTCTAAAAGGTATTCCTTCTCATAGGCATTTTGCTCCTGGGATATTCAAATGAAATTGAGGTTACAAGTGAATCCTTATATTCATGCCACGTTTTCGCAGAGGTCTACAGTAGGCTATGTAGTGTCCAATGTAGGTAGTTCCACTATAAAGTAATTATTGTTTTGAAAGCATCAAAATCTCAAAAACCTAACTAGATATGGAAAAACGTGTACAGAGAATATCATTGACCTCGATCAGGTCAACAAAAAGTTATTGGTGAAAATTATTCATATCTCGAAAAAAAAAATTGTGTCTGGACTTGGCCCTCAGATCAATAATATAAACAATAGATAGGCCCGATGCTCCGTAAACACCATATTCAGTGAACCGAAGACAACTGTGTTTATAAACATTCACCTCCTAGCTTTCTTGTTTTGAAACATCGACTCCCTGTTGTCAAATTGGTAAAAAAATATTTGTATGATTTTCGTAGGTATCAATCAATATCTATTCACTTATAGTTTATATTCATATTTATTATTCTTAAAATTCTAAAAAAATATTAATTTCCAATACGGTGAAAAAATCTTCCGAGCAGAAGATAGGTATATGATATCGTTTTCAACTGAATAAACAGTTGGCACTATGAAAATTTCAAGCGCATACCTACCAGAATTATCTCAGTCTTGGCAACACCGATTGCAAGGACGGCCATTTGCATTGTAGTATTTGTTTTGAAATATTGTAAAAGAAAGTTTTTGTGTGTTTTCAGCAGCATTTGTGTTTTTTTACCTTCAAAAACAAGTTATAGTGACATTTGTGATAGTTTTCCTAGTTGTGCAGTGGTTTTGTGAAATAAAATGACGAAATATTACTTTGTTTGCAAAACAAGGGATAGTTTACAAACATTCTACATGTGAGTCCAGAGGCGTCGAACATAGATGAGAACGTATTATTCAAATATAATATTGGATTGGAGTAAGCACAGTATAAGGCCAAAAGAAGTTCTTTTAGCATTATAGTGTGGAATAAGTACTACTTATTGCTTATAATTCATACATAGGTTCCCTACTGACGAAAAGAAGTTGCAAATATGGTGCGATGTTCTCAAATTGGATCCGTGAGCTTGAAGAAATATTCTTATATTTGTTCTGCTCATTTTTCCACCAGTCAGCTGATTAAAAAGCCAGAGGGAACTACATGTTTGAAACCTGTTGCCATTCCTGATATACAAGCAGTTGAGAGGTAATTTTAAAAGCAAAAAGTCAGATAGAGTTATAATCACACAAAAGGTTATTTTTGAGCATAAAAAGACTGTGATATGGCTGAATCATGTTCCGTCTAACATGGTTTTCAAAAAGAAATAATTGGGTGAATTTTGAACAACAAACGAACGATATTTTCTTCAATAATGTGATTGATAATTAATTTCTGTTCAATAATTTGTTCAACTCACAAATTCACTTCAGACATGTTTCTGGGAATGTAAGCATCCAAAACTATAAGTGTTGATAAATGCAGCCCAAGTTAACAAGTATTAATTAGCATGTAAGTAAGGTTCATTCGTTTGCATCGAGGTGAAGCATGGTGTAATAATTTACACTCGATTTTTAGTATTTGTTTGCAGATTGTCTTGACACATACCTTTGTGTGAACTGCACTCAGCTACACTCGATTTAAAATGTGGTGTAAATTACACCACATTGTGCCACACCAACTTATTTTTCAATGATAGTCTTTACGTAGCCAAGTATCAACAAGTAGAAGTTGGTTCTCAACTTGGTCAACTTTTAACTCAGAAGATGGCCACACAGTGTTTATAGATAGTATGGTTTATTATATATGAAACGTGGATATTAAGAAATGAAAAATTTAAATAGTTTATGCTTTTCAGTAGTCCCTTTTAACTAAAATGGCTTCGACTTCTGCCTATTGTTCATAATTACTTTTTTATCCTCAAATAGATAATTTTTCATGCATTGATGATTATTTTTCGTTACTTGTATATTGATACTTTTTACTTAATAATTGTTACTTGGTGCTGCGTGTATCCACACTATGCCTGAAAAATTAATCAAATCCATAATTATATACAAGAGTAGAAGGTTGAACAAATTAGTTTGCCCCAAAAAGCTACTTACTTACCAAATGTTTTTACTTGTAAATAAAAAACTCATTTTTAAACTTTTTAATTAAATATTTCTCAGAAACTTAAATTTCTCAAGAGTTTCGTGCTTTATTGCAAATCTTATGCAGTAAATTTCAAAAAGTTTGCAACATATGCGAAACTTTTTTATTCATTTATCAGAAAATTGTATTTTCATAAAAATTGGTGCATTGCAAAAAACTCTTATTCAAGTGATAAAAATTTTAAATTTTCAAACAGTGTACAGGGAAGAACAAAAATAGGAATTTTTATAAAGAGTACCTAAAATACGAAATACGAAATTAGGATCAATTTATCATTTGTACTAAAATATTGACGATTCTTGAAAATGGTTTGACTTTTTACTAGTTTTTTAGTGCATATTTGATATTTCACTCTATGTATGTCCATAATAACTGTCAGTAAAATTTTATAGCAGAAAATTATTGAATAATTCAATTAATTGATGACAGATAATTGAATAATAAAATCTGCGAATTTACGATCACTTTATTCATATAAAATAGGATAAAAATATTTTGTTGGGTATGTGGCTGTGATTTCAATATTGTTTCAAGTCTAAATGACTTTTCTTCATAGATTTTTTTTGATAATATCAAAAATTAGGGTAGATCAAAATTCCTATTTTTTGTTCTTCCCTGTACACTGTTTGGAAATTTAGAATTTTGATAACTATAATACGAGTTAATTTTTGAAGATTATTTTTTATTTTTATATTTTATATGTTTGTTTATATTTTATTGAAAATATATTATGATTTATTTATCTACTTTTTTTACCTTATTGTATACCTTGTATTCGTATGATCACTATATTCCTGTCCGAAATCGATGCAATGGATTACAGTTAATAAACATGTCTATTTCTAATTTTCTATTCAATGACTATTTCCAGTTTTAATCTATATAGAAAAACTGTGCAAAAAAATCTGCACTACAATAGCAGTAATCCTAATCTAGTGGGCATATTTGAAATTTTGAAATTTTGAAATTCATGAGGAGAAATTACTTTTACAAAAATTAACCATTAAAAAAATGTATGGTATAAAGTAGTGAACAGTTTAAATATTGCTGTGAATGACAAAAACATCGATTTGCTTTTGGGCAGCATCTCAGATCAATATTGATCTGAGGGCAGCATTGAATATGATACGGTTGAGTAAGTTAGTTGTGTTCATTTCAAAAAATGTATGATCATAGTCATAAAATAGTATCTTAACGAATATGTATTTAAGCCTTTTTAGTGATTCATTAAAAATTTATCATCTACATAACCTAAACAGACATCAAACTTTAATATACTTGAGTCATCGGTCAAGAAACTTGTTAGTTACTTACCGTAAATTATTTAATTTAGACGATCAACGCTTTATTTATTATCGACGAAAACATCTAGATTCCAATTATGTATAGAATGGGATCATAAATCGAAAAACTCATCCACCATCTTGAATAACAAATTTTGATGAAATATTATTCCTAACTTCAGATTATTAATTTTCAGAAGAATGTGACCATAAATCACAAAAATAAAATCCTCCGATTCAGAAAACTCGTCAGTCATACACTGAATTTTCACATACTGTATTTGCTTAAGTGAAATTTCACATTTCTGCCAAGTCTAGACTGAACCAAGATATTATCCTCATTTATCCACGAGAGTATGGATAAAAAGTTGTTTTGATCCCTTTAAAAAAGCACGGCACTGTGCCGGAGGTGTTTTGTTTACGTTCGACTGTCAGAAACCCAAAACACAACAGTTCTCGCGAGAGTTATCTTCAGTTCACAACATTTCCCGTACATTCGGCATTGGGCCTATCTATTGTTTATATTATTGATCTGAGACTTGGCCTAAAAAAATTCGTCGAGACTTGGCGATAATTTTCGTATCGACGAATTTGAATAAGTCCGTATTATACACAAAATATAATGTAAAATACAAACGAAATATGAAAGTTTAGTATAATCTGAAAGGTCTTCCTGCTCTTAGGCATTTAGCTCCTGGGAAATTCAAATGAAATTGAGGTTACAAGTAAATCCTTATATTCATGCCACGTTCTCGCAGAGGTCTACAGTAGGCTATGTAGTGTCCAATGTAGGTAGTTCCACTATAAAGTAATTATTGTTATGAAAGCATCAAAATCTCAAAAACTAAACAAGATATGGAAAAAAGTGTAGGGAGAATATCGTTGGATTCGATCGGGTCAACAAAAAGTTATGGATGAACATTTTTCATATCTCGAAAAAAAAAATTGTGTCTGGACTTGGCCTAAAAAAATTCATCGTGACTTGGCGATAATTTTCTTTTCGACGAATTCGAATGAGTCCGTATTATACACACAATATAATGTAAAATACAAACGAAATAGCTTAGTATAATCTAAAAGGTCTTCCTCCTCTTAGAAGAGATCATAGGCATTTTGCTCATGAGGGATTCAGATGGAATTGGGGTTTCAAGTGAATCATTATGTTCATGCCACGTGCTCGCGGAGGTCTACAGTAGGCTTTGTAGTGTCCGCTGTAGGTGGTTTCACTATTTAGTAATTATCGTTATGAAAGCATCAAAATCTCAAAAAGTAAACAATATATGGAAAAAAGTGTACAGAGAATATCATTGACCTCGATCAGGTCAACAGAAAGTTATTGATGAAAATTATTCATATCTCGAAAAAAAAAAATTGTGTCTGGACTTGGCCCAAAAAAATTCGTCGAGACTTGGCGATAACTTTCCTAACGACGAATTTGAATAAGTCCGTATTATACACAAAATATAATGTAAAATACAAACAAAATATGAAAATTTAGTATAATCTGAAAGGTCTTCCTGCTCTTAGGCATTTAGCTCCTGGGAAATTCAAATGAAATTGAGGTTACAAGTGAATCCTTATATTCATGCCACGTTCTCGCAGAGGTCTACAGTAGGCTATGTAGTGTCCAATGTAGGTAGTTCCACTATAAAGTAATTATTGTTTTGAAAGCATCAAAATCTCAAAAACTTAACTAGATATGGAAAAATGTGTATGAAGAATATCATTGAACTCGATCAGGTCAACAAAAAGTTATTGGTGAAAATTTTTCATATAAAAAAAAAAATTCTGTCTGGACTTTTCATAAAAAAATTCGTCAAGACTTGGCGATAATTTTCGTATTAACGAATTTGAATAAGTCCGTATTATACACAAAATATAATGTAAAATACTAACAAAATATGAAAGTTTAGTATAATCTAAAAGGTCTTCCTGCTCTTAGGCATTTAGCTCCTGAGAAATTCAAATGAAATTGAGTTACAAATGAATCCTTATATTCATGCCACGTTCTCGCAGAGGTCTACAGTAGGCTATGTAGTGTCCAATGTAGGTAGTTCCACTATAAAGTAATTATTGTTATGAAAGCATCAAAATCTCAAAAACTAAACAAGATATGGAAAAAAGTGTAGGGAGAATATCGTTGGATTCGGTCAGGTCAACAAAAAGTTATTGGTGAAAATTTTTCATATAAAAAAAAAAAAAATTGTGTCGACTTGGCCTAAAAAAATCCATCGAAAATTGGCGATAATTTTTGTTTCGACGAATTTCAATAAGTCCGTATTATACACACAATATAATGTAAAATACCAGCGAAATAACTTAGTATAATCTAAAAGGTCTTCCTCCTCTTAGAAGGAATCATAGGCATTTTGCTCATGAGGGATTCAGATAGAATTAGGGTTTCAAGTGAATCATTATGTTCATGCCACGTGCTCGCGGAGGTCTGCAGTAGGCTATGTAGTGTCCGCTGTAGGTGGTTTCACTATTTAGTAATTATTGTTATGAAAGTATCAAAATCTCAAAAACTTAACAGGATATAGAAAAAAGTGTACAAAGAATATCTTTGAACTCGATCAGGTCAACAAAAAGTTATTGGTGAAAATTTTTCATATCTCGAAAAAAAAAAATTGTGTCTGGACTTGGCCTAAAAAAATTCGTCGAGACTTGGCGATAATTTTCGTATCGACGAATTTGAATAAGTCCGTATTATACAAAAAATATAATGTAAAATACAAACAAAATATGAAAGTTTAGTATAATCTGAAAGGTCTTCCTGCTCTTAGGCATTTAGCTCCTGGGAAATTCAAAAGAAATTGACGTTACAAGTGAATCCTTATATTCATGCCACGTTCTCGCAGAGGTCTACAGTAGGCTATGTAGTGTCCAATGTAGGTAGTTCCACTATAAAGTAATTATTGTTATGAAAGCATCAAAATCTCAAAAACTAAACAAGATATGGAAAAAAGTGTAGGGAGAATATCGTTGGATTCGATCAGGTCAACAAAAAGTTATTGGTGAAAATTTTTCATATCTCGAAAAAAAAAATTGTGTCTGGACTTGGCCTAAAAAAATTCATCGTGACTTGGCGATAATTTTCTTTTCGACGAATTCGAATGAGTCCGTATTATACACACAATATAATGTAAAATACAAACGAAATAGATTAGTATAATCTTAAAGGTCTTCCTCCTCTTAGAAGAGATCATAGGCATTTTGCTCATGAGGGATTCAATGGAATTGGGGTTTCAAGTGAACCATTATGTTCATGCCACATGCTCGCGGAGGTCTGCAGTAGGCTTTGTAGTGTCCGCTGTAGGTGGTTTCACTATTTAGTAATTACCGTTATGAAAGCATCAAAATCTCAAAAACTTTACAGGATATAGAAAAAAGTGTACAGAGAATATCATTGAACTCGATCAGGTCAACAAAAAGTTATTGGTGAAAAGTTTTCATATCTCGAAAAAAAAAATTGTGTCTGGACTTAGCCGAAAAAAATCGTCGTGACTTGGCGAATAATTTCGTTTCGATGAATATGAATAAGTCCGTATTACACATACAATATAATGTAAAATACAAACGAAATATGAAATAAAACTAAGTATCTGATAGGTCTTCCTGCTCACAGAAGAGAACATGGGGGAACATGAGGGATTCAGATGGAATTGGGGTTTCAAGTGAATCATTATGTTCATGCCACGTGCTCGCGGAGGACAACAGTAGGCTATGTAGTGTCCGCTGTAGGTGGTTTCACTATTTAGTAATTATCGTTATGAAAGCATCAAAATCTCAAAAAGTAAACAATATATGGAAAAAAGTGTACAGAGAATATCATTGACCTCGATCAGGTCAACAAAAAGTTATTGGTGAAAATTTTTCATATAAAAAAAAAATTGTGTCGACTTGGCCTAAAAAAATCCATCAAGAATTGGCGATAATTTTTATTTCGACGAATTTCAATAAGTCCATATTATACACACAATGTAATGTTAAATACAAGCGAAATAACTTAGTATAATCTAAAAGGTCTTCCTCCTCTTAGAAGGAATCATAGGCATTTTGCTCATGAGGGATTCAGATAGAATTAGGGTTTCAAGTGAATCATTATGTTCATGCCACGTGCTCGCGGAGGTCTGCAGTAGGCTATGTAGTGTCCGCTGTAGGTGGTTTCACTATTTAGTAATTATTGTTATGAAAGAATCAAAATCTCAAAAAGTAAACAAGATATAGAAAAAAGTGTACAGAGAATATCATTGAACTCGATCAGGTCAACAAAAAGTTATTGGTGAAAATTTTTCATATCTCGAAAAAAAAAAATTGTGACTGGACTTAGCCGAAAAAAATCGTCGTGACTTGGCGAATAATTTCGTTTCGATGAATATGAGTAAGTCCGTATTACACATACAATATAATGTAAAATACAAACGAAATATGAAATAAAACTAAGTATCTGATAGGTCTTCCTGCTCACAGAAGAGAACATGGGGGAACATGAGGGATTCAGATGGAATTGGGGTTTCAAGTGAATCATTATGTTCATGCCACGTGCTCGCGGAGGACAACAGAAGGCTATGTAGTGTCCGCTGTAGGTGGTTTCACTATTTAGTAATTATTGTTATGAAAGCATCAAAATCTCAAAAACTTTACAGGATATAGAAAAAAGTGTACAGAGAATATCATTGAACTCGATCAGGTCAACAAAAAGTTATTGGTGAAAAGTTTTCATATCTCGAAAAAAAAAATTGTGTCTGGACTTAGCCGAAAAAAATCGTCGTGACTTGGCGAATAATTTCGTTTCGATGAATATGAATAAGTCCGTATTACACATACAATATAATGTAAAATACAAACGAAATATGAAATAAAACTAAGTATCTGATAGGTCTTCCTGCTCACAGAAGAGAACATGGGGGAACATGAGGGATTCAGATGGAATTGGGGTTTCAAGTGAATCATTATGTTCATGCCACGTGCTCGCGGAGGACAACAGAAGGCTATGTAGTGTCCGCTGGAGGTGGTTTCACTATTTAGTAATTATTGTTATGAAAGCATCAAAATCTCAAAAACTTTACAGGATATAGAAAAAAGTGTACAGAGAATATCATTGAACTCGATCAGGTCAACAAAAAGTTATTGGTGAAAATTTTTCATATCTCGAAAAAAAAAATTGTGTCTGGACTTAGCCGAAAAAAATCGTCGTGACTTGGCGAATAATTTCGTTTCGATGAATATGAATAAGTCCGTATTACACATACAATATAATGTAAAATACAAACGAAATATGAAATAAAACTAAGTATCTGATAGGTCTTCCTGCTCACAGAAGAGAACATGGGGGAACATGAGGGATTCAGATGGAATTGGGGTTTCAAGTGAATCATTATGTTCATGCCACGTGCTCGCGGAGGACAACAGTAGGCTATGTAGTGTCCGCTGTAGGTGGTTTCACTATTTAGTAATTATCGTTATGAAAGCATCAAAATCTCAAAAAGTAAACAATATATGGAAAAAAGTGTACAGAGAATATCATTGACCTCGATCAGGTCAACAAAAAGTTATTGGTGAAAATTTTTCATATAAAAAAAAAATTGTGTCGACTTGGCCTAAAAAAATCCATCAAGAATTGGCGATAATTTTTGTTTCGACGAATTTCAATAAGTCCATATTATACACACAATGTAATGTTAAATACAAGCGAAATAACTTAGTATAATCTAAAAGGTCTTTCTCCTCTTAGAAGGAATCATAGGCATTTTGCTCATGAGGGATTCAGATAGAATTAGGGTTTCAAGTGAATCATTATGTTCATGCCACGTGCTCGCGGAGGTCTGCAGTAGGCTATGTAGTGTCCGCTGTAGGTGGTTTCACTATTTAGTAATTATTGTTATGAAAGCATCAAAATCTCAAAAAGTAAACAAGATATAGAAAAAAGTGTACAGAGAATATCATTGAACTCGATCAGGTCAACAAAAAGTTATTGGTGAAAATTTTTCATATCTCGAAAAAAAAAAATTGTGTCTGGACTTAGCCGAAAAAAATCGTCGTGACTTGGCGAATAATTTCGTTTCGATGAATATGAGTAAGTCCGTATTACACATACAATATAATGTAAAATACAAACGAAATATGAAATAAAACTAAGTATCTGATAGGTCTTCCTGCTCACAGAAGAGAACATGGGGGAACATGAGGGATTCAGATGGAATTGGGGTTTCAAGTGAATCATTATGTTCATGCCACGTGCTCGCGGAGGACAACAGAAGGCTATGTAGTGTCCGCTGTAGGTGGTTTCACTATTTAGTAATTATTGTTATGAAAGCATCAAAATCTCAAAAACTTTACAGGATATAGAAAAAAGTGTACAGAGAATATTATTGAACTCGATCAGGTCAACAAAAAGTTATTGGTGAAAAGTTTTCATATCTCGAAAAAAAAAATTGTGTCTGGACTTAGCCGAAAAAAATCGTCGTGACTTGGCGAATAATTTCGTTTCGATGAATATGAATAAGTCCGTATTACACATACAATATAATGTAAAATACAAACGAAATATGAAATAAAACTAAGTATCTGATAGGTCTTCCTGCTCACAGAAGAGAACATGGGGGAACATGAGGGATTCAGATGGAATTGGGGTTTCAAGTGAATCATTATGTTCATGCCACGTGCTCGCGGAGGACAACAGAAGGCTATGTAGTGTCCGCTGGAGGTGGTTTCACTATTTAGTAATTATTGTTATGAAAGCATCAAAATCTCAAAAACTTTACAGGATATAGAAAAAAGTGTACAGAGAATATCATTGAACTCGATCAGGTCAACAAAAAGTTATTGGTGAAAATTTTTCATATCTCGAAAAAAAAAAATTGTGTCTGGACTTATTCGAAAAAAATCGTCGTGACTTGGCGAATAATTTCGTTTCGATGAATATGAGTAAGTCCGTATTACACATACAATATAATGTAAAATACAAACGAAATATGAAATAAAACTAAGTATCTGATAGGTCTTCCTGCTCACAGAAGAGAACATGGGGGAACATGAGGGATTCAGATGGAATTGGGGTTTCAAGTGAATCATTATGTTCATGCCACGTGCTCGCGGAGGACAACAGAAGGCTATGTAGTGTCCGCTGTAGGTGGTTTCACTATTTAGTAATTATTGTTATGAAAGCATCAAAATCTCAAAAACTTTACAGGATATAGAAAAAAGTGTACAGAGAATATTATTGAACTCGATCAGGTCAACAAAAAGTTATTGGTGAAAAGTTTTCATATCTCGAAAAAAAAAATTGTGTCTGGACTTAGCCGAAAAAAATCGTCGTGACTTGGCGAATAATTTCGTTTCGATGAATATGAATAAGTCCGTATTACACATACAATATAATGTAAAATACAAACGAAATATGAAATAAAACTAAGTATCTGATAGGTCTTCCTGCTCACAGAAGAGAACATGGGGGAACATGAGGGATTCAGATGGAATTGGGGTTTCAAGTGAATCATTATGTTCATGCCACGTGCTCGCGGAGGACAACAGTAGGCTATGTAGTGTCCGCTGTAGGTGGTTTCACTATTTAGTAATTATCGTTATGAAAGCATCAAAATCTCAAAAAGTAAACAATATATGGAAAAAAGTGTACAGAGAATATCATTGACCTCGATCAGGTCAACAAAAAGTTATTGGTGAAAATTTTTCATATAAAAAAAAAATTGTGTCGACTTGGCCTAAAAAAATCCATCAAGAATTGGCGATAATTTTTATTTCGACGAATTTCAATAAGTCCATATTATACACACAATGTAATGTTAAATACAAGCGAAATAACTTAGTATAATCTAAAAGGTCTTCCTCCTCTTAGAAGGAATCATAGGCATTTTGCTCATGAGGGATTCAGATAGAATTAGGGTTTCAAGTGAATCATTATGTTCATGCCACGTGCTCGCGGAGGTCTGCAGTAGGCTATGTAGTGTCCGCTGTAGGTGGTTTCACTATTTAGTAATTATTGTTATGAAAGAATCAAAATCTCAAAAAGTAAACAAGATATAGAAAAAAGTGTACAGAGAATATCATTGAACTCGATCAGGTCAACAAAAAGTTATTGGTGAAAATTTTTCATATCTCGAAAAAAAAAAATTGTGACTGGACTTAGCCGAAAAAAATCGTCGTGACTTGGCGAATAATTTCGTTTCGATGAATATGAGTAAGTCCGTATTACACATACAATATAATGTAAAATACAAACGAAATATGAAATAAAACTAAGTATCTGATAGGTCTTCCTGCTCACAGAAGAGAACATGGGGGAACATGAGGGATTCAGATGGAATTGGGGTTTCAAGTGAATCATTATGTTCATGCCACGTGCTCGCGGAGGACAACAGAAGGCTATGTAGTGTCCGCTGTAGGTGGTTTCACTATTTAGTAATTTGTGTTATGAAAGCATCAAAATCTCAAAAACTTTACAGGATATAGAAAAAAGTGTACAGAGAATATCATTGAACTCGATCAGGTCAACAAAAAGTTATTGGTGAAAAGTTTTCATATCTCGAAAAAAAAAATTGTGTTTGGACTTAGCCGAAAAAAATCGTCGTGACTTGGCGAATAATTTCGTTTCGATGAATATGAATAAGTCCGTATTACACATACAATATAATGTAAAATACAAACGAAATATGAAATAAAACTAAGTATCTGATAGGTCTTCCTGCTCACAGAAGAGAACATGGGGGAACATGAGGGATTCAGATGGAATTGGGGTTTCAAGTGAATCATTATGTTCATGCCACGTGCTCGCGGAGGACCACAGAAGGCTATGTAGTGTCCGCTGGAGGTGGTTTCACTATTTAGTAATTATTGTTATGAAAGCATCAAAATCTCAAAAACTTTACAGGATATAGAAAAAAGTGTACAGAGAATATCATTGAACTCGATCAGGTCAACAAAAAGTAATTGGTGAAAATTTTTCATATCTCTAAAAAAAAAATTGTGTCTGGACTTAGCCGAAAAAAATCGTCGTGACTTGGCGAATAATTTCGTTTCGATGAATATGAATAAGTCCGTATTACACATACAATATAATGTAAAATACAAACGAAATATGAAATAAAACTAAGTATCTGATAGGTCTTCCTGCTCACAGAAGAGAACATGGGGGAACATGAGGGATTCAGATGGAATTGGGGTTTCAAGTGAATCATTATGTTCATGCCACGTGCTCGCGGAGGACAACAGTAGGCTATGTAGTGTCCGCTGTAGGTGGTTTCACTATTTAGTAATTATCGTTATGAAAGCATCAAAATCTCAAAAAGTAAACAATATATGGAAAAAAGTGTACAGAGAATATCATTGACCTCGATCAGGTCAACAAAAAGTTATTGGTGAAAATTTTTCATATAAAAAAAAAATTGTGTCGACTTGGCCTAAAAAAATCCATCAAGAATTGGCGATAATTTTTGTTTCGACGAATTTCAATAAGTCCATATTATACACACAATGTAATGTTAAATACAAGCGAAATAACTTAGTATAATCTAAAAGGTCTTTCTCCTCTTAGAAGGAATCATAGGCATTTTGCTCATGAGGGATTCAGATAGAATTAGGGTTTCAAGTGAATCATTATGTTCATGCCACGTGCTCGCGGAGGTCTGCAGTAGGCTATGTAGTGTCCGCTGTAGGTGGTTTCACTATTTAGTAATTATTGTTATGAAAGCATCAAAATCTCAAAAAGTAAACAAGATATAGAAAAAAGTGTACAGAGAATATCATTGAACTCGATCAGGTCAACAAAAAGTTATTGGTGAAAATTTTTCATATTTCGAAAAAAAAAAATTGTGTCTGGACTTAGCCGAAAAAAATCGTCGTGACTTGGCGAATAATTTCGTTTCGATGAATATGAGTAAGTCCGTATTACACATACAATATAATGTAAAATACAAACGAAATATGAAATAAAACTAAGTATCTGATAGGTCTTCCTGCTCACAGAAGAGAACATGGGGGAACATGAGGGATTCAGATGGAATTGGGGTTTCAAGTGAATCATTATGTTCATGCCACGTGCTCGCGGAGGACAACAGAAGGCTATGTAGTGTCCGCTGTAGGTGGTTTCACTATTTAGTAATTATTGTTATGAAAGCATCAAAATCTCAAAAACTTTACAGGATATAGAAAAAAGTGTACAGAGAATATTATTGAACTCGATCAGGTCAACAAAAAGTTATTGGTGAAAAGTTTTCATATCTCGAAAAAAAAAATTGTGTCTGGACTTAGCCGAAAAAAATCGTCGTGACTTGGCGAATAATTTCGTTTCGATGAATATGAATAAGTCCGTATTACACATACAATATAATGTAAAATACAAACGAAATATGAAATAAAACTAAGTATCTGATAGGTCTTCCTGCTCACAGAAGAGAACATGGGGGAACATGAGGGATTCAGATGGAATTGGGGTTTCAAGTGAATCATTATGTTCATGCCACGTGCTCGCGGAGGACAACAGAAGGCTATGTAGTGTCCGCTGGAGGTGGTTTCACTATTTAGTAATTATTGTTATGAAAGCATCAAAATCTCAAAAACTTTACAGGATATAGAAAAAAGTGTACAGAGAATATCATTGAACTCGATCAGGTCAACAAAAAGTTATTGGTGAAAATTTTTCATATCTCGAAAAAAAAAAATTGTGTCTGGACTTATTCGAAAAAAATCGTCGTGACTTGGCGAATAATTTCGTTTCGATGAATATGAGTAAGTCCGTATTACACATACAATATAATGTAAAATACAAACGAAATATGAAATAAAACTAAGTATCTGATAGGTCTTCCTGCTCACAGAAGAGAACATGGGGGAACATGAGGGATTCAGATGGAATTGGGGTTTCAAGTGAATCATTATGTTCATGCCACGTGCTCGCGGAGGACAACAGAAGGCTATGTAGTGTCCGCTGTAGGTGGTTTCACTATTTAGTAATTATTGTTATGAAAGCATCAAAATCTCAAAAACTTTACAGGATATAGAAAAAAGTGTACAGAGAATATTATTGAACTCGATCAGGTCAACAAAAAGTTATTGGTGAAAAGTTTTCATATCTCGAAAAAAAAAATTGTGTCTGGACTTAGCCGAAAAAAATCGTCGTGACTTGGCGAATAATTTCGTTTCGATGAATATGAATAAGTCCGTATTACACATACAATATAATGTAAAATACAAACGAAATATGAAATAAAACTAAGTATCTGATAGGTCTTCCTGCTCACAGAAGAGAACATGGGGGAACATGAGGGATTCAGATGGAATTGGGGTTTCAAGTGAATCATTATGTTCATGCCACGTGCTCGCGGAGGACAACAGAAGGCTATGTAGTGTCCGCTGGAGGTGGTTTCACTATTTAGTAATTATTGTTATGAAAGCATCAAAATCTCAAAAACTTTACAGGATATAGAAAAAAGTGTACAGAGAATATCATTGAACTCGATCAGGTCAACAAAAAGTTATTGGTGAAAATTTTTCATATCTCGAAAAAAAAAAATTGTGTCTGGACTTATTCGAAAAAAATCGTCGTGACTTGGCGAATAATTTCGTTTCGATGAATATGAGTAAGTCCGTATTACACATACAATATAATGTAAAATACAAACGAAATATGAAATAAAACTAAGTATCTGATAGGTCTTCCTGCTCACAGAAGAGAACATGGGGGAACATGAGGGATTCAGATGGAATTGGGGTTTCAAGTGAATCATTATGTTCATGCCACGTGCTCGCGGAGGACAACAGTAGGCTATGTAGTGTCCGCTGTAGGTGGTTTCACTATTTAGTAATTATCGTTATGAAAGCATCAAAATCTCAAAAAGTAAACAATATATGGAAAAAAGTGTACAGAGAATATCATTGACCTCGATCAGGTCAACAAAAAGTTATTGGTGAAAATTTTTCATATAAAAAAAAAATTGTGTCGACTTGGCCTAAAAAAATCCATCAAGAATTGGCGATAATTTTTGTTTCGACGAATTTCAATAAGTCCATATTATACACACAATGTAATGTTAAATACAAGCGAAATAACTTAGTATAATCTAAAAGGTCTTTCTCCTCTTAGAAGGAATCATAGGCATTTTGCTCATGAGGGATTCAGATAGAATTAGGGTTTCAAGTGAATCATTATGTTCATGCCACGTGCTCGCGGAGGTCTGCAGTAGGCTATGTAGTGTCCGCTGTAGGTGGTTTCACTATTTAGTAATTATTGTTATGAAAGCATCAAAATCTCAAAAACTTTACAGGATATAGAAAAAAGTGTACAGAGAATATCATTGAACTCGATCAGGTCAACAAAAAGTTATTGGTGAAAATTTTTCATATCTCGAAAAAAAAAAATTGTGTCTGGACTTATTCGAAAAAAATCGTCGTGACTTGGCGAATAATTTCGTTTCGATGAATATGAGTAAGTCCGTATTACACATACAATATAATGTAAAATACAAACGAAATATGAAATAAAACTAAGTATCTGATAGGTCTTCCTGCTCACAGAAGAGAACATGGGGGAACATGAGGGATTCAGATGGAATTGGGGTTTCAAGTGAATCATTATGTTCATGCCACGTGCTCGCGGAGGACAACAGAAGGCTATGTAGTGTCCGCTGTAGGTGGTTTCACTATTTAGTAATTATTGTTATGAAAGCATCAAAATCTCAAAAACTTTACAGGATATAGAAAAAAGTGTACAGAGAATATTATTGAACTCGATCAGGTCAACAAAAAGTTATTGGTGAAAAGTTTTCATATCTCGAAAAAAAAAATTGTGTCTGGACTTAGCCGAAAAAAATCGTCGTGACTTGGCGAATAATTTCGTTTCGATGAATATGAATAAGTCCGTATTACACATACAATATAATGTAAAATACAAACGAAATATGAAATAAAACTAAGTATCTGATAGGTCTTCCTGCTCACAGAAGAGAACATGGGGGAACATGAGGGATTCAGATGGAATTGGGGTTTCAAGTGAATCATTATGTTCATGCCACGTGCTCGCGGAGGACAACAGTAGGCTATGTAGTGTCCGCTGTAGGTGGTTTCACTATTTAGTAATTATTGTTATGAAAGCATCAAAATCTCAAAAACTTTACAGGATATAGAAAAAAGTGTACAGAGAATATCATTGAACTCGATCAGGTCAACAAAAAGTTATTGGTGAATATTTTTCATATCTCGAAAAAAAAAAATTGTGTCTGGACTTAGCCGAAAAAAATCGTCGTGACTTGGCGAATAATTTCGTTTCGATGAATTTGAATAAGTCCGTATTACACATACAATATAATGTAAAATACAAACGAAATAGCTTAGTATAATCTTAAAGGTCTTCCTCCTCTTAGAAGAGATCATAGGCATTTTGCTCATGAGGGATTCAATGGAATTGCGGTTTCAAGTGAACCATTATGATCATGCCACGTGCTCGCGGAGGTCTGCAGTAGTCTTTGTAGTGTCCGCTGTAGGTGGTTTCACTATTTAGTAATTACCGTTATGAAAGCATCAAAATCTCAAAAACTTAACAGGATATAGAAAAAAGTGTACAGAGAATATCATTGAACTCGATCAGGTCAACAAAAAGTTATTGGTGAAAATTTTTCATATCTCGAAAAAAAAAAATTGTGTCTGGACTTAGCCGAAAAAAATCGTCGTGACTTGGCGAATAATTTCGTTTCGATGAATTTGAATAAGTCCGTATTACACATACAATATAATGTAAAATACAAACGAAATATGAAATAAAACTAAGTATCTGATAGGTCTTCCTGCTCACAGAAGAGAACATGGGGGAACATGAGGGATTCAGATGGAATTGGGGTTTCAAGTGAATCATTATGTTCATGCCACGTGCTCGCGGAGGACAACAGTAGGCTATGTAGTGTCCGCTGTAGGTTTTCACTATTTAGTAATTATTGTTATGAAAGCATCAAAATCTCAAAAACTTTACAGGATATAGAAAAAAGTGTACAGAGAATATCATTGAACTCGATCAGGTCAACAAAAAGTTATTGGTGAAAGTTTTTCATATCTCGAAAAAAAAAAAAATGTGTCTGGACTTGGCCTAAAAAAATTCGTCGAGACTTGGCGATAATTTTCGTTTCGACGAATTTGAATAAGTCCGTATTATACACACATTATAATGTAAAATACAAACAAAATATGGAAGCCTAGTATAATCTAAAAGGTCTTCCTGCTCTTAGGCATTTTGCTCCTGCGATATTAAAATGAAATTGAGGTTACAAGTGAATCCTTATATTCATGCCACGTTTTCGCAGAGGTCTACAGTAGGCTATGTAGTGTCCAATGTAGGTAGTTCCACTATAAAGTAATTATTGTTATGAAAGCATCAAAATCTCTAAAACTAAACAAGATATGGAAAAAAGTGTAGGGAGAATATCGTTGGATTCGATCAGGTCAACAAAAAGTTATGAGTGAAATTTTTGCATATCGCGAAAAAAAAAATTGTGTCTGGACTTGGCCTAAAAAAATTCATCGTGACTTGGCGATAATTTTCTTTTCGACGAATTCGAATGAGTCCGTTTTATACACACAATATAATGTAAAATACAAACGAAATAGCTTAGTATAATCTAAAAGGTCTTCCTCCTCTTAGAAGAGATCATAGGCATTTTGCTCATGAGGGAATCAGATGGAATTGGGGTTTCAAGTGAATCATTATGTTCATGCCACGTGCTCGCGGAGGTCTACAGTAGGCTTTTAGTGTCCGCTGTAGGTGGTTTCACTATTTAGTAATTACCGTTATGAAAGCATCAAAATCTCAAAAACTTAACAGGATATAGAAAAAAGTGTACAGAGAATATCATTGAACTCGATCAGGTCAACAAAAAGTTATTGGTGAAAATTTTTCATATATCGAAAAAAAAAAAATTGTGTCTGGACTTGCCCTAAAGAAATTCGTCGAGACTTGGCGATAATTTTCGTATCGACGAAATTTGAATAAGTCCGTATTATACAAAAAATATAATGTAAAATACAAACAAAATATGAAAGTTCAGTATAATCTGAAAGGTCTTCCTGCTCTTAGGCATTTAGCTCCTGGGAAATTCAAAAGAAATTGACGTTACAAGTGAATCCTTATATTCATGCCACGTTCTCGCAGAGGTTTACAGTAGGCTATGTAGTGTCCAATGTAGGTAGTTCCACTATAAAGTAATTATTGTTTTGAAAGCATCAACATCTCAAAAACTAATCAAGATATGGAAAAAAGTGTAGGGAGAATATCGTTGGATTCGATCAGGTCAACAAAAAGTTATTGGTGAAAATTTTTCATATCTCGAAAAAAAAAAATTGTATCTGGACTTATCCGAAAAAAATCGTCGTGACTCGGCGAATAATTTCGTTTCGCTGAATTTGAATAAGTCCGTATTACACATACAATATAATGTAAAATACAAACGAAATATGAAATAAAACTAAGTATCTGATAGGTCTTCCTGCTCACAGAAGAGAACATGGGGGAACATGAGGGATTCAGATGGAATTGGGGTTTCAAGTGAATCATTATGTTCATGCCACGTGCTCGCGAAGGACAACAGTAGGCTATGTAGTGTCCGCTGTAGGTGGTTTCACTATTTAGTAATTATTGTTATGAAAGCATCAAAATCTCAAAAACTTAACAGGATATAGAAAAAAGTGTACAGAGAATATCATTGAACTCGATTAGGTCAACAAAAAGTTATTGGTGAAAATCTTTCATATTTCGAAGAAAAAAAAATTGTGTCTGGACTTGGCCTAAAAAAATTCGTAGAGACTTGGCGATAATTTTCGTTTCGACTAATTTGAATAAGTCCGTATTATACACACATTATAATGTAAAATACAAACAAAATATGGAAGCCTAGTATAGTCTAAAAGGTATTCCTGCTCATAGGCATTTTGCTCCTGGGATATTCAAATGAAATTGAGGTTACAAGTGAATCCTTATATTCATGCCACGTTTTCGCAGAGGTCTACAGTAGGCTATGTAGTGTCCAATGTAGGTAGTTCCACTATAAAGTAATTATTGTTTTGAAAGCATCAAAATCTCAAAAACCTAACTAGATATGGAAAAACGTGTACAGAGAATATCATTGACCTCGATCAGGTCAACAAAAAGTTATTGGTGAAAATTATTCATATCTCGAAAAAAAAAATTGTGTCTGGACTTGGCCCTCAGATCAATAATATAAACAATAGATAGGCCCGATGCTCCGTAAACACCATATTCAGTGAACCGAAGACAACTGTGTTTATAAACATTCACCTCCTAGCTTTCTTGTTTTGAAACATCGACTCCCTGTTGTCAAATTGGTAAAAAAATATTTGTATGATTTTCGTAGGTATCAATCAATATCTATTCACTTATAGTTTATATTCATATTTATTATTCTTAAAATTCTAAAAAAATATTAATTTCCAATACGGTGAAAAAATCTTCCGAGCAGAAGATAGGTATATGATATCGTTTTCAACTGAATAAACAGTTGGCACTATGAAAATTTCAAGCGCATACCTACCAGAATTATCTCAGTCTTGGCAACACCGATTGCAAGGACGGCCATTTGCATTGTAGTATTTGTTTTGAAATATTGTAAAAGAAAGTTTTTGTGTGTTTTCAGCAGCATTTGTGTTTTTTTACCTTCAAAAACAAGTTATAGTGACATTTGTGATAGTTTTCCTAGTTGTGCAGTGGTTTTGTGAAATAAAATGACGAAATATTACTTTGTTTGCAAAACAAGGGATAGTTTACAAATATTCTACATGTGAGTCCAGAGGCGTCGAACATAGATGAGAACGTATTATTCAAATATAATATTGGATTGGAGTAAGCACAGTATAAGGCCAAAAGAAGTTCTTTTAGCATTATAGTGTGGAATAAGTACTACTTATTGCTTATAATTCATACATAGGTTCCCTACTGACGAAAAGAAGTTGCAAATATGGTGCGATGTTCTCAAATTGGATCCGTGAGCTTGAAGAAATATTCTTATATTTGTTCTGCTCATTTTTCCACCAGTCAGCTGATTAAAAAGCCAGAGGGAACTACATGTTTGAAACCTGTTGCCATTCCTGATATACAAGCAGTTGAGAGGTAATTTTAAAAGCAAAAAGTCAGATAGAGTTATAATCACACAAAAGGTTATTTTTGAGCATAAAAAGACTGTGATATGGCTGAATCATGTTCCGTCTAACATGGTTTTCAAAAAGAAATAATTGGGTGAATTTTGAACAACAAACGAACGATATTTTCTTCAATAATGTGATTGATAATTAATTTCTGTTCAATAATTTGTTCAACTCACAAATTCACTTCAGACATGTTTCTGGGAATGTAAGCATCCAAAACTATAAGTGTTGATAAATGCAGCCCAAGTTAACAAGTATTAATTAGCATGTAAGTAAGGTTCATTCGTTTGCATCGAGGTGAAGCATGGTGTAATAATTTACACTCGATTTTTAGTATTTGTTTGCAGATTGTCTTGACACATACCTTTGTGTGAACTGCACTCAGCTACACTCGATTTAAAATGTGGTGTAAATTACACCACATTGTGCCACACCAACTTATTTTTCAATGATAGTCTTTACGTAGCCAAGTATCAACAAGTAGAAGTTGGTTCTCAACTTGGTCAACTTTTAACTCAGAAGATGGCCACACAGTGTTTATAGATAGTATGGTTTATTATATATGAAACGTGGATATTAAGAAATGAAAAATTTAAATAGTTTATGCTTTTCAGTAGTCCCTTTTAACTAAAATGGCTTCGACTTCTGCCTATTGTTCATAATTACTTTTTTATCCTCAAATAGATAATTTTTCATGCATTGATGATTATTTTTCGTTACTTGTATATTGATACTTTTTACTTAATAATTGTTACTTGGTGCTGCGTGTATCCACACTATGCCTGAAAAATTAATCAAATCCATAATTATATACAAGAGTAGAAGGTTGAACAAATTAGTTTGCCCCAAAAAGCTACTTACTTACCAAATGTTTTTACTTGTAAATAAAAAACTCATTTTTAAACTTTTTAATTAAATATTTCTCAGAAACTTAAATTTCTCAAGAGTTTCGTGCTTTATTGCAAATCTTATGCAGTAAATTTCAAAAAGTTTGCAACATATGCGAAACTTTTTTATTCATTTATCAGAAAATTGTATTTTCATAAAAATTGGTGCATTGCAAAAAACTCTTATTCAAGTGATAAAAATTTTAAATTTTCAAACAGTGTACAGGGAAGAACAAAAATAGGAATTTTTATAAAGAGTACCTAAAATACGAAATACGAAATTAGGATCAATTTATCATTTGTACTAAAATATTGACGATTCTTGAAAATGGTTTGACTTTTTACTAGTTTTTTAGTGCATATTTGATATTTCACTCTATGTATGTCCATAATAACTGTCAGTAAAATTTTATAGCAGAAAATTATTGAATAATTCAATTAATTGATGACAGATAATTGAATAATAAAATCTGCGAATTTACGATCACTTTATTCATATAAAATAGGATAAAAATATTTTGTTGGGTATGTGGCTGTGATTTCAATATTGTTTCAAGTCTAAATGACTTTTCTTCATAGATTTTTTTTGATAATATCAAAAATTAGGGTAGATCAAAATTCCTATTTTTTGTTCTTCCCTGTACACTGTTTGGAAATTTAGAATTTTGATAACTATAATACGAGTTAATTTTTGAAGATTATTTTTTATTTTTATATTTTATATGTTTGTTTATATTTTATTGAAAATATATTATGATTTATTTATCTACTTTTTTTACCTTATTGTATACCTTGTATTCGTATGATCACTATATTCCTGTCCGAAATCGATGCAATGGATTACAGTTAATAAACATGTCTATTTCTAATTTTCTATTCAATGACTATTTCCAGTTTTAATCTATATAGAAAAACTGTGCAAAAAAATCTGCACTACAATAGCAGTAATCCTAATCTAGTGGGCATATTTGAAATTTTGAAATTTTGAAATTCATGAGGAGAAATTACTTTTACAAAAATTAACCATTAAAAAAATGTATGGTATAAAGTAGTGAACAGTTTAAATATTGCTGTGAATGACAAAAACATCGATTTGCTTTTGGGCAGCATCTCAGATCAATATTGATCTGAGGGCAGCATTGAATATGATACGGTTGAGTAAGTTAGTTGTGTTCATTTCAAAAAATGTATGATCATAGTCATAAAATAGTATCTTAACGAATATGTATTTAAGCCTTTTTAGTGATTCATTAAAAATTTATCATCTACATAACCTAAACAGACATCAAACTTTAATATACTTGAGTCATCGGTCAAGAAACTTGTTAGTTACTTACCGTAAATTATTTAATTTAGACGATCAACGCTTTATTTATTATCGACGAAAACATCTAGATTCCAATTATGTATAGAATGGGATCATAAATCGAAAAACTCATCCACCATCTTGAATAACAAATTTTGATGAAATATTATTCCTAACTTCAGATTATTAATTTTCAGAAGAATGTGACCATAAATCACAAAAATAAAATCCTCCGATTCAGAAAACTCGTCAGTCATACACTGAATTTTCACATACTGTATTTGCTTAAGTGAAATTTCACATTTCTGCCAAGTCTAGACTGAACCAAGATATTATCCTCATTTATCCACGAGAGTATGGATAAAAAGTTGTTTTGATCCCTTTAAAAAAGCACGGCACTGTGCCGGAGGTGTTTTGTTTACGTTCGACTGTCAGAAACCCAAAACACAACAGTTCTCGCGAGAGTTATCTTCAGTTCACAACATTTCCCGTACATTCGGCATTGGGCCTATCTATTGTTTATATTATTGATCTGAGACTTGGCCTAAAAAAATTCGTCGAGACTTGGCGATAATTTTCGTATCGACGAATTTGAATAAGTCCGTATTATACACAAAATATAATGTAAAATACAAACGAAATATGAAAGTTTAGTATAATCTGAAAGGTCTTCCTGCTCTTAGGCATTTAGCTCCTGGGAAATTCAAATGAAATTGAGGTTACAAGTAAATCCTTATATTCATGCCACGTTCTCGCAGAGGTCTACAGTAGGCTATGTAGTGTCCAATGTAGGTAGTTCCACTATAAAGTAATTATTGTTATGAAAGCATCAAAATCTCAAAAACTAAACAAGATATGGAAAAAAGTGTAGGGAGAATATCGTTGGATTCGATCGGGTCAACAAAAAGTTATGGATGAACATTTTTCATATCTCGAAAAAAAAAATTGTGTCTGGACTTGGCCTAAAAAAATTCATCGTGACTTGGCGATAATTTTCTTTTCGACGAATTCGAATGAGTCCGTATTATACGAACAATATAATGTAAAATACAAACGAAATAGCTTAGTATAATCTAAAACGTCTTCCTCCTCTTAAAAGAGATCATAGGCATTTTGCTCATGAGGGATTCAGATGGAATTGGGGTTTCAAGTGAATAATTATGTTCATGCCACGTGCTCGCGGAGGTCTACAGTAGGCTTTGTAGTGTCCGCTGTAGGTGGTTTCACTATTTAGTAATTATCGTTATGAAAGCATCAAAATCTCAAAAACTAAACAAGATATGGAAAAAAGTGTAGGGAGAATATCGTTGGACTCGATCAGGTCAACAGAAAGTTATTGATGAAAATTATTCATTTCCCGAAAAAAAAAATTGTGTCTGGACTTGGCCTAAAAAAATTCATCGTTACTTGGCGATAATTTTCTTTTCGACGAATTCGAATGAGTCCGTATTATACACACAATATAATGTAAAATACAAACGAAATAGCTTAGTATAATCTAAAAGGTCTTCCTCCTCTTAGAAGAGATCATAGGCATTTTGCTCATGAGGGATTCAGATGGAATTGGGGTTTCAAGTGAATCATTATGTTCATGCCACGTGCTCGCGGAGGTCTACAGTAGGCTTTGTAGTGTCCGCTGTAGGTGGTTTCACTATTTAGTAATTATCGTTATGAAAGCATCAAAATCTCAAAAAGTAAACAATATATGGAAAAAAGTGTACAGAGAATATCATTGACCTCGATCAGGTCAACAAAAAGTTGTTGGTGAAAATTTTTCATATCTCGAAAAAAAAAAATTGTGTCTGGACTTGGCCCAAAAAAATTCGTCGAGACTTGGCGATAACTTTCCTAACGACGAATTTGAATAAGTCCGTATTATACACAAAATATAATGTAAAATACAAACAAAATATGAAAATTTAGTATAATCTGAAAGGTCTTCCTGCTCTTAGGCATTTAGCTCCTGGGAAATTCAAATGAAATTGAGGTTACAAGTGAATCCTTATATTCATGCCACGTTCTCGCAGAGGTCTACAGTAGGCTATGTAGTGTCCAATGTAGGTAGTTCCACTATAAAGTAATTATTGTTTTGAAAGCATCAAAATCTCAAAAACTTAACTAGATATGGAAAAATGTGTATGAAGAATATCATTGAACTCGATCAGGTCAACAAAAAGTTATTGGTGAAAATTTTTCATATAAAAAAAAAAATTCTGTCTGGACTTTTCATAAAAAAATTCGTCAAGACTTGGCGATAATTTTCGTATTAACGAATTTGAATAAGTCCGTATTATACACAAAATATAATGTAAAATACTAACAAAATATGAAAGTTTAGTATAATCTAAAAGGTCTTCCTGCTCTTAGGCATTTAGCTCCTGAGAAATTCAAATGAAATTGAGTTACAAATGAATCCTTATATTCATGCCACGTTCTCGCAGAGGTCTACAGTAGGCTATGTAGTGTCCAATGTAGGTAGTTCCACTATAAAGTAATTATTGTTATGAAAGCATCAAACTCTCAAAAACTAAACAAGATATGGAAAAAAGTGTAGGGAGAATATCGTTGGATTCGGTCAGGTCAACAAAAAGTTATTGGTGAAAATTTTTCATATAAAAAAAAAAAAAATTGTGTCGACTTGGCCTAAAAAAATCCATCGAAAATTGGCGATAATTTTTGTTTCGACGAATTTCAATAAGTCCGTATTATACACACAATATAATGTAAAATACCAGCGAAATAACTTAGTATAATCTAAAAGGTCTTCCTCCTCTTAGAAGGAATCATAGGCATTTTGCTCATGAGGGATTCAGATAGAATTAGGGTTTCAAGTGAATCATTATGTTCATGCCACGTGCTCGCGGAGGTCTGCAGTAGGCTATGTAGTGTCCGCTGTAGGTGGTTTCACTATTTAGTAATTATTGTTATGAAAGTATCAAAATCTCAAAAACTTAACAGGATATAGAAAAAAGTGTACAAAGAATATCTTTGAACTCGATCAGGTCAACAAAAAGTTATTGGTGAAAATTTTTCATATCTCGAAAAAAAAAAATTGTGTCTGGACTTGGCCTAAAAAAATTCGTCGAGACTTGGCGATAATTTTCGTATCGACGAATTTGAATAAGTCCGTATTATACAAAAAATATAATGTAAAATACAAACAAAATATGAAAGTTTAGTATAATCTGAAAGGTCTTCCTGCTCTTAGGCATTTAGCTCCTGGGAAATTCAAAAGAAATTGACGTTACAAGTGAATCCTTATATTCATGCCACGTTCTCGCAGAGGTCTACAGTAGGCTATGTAGTGTCCAATGTAGGTAGTTCCACTATAAAGTAATTATTGTTATGAAAGCATCAAAATCTCAAAAACTAAACAAGATATGGAAAAAAGTGTAGGGAGAATATCGTTGGATTCGATCAGGTCAACAAAAAGTTATTGGTGAAAATTTTTCATATCTCGAAAAAAAAAATTGTGTCTGGACTTGGCCTAAAAAAATTCATCGTGACTTGGCGATAATTTTCTTTTCGACGAATTCGAATGAGTCCGTATTATACACACAATATAATGTAAAATACAAACGAAATAGATTAGTATAATCTTAAAGGTCTTCCTCCTCTTAGAAGAGATCATAGGCATTTTGCTCATGAGGGATTCAATGGAATTGGGGTTTCAAGTGAACCATTATGTTCATGCCACATGCTCGCGGAGGTCTGCAGTAGGCTTTGTAGTGTCCGCTGTAGGTGGTTTCACTATTTAGTAATTACCGTTATGAAAGCATCAAAATCTCAAAAACTTTACAGGATATAGAAAAAAGTGTACAGAGAATATCATTGAACTCGATCAGGTCAACAAAAAGTTATTGGTGAAAAGTTTTCATATCTCGAAAAAAAAAATTGTGTCTGGACTTAGCCGAAAAAAATCGTCGTGACTTGGCGAATAATTTCGTTTCGATGAATATGAATAAGTCCGTATTACACATACAATATAATGTAAAATACAAACGAAATATGAAATAAAACTAAGTATCTGATAGGTCTTCCTGCTCACAGAAGAGAACATGGGGGAACATGAGGGATTCAGATGGAATTGGGGTTTCAAGTGAATCATTATGTTCATGCCACGTGCTCGCGGAGGACAACAGTAGGCTATGTAGTGTCCGCTGTAGGTGGTTTCACTATTTAGTAATTATCGTTATGAAAGCATCAAAATCTCAAAAAGTAAACAATATATGGAAAAAAGTGTACAGAGAATATCATTGACCTCGATCAGGTCAACAAAAAGTTATTGGTGAAAATTTTTCATATAAAAAAAAAATTGTGTCGACTTGGCCTAAAAAAATCCATCAAGAATTGGCGATAATTTTTATTTCGACGAATTTCAATAAGTCCATATTATACACACAATGTAATGTTAAATACAAGCGAAATAACTTAGTATAATCTAAAAGGTCTTCCTCCTCTTAGAAGGAATCATAGGCATTTTGCTCATGAGGGATTCAGATAGAATTAGGGTTTCAAGTGAATCATTATGTTCATGCCACGTGCTCGCGGAGGTCTGCAGTAGGCTATGTAGTGTCCGCTGTAGGTGGTTTCACTATTTAGTAATTATTGTTATGAAAGAATCAAAATCTCAAAAAGTAAACAAGATATAGAAAAAAGTGTACAGAGAATATCATTGAACTCGATCAGGTCAACAAAAAGTTATTGGTGAAAATTTTTCATATCTCGAAAAAAAAAAATTGTGACTGGACTTAGCCGAAAAAAATCGTCGTGACTTGGCGAATAATTTCGTTTCGATGAATATGAGTAAGTCCGTATTACACATACAATATAATGTAAAATACAAACGAAATATGAAATAAAACTAAGTATCTGATAGGTCTTCCTGCTCACAGAAGAGAACATGGGGGAACATGAGGGATTCAGATGGAATTGGGGTTTCAAGTGAATCATTATGTTCATGCCACGTGCTCGCGGAGGACAACAGAAGGCTATGTAGTGTCCGCTGTAGGTGGTTTCACTATTTAGTAATTATTGTTATGAAAGCATCAAAATCTCAAAAACTTTACAGGATATAGAAAAAAGTGTACAGAGAATATCATTGAACTCGATCAGGTCAACAAAAAGTTATTGGTGAAAAGTTTTCATATCTCGAAAAAAAAAATTGTGTCTGGACTTAGCCGAAAAAAATCGTCGTGACTTGGCGAATAATTTCATTTCGATGAATATGAATAAGTCCGTATTACACATACAATATAATGTAAAATACAAACGAAATATGAAATAAAACTAAGTATCTGATAGGTCTTCCTGCTCACAGAAGAGAACATGGGGGAACATGAGGGATTCAGATGGAATTGGGGTTTCAAGTGAATCATTATGTTCATGCCACGTGCTCGCGGAGGACAACAGAAGGCTATGTAGTGTCCGCTGGAGGTGGTTTCACTATTTAGTAATTATTGTTATGAAAGCATCAAAATCTCAAAAACTTTACAGGATATAGAAAAAAGTGTACAGAGAATATCATTGAACTCGATCAGGTCAACAAAAAGTTATTGGTGAAAATTTTTCATATCTCGAAAAAAAAAATTGTGTCTGGACTTAGCCGAAAAAAATCGTCGTGACTTGGCGAATAATTTCGTTTCGATGAATATGAATAAGTCCGTATTACACATACAATATAATGTAAAATACAAACGAAATATGAAATAAAACTAAGTATCTGATAGGTCTTCCTGCTCACAGAAGAGAACATGGGGGAACATGAGGGATTCAGATGGAATTGGGGTTTCAAGTGAATCATTATGTTCATGCCACGTGCTCGCGGAGGACAACAGTAGGCTATGTAGTGTCCGCTGTAGGTGGTTTCACTATTTAGTAATTATCGTTATGAAAGCATCAAAATCTCAAAAAGTAAACAATATATGGAAAAAAGTGTACAGAGAATATCATTGACCTCGATCAGGTCAACAAAAAGTTATTGGTGAAAATTTTTCATATAAAAAAAAAATTGTGTCGACTTGGCCTAAAAAAATCCATCAAGAATTGGCGATAATTTTTGTTTCGACGAATTTCAATAAGTCCATATTATACACACAATGTAATGTTAAATACAAGCGAAATAACTTAGTATAATCTAAAAGGTCTTTCTCCTCTTAGAAGGAATCATAGGCATTTTGCTCATGAGGGATTCAGATAGAATTAGGGTTTCAAGTGAATCATTATGTTCATGCCACGTGCTCGCGGAGGTCTGCAGTAGGCTATGTAGTGTCCGCTGTAGGTGGTTTCACTATTTAGTAATTATTGTTATGAAAGCATCAAAATCTCAAAAAGTAAACAAGATATAGAAAAAAGTGTACAGAGAATATCATTGAACTCGATCAGGTCAACAAAAAGTTATTGGTGAAAATTTTTCATATCTCGAAAAAAAAAAATTGTGTCTGGACTTAGCCGAAAAAAATCGTCGTGACTTGGCGAATAATTTCGTTTCGATGAATATGAGTAAGTCCGTATTACACATACAATATAATGTAAAATACAAACGAAATATGAAATAAAACTAAGTATCTGATAGGTCTTCCTGCTCACAGAAGAGAACATGGGGGAACATGAGGGATTCAGATGGAATTGGGGTTTCAAGTGAATCATTATGTTCATGCCACGTGCTCGCGGAGGACAACAGAAGGCTATGTAGTGTCCGCTGTAGGTGGTTTCACTATTTAGTAATTATTGTTATGAAAGCATCAAAATCTCAAAAACTTTACAGGATATAGAAAAAAGTGTACAGAGAATATTATTGAACTCGATCAGGTCAACAAAAAGTTATTGGTGAAAAGTTTTCATATCTCGAAAAAAAAAATTGTGTCTGGACTTAGCCGAAAAAAATCGTCGTGACTTGGCGAATAATTTCGTTTCGATGAATATGAATAAGTCCGTATTACACATACAATATAATGTAAAATACAAACGAAATATGAAATAAAACTAAGTATCTGATAGGTCTTCCTGCTCACAGAAGAGAACATGGGGGAACATGAGGGATTCAGATGGAATTGGGGTTTCAAGTGAATCATTATGTTCATGCCACGTGCTCGCGGAGGACAACAGAAGGCTATGTAGTGTCCGCTGGAGGTGGTTTCACTATTTAGTAATTATTGTTATGAAAGCATCAAAATCTCAAAAACTTTACAGGATATAGAAAAAAGTGTACAGAGAATATCATTGAACTCGATCAGGTCAACAAAAAGTTATTGGTGAAAATTTTTCATATCTCGAAAAAAAAAAATTGTGTCTGGACTTATTCGAAAAAAATCGTCGTGACTTGGCGAATAATTTCGTTTCGATGAATATGAGTAAGTCCGTATTACACATACAATATAATGTAAAATACAAACGAAATATGAAATAAAACTAAGTATCTGATAGGTCTTCCTGCTCACAGAAGAGAACATGGGGGAACATGAGGGATTCAGATGGAATTGGGGTTTCAAGTGAATCATTATGTTCATGCCACGTGCTCGCGGAGGACAACAGAAGGCTATGTAGTGTCCGCTGTAGGTGGTTTCACTATTTAGTAATTATTGTTATGAAAGCATCAAAATCTCAAAAACTTTACAGGATATAGAAAAAAGTGTACAGAGAATATTATTGAACTCGATCAGGTCAACAAAAAGTTATTGGTGAAAAGTTTTCATATCTCGAAAAAAAAAATTGTGTCTGGACTTAGCCGAAAAAAATCGTCGTGACTTGGCGAATAATTTCGTTTCGATGAATATGAATAAGTCCGTATTACACATACAATATAATGTAAAATACAAACGAAATATGAAATAAAACTAAGTATCTGATAGGTCTTCCTGCTCACAGAAGAGAACATGGGGGAACATGAGGGATTCAGATGGAATTGGGGTTTCAAGTGAATCATTATGTTCATGCCACGTGCTCGCGGAGGACAACAGTAGGCTATGTAGTGTCCGCTGTAGGGGGTTTCACTATTTAGTAATTATCGTTATGAAAGCATCAAAATCTCAAAAAGTAAACAATATATGGAAAAAAGTGTACAGAGAATATCATTGACCTCGATCAGGTCAACAAAAAGTTATTGGTGAAAATTTTTCATATAAAAAAAAAATTGTGTCGACTTGGCCTAAAAAAATCCATCAAGAATTGGCGATAATTTTTATTTCGACGAATTTCAATAAGTCCATATTATACACACAATGTAATGTTAAATACAAGCGAAATAACTTAGTATAATCTAAAAGGTCTTCCTCCTCTTAGAAGGAATCATAGGCATTTTGCTCATGAGGGATTCAGATAGAATTAGGGTTTCAAGTGAATCATTATGTTCATGCCACGTGCTCGCGGAGGTCTGCAGTAGGCTATGTAGTGTCCGCTGTAGGTGGTTTCACTATTTAGTAATTATTGTTATGAAAGAATCAAAATCTCAAAAAGTAAACAAGATATAGAAAAAAGTGTACAGAGAATATCATTGAACTCGATCAGGTCAACAAAAAGTTATTGGTGAAAATTTTTCATATCTCGAAAAAAAAAAATTGTGACTGGACTTAGCCGAAAAAAATCGTCGTGACTTGGCGAATAATTTCGTTTCGATGAATATGAGTAAGTCCGTATTACACATACAATATAATGTAAAATACAAACGAAATATGAAATAAAACTAAGTATCTGATAGGTCTTCCTGCTCACAGAAGAGAACATGGGGGAACATGAGGGATTCAGATGGAATTGGGGTTTCAAGTGAATCATTATGTTCATGCCACGTGCTCGCGGAGGACAACAGAAGGCTATGTAGTGTCCGCTGTAGGTGGTTTCACTATTTAGTAATTATTGTTATGAAAGCATCAAAATCTCAAAAACTTTACAGGATATAGAAAAAAGTGTACAGAGAATATCATTGAACTCGATCAGGTCAACAAAAAGTTATTGGTGAAAAGTTTTCATATCTCGAAAAAAAAAATTGTGTTTGGACTTAGCCGAAAAAAATCGTCGTGACTTGGCGAATAATTTCGTTTCGATGAATATGAATAAGTCCCTATTACACATACAATATAATGTAAAATACAAACGAAATATGAAATAAAACTAAGTATCTGATAGGTCTTCCTGCTCACAGAAGAGAACATGGGGGAACATGAGGGATTCAGATGGAATTGGGGTTTCAAGTGAATCATTATGTTCATGCCACGTGCTCGCGGAGGACCACAGAAGGCTATGTAGTGTCCGCTGGAGGTGGTTTCACTATTTAGTAATTATTGTTATGAAAGCATCAAAATCTCAAAAACTTTACAGTATATAGAAAAAAGTGTACAGAGAATATCATTGAACTCGATCAGGTCAACAAAAAGTTATTGGTGAAAATTTTTCATATCTCTAAAAAAAAAATTGTGTCTGGACTTAGCCGAAAAAAATCGTCGTGACTTGGCGAATAATTTCGTTTCGATGAATATGAATAAGTCCGTATTACACATACAATATAATGTAAAATACAAACGAAATATGAAATAAAACTAAGTATCTGATAGGTCTTCCTGCTCACAGAAGAGAACATGGGGGAACATGAGGGATTCAGATGGAATTGGGGTTTCAAGTGAATCATTATGTTCATGCCACGTGCTCGCGGAGGACAACAGTAGGCTATGTAGTGTCCGCTGTAGGTGGTTTCACTATTTAGTAATTATCGTTATGAAAGCATCAAAATCTCAAAAAGTAAACAATATATGGAAAAAAGTGTACAGAGAATATCATTGACCTCGATCAGGTCAACAAAAAGTTATTGGTGAAAATTTTTCATATAAAAAAAAAATTGTGTCGACTTGGCCTAAAAAAATCCATCAAGAATTGGCGATAATTTTTGTTTCGACGAATTTCAATAAGTCCATATTATACACACAATGTAATGTTAAATACAAGCGAAATAACTTAGTATAATCTAAAAGGTCTTTCTCCTCTTAGAAGGAATCATAGGCATTTTGCTCATGAGGGATTCAGATAGAATTAGGGTTTCAAGTGAATCATTATGTTCATGCCACGTGCTCGCGGAGGTCTGCAGTAGGCTATGTAGTGTCCGCTGTAGGTGGTTTCACTATTTAGTAATTATTGTTATGAAAGCATCAAAATCTCAAAAAGTAAACAAGATATAGAAAAAAGTGTACAGAGAATATCATTGAACTCGATCAGGTCAACAAAAAGTTATTGGTGAAAATTTTTCATATCTCGAAAAAAAAAAATTGTGTCTGGACTTAGCCGAAAAAAATCGTCGTGACTTGGCGAATAATTTCGTTTCGATGAATATGAGTAAGTCCGTATTACACATACAATATAATGTAAAATACAAACGAAATATGAAATAAAACTAAGTATCTGATAGGTCTTCCTGCTCACAGAAGAGAACATGGGGGAACATGAGGGATTCAGATGGAATTGGGGTTTCAAGTGAATCATTATGTTCATGCCACGTGCTCGCGGAGGACAACAGAAGGCTATGTAGTGTCCGCTGTAGGTGGTTTCACTATTTAGTAATTATTGTTATGAAAGCATCAAAATCTCAAAAACTTTACAGGATATAGAAAAAAGTGTACAGAGAATATTATTGAACTCGATCAGGTCAACAAAAAGTTATTGGTGAAAAGTTTTCATATCTCGAAAAAAAAAATTGTGTCTGGACTTAGCCGAAAAAAATCGTCGTGACTTGGCGAATAATTTCGTTTCGATGAATATGAATAAGTCCGTATTACACATACAATATAATGTAAAATACAAACGAAATATGAAATAAAACTAAGTATCTGATAGGTCTTCCTGCTCACAGAAGAGAACATGGGGGAACATGAGGGATTCAGATGGAATTGGGGTTTCAAGTGAATCATTATGTTCATGCCACGTGCTCGCGGAGGACAACAGAAGGCTATGTAGTGTCCGCTGGAGGTGGTTTCACTATTTAGTAATTATTGTTATGAAAGCATCAAAATCTCAAAAACTTTACAGGATATAGAAAAAAGTGTACAGAGAATATCATTGAACTCGATCAGGTCAACAAAAAGTTATTGGTGAAAATTTTTCATATCTCGAAAAAAAAAAATTGTGTCTGGACTTATTCGAAAAAAATCGTCGTGACTTGGCGAATAATTTCGTTTCGATGAATATGAGTAAGTCCGTATTACACATACAATATAATGTAAAATACAAACGAAATATGAAATAAAACTAAGTATCTGATAGGTCTTCCTGCTCACAGAAGAGAACATGGGGGAACATGAGGGATTCAGATGGAATTGGGGTTTCAAGTGAATCATTATGTTCATGCCACGTGCTCGCGGAGGACAACAGAAGGCTATGTAGTGTCCGCTGTAGGTGGTTTCACTATTTAGTAATTATTGTTATGAAAGCATCAAAATCTCAAAAACTTTACAGGATATAGAAAAAAGTGTACAGAGAATATTATTGAACTCGATCAGGTCAACAAAAAGTTATTGGTGAAAAGTTTTCATATCTCGAAAAAAAAAATTGTGTCTGGACTTAGCCGAAAAAAATCGTCGTGACTTGGCGAATAATTTCGTTTCGATGAATATGAATAAGTCCGTATTACACATACAATATAATGTAAAATACAAACGAAATATGAAATAAAACTAAGTATCTGATAGGTCTTCCTGCTCACAGAAGAGAACATGGGGGAACATGAGGGATTCAGATGGAATTGGGGTTTCAAGTGAATCATTATGTTCATGCCACGTGCTCGCGGAGGACAACAGTAGGCTATGTAGTGTCCGCTGTAGGTGGTTTCACTATTTAGTAATTATCGTTATGAAAGCATCAAAATCTCAAAAAGTAAACAATATATGGAAAAAAGTGTACAGAGAATATCATTGACCTCGATCAGGTCAACAAAAAGTTATTGGTGAAAATTTTTCATATAAAAAAAAAATTGTGTCGACTTGGCCTAAAAAAATCCATCAAGAATTGGCGATAATTTTTGTTTCGACGAATTTCAATAAGTCCATATTATACACACAATGTAATGTTAAATACAAGCGAAATAACTTAGTATAATCTAAAAGGTCTTTCTCCTCTTAGAAGGAATCATAGGCATTTTGCTCATGAGGGATTCAGATAGAATTAGGGTTTCAAGTGAATCATTATGTTCATGCCACGTGCTCGCGGAGGTCTGCAGTAGGCTATGTAGTGTCCGCTGTAGGTGGTTTCACTATTTAGTAATTATTGTTATGAAAGCATCAAAATCTCAAAAACTTTACAGGATATAGAAAAAAGTGTACAGAGAATATCATTGAACTCGATCAGGTCAACAAAAAGTTATTGGTGAAAATTTTTCATATCTCGAAAAAAAAAAATTGTGTCTGGACTTATTCGAAAAAAATCGTCGTGACTTGGCGAATAATTTCGTTTCGATGAATATGAGTAAGTCCGTATTACACATACAATATAATGTAAAATACAAACGAAATATGAAATAAAACTAAGTATCTGATAGGTCTTCCTGCTCACAGAAGAGAACATGGGGGAACATGAGGGATTCAGATGGAATTGGGGTTTCAAGTGAATCATTATGTTCATGCCACGTGCTCGCGGAGGACAACAGAAGGCTATGTAGTGTCCGCTGTAGGTGGTTTCACTATTTAGTAATTATTGTTATGAAAGCATCAAAATCTCAAAAACTTTACAGGATATAGAAAAAAGTGTACAGAGAATATTATTGAACTCGATCAGGTCAACAAAAAGTTATTGGTGAAAAGTTTTCATATCTCGAAAAAAAAAATTGTGTCTGGACTTAGCCGAAAAAAATCGTCGTGACTTGGCGAATAATTTCGTTTCGATGAATATGAATAAGTCCGTATTACACATACAATATAATGTAAAATACAAACGAAATATGAAATAAAACTAAGTATCTGATAGGTCTTCCTGCTCACAGAAGAGAACATGGGGGAACATGAGGGATTCAGATGGAATTGGGGTTTCAAGTGAATCATTATGTTCATGCCACGTGCTCGCGGAGGACAACAGTAGGCTATGTAGTGTCCGCTGTAGGTGGTTTCACTATTTAGTAATTACCGTTATGAAAGCATCAAAATCTCAAAAACTTAACAGGATATAGAAAAAAGTGTACAGAGAATATCATTGAACTCGATCAGGTCAACAAAAAGTTATTGGTGAAAATTTTTCATATCTCGAAAAAAAAAATTGTGTCTGGACTTAGCCGAAAAAAATCGTCGTGACTTGGCGAATAATTTCGTTTCGATGAATTTGAATAAGTCCGTATTACACATACAATATAATGTAAAATACAAACGAAATATGAAATAAAACTAAGTATCTGATAGGTCTTCCTGCTCACAGAAGAGAACATGGGGGAACATGAGGGATTCAGATGGAATTGGGGTTTCAAGTGAATCATTATGTTCATGCCACGTGCTCGCGGAGGACAACAGTAGGCTATGTAGTGTCCGCTGTAGGTTTTCACTATTTAGTAATTATTGTTATGAAAGCATCAAAATCTCAAAAACTTTACAGGATATAGAAAAAAGTGTACAGAGAATATCATTGAACTCGATCAGGTCAACAAAAAGTTATTGGTGAAAGTTTTTCATATCTCGAAAAAAAAAAAAATGTGTCTGGACTTGGCCTAAAAAAATTCGTCGAGACTTGGCGATAATTTTCGTTTCGACGAATTTGAATAAGTCCGTATTATACACACATTATAATGTAAAATACAAACAAAATATGGAAGCCTAGTATAATCTAAAAGGTCTTCCTGCTCTTAGGCATTTTGCTCCTGCGATATTAAAATGAAATTGAGGTTACAAGTGAATCCTTATATTCATGCCACGTTTTCGCAGAGGTCTACAGTAGGCTATGTAGTGTCCAATGTAGGTAGTTCCACTATAAAGTAATTATTGTTATGAAAGCATCAAAATCTCAAAAACTAAACAAGATATGGAAAAAAGTGTAGGGAGAATATCGTTGGATTCGATCAGGTCAACAAAAAGTTATGAGTGAAATTTTTGCATATCGCGAAAAAAAAAATTGTGTCTGGACTTGGCCTAAAAAAATTCATCGTGACTTGGCGATAATTTTCTTTTCGACGAATTCGAATGAGTCCGTTTTATACACACAATATAATGTAAAATACAAACGAAATAGCTTAGTATAATCTAAAAGGTCTTCCTCCTCTTAGAAGAGATCATAGGCATTTTGCTCATGAGGGAATCAGATGGAATTGGGGTTTCAAGTGAATCATTATGTTCATGCCACGTGCTCGCGGAGGTCTACAGTAGGCTTTTAGTGTCCGCTGTAGGTGGTTTCACTATTTAGTAATTACCGTTATGAAAGCATCAAAATCTCAAAAACTTAACAGGATATAGAAAAAAGTGTACAGAGAATATCATTGAACTCGATCAGGTCAACAAAAAGTTATTGGTGAAAATTTTTCATATATCGAAAAAAAAAAAATTGTGTCTGGACTTGCCCTAAAGAAATTCGTCGAGACTTGGCGATAATTTTCGTATCGACGAAATTTGAATAAGTCCGTATTATACAAAAAATATAATGTAAAATACAAACAAAATATGAAAGTTCAGTATAATCTGAAAGGTCTTCCTGCTCTTAGGCATTTAGCTCCTGGGAAATTCAAAAGAAATTGACGTTACAAGTGAATCCTTATATTCATGCCACGTTCTCGCAGAGGTTTACAGTAGGCTATGTAGTGTCCAATGTAGGTAGTTCCACTATAAAGTAATTATTGTTTTGAAAGCATCAACATCTCAAAAACTAATCAAGATATGGAAAAAAGTGTAGGGAGAATATCGTTGGATTCGATCAGGTCAACAAAAAGTTATTGGTGAAAATTTTTCATATCTCGAAAAAAAAAAATTGTATCTGGACTTATCCGAAAAAAATCGTCGTGACTCGGCGAATAATTTCGTTTCGCTGAATTTGAATAAGTCCGTATTACACATACAATATAATGTAAAATACAAACGAAATATGAAATAAAACTAAGTATCTGATAGGTCTTCCTGCTCACAGAAGAGAACATGGGGGAACATGAGGGATTCAGATGGAATTGGGGTTTCAAGTGAATCATTATGTTCATGCCACGTGCTCGCGAAGGACAACAGTAGGCTATGTAGTGTCCGCTGTAGGTGGTTTCACTATTTAGTAATTATTGTTATGAAAGCATCAAAATCTCAAAAACTTAACAGGATATAGAAAAAAGTGTACAGAGAATATCATTGAACTCGATTAGGTCAACAAAAAGTTATTGGTGAAAATCTTTCATATTTCGAAGAAAAAAAAATTGTGTCTGGACTTGGCCTAAAAAAATTCGTAGAGACTTGGCGATAATTTTCGTTTCGACTAATTTGAATAAGTCCGTATTATACACACATTATAATGTAAAATACAAACAAAATATGGAAGCCTAGTATAGTCTAAAAGGTATTCCTGCTCATAGGCATTTTGCTCCTGGGATATTCAAATGAAATTGAGGTTACAAGTGAATCCTTATATTCATGCCACGTTTTCGCAGAGGTCTACAGTAGGCTATGTAGTGTCCAATGTAGGTAGTTCCACTATAAAGTAATTATTGTTTTGAAAGCATCAAAATCTCAAAAACCTAACTAGATATGGAAAAACGTGTACAGAGAATATCATTGACCTCGATCAGGTCAACAAAAAGTTATTGGTGAAAATTATTCATATCTCGAAAAAAAAAATTGTGTCTGGACTTGGCCCTCAGATCAATAATATAAACAATAGATAGGCCCGATGCTCCGTAAACACCATATTCAGTGAACCGAAGACAACTGTGTTTATAAACATTCACCTCCTAGCTTTCTTGTTTTGAAACATCGACTCCCTGTTGTCAAATTGGTAAAAAAATATTTGTATGATTTTCGTAGGTATCAATCAATATCTATTCACTTATAGTTTATATTCATATTTATTATTCTTAAAATTCTAAAAAAATATTAATTTCCAATACGGTGAAAAAATCTTCCGAGCAGAAGATAGGTATATGATATCGTTTTCAACTGAATAAACAGTTGGCACTATGAAAATTTCAAGCGCATACCTACCAGAATTATCTCAGTCTTGGCAACACCGATTGCAAGGACGGCCATTTGCATTGTAGTATTTGTTTTGAAATATTGTAAAAGAAAGTTTTTGTGTGTTTTCAGCAGCATTTGTGTTTTTTTACCTTCAAAAACAAGTTATAGTGACATTTGTGATAGTTTTCCTAGTTGTGCAGTGGTTTTGTGAAATAAAATGACGAAATATTACTTTGTTTGCAAAACAAGGGATAGTTTACAAATATTCTACATGTGAGTCCAGAGGCGTCGAACATAGATGAGAACGTATTATTCAAATATAATATTGGATTGGAGTAAGCACAGTATAAGGCCAAAAGAAGTTCTTTTAGCATTATAGTGTGGAATAAGTACTACTTATTGCTTATAATTCATACATAGGTTCCCTACTGACGAAAAGAAGTTGCAAATATGGTGCGATGTTCTCAAATTGGATCCGTGAGCTTGAAGAAATATTCTTATATTTGTTCTGCTCATTTTTCCACCAGTCAGCTGATTAAAAAGCCAGAGGGAACTACATGTTTGAAACCTGTTGCCATTCCTGATATACAAGCAGTTGAGAGGTAATTTTAAAAGCAAAAAGTCAGATAGAGTTATAATCACACAAAAGGTTATTTTTGAGCATAAAAAGACTGTGATATGGCTGAATCATGTTCCGTCTAACATGGTTTTCAAAAAGAAATAATTGGGTGAATTTTGAACAACAAACGAACGATATTTTCTTCAATAATGTGATTGATAATTAATTTCTGTTCAATAATTTGTTCAACTCACAAATTCACTTCAGACATGTTTCTGGGAATGTAAGCATCCAAAACTATAAGTGTTGATAAATGCAGCCCAAGTTAACAAGTATTAATTAGCATGTAAGTAAGGTTCATTCGTTTGCATCGAGGTGAAGCATGGTGTAATAATTTACACTCGATTTTTAGTATTTGTTTGCAGATTGTCTTGACACATACCTTTGTGTGAACTGCACTCAGCTACACTCGATTTAAAATGTGGTGTAAATTACACCACATTGTGCCACACCAACTTATTTTTCAATGATAGTCTTTACGTAGCCAAGTATCAACAAGTAGAAGTTGGTTCTCAACTTGGTCAACTTTTAACTCAGAAGATGGCCACACAGTGTTTATAGATAGTATGGTTTATTATATATGAAACGTGGATATTAAGAAATGAAAAATTTAAATAGTTTATGCTTTTCAGTAGTCCCTTTTAACTAAAATGGCTTCGACTTCTGCCTATTGTTCATAATTACTTTTTTATCCTCAAATAGATAATTTTTCATGCATTGATGATTATTTTTCGTTACTTGTATATTGATACTTTTTACTTAATAATTGTTACTTGGTGCTGCGTGTATCCACACTATGCCTGAAAAATTAATCAAATCCATAATTATTATATACAAGAGTAGAAGGTTGAACAAATTAGTTTGCCCCAAAAAGCTACTTACTTACCAAATGTTTTTACTTGTAAATAAAAAACTCATTTTTAAACTTTTTAATTAAATATTTCTCAGAAACTTAAATTTCTCAAGAGTTTCGTGCTTTATTGCAAATCTTATGCAGTAAATTTCAAAAAGTTTGCAACATATGCGAAACTTTTTTATTCATTTATCAGAAAATTGTATTTTCATAAAAATTGGTGCATTGCAAAAAACTCTTATTCAAGTGATAAAAATTTTAAATTTTCAAACAGTGTACAGGGAAGAACAAAAATAGGAATTTTTATAAAGAGTACCTAAAATACGAAATACGAAATTAGGATCAATTTATCATTTGTACTAAAATATTGACGATTCTTGAAAATGGTTTGACTTTTTACTAGTTTTTTAGTGCATATTTGATATTTCACTCTATGTATGTCCATAATAACTGTCAGTAAAATTTTATAGCAGAAAATTATTGAATAATTCAATTAATTGATGACAGATAATTGAATAATAAAATCTGCGAATTTACGATCACTTTATTCATATAAAATAGGATAAAAATATTTTGTTGGGTATGTGGCTGTGATTTCAATATTGTTTCAAGTCTAAATGACTTTTCTTCATAGATTTTTTTTGATAATATCAAAAATTAGGGTAGATCAAAATTCCTATTTTTTGTTCTTCCCTGTACACTGTTTGGAAATTTAGAATTTTGATAACTATAATACGAGTTAATTTTTGAAGATTATTTTTTATTTTTATATTTTATATGTTTGTTTATATTTTATTGAAAATATATTATGATTTATTTATCTACTTTTTTTACCTTATTGTATACCTTGTATTCGTATGATCACTATATTCCTGTCCGAAATCGATGCAATGGATTACAGTTAATAAACATGTCTATTTCTAATTTTCTATTCAATGACTATTTCCAGTTTTAATCTATATAGAAAAACTGTGCAAAAAAATCTGCACTACAATAGCAGTAATCCTAATCTAGTGGGCATATTTGAAATTTTGAAATTTTGAAATTCATGAGGAGAAATTACTTTTACAAAAATTAACCATTAAAAAAATGTATGGTATAAAGTAGTGAACAGTTTAAATATTGCTGTGAATGACAAAAACATCGATTTGCTTTTGGGCAGCATCTCAGATCAATATTGATCTGAGGGCAGCATTGAATATGATACGGTTGAGTAAGTTAGTTGTGTTCATTTCAAAAAATGTATGATCATAGTCATAAAATAGTATCTTAACGAATATGTATTTAAGCCTTTTTAGTGATTCATTAAAAATTTATCATCTACATAACCTAAACAGACATCAAACTTTAATATACTTGAGTCATCGGTCAAGAAACTTGTTAGTTACTTACCGTAAATTATTTAATTTAGACGATCAACGCTTTATTTATTATCGACGAAAACATCTAGATTCCAATTATGTATAGAATGGGATCATAAATCGAAAAACTCATCCACCATCTTGAATAACAAATTTTGATGAAATATTATTCCTAACTTCAGATTATTAATTTTCAGAAGAATGTGACCATAAATCACAAAAATAAAATCCTCCGATTCAGAAAACTCGTCAGTCATACACTGAATTTTCACATACTGTATTTGCTTAAGTGAAATTTCACATTTCTGCCAAGTCTAGACTGAACCAAGATATTATCCTCATTTATCCACGAGAGTATGGATAAAAAGTTGTTTTGATCCCTTTAAAAAAGCACGGCACTGTGCCGGAGGTGTTTTGTTTACGTTCGACTGTCAGAAACCCAAAACACAACAGTTCTCGCGAGAGTTATCTTCAGTTCACAACATTTCCCGTACATTCGGCATTGGGCCTATCTATTGTTTATATTATTGATCTGAGACTTGGCCTAAAAAAATTCGTCGAGACTTGGCGATAATTTTCGTATCGACGAATTTGAATAAGTCCGTATTATACACAAAATATAATGTAAAATACAAACGAAATATGAAAGTTTAGTATAATCTGAAAGGTCTTCCTGCTCTTAGGCATTTAGCTCCTGGGAAATTCAAATGAAATTGAGGTTACAAGTAAATCCTTATATTCATGCCACGTTCTCGCAGAGGTCTACAGTAGGCTATGTAGTGTCCAATGTAGGTAGTTCCACTATAAAGTAATTATTGTTATGAAAGCATCAAAATCTCAAAAACTAAACAAGATATGGAAAAAAGTGTAGGGAGAATATCGTTGGATTCGATCGGGTCAACAAAAAGTTATGGATGAACATTTTTCATATCTCGAAAAAAAAAATTGTGTCTGGACTTGGCCTAAAAAAATTCATCGTGACTTGGCGATAATTTTCTTTTCGACGAATTCGAATGAGTCCGTATTATACGAACAATATAATGTAAAATACAAACGAAATAGCTTAGTATAATCTAAAACGTCTTCCTCCTCTTAAAAGAGATCATAGGCATTTTGCTCATGAGGGATTCAGATGGAATTGGGGTTTCAAGTGAATAATTATGTTCATGCCACGTGCTCACGGAGGTCTACAGTAGGCTTTGTAGTGTCCGCTGTAGGTGGTTTCACTATTTAGTAATTATCGTTATGAAAGCATCAAAATCTCAAAAACTAAACAAGATATGGAAAAAAGTGTAGGGAGAATATCGTTGGACTCGATCAGGTCAACAGAAAGTTATTGATGAAAATTATTCATTTCCCGAAAAAAAAAATTGTGTCTGGACTTGGCCTAAAAAAATTCATCGTTACTTGGCGATAATTTTCTTTTCGACGAATTCGAATGAGTCCGTATTATACACACAATATAATGTAAAATACAAACGAAATAGCTTAGTATAATCTAAAAGGTCTTCCTCCTCTTAGAAGAGATCATAGGCATTTTGCTCATGAGGGATTCAGATGGAATTGGGGTTTCAAGTGAATCATTATGTTCATGCCACGTGCTCGCGGAGGTCTACAGTAGGCTTTGTAGTGTCCGCTGTAGGTGGTTTCACTATTTAGTAATTATCGTTATGAAAGCATCAAAATCTCAAAAAGTAAACAATATATGGAAAAAAGTGTACAGAGAATATCATTGACCTCGATCAGGTCAACAAAAAGTTGTTGGTGAAAATTTTTCATATCTCGAAAAAAAAAAATTGTGTCTGGACTTGGCCTAAAAAAATTCGTCGAGACTTGGCGATAATTTTCGTTTCGACGAATTTGAATAAGTCCGTATTATACACACATTTAAATGTGAAATACAAACGAAATAGCTTAGTATAATCTAAAAGGTCTTCCTCCTCTTAGAAGGAATCATAGGCATTTTGCTCATGAGGGATTCAGATAGAATTAGGGTTTCAAGTGAATCATTATGTTCATGCCACGTGCTCGCGGAGGTCTACAGTAGGCTTTGTAGTGTCCGCTGTAGATGGTTTCACTATTTAGTAATTATCGTTATGAAAGCATCAAAATCTCAAAAAGTAAACAATATATGGAAAAAAGTGTACAGAGAATATCATTGACCTCGATCAGGTCAACAAAAAGTTATTGGTGAAAATTTTTCATATCTCGAAAAAAAAATTGTGTCTGGACTTGGCCCAAAAAAATTCGTCGAGACTTGGCGATAACTTTCCTAACGACGAATTTGAATAAGTCCGTATTATACACAAAATATAATGTAAAATACAAACAAAATATGAAAGTTTAGTATAATCTGAAAGGTCTTCCTGCTCTTAGGCATTTAGCTCCTGGGAAATTCAAATGAAATTGAGGTTACAAGTGAATCCTTATATTCATGCCACGTTCTCGCAGAGGTCTATAGTACGCTATGTAGTGTCCAATGTAGGTAGTTCCACTTTAAAGTAATTATTGTTTTGAAAGCATCAAAATCTCAAAAACTTAACTAGATATGGAAAAATGTGTATGAAGAATATCATTGAACTCGATCAGGTCAACAAAAAGTTATTGGTGAAAATTTTTCATATAAAAAAAAAAATTCTGTCTGGACTTGGCATAAAAAAATTCGTCAAGACTTGGCGATAATTTTCGTATTAACGAATTTGAATAAGTCCGTATTATACACAAAAATAATGTAAAATACTAACAAAATATGAAAGTTTAGTATAATCTAAAAGGTCTTCCTCCTCTTAGAAGGAATCATAGGCATTTTGCTCATGAGGGATTCAGATAGAATTAGGGTATCAAGTGAATCATTATGTTCATGCCACGTGCTCGCGGAGGACAACAGTAGGCTATGTAGTGTCCGCTGTAGGTGGTTTCACTATTTAGTAATTATTGTTATGAAAGCATCAAAATCTCAAAAACTTAACAGGATATAGAAAAAAGTGTACAGAGAATATCATTGAACTCGATCAGGTCAACAAAAAGTTATTGGTGAAAATTTTTCATATCTCGAAAAAAAAAATTGTGTCTGGACTTGGCCTAAAAAAATTCGTCGAGACTTGGCGATAATTTTCGTTTCGACGAATTTTGAATAAGTCCGTATTATACACACATTACAATGTGAAATACAAACGAAATAGCTTAGTATAATCTAAAAGGTCTTCCTGCTCTTAGAAGAGATCATAGGCATTTTGCTCATGAGAGATTCAGATGGAATTGGGGTTTCAAGTGAATCATTATGTTCATGCCACGTGCTCGCGGAGGTCTGCAGTAGGCTATGTAGTGTCCGCTGTAGGTGGTTTCACTATTTAGTAATTATTGCTATGAAAGCATCAAAATCTCAAAAAGTAAACAAGATATAGAAAAAAGTGTACAGAGATGATCATTGAACTCGATCAGGTCAACAAAAAGTTATTGGTGAAAATTTTTCATATCTCGAAAAAAAAAAAATTGTGTCTGGACTTGGCCTAAAAAAATTCATCGTGACTTGGCGATAATTTTCTTTTCGACGAATTCGAATGAGTCCGTATTATACACACAATATAATGTAAAATACAAACGAAATAGATTAGTATAATCTTAAAGGTCTTCCTCCTCTTAGAAGAGATCATAGGCATTTTGCTCATGAGGGATTCAATGGAATTGGGGTTTCAATTGAACCATTATGTTCATGCCACGTGCTCGCGGAGGTCTGCAGTAGGCTTTGTAGTGTCCGCTGTAGGTGGTTTCACTATTTAGTAATTACCGTTATGAAAGCATCAAAATCTCAAAAACTTTACAGGATATAGAAAAAAGTGTACAGAGAATATCATTGAACTCGATCAGGTCAACAAAAAGTTATTGGTGAAAAGTTTTCATATCTCGAAAAAAAAAATTGTGTCTGGACTTAGCCGAAAAAAATCGTCGTGACTTGGCGAATAATTTCGTTTCGATGAATATGAATAAGTCCGTATTACACATACAATATAATGTAAAATACAAACGAAATATGAAATAAAACTAAGTATCTGATAGGTCTTCCTGCTCACAGAAGAGAACATGGGGGAACATGAGGGATTCAGATGGAATTGGGGTTTCAAGTGAATCATTATGTTCATGCCACGTGCTCGCGGAGGACAACAGTAGGCTATGTAGTGTCCGCTGTAGGTGGTTTCACTATTTAGTAATTATCGTTATGAAAGCATCAAAATCTCAAAAAGTAAACAATATATGGAAAAAAGTGTACAGAGAATATCATTGACCTCGATCAGGTCAACAAAAAGTTATTGGTGAAAATTTTTCATATAAAAAAAAAATTGTGTCGACTTGGCCTAAAAAAATCCATCAAGAATTGGCCATAATTTTTATTTCGACGAATTTCAATAAGTCCATATTATACACACAATGTAATGTTAAATACAAGCGAAATAACTTAGTATAATCTAAAAGGTCTTCCTCCTCTTAGAAGGAATCATAGGCATTTTGCTCATGAGGGATTCAGATAGAATTAGGGTTTCAAGTGAATCATTATGTTCATGCCACGTGCTCGCGGAGGTCTGCAGTAGGCTATGTAGTGTCCGCTGTAGGTGGTTTCACTATTTAGTAATTATTGTTATGAAAGAATCAAAATCTCAAAAAGTAAACAAGATATAGAAAAAAGTGTACAGAGAATATCATTGAACTCGATCAGGTCAACAAAAAGTTATTGGTGAAAATTTTTCATATCTCGAAAAAAAAAAATTGTGTCTGGACTTAGCCGAAAAAAATCGTCGTGACTTGGCGAATAATTTCGTTTCGATGAATATGAGTAAGTCCGTATTACACATACAATATAATGTAAAATACAAACGAAATATGAAATAAAACTAAGTATCTGATAGGTCTTCCTGCTCACAGAAGAGAACATGGGGGAACATGAGGGATTCAGATGGAATTGGGGTTTCAAGTGAATCATTATGTTCATGCCACGTGCTCGCGGAGGACAACAGAAGGCTATGTAGTGTCCGCTGTAGGTGGTTTCACTATTTAGTAATTATTGTTATGAAAGCATCAAAATCTCAAAAACTTTACAGGATATAGAAAAAAGTGTACAGAGAATATTATTGAACTCGATCAGGTCAACAAAAAGTTATTGGTGAAAAGTTTTCATATCTCGAAAAAAAAAATTGTGTCTGGACTTAGCCGAAAAAAATCGTCGTGACTTGGCGAATAATTTCGTTTCGATGAATATGAATAAGTCCGTATTACACATACAATATAATGTAAAATACAAACGAAATATGAAATAAAACTAAGTATCTGATAGGTCTTCCTGCTCACAGAAGAGAACATGGGGGAACATGAGGGATTCAGATGGAATTGGGGTTTCAAGTGAATCATTATGTTCATGCCACGTGCTCGCGGAGGACAACAGAAGGCTATGTAGTGTCCGCTGGAGGTGGTTTCACTATTTAGTAATTATTGTTATGAAAGCATCAAAATCTCAAAAACTTTACAGGATATAGAAAAAAGTGTACAGAGAATATCATTGAACTCGATCAGGTCAACAAAAAGTTATTGGTGAAAATTTTTCATATCTCGAAAAAAAAAATTGTGTCTGGACTTAGCCGAAAAAAATCGTCGTGACTTGGCGAATAATTTCGTTTCGATGAATATGAATAAGTCCGTATTACACATACAATATAATGTAAAATACAAACGAAATATGAAATAAAACTAAGTATCTGATAGGTCTTCCTGCTCACAGAAGAGAACATGGGGGAACATGAGGGATTCAGATGGAATTGGGGTTTCAAGTGAATCATTATGTTCATGCCACGTGCTCGCGGAGGACAACAGTAGGCTATGTAGTGTCCGCTGTAGGTGGTTTCACTATTTAGTAATTATCGTTATGAAAGCATCAAAATCTCAAAAAGTAAACAATATATGGAAAAAAGTGTACAGAGAATATCATTGACCTCGATCAGGTCAACAAAAAGTTATTGGTGAAAATTTTTCATATAAAAAAAAATTGTGTCGACTTGGCCTAAAAAAATCCATCAAGAATTGGCGATAATTTTTGTTTCGACGAATTTCAATAAGTCCATATTATACACACAATGTAATGTTAAATACAAGCGAAATAACTTAGTATAATCTAAAAGGTCTTTCTCCTCTTAGAAGGAATCATAGGCATTTTGCTCATGAGGGATTCAGATAGAATTAGGGTTTCAAGTGAATCATTATGTTCATGCCACGTGCTCGCGGAGGTCTGCAGTAGGCTATGTAGTGTCCGCTGTAGGTGGTTTCACTATTTAGTAATTATTGTTATGAAAGCATCAAAATCTCAAAAAGTAAACAAGATATAGAAAAAAGTGTACAGAGAATATCATTGAACTCGATCAGGTCAACAAAAAGTTATTGGTGAAAATTTTTCATATCTCGAAAAAAAAAAATTGTGTCTGGACTTAGCCGAAAAAAATCGTCGTGACTTGGCGAATAATTTCGTTTCGATGAATATGAGTAAGTCCGTATTACACATACAATATAATGTAAAATACAAACGAAATATGAAATAAAACTAAGTATCTGATAGGTCTTCCTGCTCACAGAAGAGAACATGGGGGAACATGAGGGATTCAGATGGAATTGGGGTTTCAAGTGAATCATTATGTTCATGCCACGTGCTCGCGGAGGACAACAGAAGGCTATGTAGTGTCCGCTGTAGGTGGTTTCACTATTTAGTAATTATTGTTATGAAAGCATCAAAATCTCAAAAACTTTACAGGATATAGAAAAAAGTGTACAGAGAATATCATTGAACTCGATCAGGTCAACAAAAAGTTATTGATGAAAATTTTTCATATCTCGAAAAAAAAAATTGTGTCTGGATTTGGCCTAAAAAAATTCGTCGAGACTTGGCAATAATTTTCGTTTCGACGAATTTGAATAAGTCCGTATTATACACACATTAAAATGTAAAATACAAACAAAATATGGAAGCCTAGTATAATCTAAAAGGTCTTCCTGCTCTTAGGCATTTAGCTCCTGGGAAATTCAAATGAAATTGAGGTTACAAGTGAATCCTTATATTCATGCCACGTTCTCGCAGAGGTCTACAGTAGGCTATGTAGTGTCCAATATAGGTAGTTCCACTATAAAGTAATTATTGTTATGAAAGCATCAAAATCTCAAAAACTAAATAAGATATGGAAAAAAGTGTAGGGAGAATATCGTTGGATTCGATCAGGTCAACAAAAAGTTATTGGTGAAAATCTTTCATATCTCGAAGAAAAAAAAATTGTGTCTGGACTTGGCATAAAAAAATTCGTCAAGACTTGGCGATAATTTTCGTATTAACGAATTTGAATAAGTCCGTATTATACACAAAATATAATGTAAAATACTAACAAAATATGAAAGTTTAGTATAATCTAAAAGGTCTTCCTGCTCTTAGGCATTTAGCTCCTGAGAAATTCAAATGAAATTGAGGTTACAAGTGAATCCTTATATTCATGCCACGTTCTCGCAGAGGTCTACAGTAGCTATGTAGTGTCCAATGTAGGTAGTTCCACTATAAAGTAATTATTGTTATGAAAGCATCAAAATCTCAAAAACTAAACAAGATATGGAAAAAAGTGTACAGAGATTATCATTGAACTCGATCAGGTCAACAAAAAGTTATTGGTGAAAATTTTTCATATCTCGAAAAAAAAAAAATTGTGTCTGGACTTGGCCTAAAAAAATTCGTCGAGACTTGGCGATAATTTTCGTATCGACGAATTTGAATAAGTCCGTATTATACAAAAAATTTAATGTAAAATACAAACAAAATATGAAAGTTTAGTATAATCTGAAAGGTCTTCCTGCTCTTAGGCATTTAGCTCCTGGGATATTCAAATGAAATTGGGGTTACAATTGAATCCTTATATTCATGCCACGTTTTCGCAGAGGTCTACAGTAGGCTATGTAGTGTCCAATGTAGGTAGTTCCACTATAAAGTAATTATTGTTTTGAAAGCATCAACATCTCAAAAACTAATCAAGATATGGAAAAAAGTGTGAGGAGAATATCGTTGGATTCGATCAGGTCAACAAAAAGTTATTGGTGAAAATTTTTCATATCTCGAAAATAAAAATTGTGTCTGGACTCGGCCTAAAAAAATTCATCGTGACTTGGCGATAATTTTCTTTTCGACGAATTTGAATGAGTCCGTATTATACACACAATTTAATGTAAAATACAAACGAAATAGCTTAGTATAATCTAAAAGGTCTTCCTCCTCTTAGAAGAGATCATAGGCATTTTGCTCGTGAGAGATTCAGAAGGAATTGGGGTTTCAAGTGAATCATTATGTTCATGCCACATGCTCGCGGAGGTCTGCAGTAGGCTATGTAGTGTCCGCTGTAGGTGGTTTCACTATTTAGTTATTATTGTTATGAAAGCATCCAAATCTCAAAAAGTAAACAAGATATGGAAAAAAGTGTACAGAGATTATCATTGAACTCGATCAGGTCAACAAAAAGTTATTGGTGAAAATTTTTCATATCTCAAAAAAAAAAAATTGTGTCTGGACTTGGCCTAAAAAAATTCGTCGAGACTTGGCGATAATTTTCGTTTCGACGAATTTGAATAAGTCCGTATTATACACACATTCAAATGTGAAATACAAACGAAATAGCTTAGTATAATCTAAAAGGTCTTCCTCCTCTTAGAAGGAATCATAGGCATTTTGCTCATGAGGGATTCAGATAGAATTAGGGTTTCAAGTGAATCATTATGTTCATGCCACGTGCTCGCGGAGGTCTACAGTAGGCTTTGTAGTGTCCGCTGTAGATGGTTTCACTATTTAGTAATTATCGTTATGAAAGCATCAAAATCTCAAAAAGTAAACAATATATGGAAAAAAGTGTACAGAGAATATCATTGACCTCGATCAGGTCAACAAAAAGTTATTGGTGAAAATTTTTCATATCTCGAAAAAAAAATTGTGTCTGGACTTGGCCCAAAAAAATTCGTCGAGACTTGGCGATAACTTTCCTAACGACGAATTTGAATAAGTCCGTATTATACACAAAATATAATGTAAAATACAAACAAAATATGAAAGTTTAGTATAATCTGAAAGGTCTTCCTGCTCTTAGGCATTTAGCTCCTGGGAAATTCAAATGAAATTGAGGTTACAAGTGAATCCTTATATTCATGCCACGTTCTCGCAGAGGTCTATAGTACGCTATGTAGTGTCCAATGTAGGTAGTTCCACTTTAAAGTAATTATTGTTTTGAAAGCATCAAAATCTCAAAAACTTAACTAGATATGGAAAAATGTGTATGAAGAATATCATTGAACTCGATCAGGTCAACAAAAAGTTATTGGTGAAAATTTTTCATATAAAAAAAAAAATTCTGTCTGGACTTGGCATAAAAAAATTCGTCAAGACTTGGCGATAATTTTCGTATTAACGAATTTGAATAAGTCCGTATTATACACAAAATATAATGTAAAATACTAACAAAATATGAAAGTTTAGTATAATCTAAAAGGTCTTCCTGCTCTTAGGCATTTAGCTCCTGAGAAATTCAAATGAAATTGAGGTTACAAGTGAATCCTTATATTCATGCCACGTTCTCGCAGAGGTCTACAGTAGCTATGTAGTGTCCAATGTAGGTAGTTCCACTATAAAGTAATTATTGTTATGAAAGCATCAAAATCTCAAAAACTAAACAAGATATGGAAAAAAGTGTGCAGAGATTATCATTGAACTCGATCAGGTCAACAAAAAGTTATTGGTGAAAATTTTTCATATCTCGAAAAAAAAAAAATTGTGTCTGGACTTGGCCTAAAAAAATTCGTCGAGACTTGGCGATAATTTTCGTATCGACGAATTTGAATAAGTCCGTATTATACAAAAAATTTAATGTAAAATACAAAAAAAATATGAAAGTTTAGTATAATCTGAAAGGTCTTCCTGCTCTTAGGCATTTAGCTCCTGGGATATTCAAATGAAATTGGGGTTACAATTGAATCCTTATATTCATGCCACGTTTTCGCAGAGGTCTACAGTAGGCTATGTAGTGTCCAATGTAGGTAGTTCCACTATAAAGTAATTATTGTTTTGAAAGCATCAACATCTCAAAAACTAATCAAGATATGGAAAAAAGTGTGAGGAGAATATCGTTGGATTCGATCAGGTCAACAAAAAGTTATTGGTGAAAATTTTTCATATCTCGAAAATAAAAATTGTGTCTGGACTCGGCCTAAAAAAATTCATCGTGACTTGGCGATAATTTTCTTTTCGACGAATTTGAATGAGTCCGTATTATACACACAATTTAATGTAAAATACAAACGAAATAGCTTAGTATAATCTAAAAGGTCTTCCTCCTCTTAGAAGAGATCATAGGCATTTTGCTCGTGAGAGATTCAGAAGGAATTGGGGTTTCAAGTGAATCATTATGTTCATGCCACATGCTCGCGGAGGTCTGCAGTAGGCTATGTAGTGTCCGCTGTAGGTGGTTTCACTATTTAGTTATTATTGTTATGAAAGCATCCAAATCTCAAAAAGTAAACAAGATATGGAAAAAAGTGTACAGAGATTATCATTGAACTCGATCAGGTCAACAAAAAGTTATTGGTGAAAATTTTTCATATCTCAAAAAAAAAAAATTGTGTCTGGACTTGGCCTAAAAAAATTCGTCGAGACTTGGCGATAATTTTCGTTTCGACGAATTTGAATAAGTCCGTATTATACACACATTCAAATGTGAAATACAAACGAAATAGCTTAGTATAATCTAAAAGGTCTTCCTCCTCTTAGAAGGAATCATAGGCATTTTGCTCATGAGGGATTCAGATAGAATTAGGGTTTCAAGTGAATCATTATGTTCATGCCACGTGCTCGCGGAGGTCTACAGTAGGCTTTGTAGTGTCCGCTGTAGATGGTTTCACTATTTAGTAATTATCGTTATGAAAGCATCAAAATCTCAAAAAGTAAACAATATATGGAAAAAAGTGTACAGAGAATATCATTGACCTCGATCAGGTCAACAAAAAGTTATTGGTGAAAATTTTTCATATCTCGAAAAAAAAATTGTGTCTGGACTTGGCCCAAAAAAATTCGTCGAGACTTGGCGATAACTTTCCTAACGACGAATTTGAATAAGTCCGTATTATACACAAAATATAATGTAAAATACAAACAAAATATGAAAGTTTAGTATAATCTGAAAGGTCTTCCTGCTCTTAGGCATTTAGCTCCTGGGAAATTCAAATGAAATTGAGGTTACAAGTGAATCCTTATATTCATGCCACGTTCTCGCAGAGGTCTATAGTACGCTATGTAGTGTCCAATGTAGGTAGTTCCACTTTAAAGTAATTATTGTTTTGAAAGCATCAAAATCTCAAAAACTTAACTAGATATGGAAAAATGTGTATGAAGAATATCATTGGACTCGATCAGGTCAACAAAAAGTTATTGGTGAAAATTTTTCATATAAAAAAAAAAATTCTGTCTGGACTTGGCATAAAAAAATTCGTCAAGACTTGGCGATAATTTTCGTATTAACGAATTTGAATAAGTCCGTATTATACACAAAATATAATGTAAAATACTAACAAAATATGAAAGTTTAGTATAATCTAAAAGGTCTTCCTGCTCTTAGGCATTTAGCTCCTGAGAAATTCAAATGAAATTGAGGTTACAAGTGAATCCTTATATTCATGCCACGTTCTCGCAGAGGTCTACAGTAGCTATGTAGTGTCCAATGTAGGTAGTTCCACTATAAAGTAATTATTGTTATGAAAGCATCAAAATCTCAAAAACTAAACAAGATATGGAAAAAAGTGTGCAGAGATTATCATTGAACTCGATCAGGTCAACAAAAAGTTATTGGTGAAAATTTTTCATATCTCGAAAAAAAAAAAATTGTGTCTGGACTTGGCCTAAAAAAATTCGTCGAGACTTGGCGATAATTTTCGTATCGACGAATTTGAATAAGTCCGTATTATACAAAAAATTTAATGTAAAATACAAAAAAAATATGAAAGTTTAGTATAATCTGAAAGGTCTTCCTGCTCTTAGGCATTTAGCTCTTGGGATATTCAAATGAAATTGGGGTTACAATTGAATCCTTATATTCATGCCACGTTTTCGCAGAGGTCTACAGTAGGCTATGTAGTGTCCAATGTAGGTAGTTCCACTATAAAGTAATTATTGTTTTGAAAGCATCAACATCTCAAAAACTAATCAAGATATGGAAAAAAGTGTGAGGAGAATATCGTTGGATTCGATCAGGTCAACAAAAAGTTATTGGTGAAAATTTTTCATATCTCGAAAATAAAAATTGTGTCTGGACTCGGCCTAAAAAAATTCATCGTGACTTGGCGATAATTTTCTTTTCGACGAATTTGAATGAGTCCGTATTATACACACAATTTAATGTAAAATACAAACGAAATAGCTTAGTATAATCTAAAAGGTCTTCCTCCTCTTAGAAGAGATCATAGGCATTTTGCTCGTGAGAGATTCAGAAGGAATTGGGGTTTCAAGTGAATCATTATGTTCATGCCACATGCTCGCGGAGGTCTGCAGTAGGCTATGTAGTGTCCGCTGTAGGTGGTTTCACTATTTATTTATTATTGTTATGAAAGCATCCAAATCTCAAAAAGTAAACAAGATATGGAAAAAAGTGTACAGAGATTATCATTGAACTCGATCAGGTCAACAAAAAGTTATTGGTGAAAATTTTTCATATCTCAAAAAAAAAAAATTGTGTCTGGACTTGGCCTAAAAAAATTCGTCGAGACTTGGCGATAATTTTCGTTTCGACGAATTTGAATAAGTCCGTATTATACACACATTTAAATGTGAAATACAAACGAAATAGCTTAGTATAATCTAAAAGGTCTTCCTCCTCTTAGAAGGAATCATAGGCATTTTGCTCATGAGGGATTCAGATAGAATTAGGGTTTCAAGTGAATCATTATGTTCATGCCACGTGCTCGCGGAGGTCTACAGTAGGCTTTGTAGTGTCCGCTGTAGATGGTTTCACTATTTAGTAATTATCGTTATGAAAGCATCAAAATCTCAAAAAGTAAACAATATATGGAAAAAAGTGTACAGAGAATATCATTGACCTCGATCAGGTCAACAAAAAGTTATTGGTGAAAATTTTTCATATCTCGAAAAAAAAATTGTGTCTGGACTTGGCCCAAAAAAATTCGTCGAGACTTGGCGATAACTTTCCTAACGACGAATTTGAATAAGTCCGTATTATACACAAAATATAATGTAAAATACAAACAAAATATGAAAGTTTAGTATAATCTGAAAGGTCTTCCTGCTCTTAGGCATTTAGCTCCTGGGAAATTCAAATGAAATTGAGGTTACAAGTGAATCCTTATATTCATGCCACGTTCTCGCAGAGGTCTATAGTACGCTATGTAGTGTCCAATGTAGGTAGTTCCACTTTAAAGTAATTATTGTTTTGAAAGCATCAAAATCTCAAAAACTTAACTAGATATGGAAAAATGTGTATGAAGAATATCATTGAACTCGATCAGGTCAACAAAAAGTTATTGGTGAAAATTTTTCATATAAAAAAAAAAATTCTGTCTGGACTTGGCATAAAAAAATTCGTCAAGACTTGGCGATAATTTTCGTATTAACGAATTTGAATAAGTCCGTATTATACACAAAAATAATGTAAAATACTAACAAAATATGAAAGTTTAGTATAATCTAAAAGGTCTTCCTCCTCTTAGAAGGAATCATAGGCATTTTGCTCATGAGGGATTCAGATAGAATTAGGGTATCAAGTGAATCATTATGTTCATGCCACGTGCTCGCGGAGGACAACAGTAGGCTATGTAGTGTCCGCTGTAGGTGGTTTCACTATTTAGTAATTATTGTTATGAAAGCATCAAAATCTCAAAAACTTAACAGGATATAGAAAAAAGTGTACAGAGAATATCATTGAACTCGATCAGGTCAACAAAAAGTTATTGGTGAAAATTTTTCATATCTCGAAAAAAAAAATTGTGTCTGGACTTGGCCTAAAAAAATTCGTCGAGACTTGGCGATAATTTTCGTTTCGACGAATTTTGAATAAGTCCGTATTATACACACATTACAATGTGAAATACAAACGAAATAGCTTAGTATAATCTAAAAGGTCTTCCTGCTCTTAGAAGAGATCATAGGCATTTTGCTCATGAGAGATTCAGATGGAATTGGGGTTTCAAGTGAATCATTATGTTCATGCCACGTGCTCGCGGAGGTCTGCAGTAGGCTATGTAGTGTCCGCTGTAGGTGGTTTCACTATTTAGTAATTATTGCTATGAAAGCATCAAAATCTCAAAAAGTAAACAAGATATAGAAAAAAGTGTACAGAGATGATCATTGAACTCGATCAGGTCAACAAAAAGTTATTGGTGAAAATTTTTCATATCTCGAAAAAAAAAAAATTGTGTCTGGACTTGGCCTAAAAAAATTCGTCGAGACTTGGCGATAATTTTCGTTTCGACGAATTTGAATAAGTCCGTATTATACACACATTAAAATGTAAAATACAAACAAAATATGGAAGCCTAGTATAATCTAAAAGGTCTTCCTGCTCTTAGGCATTTAGCTCCTGGAAAATTCAAATGAAATTGAGGTTACAAGTGAATCCTTATATTCATGCCACGTTCTCGCAGAGGTCTACAGTAGGCTATGTAGTGTCCAATATAGGTAGTTCCACTATAAAGTAATTATTGTTATGAAAGCATCAAAATCTCAAAAACTAAATAAGATATGGAAAAAAGTGTAGGGAGAATATCGTTGGATTCGATCAGGTCAACAAAAAGTTATTGGTGAAAATCTTTCATATCTCGAAGAAAAAAAAATTGTGTCTGGACTTGGCATAAAAAAATTCGTCAAGACTTGGCGATAATTTTCGTATTAACGAATTTGAATAAGTCCGTATTATACACAAAATATAATGTAAAATACTAACAAAATATGAAAGTTTAGTATAATCTAAAAGGTCTTCCTGCTCTTAGGCATTTAGCTCCTGAGAAATTCAAATTAAATTGAGGTTACAAGTGAATCCTTATATTCATGCCACGTTCTCGCAGAGGTCTACAGTAGCTATGTAGTGTCCAATGTAGGTAGTTCCACTATAAAGTAATTATTGTTATGAAAGCATCAAAATCTCAAAAACTAAACAAGATATGGAAAAAAGTGTACAGAGATTATCATTGAACTCGATCAGGTCAACAAAAAGTTATTGGTGAAAATTTTTCATATCTCGAAAAAAAAAAATTGTGTCTGGACTTGGCCTAAAAAAATTCGTCGAGACTTGGCGATAATTTTCGTATCGACGAATTTGAATAAGTCCGTATTATACAAAAAATTTAATGTAAAATACAAACAAAATATGAAAGTTTAGTATAATCTGAAAGGTCTTCCTGCTCTTAGGCATTTAGCTCCTGGGAAATTCAAAAGAAATTGACGTTACAAGTGAATCCTTATATTCATGCCACGTTCTCGCAGAGGTCTACAGTAGGCTATGTAGTGTCCAATGTAGGTAGTTCCACTATAAAGTAATTATTGTTTTGAAAGCATCAACATCTCAAAAACTAATCAAGATATGGAAAAAAGTGTGAGGAGAATATCGTTGGATTCGATCGGGTCAACAAAAAGTTATTGGTGAAAATTTTTCATATCTCGAAAATAAAAATTGTGTCTGGACTCGGCCTAAAAAAATTCATCGTGACTTGGCGATAATTTTCTTTTCGACGAATTTGAATGAGTCCGTATTATACACACAATTTAATGTAAAATACAAACGAAATAGCTTAGTATAATCTAAAAGGTCTTCCTCCTCTTAGAAGAGATCATAGGCATTTTGCTCATGAGGGATTCAGATGGAATTGGGGTTTCAAGTGAATCATTATGTTCATGCCACGTGCTCGCGGAGGTCTACAGTAGGCTTTGTAGTGTCCGCTGTAGGTGGTTTCACTATTTAGTAATTACCGTTATGAAAGCATCAAAATCTCAAAAAGTAAACAAGATATGGAAAAAAGTGTAGGGAGAATATCGTTGGATTCGGTCAGGTCAACAAAAAGTTATTGGTGAAAATTTTTCATATAAAAAAAATAAAATTGTGTCGACTTGGCCTAAAAAAATCCATCGAGAATTGGCGATAATTTTTGTTTCGACGAATTCAATAAGTCCGTATTATACACACAATGTAATGTAAAATACCAGCGAAATAACTTAGTATAATCTAAAAGGTCTTCCTCCTCTTAGAAGGAATCATAGGCATTTTGCTCATGAGGGATTCAGATGGAATAAGGGTTTCAAGTGAATCATTATGTTCATGCCACGTGCTCGCGGAGGTCTGCAGTAGGCTATGTAGTGTCCGCTGTAGGTGGTTTCACTATTTAGTAATTATTGTTATGAAAGCATCAAAATCTCAAAAACTTAACAGGATATAGAAAAAAGTTTACAGAGAATATCATGGAACTCGATCAGGTCAACAAAAAGTTATTGGTAAAAATTTTTCATATCTCGAAAAAAAAAAATTGTGTCTGGACTTGGCCTAAAAAAATTCGTCGAGACTTTGGCGATAATTTTCGTTTCGACGAATTTGAATAAGTCCGTATTATACACACATTAAAATGTAAAATACAAACAAAATATGAAAGCCTAGTATAATCTAAAAGGTCTTCCTGCTCTTAGGCATTTTGCTCCTGGGATATTCAAATGAAATTGGGGTTACAATTGAATCCTTATATTCATGCCACGTTTTCGCAGAGGTCTACAGTAGGCTATGTAGTGTCCAATGTAGGTAGTTCCACTATAAAGTAATTATTGTTTTGAAAGCATCAAAATCTCAAAAACTAAACAAGATATGGAAAAAAGTGTAGGGAGAATATCGTTGGATTCGATCAGGTCAACAAAAAGTTGTGGGTGAAAATTTTTCATATCTCGAAAAAAAAAAATTGTGTCTGGACTTGGCCTAAAAAAATTCGTCGAGACTTGTCGATAATTTTCGTTTCGATGAATTTGAATAAGTCCGTATTATACACACATTTAAATGTGAAATACAAACGAAATAGCTTAGTATAATCTAAAAGGTCTTCCTGCTCTTAGAAGAGATCATAGGCATTTTGCTCGTGAGAGATTCAGAAGGAATTGGGGTTTCAAGTGAATCATTATGTTCATGCCACATGCTCGCGGAGGTCTGCAGTAGGCTATGTAGTGTCCGCTGTAGGTGGTTTCACTATTTAGTTATTATTGTTATGAAAGCATCCAAATCTCAAAAAGTAAACAAGATATGGAAAAAAGTGTACAGAGATTATCATTGAACTCGATCAGGTCAACAAAAAGTTATTGGTGAAATTTTTTCATATCTCAAAAAAAAAAAATTGTGTCTGGACTTGGCCTAAAAAAATTCGTCGAGACTTGGCGATAATTTTCGTTTCGACGAATTTGAATAAGTCCGTATTATAAACACATTTAAATGTGAAATACAAACGAAATAGCTTAGTATAATCTAAAAGGTCTTCCTCCTCTTAGAAGGAATCATAGGCATTTTGCTCATGAGGGATTCAGATAGAATTAGGGTTTCAAGTGAATCATTATGTTCATGCCACGTGCTCGCGGAGGTCTACAGTAGGCTTTGTAGTGTCCGCTGTAGATGGTTTCACTATTTAGTAATTATCGTTATGAAAGCATCAAAATCTCAAAAAGTAAACAATATATGGAAAAAAGTGTACAGAGAATATCATTGACCTCGATCAGGTCAACAAAAAGTTATTGGTGAAAATTTTTCATATCTCGAAAAAAAAAATTGTGTCTGGACTTGGCCCAAAAAAATTCGTCGAGACTTGGCGATAACTTTCCTAACGACGAATTTGAATAAGTCCGTATTATACACAAAATATAATGTAAAATACAAACAAAATAGGAAAGTTTAGTATAATCTGAAAGGTCTTCCTGCTCTTAGGCATTTAGCTCCTGGGAAATTCAAATGAAATTGAGGTTACAAGTGAATCCTTATATTCATGCCACGTTCTCGCAGAGGTCTATAGTACGCTATGTAGTGTCCAATGTAGGTAGTTCCACTTTAAAGTAATTATTGTTTTGAAAGCATCAAAATCTCAAAAACTTAACTAGATATGGAAAAATGTGTATGAAGAATATCATTGAACTCGATCAGGTCAACAAAAAGTTATTGGTGAAAATTTTTCATATAAAAAAAAAAATTCTGTCTGGACTTGGCATAAAAAAATTCGTCAAGACTTGGCGATAATTTTCGTATTAACGAATTTGAATAAGTCCGTATTATACACAAAAATAATGTAAAATACTAACAAAATATGAAAGTTTAGTATAATCTAAAAGGTCTTCCTCCTCTTAGAAGGAATCATAGGCATTTTGCTCATGAGGGATTCAGATAGAATTAGGGTATCAAGTGAATCATTATGTTCATGCCACGTGCTCGCGGAGGACAACAGTAGGCTATGTAGTGTCCGCTGTAGGTGGTTTCACTATTTAGTAATTATTGTTATGAAAGCATCAAAATCTCAAAAACTTAACAGGATATAGAAAAAAGTGTACAGAGAATATCATTGAACTCGATCAGGTCAACAAAAAGTTATTGGTGAAAATTTTTCATATCTCGAAAAAAAAAATTGTGTCTGGACTTGGCCTAAAAAAATTCGTCGAGACTTGGCGATAATTTTCGTTTCGACGAATTTGAATAAGTCCGTATTATACACACATTACAATGTGAAATACAAACGAAATAGCTTAGTATAATCTAAAAGGTCTTCCTGCTCTTAGAAGAGATCATAGGCATTTTGCTCATGAGAGATTCAGATGGAATTGGGGTTTCAAGTGAATCATTATGTTCATGCCACGTGCTCGCGGAGGTCTGCAGTAGGCTATGTAGTGTCCGCTGTAGGTGGTTTCACTATTTAGTAATTATTGCTATGAAAGCATCAAAATCTCAAAAAGTAAACAAGATATAGAAAAAAGTGTACAGAGATGATCATTGAACTCGATCAGGTCAACAAAAAGTTATTGGTGAAAATTTTTCATATCTCGAAAAAAAAAAAATTGTGTCTGGACTTGGCCTAAAAAAATTCGTCGAGACTTGGCGATAATTTTCGTTTCGACGAATTTGAATTAGTCCGTATTATACACACATTAAAATGTAAAATACAAACAAAATATGAAAGTTTAGTATAATCTGAAAGGACTTCCTGCTCTTAGGCATTTAGCTCCTGGGAAATTCAAATGAAATTGAGGTAACAAGTAAATCCTTATATTCATGCCACGTTCTCGCAGAGGTCTACAGTAGGCTATGTAGTGTCCAATGTAGGTAGTTCCACTATAAAGTAATTATTGTTATGAAAGCATCAAAATCTCAAAAACTAAACAAGATTTGGAAAAAAGTGTAGGGAGAATATCGTTGGATTCGATCAGGTCAACAAAAAGTTATGGGTGAAAATTTTTCATATCTCGAAAAAAAAAATTGTGTCTGGACTTGGCCTAAAAAAATTCATCGAGACTTGGCGATAATTTTCTTTTCGACGAATTCGAATGAGTCCGTATTATACACACAATATAATGTAAAATACAAACGAAATAGCTTAGTATAATCTAAAAGGTCTTCCTCCTCTTAGAAGAGATCATAAGCATTTTGCTCATGAGGGATTCAGATGGAATTGGGGTTTCAAGTGAATCATTATGTTCATGCCACGTGCTCGCGGAGGTCTACAGTAGGCATTGTAGTGTCCGCTGTAGGTGGTTTCACTATTTAGTAATTATCGTTATGAAAGCATCAAAATCTCAAAAACTAAACAAGATATGGAAAAAAGTGTAGGGAGAATATCGTTGGACTCGATCAGGTCAACAGAAAAATATTGATGAAAGTTTTTCATTTCCCGAAAAAAAAAATTGTGTCTGGACTTAGCCTAAAAAAAATCGTCGTGACTTGGCGATAATTTTCGTTTCGACGAATTTGAATAAGTCCGTATCACACATACAATATAATGTAAAATACAAACGAAATATGAAATAGAACTGAGTATCTGATAGGTCTTCCTGCTCACAGAAGAGAACATGGGGGAACATGAGGGATTCAGATGGAATTGGGGTTTCAAGTGAATCATTATGTTCATGCCACGTGCTCGCAGAGGTGTACAGTAGGCTATGTAGTGTCCGCTGTAGGTAGTTCCATTATTATGTACTTATTGTTATGAAAGCATCAAAATCTCAAATACTAAACAAGTTATGGAAAAAAGTGTGGAGAGAGTATCGTTGGATTCGATCAGGTCAACAAAAAGTTATTGGTGAAAATTTTTCATATCTCGAAAACAAAAAATTGTGTCTGGACTTGGCCTAAAAAAATTCATCGTGACTTGGCGATAATTTTCTTTTCGACGAATTCGAATGAGTCCGTATTATACACATAATATAATGTAAAATACAAACGAAATAGCTTAGTATAATCTAAAAGGTCTTCCTCCTCTTAGAAGAGATCATAGGCATTTTGCTCATGAGGGATTCAGATGGAATTGGGGTTTCAAGTGAATCATTATGTTCATGCCACTTGCTCGCGGAGGTCTACAGTAGGCTTTGTAGTGTCCGCTGTAGGTGGTTTCACTATTTAATAATTATGTTGAAAAGGGGAACATTCTCCATGAAAATTGAAAAATGAAAAATGTGACTTATTTGTAATATCTAACAGAAAACAACTACTTTATCAAAATCTCAAAAAGTAAACAAGATATGGAAAAAAGTGTACAGAGAATATCATTGACCTCGATCAGGTCAACAAAAAGTTATTGGTGAAAATTTTTCATATCTCGAAAAAAAAAAAATTGTGTCTGGACTTGGCCCAAAAAAATTCGTCGAGACTTGGCGATAACTTTCCTAACGACGAATTTGAATAAGTCCGTATTATACACAAAATATAACGTAAAATACAAACAAAATATGAAAGTTTAGTATAATCTGAAAGGTCTTCCTGTTCTAAGGCATTTAGCTCCTGGGAAATTCAAATGAAATTGAGGTTACAAGTGAATCCTTAGATTCATGCCACGTTCTCGCAGAGGTCTACAGTAGGCTATGTAGTGTCCAATGTAGGTAGTTTCACTATAAAGTAATTATTGTTTTGAAAGCATCAAATCTCATAAACTTAACTAGATATGGAAAAATGTGTATGAAGAATATCATTGAACTCGATCAGGTCAACAAAAAGTTATTGGTGAAAATTTTTCATATCTCGAAAAAAAAAAAATTGTGTCTGGACTTGGCCTAAAAAAATTCGTCGAGACTTGGCGATAATTTTCGTTTCGACGAATTTGTATAAGTCCGTATTATACACACATTATAATGTGAAATACAAACGAAATAGCTTAGTATAATCTAAAAGGTCTTCCTGCTCTTAGAAGAGATCATAGGCATTTTGCTCGTGAGAGATTCAGATGGAATTGGGGTTTCATGTGAATCATTATGTTCATGCCACGTGCTCGCGGAGGACAACAGTAAACTATGTAGTGTCCGCTGTAGGTGGTTTCACTATTTAGTAATTATTGTTATGAAAGCTTCAAAATCTCAAAAACTTAACAGGATATAGAAAAAAGTGTACAGAGAATATCATTGAACTCGATCAGGTCAACAAAAAGTTATTGGTGAAAATTTTTCATATTTCGAAAAAAAAAATTGTGTCTGGACTTGGCCTAAAAAAATTCGTCGAGACTTGGCGATAATTTTCGTTTCGACGAATTTGAATAAGTCCGTATTATACACACATTATAATGTAAAATACAAACAAAATATGGAAGCCTAGTATAATCTAAAAGGTCTTCCTGCTCTTAGGCATTTTGCTCCTGGGATATTCAAATGAAATTGAGGTTACAAGTGAATCCTTATATTCATGCCACGTTTTCGCAGAGGTCTACAGTAGGCTATGTAGTGTCCAATGTATGTAGTTCCACTATAAAGTAATTATTGTTTTGAAAGCATCAAAATCTCAAAAACTAAACTAGATATGGAAAAATGTGTAAGGAGAATATCATTGAACTAGATCAGGTCAACAAAAAGTTATTGGTGAAAATTTTTCATATCTCGAAAAAAAAAATTGTGTCTGGACTTAGCCTAAAAAAATTCGTCGAGACTTGGCGATAATTTTCGTTTCGACGAATTTGAATAAGTCCGTATTATAAACAAAATATAATGTACAATACAAACAAAATATGAAAGTTTAGTATAATCTGAAAGGTCTTCCTGCTCTTAGGCATTTAGCTCCTGGGAAATTCAAATGAAATTGAGGTTACAAGTGAATCCTTATAGTCATGCCACGTTCTCGCAGAGGTCTACAGTAGGCTATGTAGTGTCCAATGTAGGTAGTTCCACTATAAAGTAATTATTGTTTTGAAAGCATCAAAATCTCAAAAAATTAACTAGATATGGAAAAAAGTGTACAGAGAATATCATTGACCTCGATCAGGTCAACAAAAAGTTATTGGTGAAAATTTTTCATATCTCGAAAAAAAAAAATAGTGTCTGGACTTGGCCTAAAAAAATTCGTCGAGACTTGGCGATAATTTTCGTATCGACGAATTTGAATGAGTCCGGATTATACACAATATAATGTAAAATACAAACAGAATATGGAAGCCTAGTATAATCTAACAGGTCTTCCTGCTCTTAGGCATTTTGCTCCTGAGAAATTCAAATGAAATTGGGGTTACAAGTGAATTCTTATATTCATGCCACGTTCTCGCGGAAGTCTACAGTAGGCTGTGTAGTGTCCGCTGTAGGTGGTTTCACTATTTAGTAATTATCGTTATGAAAGCATCAAAATCTCAAAAACTAAACTAGATATGGAAAAAAGTGTAGGGAGAATATCGTTGGATTCGATCAGGTCAACAAAAAGTTATGGGTGAAAATTTTTCATATCTCGAAAAAAAAAATTGTGTCTGGACTTGGCCTAAAAAAATTCGTCGAGACTTGGCGATAATTTTCGTATCGACGAATTTGAATAAGTCCGTATTATAAACAAAATATAATGTACAATACAAACAAAATATGAAAGTTTAGTATAATCTGGAAGGACTTCCTGCTCTTAGGCATTTAGCTCCTGAGAAATTCAAATGAAATTGAGGTTACAAGTGAATAACTAGATATGGAAAAATGTGTATGAAGAATATCATTGAACTCGATCAGGTCAACAAAAAGTTATTGGTGAAAATTTTTCATATAAAAAAAAAAAAAATTGTGTCTGGATTGGCATAAAAAAATTCATCGTGACTTGGCGATAATTTTCGTATTAACGAAATTGATTAAGTCCGTATTATACACAAAATATAATGTAAAATACTAACAAAATATGAAAGTTTAGTATAATCTAAAAGGTCTTCCTGCTCTTAGGCATTTAGCTCTTGGGAAATTCAAATGAAATTGAGGTTACAAGTGAATCCTTATATTCATGCCACGTTCTCGCAGAGGTCTACAGTAGGCTATGTAGTGTCCAATATAGGTAGTTCCACTATATAGTAATTATTGTTATGAAAGCATCAAAATCTCAAAAACTAAACAAGATATGGAAAAAAGTGTAGGGAGAATATAGTTGGATTCGGTCAGGTCAACAAAAAGTTATTGGTGAAAATTCTTCATGTAAAAAAAAAAAAATTGTGTCGACTTGGCCTAAAAAAATCCATCGAGAATTGGCGATAATTTTTGTTTCGACGAATTTCAATAAGTCCGTATTATACACACAATATAATGTAAAATACCATCGAAATAACTTAGTATAATCTAAAAGGTCTTCCTCCTCTTAGAAGGAATCATAGGCATTTTGCTCATGAGGGATTCAGATAGAATTAGGGATTCAAGTGAATCATTATGTTCATGCCACGTGCTCGCGGAGGTCTGCAGTAGGCTATGTAGTGCCCGCTGTAGGTGGTTTCACTATTTAGTAATTATTGTTATGTAAGCATCAAAATCTCAAAAACTTAACAGGATATAGAAAAAAGTGTTCAGAGAATATCATTGAACTCGATCAGGTCAACAAAAAGTTATTGGTGAAAATATTTCATATCTCGAAAAAAAAAAATTTTGTCTGGACTTGGCCTAAAAAAATTCGTCGAGACTTGGCGATAATTTTCGTTTCGACGAATTTGAATAAGTCCGTATTATACACACATTATAATGTGAAATACAAACGAAATAGCTTAGTATAATCTAAAAGGTCTTCCTGCTCTTAGAAGAGATCATAGGCATTTTGCTCATGAGAGATTCAGATGGAATTGGGGTTTCAAGTGAATCATTATGTTCATGCCACGTGCTCGCGGAGGTCTGCAGTAGGCTATGTAGTGTCCGCTGTAGGTGGTTTCACTATTTAGTAATTATTGTTATGAAAGCATCAAAATCTCAAAAAGTAAACAAGATATAGAAAAAAGTGTACAGAGATGATCATTGAACTCGATCAGGTCAACAAAAATATATTGGTAAAAATTTTTCATATCTCGAAAAAAAAAAATTGTGTCTGGACTTGACCTAAAAAAATTCGTCGAGACTTGGCGATAATTTTTGTTTCGACGAATTTGAATAAGTCCGTATTATACACACATTATAATGTAAAATACAAACAAAATATGGAAGCCTAGTATAATCTAAAAGGTCTTCCTGCTCTTAGGCATTTTGCTCCTGGGATATTCAAATGAAATTGAGGTTACAAGTGAATCCTTATATTCATGCCGCGTTTTCGCAGAGGTCTACAGTAGGCTATGTAGTGTCCAATGTAGGTAGTTCCACTATAAAGTAATTATTGTTATGAAAGCATCAAAATCTCAAAAACTAAACTAGATATGGAAAATGTGTAATGAGAATATCATTGAACTCGATCAGGTCAACAAAAAGTTACAAGTGAAAATTTTTCATATCTAGAAAAAAAAAATTGTGTCTGGACTTAGCCTAAAAAAATTCGTCGAGACTTGGCGATAATTTTCGTTTCGACGAATTTGAATAAGTCCGTATTATAAACAAAATATAATATACAATACAAACAAAATATGAAAGTTTAGTATAATCTGAAAGGTCTTCCTGCTCTTAGGCATTTAGCTCTTGGGAAATTCAAATGAAATTGAGGTTACAAGTGAATCCTTATATTCATGCCACGTTCTCGCAGAGGTCTACAATAGGCTATGTAGTGTCCAATGTAGGTAGTTCCACTATAAAGTAATTATTGTTTTGAAAGCATCAAAATCTCAAAAACTTAACTAGATATGGAAAGAAGTGTACAGAGAATATCATTGACCTCGATAAGGTCAACAAAAAGTTATTGGTGAAAATTTTTCATATCTCGAAAAAAAAAAATTGTGTCTGGACTTGGCCTAAAAAAATTCGTCGAGACTTGGCGATAATTTTCGTTTCGACGAATTTGAATAAGTCCGTATTATACACACATTATAATGTGAAATACAAACGAAATAGCTTAGTATAATCTAAAAGGTCTTCCTGCTCTTAGAAGAGATCATAGGCATTTTGCTCGTGAGAGATTCAGATGGAATTGGGGTTTCATGTGAATCATTATGTTCATGCCACGTGCTCGCGGAGGACAACAGTAGGCTATGTAGTATCCGCTGTAGGTGGTTTCACTATTTAGTAATTATTGTTATGAAAGCTACAAAATCTCAAAAACTTAACAGGATATAGAAAAAAGTGTACAGAGAATATCATTGAACTCGATCAGGTCAACAAAAAGTTATTGGTGAAAATTTTTCATATCTCGAAAAAAAAAATTGTGTCTGGACTTGGCCTAAAAAAATTCGTCGAGATTTGGCGATAATTTTCGTTTCGACGAATTTGAATAAGTCCGTATTATACACACATTACAATGTGAAATACAAACGAAATAGCTTAGTATAATCTAAAAGGTCTTCCTGCTCTTAGAAGAGATCATAGGCATTTTGCTAATGAGAGATTCAGATGGAATTGGGGTTTCAAGTGAATCATTATGTTCATGCCACGTGCTCGCGGAGGTCTGCAGTAGGCTATGTAGTGTCCGCTGTAGGTGGTTTCACTATTTAGTAATTATTGTTATGAAAGCATCAAAATCTCAAAAAGTAAACAAGATATAGAAAAAAGTGTACAGAGATGATCATTGAACTCGATCATGTCAACAAAAAGTTATTGGTGAAAATTTTTCATATCTCGAAAAAAAAAAAATTGTGTCTGGACTTGGCCTAAAAAAATTCGTCGAGACTTGGCGATAATTTTCGTTTCGACGAATTTGAATAAGTCCGTATTATACACACATTAAAATGTAAAATACAAACAAAATATGAAAGTTTAGTATAATCTGAAAAATCATCCTGCTCTTAGGCATTTAGCTCCTGGGAAATTCAAATGAAATTGAGGTAACAAGTAAATCCTTATATTCATGCCACGTTCTCGCAGAGGTCTACAGTAGGCTATGTAGTGTCCAATGTAGGTAGTTCTACTATAAAGTAATTATTGTTATGAAAGCATCAAAATCTCAAAAACTAAACAAGATTTGGAAAAAAGTGTAGGGAGAATATCGTTGGATTCGATCAGGTCAACAAAAAGTTATGGGTGAAAATTTTTCATATTTCGAAAAAAAAAATTGTGTCTGGACTTGGCCTAAAAAAATTCATCGAGACTTGGCGATAATTTTCTTTTCGACGAATTCGAATGAGTCCGTATTATACACACAATATAATGTAAAATACAAACGAAATAGCTTAGTATAATCTAAAAGGTCTTCCTCCTCTTAGAAGAGATCATAAGCATTTTGCTCATGAGGGATTCAGATGGAATTGGGGTTTCAAGTGAATCATTATATTCATGCCACGTGCTTGCGGAGGTCTACAGTAGGCATTGTAGTGTCCGCTGTAGGTGGTTTCACTATTTAGTAATTATCGTTATGAAAGCATCAAAATCTCAAAAACTAAACAAGATATGGAAAAAAGTGTAGGGAGAATATCGTTGGACTCGATCAGGTCAACAGAAAAATATTGATGAAAGTTTTTCATTTCCCGAAAAAAAAAATTGTGTCTGGACTTAGCCGAAAAAAATCGTCGTGACTTGGCGAATAATTCCGTTTAGATGAATTTGAATAAGTCCGTATCACACATACAACATAATGTAAAATACAAACGAAATATGAAATAGAACTGAGTATCTGATAGGTCTTCCTGCTCACAGAAGAGAACATGGGGGAACATGAGGGATTCAGATGGAATTGGGGTTTCAAGTGAATCATTATGTTCATGCCACGTGCTCGCAGAGGTGTACAGTAGGCTATGTAGTGTCCGCTGTAGGTAGTTCCATTATTATGTATTTATTGTTATGAAAGCATCAAAATCTCAAATACTAAACAAGTTATGGAAAAAAGTGTGGAAAGAGTATCGTTGGATTCGATCAGGTCAACAAAAAGTTATTGGTGAAAATTTTTCATATCTCGAAAACAAAAAATTGTGTCTGGACTTGGCCTAAAAAAATTCATCGTGACTTGGCGATAATTTTCTTTTCGACGAATTCGAATGAGTCCGTATTATACACATAATATAATGTAAAATACAAACGAAATAGCTTAGTATAATCTAAAAGGTCTTCCTCCTCTTAGAAGAGATCATAGGCATTTTGCTCATGAGGGATTCAGATGGAATTGGGGTTTCAAGTGAATCATTATGTTCATGCCACTTGCTCGCGGAGGTCTACAGTAGGCTTTGTAGTGTCCGCTGTAGGTGGTTTCACTATTTAATAATTATGTTGAAAAGGGGAACATTCTCCATGAAAATTGAAAAATGAAAAATGTGACTTATTTGTAATATCTAACAGAAAACAACTACTTTATCAAAATCTCAAAAAGTAAACAAGATATGGAAAAAAGTGTACAGTGAATATCATTGACCTCGATCAGGTCAACAAAAAGTTATTGGTGAAAATTTTTCATATCTCGAAAAAAAAAAATTGTGTCTGGACTTGGCCCAAAAAAATTCGTCGAGACTTGGCGATAACTTTCCTAACGACGATTTGAATAAGTCCGTATTATACACAAAATATAACGTAAAATACAAACAAAATATGAAAGTTTAGTATAATCTGAAAGGTCTTCCTGCTCTAAGGCATTTAGCTCCTGGGAAATTCAAATGAAATTGAGGTTACAAGTGAATCCTTATATTCATGCCACGTTCTCGCAGAGGTCTACAGTAGGCTATGTAGTGTCCAATGTAGGTAGTTTCGCTATAAAGTAATTATTGTTTTGAAAGCATCAAATCTCATAAACTTAACTAGATATGGAAAAATGTGTATGAAGAATATCATTGAACTCGATCAGGTCAACAAAAAGTTATTGGTGAAAATTTTTCATATCTCGAAAAAAAAAAATTGTGTCTGGACTTGGCCTAAAAAAATTCGTCGAGACTTGGCGATAATTTTCGTTTCGACGAATTTGAATAAGTCCGTATTATACACACATTATAATGTGAAAAACAAACGAAATAGCTTAGTATAATATAAAAGGTCTTTCTGCTCTTAGAAGAGATCATAGGCATTTTGCTCGTGAGAGAATTGGGGTTTCATGTGAATCATTATGTTCATGCCACGTGCTCGCGGAGGACAACAGTAGGCTATGTAGTGTCCGCTGTAGGTGGTTTCACTATTTAGTAATTATTGTTATGAAAGCTTCAAAATCTCAAAAACTTAACAGGATATAGAAAAAAGTGTACAGAGAATATCATTGAACTCGATCAGGTCAACAAAAAGTTATTGGTGAAAATTTTTCATATCTCGAAAAAAAAAATTGTGTCTGGACTTGGCCTAAAAAAATTCGTCGAGACTTGGCGATAATTTTCGTTTCGACGAATTTGAATAAGTCCGTATTATACACACATTAAAATGTAAAATACAAACAAAATATGAAAGTTTAGTATAATCTGAAAGGTCTTCCTGCTCTTAGGCATTTAGCTCCTGGGAAATTCAAATGAAATTGAGGTAACAAGTAAATCCTTATATTCATGCCACGTTCTCGCAGAGGTCTACAGTAGGCTATGTAGTGTCCAATGTAGGTAGTTCCACTATAAAGTAATTATTGTTATGAAAGCATCAAAATCTCAAAAACTAAACAAGATTTGGAAAAAAGTGTAGGGAGAATATCGTTGGATTCGATCAGGTCAACAAAAAGTTATGGATGAAAATTTTTCATATCTCGAAAAAAAAAATTGTGTCTGGACTTGGCCTAAAAAAATTCATCGAGACTTGGCGATAATTTTCTTTTCGACGAATTCGAATGAGTCCGTATTATACACACAATATAATGTAGAATACAAACGAAATAGCTTAGTATAATCTAAAAGGTCTTCCTCCTCTTAGAAGAGATCATAAGCATTTTGCTCATGAGGGATTCAGATGGAATTGGGGTTTCAAGTGAATCATTATGTTCATGCCACGTGCTCGCGGAGGTCTACAGTAGGCATTGTAGTGTCCGCTGTAGGTGGTTTCACTATTTAGTAATTATCGTTATGAAAGCATCAAAATCTCAAAAACTAAACAAGATATGGAAAAAAGTGTAGGGAGAATATCGTTGGACTCGATCAGGTCAACAGAAAGTTATTGATGAAAGTTTTTCATTTCCCGAAAAAAAAAATTGTGTCTGGACTTAGCCGAAAAAAATCGTCGTGACTTGGCGAATAATTTCGTTTAGATGAATTTGAATAAGTCCGTATCACACATACAATATAATGTAAAATACAAACGAAATATGAAATAAAACTGAGTATCTGATAGGTCTTCCTGCTCACAGAAGAGAACATGGGGGAACATGAGGAATTCAGATGGAATTGGGGTTTCAAGTGAATCATTATGTTCATGCCACGTGCTCGCAGAGGTGTACCGTAGGCTATGTAGTGTCCGCTGTAGGTAGTTCCATTATTATGTATTTATTGTTATGAAAGCATCAAAATCTCAAATACTAAACAAGTTATGGAAAAAAGTGTGGAGAGAGTATCGTTGGATTCGATCAGGTCAACAAAAAGTTATTGGTGAAAATTTTTCATATCTCGAAAACAAAAAATTGTGTCTGGACTTGGCCTAAAAAAATTCATCGTGACTTGGCGATAATTTTCTTTTCGACGAATTCGAATGAGTCCGTATTATACACATAATATAATGTAAAATACAAACGAAATAGCTTAGTATAATCTGAAAGGTCTTCCTCCTCTTAGAAGAGATCATAGGCATTTTGCTCATGAGGGATTCAGATGGAATTGGAGTTTCAAGTGAATCATTATGTTCATGCCACTTGCTCGCGGAGGTCTACAGTAGGCTTTGTAGTGTCCGCTGTAGGTGGTTTCACTATTTAATAATTATGTTGAAAAGGGGAACATTCTCCATGAAAATTGAAAAATGAAAAATGTGACTTATTTGTAATATCTAACAGAAAACAACTACTTTATCAAAATCTCAAAAAGTAAACAAGATATGGAAAAAAGTGTACAGAGAATATCATTGACCTCGATCAGGTCAACAAAAAGTTATTGGTGAAAATTTTTCATATCTCGAAAAAAAAAATTGTGTCTGGACTTGGCCCAAAAAAATTCGTCGAGACTTGGCGATAACTTTCCTAACGACGAATTTGAATAAGTCCGTATTATACACAAAATATAACGTAAAATACAAACAAAATATGAAAGTTTAGTATAATCTGAAAGGTCTTCCTGCTCTAAGGCATTTAGCTCCTGGGAAATTCAAATGAAATTGAGGTTACAAGTGAATCCTTATATTCATGCCACGTTCTCGCAGAGGTCTACAGTAGGCTATGTAGTGTCCAATGTAGGTAGTTTCACTATAAAGTAATTATTGTTTTGAAAGCATCAAATCTCATAAACTTAACTAGATATGGAAAAATGTGTATGAAGAATATCATTGAACTCGATCAGGTCAACAAAAAGTTATTGGTGAAAATTTTTCATATCTCGAAAAAAAAAATTGTGTCTGGACTTGGCCTAAAAAAATTCGTCGAGACTTGGCGATAATTTTCGTTTCGACGAATTTGAATAAGTCCGTATTATACACACATTATAATGTGAAATACAAACGAAATAGCTTAGTATAATCTAAAAGGTCTTCCTGCTCTTAGAAGAGATCATAGGCATTTTGCTCGTGAGAGATTCAGATGGAATTGGGGTTTCATGTGAATCATTATGTTCATGCCACGTGCTCGCGGAGGACAACAGTAGGCTATGTAGTGTCCGCTGTAGGTGGTTTCACTATTTAGTAATTATTGTTATGAAAGCTTCAAAATCTCAAAAACTTAACAGGATATAGAAAAAAGTGTACAGAGAATATCATTGAACTCGATCAGGTCAACAAAAAGTTATTGGTGAAAATTTTTCATATCTCGAAAAAAAAAATTGTGTCTGGACTTGGCCTAAAAAAATTCGTCGAGACTTGGCGATAATTTTCGTTTCGACGAATTTGAATAAGTCCGTATTATACACACATTAAAATGTAAAATACAAACAAAATATGAAAGTGTAGTATAATCTGAAAGGTCTTCCTGCTCTTAGGCATTTAGCTCCTGGGAAATTCAAATGAAATTGAGGTAACAAGTAAATCCTTATATTCATGCCACGTTCTCGCAGAGGTCTACAGTAGGCTATGTAGTGTCCAATGTAGGTAGTTCCACTATAAAGTAATTATCGTTATGAAAGCATCAAAATCTCAAAAACTAAACAAGATTTGGAAAAAAGTGTAGGGAGAATATCGTTGGATTCGATCAGGTCAACAAAAAGTTATGGGTGAAAATTTTTCATATCTCGAAAAAAAAAATTGTGGCTGGACTTGGCCTAAAAAAATTCATCGAGACTTGGCGATAATTTTCTTTTCGACGAATTCGAATGAGTCCGTATTATACACACAATATAATGTAAAATACAAACGAAATAGCTTAGTATAATCTAAAAGGTCTTCCTCCTCTTAGAAGAGATCATAAGCATTTTGCTCATGAGGGATTCAGATGGAATTGGGGTTTCAAGTGAATCATTATGTTCATGCCACGTGCTCGCGGAGGTCTACAGTAGGCATTGTAGTGTCCGCTGTAGGTGGTTTCACTATTTAGTAATTATCGTTATGAAAGCATCAAAATCTCAAAAACTAAACAAGATATGGAAAAAAGTGTAGGGAGAATATCGTTGGACTCGATCAGGTCAACAGAAAGTTATTGATGAAAGTTTTTCATTTCCCGAAAAAAAAAAATTGTGTCTGGACTTAGCCGAAAAAAAATCGTCGTGACTTGGCGAATGATTTCGTTTAGATGAATTTGAATAAGTCCGTATCACACATACAATATAATGTAAAATACAAACGAAATATGAAATAAAACTGAGTATCTGATAGGTCTTCCTGCTCACAGAAGAGAACATGGGGGAACATGAGGGATTCAGATGGAATTGGGGTTTCAAGTGAATCATTATGTTCATGCCACGTGCTCGCAGAGGTGTACCGTAGGCTATGTAGTGTCCGCTGTAGGTAGTTCCATTATTATGCATTTATTGTTATGAAAGCATCAAAATCTCAAATACTAAACAAGTTATGGAAAAAAGTGTGAAGAGAGTATCGTTGGATTCGATCAGGTCAACAAAAAGTTATTGGTGAAAATTTTTCATATCTCGAAAACAAAAAATTGTGTCTGGACTTGGCCTAAAAAAATTCATCGTGACTTGGCGATAATTTTCTTTTCGACGAATTCGAATGAGTCCGTATTATACACATAATATAATGTAAAATACAAACGAAATAGCTTAGTATAATCTAAAAGGTCTTCCTCCTCTTAGAAGAGATCATAGGCATTTTGCTCATGAGGGATTCAGATGGAATTGGGGTTTCAAGTGAATCATTATGTTCATGCCACTTGCTCGCGGAGGTCTACAGTAGGCTTTGTAGTGTCCGCTGTAGGTGGTTTCACTATTTAATAATTATGTTGAAAAGGGGAACATTCTCCATGAAAATTGAAAAATGAAAAATGTGACTTATTTGTAATATCTAACAGAAAACAACTACTTTATCAAAATCTCAAAAAGTAAACAAGATATGGAAAAAAGTGTACAGAGAATATCATTGACCTCGATCAGGTCAACAAAAAGTTATTGGTGAAAATTTTTCATATCTCGAAAAAAAAAATTGTGTCTGGACTTGGCCCAAAAAAATTCGTCGAGACTTGGCGATAACTTTCCTAACGACGAATTTGAATAAGTCCGTATTATACACAAAATATAACGAAAAATACAAACAAAATATGAAAGTTTAGTATAATCTGAAAGGTCTTCCTGCTCTAAGGCATTTAGCTCCTGGGAAATTCAAATGAAATTGAGGTTACAAGTGAATCCTTATATTCATGCCACGTTCTCGCAGAGGTCTACAGTAGGCTATGTAGTGTCCAATGTAGGTAGTTTCACTATAAAGTAATTATTGTTTTGAAAGCATCAAATCTCATAAACTTAACTAGATATGGAAAAATGTGTATGAAGAATATCATTGAACTCGATCAGGTCAACAAAAAGTTATTGGTGAAAATTTTTCATATCTCGAAAAAAAAAAATTGTGTCTGGACTTGGCCTAAAAAAATTCGTCGAGACTTGGCGATAATTTTCGTTTCGACGAATTTGAATAAGTCCGTATTATACACACATTATAATGTGAAATACAAACGAAATAGCTTAGTATAATCTAAAAGGTCTTCCTGCTCTTAGAAGAGATCATAGGCATTTTGCTCGTGAGAGATTCAGATGGAATTGGGGTTTCATGTGAATCATTATGTTCATGCCACGTGCTCGCGGAGGACAACAGTAAACTATGTAGTGTCTGTCCGCTGTAGGTGGTTTCACTATTTAGTAATTATTGTTATGAAAGCTTCAAAATCTCAAAAACTTAACAGGATATAGAAAAAAGTGTACAGAGAATATCATTGAACTCGATCAGGTCAACAAAAAGTTATTGGTGAAAATTTTTCATATCTCGAAAAAAAAAGTTGTGTCTGGACTTGGCCTAAAAAAATTCGTCGAGACTTGGCGATAATTTTCGTTTCGACGAATTTGAATAAGTCCGTATTATACACACATTATAATGTAAAATACAAACAAAATATGGAAGCCTAGTATAATCTAAAAGGTCTTCCTGCTCTTAGGCATTTTGCTCCTGGGATATTCAAATGAAATTGAGGTTACAAGTGAATCCTTATATTCATGCCACGTTTTCGCAGAGGTCTACAGTAGGCTATGTAGTGTCCAATGTATGTAGTTCCACTATAAAGTAATTATTGTTTTGAAAGCATCAAAATCTCAAAAACTAAACTAGATATGGAAAAATGTGTAAGGAGAATATCATTGAACTCGATCAGGTCAACAAAAAGTTATTGGTGAAAATTTTTCATATCTCGAAAAAAAAAATTGTGTCTGGACTTAGCCTAAAAAAATTCGTCGAGACTTGGCGATAATTTTCGTTTCGACGAATTTGAATAAGTCCGTATTATAAACAAAATATAATGTACAATACAAACAAAATATGAAAGTCTAGTATAATCTGAAAGGTCTTCCTGCTCTTAGGCATTTAGCTCCTGGGAAATTCAAATGAAATTGAGGTTACAAGTGAATCCTTATAGTCATGCCACGTTCTCGCAGAGGTCTACAGTAGGCTATGTAGTGTCCAATGTAGGTAGTTCCACTATAAAGTAATTATTGTTTTGAAAGCATCAAAATCTCAAAAACTTAACTAGATATGGAAAAAAGTGTACAGAGAATATCATTGACCTCGATCAGGTCAACAAAAAGTTATTGGTGAAAATTTTTCATATCTCGAAAAAAAAAAAATTGTGTCTGGACTTGGCCTAAAAAAATTCGTCGAGACTTGGCGATAATTTTCGTATCGACGAATTTGAATGAGTCCGGATTATACACAATATAATGTAAAATACAAACAGAATATGGAAGCCTAGTATAATCTAACAGGTCTTCCTGCTCTTAGGCATTTTGCTCCTGAGAAATTCAAATGAAATTGGGGTTACAAGTGAATTCTTATATTCATGCCACGTTCTCGCGGAAGTCTACAGTAGGCTGTGTAGTGTCCGCTGTAGGTGGTTTCACTATTTAGTAATTATCGTTATGAAAGCATCAAAATCTCAAAAACTAAACTAGATATGGAAAAAAGTGTAGGGAGAATATCGTTGGATTCGATCAGGTCAACAAAAAGTTATGGGTGAAAATTTTTCATATCTCGAAAAAAAAAATTGTGTCTGGACTTGGCCTAAAAAAATTCGTCGAGACATGGCGATAATTTTCGTATCGACGAATTTGAATAAGTCCGTATTATAAACAAAATATAATGTACAATACAAACAAAATATGAAAGTTTAGTATAATCTGGAAGGACTTCCTGCTCTTAGGCATTTAGCTCCTGAGAAATTCAAATGAAATTGAGGTTACAAGTGAATAACTAGATATGGAAAAATGTGTATGAAGAATATCATTGAACTCGATCAGGTCAACAAAAAGTAATTGGTGAAAATTTTTCATATAAAAAAAAAAAATTGTGCCTGGATTGGCATAAAAAAATTCATCGTGACTTGGCGATAAATTTCGTATTAACGAAATTGATTAAGTCCGTATTATACACAAAATATAATGTAAAATACTAACAAAATATGAAAGTTTAGTATAATCTAAAAGGTCTTCCTGCTCTTAGGCATTTAGCTCTTGGGAAATTCAAATGAAATTGAGGTTACAAGTGAATCCTTATATTCATGCCACGTTCTCGCAGAGGTCTACAGTAGGCTATGTAGTGTCCAATATAGGTAGTTCCACTATATAGTAATTATTGTTATGAAAGCATCAAAATCTCAAAAACTAAACAAGATATGGAAAAAAGTGTAGGGAGAATATAGTTGGATTCGGTCAGGTCAACAAAAAGTTATTGGTGAAAATTCTTCATGTAAAAAAAAAAAAATTGTGTCGACTTGGCCTAAAAAAATCCATTGAGAATTGGCGATAATTTTTGTTTCGACGAATTTCAATAAGTCCGTATTATGCACACAATATAATGTAAAATACCAGCGAAATAACTTAGTATAATCTAAAAGGTCTTCCTCCTCTTAGAAGGAATCATAGGCATTTTGCTCATGAGGGATTCAGATAGAATTAGGGATTCAAGTGAATCATTATGTTCATGCCACGTGCTCGCGGAGGTCTGCAGTAGGCTATGTAGTGTCCGCTGTAGGTGGTTTCACTATTTAGTAATTATTGTTATGAAAGCATCAAAATCTCAAAAAGTAAACAAGATATAGAAAAAAGTGTACAGAGATGATCATTGAACTCGATCAGGTCAACAAAAATATATTGGTAAAAATTTTTCATATCTCGAAAAAAAAAAATTGTGTCTGGACTTGGCCTAAAAAAATTCGTCGAGACTTGGCGATAATTTTCGTTTCGACGAATTTGAATAAGTCCGTATTATACACACATTATAATGTAAAATACAAACAAAATATGGAAGCCTAGTATAATCTAAAAGGTCTTCCTGCTCTTAGGCATTTTGCTCCTGGGATATTCAAATGAAATTGAGGTTACAAGTGAATCCTTATATTCATGCCGCGTTTTCGCAGAGGTCTACAGTAGGCTATGTAGTGTCCAATGTAGGTAGTTCCACTATAAAGTAATTATTGTTATGAAAGCATCAAAATCTCAAAAACTAAACTAGATATGGAAAAATGTGTAATGAGAATATCATTGAACTCGATCAGGTCAACAAAAAGTTACCAGTGAAAATTTTTCATATCTAGAAAAAAAAAATTGTGTCTGGACTTAGCCTAAAAAAATTCGTCGAGACTTGGCGATAATTTTCGTTTCGACGAATTTGAATAAGTCCGTATTATAAACAAAATATAATATACAATACAAACAAAATATGAAAGTTTAGTATAATCTGAAAGGTCTTCCTGCTCTTAGGCATTTAGCTCTTGGGAAATTCAAATGAAATTGAGGTTACAAGTGAATCCTTATATTCATGCCACGTTCTCGCAGAGGTCTACAATAGGCTATGTAGTGTCCAATGTAGGTAGTTCCACTATAAAGTAATTATTGTTTTGAAAGCATCAAAATCTCAAAAACTTAACTAGATATGGTAAGAAGTGTACAGAGAATATCATTGACCTCGATAAGGTCAACAAAAAGTTATTGGTGAAAATTTTTCATATCTCGAAAAAAAAAAAATTGTGTCTGGACTTGGCCTAAAAAAATTCGTCGAGACTTGGCGATAATTTTCGTATCGACGAATTTGAATAAGTCCGTATTATACACAAAATATAATGTAAAATACAAACAAAATATGAAAGTTTAGTATAATCTGAAAGGTCTTCCTGCTCTTAGGCATTTAGCTCCTGGGAAATTCAAATGAAATTGAGGTTACAAGTAAATCCTTATATTCATGCCACGTTCTCGCAGAGGTCTACAGTGGGCTATGTAGTGTCCAATGTAGGTAGTTCCACTATAAAGTAATTATTGTTATGAAAGCATCAAAATCTCAAAAACTAAACAAGATATGGAAAAAAGTGTAGGGAGAATATCGTTGGATTCGATCAGGTCAACAGAAAGTTATTGATGAAAATTTTTCATTTCCCGAAAAAAAAAATTGTGTATGGACTTAGCCGAAAAAAATCGTCGTGACTTGGCGAATAATTTCGTTTCGATGAATTTGAATAAGTCCGTATTACACATACAATTAAAATACAAACGAAATATGAAATAAAACTAAGTATCTGATAGGTCTTTCTGCTCACAGAAGAGAACATGGGGGAACGTGAGGGATTCAGATGGAATTGGGGTTTCAAGTGAATCATTATGTTCATGCCACGTGCTCGCGGAGGACAACAGTAGGCTATGTAGTGTCCGCTGTAGGTGGTTTCACTATTTAGTAATTATCGTTTTGAAAGCATCAAAATCTCAAAAAGTAAACAATATATGGAAAAAAGTGTACAGAGAATATCATTGACCTCGATCAGGTCAACAAAAAGTTATTGGTGAAAATTTTTCATATAAAAAAACAAAATTGTGTCGACTTGGCCTAAAAAAATCCATCAAGAATTGGCGATAATTTTTGTTTCGACGAATTTCAATAAGTCCATATTATACACACAATGTAATGTTAAATACAAGCGAAATAACTTAGTATAATCTAAAAGGTCTTCCTCCTCTTAGAAGGAATCATAGGCATTTTGCTCATGAGGGATTCAGATAGAATTAGGGTTTCAAGTGAATCATTATGTTCATGCCACGTGCTCGCGGAGGTCTGCAGTAGGCTATGTAGTGTCCGCTGTAGGTGGTTTCACTATTTAGTAATTATTGTTATGAAAGCATCAAAATCTCAAAAAGTAAACAAGATATAGAAAAAAGTGTACAGAAAATATCATTGAACTCGATCAGGTCAACAAAAAGTTATTGATGAAAATTTTTCATATCTCGAAAAAAAAAAATTGTGTCTGGACTTGGCATAAAAAAATTCAAGACTTGGCGATAATTTTCGTATTAACGAATTTGAATAAGTCCGTATTATACAAAAAATTTAATGTAAAATACAAACAAAATATGAAAGTTTAGTATAATCTGAAAGGTCTTCCTGCTCTTAGGCATTTAGCTCCTGGGAAATTCAAAAGAAATTGACGTTACAAGTGAATCCTTATATTCATGCCACGTTCTCGCAGAGGTTTACAGTAGGCTATGTAGTGTCCAATGTAGGTAGTTCCACTATAAAGTAATTATTGTTTTGAAAGCATCAACATCTCAAAAACTAATCAAGATATGGAAAAAAGTGTAGGGAGAATATCGTTGGATTCGATCAGGTCAACAAAAAGTTATTGGTGAAAATTTTTCATATCTCGAAAATAAAAATTGTGTCTGGACTCGGCCTAAAAAAGTTCATCGTGACTTGGCGATAATTTTCTTTTCGACGAATTCGAATGAGTCCGTATTATACACACAATTTAATGTAAAATACAAACGAAATAGCTTAGTATAATCTAAAAGGTCTTCCTCCTCTTAGAAGAGATCATAGGCATTTTGCTCATGAGGGATTCAGATGGAATTGGGGTTTCAAGTGAATCATTATGTTCATGCCACGTGCTCGCGGAGGTCTACAGTAGGCTTTGTAGTGTCCGCTGTAGGTGGTTTCACTATTTAGTAATTACCGTTATGAAAGCATCAAAATCTCAAAAAGTAAACAAGATATGGAAAAAAGTGTAGGGAGAATATCGTTGGATTCGGTCAGGTCAACAAGAAGTTATTGGTGAAAATTTTTCATATAAAAAAAATAAAATTGTGTCGACTTGGCCTAAAAAAATCCATCGAGAATTGGCGATAATTTTTGTTTCGACGAATTCAATAAGTCCGTATTATACACACAATATAATGTAAAATACCAGCGAAATAACTTAGTATAATCTAAAAGGTCTTCCTCCTCTTAGAAGGAATCATAGGCATTTTGCTCATGAGGGATTCAGATGGAATAAGGGTTTCAAGTGAATCATTATGTTCATGCCACGTGCTCGCGGAGGTCTGCAGTAGGCTATGTAGTGTCCGCTGTAGGTGGTTTCACTATTTAGTAATTATTGTTATGAAAGCATCAAAATTTCAAAAACTTAACAGGATATAGAAAAAAGTTTACAGAGAATATCATGGAACTCGATCAGGTCAACAAAAAGTTATTGGTGAAAATTTTTCATATCTCGAAAAAAAAAAATTGTGTCTGGACTTGGCCTAAAAAAATTCGTCGAGACTTTGGCGATAATTTTCGTTTCGACGAATTTGAATAAGTCCGTATTATACACACATTAAAATGTAAAATACAAACAAAATATGAAAGCCTAGTATAATCTAAAAGGTCTTCCTGCTCTTAGGCATTTTGCTCCTGGGATATTCAAATGAAATTGGGGTTACAATTGAATCCTTATATTCATGCCACGTTTTCGCAGAGGTCTACAGTAGGCTATGTAGTGTCCAATGTAGGTAGTTCCATTATAAAGTAATTATTGTTTTGAAAGTATCAAAATCTCAAAAACTAAACAAGGTATGGAAAAAAGTGTAGGGAGAATATCGTTGGATTCGATCAGGTCAACAAAAAGTTGTAGGTGAAAATTTTTCATATCTCAAAAAAAAAAAATTGTGTCTGGACTTGGCCTAAAAAAATTCGTCGAGACTTGGCGATAATTTTCGTTTCGATGAATTTGAATAAGTCCGTATTATACACACATTTAAATGTGAAATACAAACGAAATAGCTTAGTATAATCTAAAAGGTCTTCCTGCTCTTAGAAGAGATCATAGGCATTTTGCTCGTGAGAGATTCAGAAGGAATTGGGGTTTCAAGTAAATCATTATGTTCATGCCACATGCTCGCGGAGGTCTGCAGTAGGCTATGTAGTGTCCGCTGTAGGTGGTTTCACTATTTAGTTATTATTGTTATGAAAGCATCAAAATCTCAAAAAGTAAACAAGATATGGAAAAAAGTGTACAGAGATTATCATTGAACTCGATCAGGTCAACAAAAAGTTATTGGTGAAAATTTTTCATATCTCGAAAAAAAAAATTGTGTCTGGACTTGGCCCAAAAAAATTCGTCGAGACTTGGCGATAACTTTCCTAACGACGAATTTGAATAAGTCCGTATTATACACAAAATATAATGTAAAATACAAACAAAATATGAAAGTTTAGTATAATCTGAAAGGTCTTCCTGCTCTTAGGCATTTAGCTCCTGGGAAATTCAAATGAAATTGAGGTTACAAGTGAATCCTTATATTCATGCCACGTTCTCGCAGAGGTCTATAGTACGCTATGTAGTGTCCAATGTAGGTAGTTCCACTTTAAAGTAATTATTGTTTTGAAAGCATCAAAATCTCAAAAACTTAACTAGATATGGAAAAATGTGTATGAAGAATATCATTGAACTCGATCAGGTCAACAAAAAGTTATTGGTGAAAATTTTTCATATAAAAAAAAAAATTCTGTCTGGACTTGGCATAAAAAAATTCGTCAAGACTTGGCGATAATTTTCGTATTAACGAATTTGAATAAGTCCGTATTATACACAAAAATAATGTAAAATACTAACAAAATATGAAAGTTTAGTATAATCTAAAAGGTCTTCCTCCTCTTAGAAGGAATCATAGGCATTTTGCTCATGAGGGATTCAGATAGAATTAGGGTTTCAAGTGAATCATTATGTTCATGCCACGTGCTCGCGGAGGACAACAGTAGGCTATGTAGTGTCCGCTGTAGGTGGTTTCACTATTTAGTAATTATTGTTATGAAAGCATCAAAATCTCAAAAACTTAACAGGATATAGAAAAAAGTGTACAGAGAATATCATTGAACTCGATCAGGTCAACAAAAAGTTATTGGTGAAAATTTTTCATATCTCGAAAAAAAAAATTGTGTCTGGACTTGGCCTAAAAAAAATCGTCGAGACTTGGCGATAATTTTCGTTTCGACGAATTTGAATAAGTGCGTATTATACACACATTATAATGTAAAATACAAACAAAATATGGAAGCCTAGTATAATCTAAAAGGTCTTCCTGCTCTTAGGCATTTTGCTCCTGGGATATTCAAATGAAATTGAGGTTACAAGTGAATCCTTATATTCATGCCACGTTTTCGCAGAGGTCTACAGTAGGCTATGTATGGTCCAATGTATGTAGTTCCACTATAAAGTAATTATTGTTTTGAAAGCATCAAAATCTCAAAAACTAAACTAGATATGGAAAAATGTGTAAGGAGAATATCATTGAACTCGATCAGGTCAACAAAAAGTTATTGGTGAAAATTTTTCATATCTCGAAAAAAAAAATTGTGTCTGGACTTAGCCTAAAAAAATTCGTCGAGACTTGGCGATAATTTTCGTTTCGACGAATTTGAATAAGTCCGTATTATAAACAAAATATAATGTACAATACAAACAAAATATGAAAGTTTAGTATAATCTGAAAGGTCTTCCTGCTCTTAGGCATTTAGCTCCTGGGAAATTCAAATGAAATTGAGGTTACAAGTGAATCCTTATAGTCATGCCACGTTCTCGCAGAGGTCTACAGTAGGCTATGTAGTGTCCAATGTAGGTAGTTCCACTATAAAGTAATTATTGTTTTGAAAGCATCAAAATCTCAAAAACTTAACTAGATATGGAAAAAAGTGTACAGAAAATATCATTGACCTCGATCAGGTCAACAAAAAGTTATTGGTGAAAATTTTTCATATCTCGAAAAAAAAAAAATAGTGTCTGGACTTGGCCTAAAATAATTCGTCGAGACTTGGCGATAATTTTCGTATCGACGAATTTGAATGAGTCCGGATTATACACAATATAATGTAAAATACAAACAGAATATGGAAGCCTAGTATAATCTAAAAGGTCTTCCTGCTCTTAGGCATTTTGCTCCTGGGAAATTCAAATGAAATTGGGGTTACAAGTGAATTCTTATATTCATGCCACGTTCTCGCGGAAGTCTACAGTAGGCTGTGTAGTGTCCGCTGTAGGTGGTTTCACTATTTAGTAATTATCGTTATGAAAGCATCAAAATCTCAAAAACTAAACTAGATATGGAAAAAAGTGTAGGGAGAATATCGTTGGATTCGATCAGGTCAACAAAAAGTTATGATTGAAAATTTTTCATATCTCGAAAAAAAAATTGTGTCTGGACTTGGCCTAAAAAAATTCGTCGAGACTTGGCGATAATTTTCGTATCGACGAATTTGAATAAGTCCGTATTATAAACAAAATATAATGTACAATACAAACAAAATATGAAAGTTTAGTATAATCTGGGAGGTCTTCCTGCTCTTAGGCATTTAGCTCCTGAGAAATTCAAATGAAATTGAGGTTACAAGTGAATAACTAGATATGGAAAAATGTGTATGAAGAATATCATTGAACTCGATCAGGTCAACAAAAAGTTATTGGTGAAAATTTTTCATATAAAAAAAAAAATTGTGTCTGGACTTGGCATAAAAAAATTCGTCAAGACTTGGCGATAATTTTCGTATTAACGAATTTGAATAAGTCCGTATTATACACAAAATATAATGTAAAATACTAACAAAATATGAAAGTTTAGTATAATCTAAAAGGTCTTCCTGCTCTTAGGCATTTAGCTCCTGGGAAATTCAAATGAAATTGAGGTTACAAGTGAATCCTTCTATTCATGCCACGTTCTCGCAGAGGTCTACAGTAGGTTATGTAGTGTCCAATGTAGGTAGTTCCACTATAAAGTAATTATTGTTTTGAAAGCATCAAAATCTCAAAAACTAAACATTATATGGAAAAAAGTGTAGGGAGAATATAGTTGGATTCAATCAGGTCAACAAAAAGTTATAGGTGAAAATTTTTCATATCTCGAAAAAAAAAATTGTGTCTAGACTTGGCCTAAAAAAAATCATCGAGACTTGGCCATAATTTTCTTTTCGACGAATTCGAATGAGTCCGTATCATACACACAATATAATGTAAAATACAAACGAAATAGCTTAGTATAATCTAAAAGGTCTTCCTCCTGTTAGAAGAGATCATAGGAATTTTGCTCATGAGGGATTCAGATGGAATTGGGGTTTCAAGTGAATCATTATGTTCATGCCTCGTGCTCGCGGAGGTCTACAGTAGGCTTTGTAGTATCCGCTGTAGGTGGTTTCACTATTTAGTAATTATCGTTATGAAAGCATCAAAATCTCAAAAACTAAACAAGATATGGAAAAAAGTGTAGGGAGAATATCGTTGGACTTGATCAGGTCAACAGAAAGTTATTGATGAAAATTTTTCATTTCCCGAAAAAAAAAATTGTGTCTGGACTTGGCCGAAAAAAATCGTTGTGACTTGGCGAATAATTTCGTTTCGATGAATTTGAATAAGTCCGTATTACACATACAATATAATGTAAAATACAAACGAAATATGAAATAGAATCAAATATCTGATAGGTCTTCCTGCTCACAGAAGAGAACATGGGGGAACATGATGGATTCAGATGGAATTGGGGTTTCAAGTGAATCATTATGTTCATGCCACGTGCTCGCAGAGGTGTACAGTAGGCTATGTAGTGTCCGCTCTAGGTAGTTCCATTATTATGTATTTATTGTTATGAAAGCATCAAAATCTCAAAATTTAAACAAGATATGGAAAAAAGTGTACAGAGAATATCATTGACCTCGATCAGGTCAACAAAAAGTTATTGGTGAAAATTTTTCATATCTCGAAAAAAAAAAATTGTATCTGGACTTGGCCTAAAAAAATTCGTCGAGACTTGGCGATAATTTTCGTATCGACGAATTTGAATGAGTCCGGATTATACACAATATAATGTAAAATACAAACAGAATATGGAAGCCTAGTATAATCTGAAAGGTCTTCCTGCTTTTAGGCATTTTGCTCCTGAGAAATTCAAATGAAATTGGGGTTACAAGTGAATTCTTATATTCATGCCACGTTCTCGCGGAGGTCTACAGTAGGCTGTGTAGTGTCCAATGTAGGTAGTTCCAAAATAAAGTAATTATTGTTATGAAAGCATCAAAATCTCAAAAACTAAACAAGATATGGAAAAAAGTGTAGATAGAATATCGTTGGATTCGATCAGGTCAACAAAAAGTTATTGGTGAAAATTTTTCATATTTCGAAAAAAAAAATTGTGTCTGGACTTGGCCTAAAAAAATTCGTCGAGACTTGGCGATAATTTTCGTATCGACGAATTTGAATAAGTCCGTATTATAAACAAAATATATTGTAAAATACAAACAAAATATGAAAGTTTAGTATAATCTGAAAGGTCTTCCTGCTCTTAGGCATTTAGCTCCTGTGAAATTCAAATGAAATTGAGGTTACAAGTGAATCCTTATATTCATGCCACGTTCTCGCAGAGGTCTACAGTAGGCTATGTAGTGTCCAATGTAGGTAGTTCCACTATGAAGTAATTATTGTTTTGAAAGCATCAAAATCTCAAAAACTTAACTAGATATGGAAAAATGTGTATGAAGAATATCATTGAACCCGAACAGGTCAACAAAAAGTTATTGGTGAAAATTTTTCATATCTCGAAAAAAAAAATTGTGTCTGGACTTGGCCTAAAAAAAATCATCGAGACTTGGCGATAATTTTCTTTTCGACGAATTTGAATGAGTCCGTATTATACACACAATATAATGTAAAATACAAACGGAATATGAAATAAAACCAAGTATCTGTTAGGTCTTCCTGCTCACAGAAGAGAACATGGGGAAACATGAGGGATTCAGATGGAATTGGGGTTTCAAGTGAATCATTATGTTAATGCCACGTGTTCGCAGAGGTGTACAGTAGGCTATGTAGTGTCCGCTGTAGGTAGTTCCATTATTATGTATTTATTGTTATGAAAGCATCAAAATCTCAAAAAGTAAACAAGATATGGAAAAAAGTGTACAAAGAATATCATTGAACTCGATCAGGTCAACAAAAAGTTATTGGTGAAAATTGTTCATATCTCGAAAAAAAAAAAATTGTGTCTGGACTTGGCCTAAAAAAATTCGTCGAGACTTGGCAATAATTTTCGTTTCGACGAATTTGAATGAGTCCGTATTATACACAATATAATGTAAAATACAAACAGAATATGGAAGCCTAGTATAATCTAAAAAGGCTTCCTGCTCTTAGGCATTTTGCTCCTGAGAAATTCAAATGAAATTGGGGTTACAAGTGAATCCTTATATTTATGCCACGTTCTCTCAGAGGTCTACAGTAGGCTATGTAGTGTCCAATGTAGGTAGTTCCACTATAAAGTATTTATTGTTTTGAAAGCATCAATATTTCAAAAACTAAACAAGATATGGAAAAAAGTGTAGGGAGAATATCGTTGGATTCGATCAGGTCAACAAAAAGTTATTGGTGAAAATTTTTCATATCTCGAAAAAAAAAATTGTGTCTGGACTTGGCCTAAAAAAATTCATCGAGACTTGGCGATAATTTTTGTTTCGACGAATTTCAATAAGTCCGTATTATACACACAATATGAAGTAAAATACCAGCGAAATAACTTAGTATAATCTAAAAGGTCTTCCCCCTCTTAGAAGAGATCATAGTCATTTTGCTCATGAGGGATTCAGATGGAATTGGGGTTTCAAGTGAATCATTATGTCCATGCTACGTGCTCGCGGAGGTCTACAGTAGGCTTTGTATTGTCCGCTGTAGGTGGTTTCACTATTTAGTAATTATTGTTATGAAAGCAACAAAATATCAAAAACTAAACAAGATATGGAAAAAAGTGTAGGGTAAATATCGTTGGACTCGATCAGGTCAACAGAAAGTTAATTGTGTCTGGACTTGGCCTAAAAAAATTCGTCGAGACTTGGCGATAATTTTCGTTTCGACGAATTTGAATGAGTCCGTATTATGCACACAATATAATGTAATATACAAACGAAATAACTTAGTATAATCTAAAAGGTCTTCCTTCTCTTAGAAGAGATCATAGGCATTTTGCTCATGAGGGGTTCAGATGGAATTGGGGTTTCAAGTGAATCATTATGTTCATACCACGTGCTCGCAGAGGTCTACAGTAGGCTATGTAGTGTCCGCTGTAGGTGGTTCCAGTAATTACTAATTATTGTTATGAAAGCATCAAAATCTCAAAAAGTAAACAAGATATGGAAAAAAGTGTACAGAGAATATCATTGAACTCATTATACACACAATATAATGTAAAATACAAACGAAATAGCTTGGTATAATCTAAAAGGTCTTCCTGCTCTTGGAAGAGATCATAGGCATTTTGCTCATGTGGGATTCAGATGGAATTGTCGTTTCAAGTGAATCATTATGTTCATGCCACGTGCTCGCGGAGGTCTGCAGTAGGCTATGTAGTGTCCGCTGTAGGTGGTTTCACTATTTAGTAATTATTGTTATGAAAGCATCAAAATCTCAAAAACTAAACAAGATATGGAAATAAGGGTACAGAGAATATCATTGAACTCGATCAGGTCAACAAAAAGTTATTGGTGAAAATTTTTCATATCTCGAAAAAAAAAAATTGTGTCTGGACTTGGCCTAAAAAAATTCGTCGAGACTTGGCGATAATTTTCGTTTCGACGAATTTGAATGAGTCCGTATTATACACAATATAATGTAAAATACAAACAGAATATGGAAGCCTAGTATAATCTAAAAGGCCTTCCTACTCTTAGGCATTTTGCTCCTGAGAAATTCAAATGAAATTGGGGTTACAAGTGAATCCTTATATACATGCCACGTTTTCGCAGAGGTCTACAGTAGGCTATGTAGTGTCCAATGTAGGTAGTTCCACTATAAAGTAATTATTGTTATGAAAGCATCAAAATCTCAAAACCTAAACAAGATATGGGAAAAAGTTTAGAGAGAATATCGTTGACTCGATCAGCTCAACAGAAAGTTAATGATGAAAATTTTTCATATCTCGAAAAAAAAAAATTGTGTCTGGACTTAGCCGAAAAAAATCGTCGTGGTTTGGCGAATAATTTCGTTTATATGAATTTGAATAAGTCCGTATTATACATACGATATAATGTAAAATACAAACGAAATATGGAATATAACTAAGTATCTGATAGGTCTTCCTGCTCATAGAAGAGAACATGGGGGAACATGAGGAATTCAGATGGAATTGGGGTTTCAAGTGAATCATTATGTTCATGCCACGTGCTCGCGGAGGTCAACAGTAGGCTATGTAGTGTCCGCTGTAGGTAGTTTCACTACTAAGTAATTATTGTTAGGAAAATATCAAAATCTCAAAAACTAAACAAGATATGGAAAAAAGTGTAGGAAGAATATCGTTGGATTCGATCAGGTCAACAGAAAGTTATCGAAAAAAATTTTTTCATATCTCGAAAAAAAAATTGTGTCGACTTTGCCTAAAAAATTTCGTCAAAACTTAGCGATAATTTTCGTTTCGACGAATTTGAATGAGTCCGTATTATACACACATTATAATGTGAAATACAAACGAAATAGCTTAGTATAATCTAAAAGGTCTTCCTCCTCTTAGAAGAGATCATAGGCATTTTGCTCATGTGGGATACAGATGGAATTGGCTTTTCAAGTGAATCATTATGTTCATGCCACGTGCTCGCGGAGGTCTGCAGTAGGCTATGTAGTGTCCGCTGTAGGTGGTTTCACTATTTATAGTTACTGTTATGAAAGCATCAAAATCTCACAAACTAAACAAGATATGGAGAAAAGTGTACAGAGAATATCATTGAACTCCATCAGGTCAACAAAGAGTTATTGGTGAAAATTTTTCATATCTAGAAAAAAAAAATTGTGTCTGGGCTTGGTCTAAAAAAATTGGTCGAGACTTGGCGATAATTTTCGTTTCGACGAATTTGAATGAGTCCGTATTATACACAATATAATGTAAAATACAAACAAAAATGGAAGCCTAGTATAATCTAAAAGGTCTTTTTGCTCTTAGGCATTTAGCTCCTGGGGAATTCAAATGAAATTGAGGTTACAAGTGAATCCTTATATTCATGCCACGTTCTCGCAGAGGTCTACAGTAGGCTATGTAGTGTCCAATGTAGGTAGTTCCACTATAAAGTAATTATTGTTTTGAAAGCATCAAAATCTCAAAAACTAAACTAGATATGGAAAAATGTGTGAGGAGAATATCATTGAACTCGATCAGGTCAACAAAAAGTTATTGGTGAAAGTCTGGACTTAGCCTAAAAAATTCGTCGAGACTTGGCGATAATTTTCGTTTCGACGAATTTGAATGAATCTGTATTATACACACAATATAATGTAAAATAAAAACTAAATATCTTGGTATAATCTAAAAGGTCTTCCTGCTCTTAGAAGATATCATAGGCATTTTGCTCATGAGGGATTCAGATGGAATTGGGGTTCCAAGTAAATCATTATATTCATGCCACGTGCTCGCGGAGTGGGCTATGTAGTGTCCACTGTAGGTAGTTCCACTATTAAGTAATTATTGTTCTGAAAGTATCAAAATCTCAAAAACTAACCAAGATATGGAAAAAAGTGTAGGGAGAATATCGTTGGACTCGATCAGGTCAACAGAAAGTTATGGATGAAAATTTTTCCTATCTCGAAAAAAAAATTGTGTCTGGACTTAGCCGAAAAAAATCGTCGTGACCTGGCGAATAATTTCGTTTCGATGAATTTGAATGATTTCGTATTATACACATTATAATATAAAATACAAACAGAATATGGAAGCCTAGTATAATCTAAAATACAAACGAAATATGGAATAAAACTAAGTATCTGATAGGTCTTCCTGCTCATAGAAGAGAACATGGGGGAACATGAGGGATTCAGATGGAATTGGGGTTTCAAGTGAATCATTATGTTCATGCCACGTGCTCGCGGAGGTCAACAGTAGGCTATGTAGTGTCCGCTGTAGGTAGTTCCACTATTAAGTAATTCTTGTTAGGAAAATATCAAAATCTCAAAAACTAAACAAGATATGGAAAAAAGTGTAGGAAGAATATCGTTGGATTCGATCAGGTCAACAAAAAGTTATTGAAAAAAATTTTTCATATCTCGAAAAATAAAAATTGTATCGACTTGGCCTAAAAAAATTCATCGAGACTTGGCGATAATTTTTGTATCGACGAATTTTAATAAGTCCGTATTATACACACAATATAATGTAAAATACCAGCGAAATAACTTATTATAATCTAAAAGGTCTTCCTCCTCTTAGAAGAGATCATAGGCATTTTGCTCATGTGGGATTCAGATGGAATTGTCGTTTCAAGTGAATCATTATGTTAATGCCACGTGCTCGCGGAGGTCTATAGTAGACTATGTAGTGTCCGCTCTAGGTGGTTTCACTATTTAGTAATTATTGTTTTAATGCATCAAAATCTCAAAAACTAAGCAAGATATGGAAAAAAGTGTAGGGAGAATATCGTTGGACTCGATCAGGTCAACAGAAAGATATTGATTGAAATTTTTCATATCTCGAAAAAAAAAAATTTTGTCTGGACATGGCCTAAAAAAATTCGTCGAGACTTGGCGATAATTTTCGTTTCGACGAATTTGAATGAGTCCGTATTATACACAATATAATGTAAAATACAAACAGAATATGGATAATCCAAAAGGTCTTCCTGCTCTTAGTCATTTTGCTCCTGAGAAATTCAAATGAAATTGGGGTTACAAGTGAATCCTTATATTCATGCCACGTTTTCGCAGAGGTCTACAGTAGGCTATGTAGTGTCCAATGTAGGTAGTTCCACTATTAAATAATTATTGTTATGAAAGCATCAAAATCTCAAAAACTAACCAAGATATGGAAAAAAGTGTAGGGAGAATATCGTTGACTCGATCAGCTCAACAGAAAGTTATTGAAGAAAATTTTTCATATCTCGAAAAAAATAATTGTGTTTGGACTTAGCCGAAAAAAATCGTCGTGACTTGGCGAATAATTTCGTTTCGATGAATTTGAATAAGTCCGTATTATACATACAATATAATGTAAAATACAAACGAAATATGAATTAAAACTAAGTATACGAGAGGTCTTCCTGCTCATAGAAGAGAACATGGGGGAACATGAGGGATTCAGATGGAATTGGGGTTTCAAGTGAATCATTATGTTCATGCCACGTGCTCGCAGAGGTGTACAGTAGGCTTTGTAGTGTCCGCTGTAGGTAGTTCCACTATTTAGTAATTATTGTTAGGAAAATATCAAAATCTCAAAAACTAAACAAGATATGGAAAAAAGTGTAGGAAGAATATCGTTGGATTCGATCAGGTCAACAAAAAGTTATTGAAAAAAATTTTTCATATCTCGAAAAAAAAATTATGTCGACTTTGCCTAAAAAAATTCGTCAAAACTTGGCGATAATTTTCGTTTCGACGAATTTGAATAAGTCCGTATTATACACACATTATAATGTGAAATACAAACGAAATAGCTTAGTATAATCTAAAAGGTCTTCCTGCTCTTAGAAGAGATCATAGGCATTTTGCTCATGAGAGATTCAGATGGAATTGTGGTTTCAAGTGAATCATTATGTTCATGCCACGTGCTCACGAAGGTCTGCAGTAGGCTATGTAGTGTCCGCTGTAGGTGGTTTCACTATTTATAGTTATTATTATGAAAGCATCAAAATCTCAAAAACTAAACAAGATATGGAAAAAAGTGTACTTACAGAGAATATCATTGAACTCGATCAGGTCAACAAAGAGTTATTGGTGAAAATTTTTTATATCTAGAAAAAAAAAATTGTGTCAGGACTTGGCCTAAAAAAATTCGTCGAGACTTGGCGATAATTTTCGTTTCGACGAATTTGAATGAGTCCGTATTATACACAATATAATGTAAAATAAAAACAAAATATGGAAGCCTAGTATAATCTAAAAAGTCTTCCTGCTCTTAGGCATTTAGCTCCTGGGGAATTCAAATGAAATTGAGGTTACAAGTGAATCCTTATATTCATGCCACGTTCTCGCAGAGGTCTACAGTAGGCTATGTAGTGTCCAATGTAGGTAGTTCCACTATAAAGTAATTATTGTTTTGATGGCATCAAAATCTCAAAAACTCAACTAGATATGGAAAAATGTGTGAGGAGAATATCATTGAACTCGATCAGGTCAACAAAAAGTTATTGGTGAAAATCTGGACTTAGCCTAAAAAAATTCGTCGAGACTTGGCGATAATTTTCATTTCGACGAATTTGAATGAATCTGTATTAACACACAATATAATGTAAAATACAAACGAAATAGCTTGGTATAATCTAAAAGGTCTTCCTACTGTTAGAAGATATCATAGGCATTTTGCTTATGAGGGATTCAGATGGAATTGGGGATCCAAGTGAATCATTATATTCATGCCACATGCTCGCGGAGGTCTACAGTAGGCTATGTAGTGTCCGCTGTAGGTAGTTCCATTATTATGTATTTATTGTTATGAAAGCATCAAAATGTCAAGAAGTAAACAAGATATGGAAAAAAGTGTACAAAGAATATCATTGAACTCGATCAGGTCAACAAAAAGTTATTGGTGAAAATTTTTCATATCTCGAAAAAAAAAAATTGTGTCTGGACTTGGCCTAAAAAAATTCGTCGAGACTTAGCGATAATTTTCGTTTCGACGAATTTGAATGAGTCTGTATTATACACACAATATAATGTAAAATACAAACGAAATAGCTTGGTATAATCTAAAAGGTCTTCCTGCTGTTAGAAGATATCATAGGCATTTTGCTCATGAGGGATTCAGATGGAATTGGGGTTCCAAGTGAATCATTATATTCATGCCACGTGCTCGCGGAGGTCTACAGTAGGCTATGTAGTGTCCGCTGTAGGTAGTTCCACTATTAAGTAATTATTGTTCTGAAAGCATCAAAATTTCAAAAACTAACCAAGATATGGAAAAAAGTGTAGAGAGAATATCGTTGACTCGATCAGCTCAACAGAAAGTTATTGATGAAAATTTTTCATATCTCGAAAAAAAAAATTGTGTCTGGACTTAGCCGAAAAAAATCGTCGTGACTTGGCGAATAATTTTGTTTCGATGAATTTGAATAAGTCCGTATTATACTTACAATATAATGTAAAATACAAACGAAATATGAAATAAAACCAAGTATCTGATAGGTCTTCCTGCTCATAGAAGAGAACATGGGGGAACATGAGGGATTCAGATGGAATAGGGGTTTCAAGTGAATCATTATGTTTCTGCCACGTACTCGCAGAGGTCTACAGTAGGCTAAGTAGTGTCCGCTGTAGGTAGTTCCATTATTATGTATTTATTGTTATGAAAGCATCAAAATGTCAAGAAGTAAACAAGATATGGAAAAAAGTGTACAAAGAATATCATTGAACTCGATCAGGTCAACAAAAAGTTATTGGTGAAAATTTTTCATATCTCGAAAAAAAAAATTGTGTCTGGACTTAGCCTAAAAAAATTCGTCGGGACTTGGCGATAATTTTCGTTTCGACGAATTTGAAGGAGTCCGTATTATACACACAATACAATGTAAAATACAAACGAAATAGCTTGGTATAATCTAAAAGGTCTTCCTGCTCTTAGAAGATATCATTGGCATTTTGCTCATGTGGGATTCAGATGGAATTGTCGTTTCAAGTGAATCATTATGTTCATGCCACGTGCTCGCGGAAGTCTACAGTAGGCTTTGTAGTGTCCGCTGTAAGTAGTTCCACTATTAAGTAATTATTGTTAGGAAATTATCAAAATCTCATAAACTAAACAAGATATGGAAAAAAGTGTAGGGAGAATATCGTTGGATTCGAACAGGTCAACAAATAGTTATTGGTGAAAATGTCTCATATCTCGAAAAAAAAAATTGTGTCTGGACTTAGCCGAAAAAAATCGTCGAGACTTGGCAATAATTTTCGTTTCGACGAATTTGAATGAGTCCGTATTATACTTACAATATAATGTAAAATACAAACGAAATATGAAATAAAACCAAGTATCTGATAGGTCTTCCTGCTCATAGAAGAGAACATGGGGGAACACGAGGGATTCAGATGGAATTGGGGTTTCAAGTGAATCATTATGTTCCTGCCACGTACTCGCAAAGGTCTACAGTAGGCTATGTAGTGTCCGCTGTAGGTAGTTCCATTATTATGTATTCATTGTTATGAAAGCATCAAAATCTCCAAAAGTAAACAAGATATGGAAAAAAGTGTACAGAGAATATCATTGAACTCGATCAGGTCAACAAAAAGTTATTGGTGAAAATTTTTCATATCTCGAAAAAAAATTTGTGTCTGGACTTGGCCTAAAAAAATTCGTCGAGACTTGGCAATAATTTTCGTTTCGACGAATTTGAATGAGTCCGTATTATACACATTATAATGTAAAATACAAACAGAATATGGAAGCCTAGTATAATCTAAAAGGTCTTCCTGCTCTTAGGCATTTTCCTCCTGAGAAATTCAAATGAAATTGGGGTTACAAGTGAATCCTTATATTCATGCCATGTTCTCGCAGAGGTCTACAGTAGGCTTTGTAGTGTCCAATGTAGGTAGTTCCACTATTAAATAATTATTGTTATGAAAGCATCAAAATCTCAAAAACTAACCAAGATATGGAAAAAAGTGTAGGGAGAATATCCTTGGACTCGATCAGGTCAACAGAAAGTTATTGATGAAAAAATGGTATCGACTTGGCCTAAAAAAATTCATCGAGACTTTTCCTCCCTCAAACCAGGGAGGAAACTCGTAATTTTCTTCCCTAGGGAGGAAAGTGCTTTTCCTCCCCCTCGTTTCAAGTAAGTTGTGAACGATGAAACTTGTGAATCTATTATGATCAAATTGTTTCCGTAATATCTAGAACATCTTATATATCCTGTATTCTGGTAAAAATCAAACATGAATGTTACTTTTACTTTAGTTCTTTAATAGCTGTTTTTGTATTTAGAGCGCAAAGTGATTGTTTGTCGTTCGACAAAAAGATTAATCTTTAGAGAACGACAATGACACTTTGTGCTCGAAATACACACATTATTTTTTCTAAAATCCTAGCTCATAGAAAAAAAATGATCAACACGTCATTCAAATAGGCACATAACATTACTTATGAGAAAATCACTCAGTAGCAATCCGAAATGTATGAGCTATCTAAATATCCAATAATTCAAATCACTAACAAGAAAAAAGGAAAATAACGTTCTTAAAAAAAATTTGCATTTGCCAGGAGCTGAACCCGGGACCTTCGGATTACAAGCCCAAGACGCTAGCCATTGCACCATATCCACCGCAAATTCTCAGGTGGATATGACTGTATTGTCTATACCTTCCATCATACAAGTATAGGTCCGTTTCAGACAAAAGCCGTTGAGATGCGTTTTAAATTTACAAAAAAGGTTCGTTAAGTGGGTAGGAGGAAAAATCATATGTATTACATGGGAGTAAAGTGCCTTTTCCTCACTAGTAATGAAAAATAGCTATTATTCATTTTTGATGATACCTAAATTTGTTACACATTTCCTTTGGATGAATTTGAAAATGCGTGTGCATAAATTAATGAGCTCTATGCGCTCGTAAAATTTCGTCTGACCATTGTTTGTAAATCAATGTCTCCAAATGTAATTTGATGACCTTTGCCACGAAAGTCAATAGAAATACTAATATACTAAAATAACGTAATATTAATATTTCAAAAGAAAATGAGCATCTTGTAAAATTGGAATTAGCAAAAAATCTAGCTTTTTTGATTGCCACGGATATGAGGTTTGTGAACTGGTTAATATATTGAAAAATATCATCAAGCACCCGTGTTCAATGGGTTTTTCGGAGTTTGCTTTGCAATGATCGATGATATTTTTCGGTTTCGAGGAAACTCCAGTTCAATTTTATGTCGTGTCAAGTTCTTTTATTTTTATGTTAAGTATTATACTTTATTGAGATGTGGTCGAGGTGATAAGAGCTCTTGCTCTCACGCAGGTTTCGATCCCTATCGCCATCACGGAGCCAAAGTGGTTCGGAATCCACTTTTTAAGCTGTAGGTCCCGGTTCTCCCTTGCTCGGACAAGCTCTGCTTTTGATGGGTTTTCTACGAAAACCTGGGAGATTCGTAATAACAAATTTTAACAAAATTTTGACGAAGGAACACCAAAACCCTTCAGGTGAGTCTACTTAATGATCATTTATCTGATATTTTTAGATAGTATATTCCGTTTTTATTAACGTTTCATATTAATTCAAATAGATTATTTCCTAAATTTTATATTTACTTATATGTAACAATTGTCTATAATTTTATATTTCAACGTTGGTCTGCTGAAAAATACTGTTTTTTCCCAACAACATATATTCATTGATTATTATTATAATTCATCAGTTATTTTTTCAACGAGATGGGTACACTTTCGAAAAAAAAATAATATTTTCCCTGTATTGTAGACACTTTTTATTTTATAGTTTCAATACCATTGAAAAAATGAGTCAAAAGTATGACTTGGTCAATGACCTGTGGGTTTTTTAACGTATTTATCCACACAGTGTTCCAAAGCCTTCGCAACATCGGATGCTGTATCACCGCTTGTTTCCTCGCATTCAGCAACAGCATCGTCAACCAAAGCAGATGGTAAGTCGGTCAGTTCCTCGAAAACCTTCTTCAAGCCGTTATTCTCGATGTCACCGTTTGGTTTCATCGCTCCAACTTTGACCCACATGCAGAGTAATGGTGGTCTGATAGCATCCGCAGTTAAACACTCACCCTCAAATCTTTTAATCTTCTGCTTTACATTTTCAGCATTTGCCTGAAAATAAAACCAATATTAATAACTAATGGGTACTTACAAACTAAAAGTAATATTACTCGAGACACAAAGATGCTTTTATTTCAAGAAGCAATAAGAAGCATCCCAGCCAGCACATAATAACCGTCTTGATACATTTTTTTAGTTTAATTTAATTACTGGCAGGTTTCAAACGGTTTACAATCGTTCGAATATCATGGCATTTTGAAAAGGACAACATACTCCATTAAAATATAAAAAAATGCTCGTCTAACATGTTCGAAATATAATTAATACCACATGAGAGTATTTTTACTATTCATTAAAAAATATGTCAGAGACTTGACAGTGACTTTTTAACATTTTGGTCAAAGTAGGTTGTTTGTATGGTGCCACGGGAATGACACATTGTTAGCAAATGTTTAAATAAATTTTGACCCTTGTTTCTGATGTGTCGGCGTCTTCCAGCACTATCAGCAGCTGTACCGATATGGGAGAGTCCGGTTCCAATCAACCAACGAATTTTACAATGACTTCAAATTCGAATAAACCGTTTTAGCGTTTTCCTTTAATTTCAATATCAATGTGAATTCTGCTTGTAATAGTAATAAACAAATACAATACTACTTTAAATATGTTTTATTTGATAGTTTACTTGTCCAAAATGACATTAATAAAGACAGTCATAACTGTCATGTGTTGGATAATAGTTATTTATGGTACTAGTGTATAAATTCTCAAGTGACTTAGGAAACATAACACACGAGTGGCATACAATGTTTTATCCAACACACTGTCATGTGTTGGATAAAGTGATTAATTGCAGGGTATAAATAAGACAGGTTTGATTATTGACTTTAGTCTAGTAATGCCTACTGATGGGGGTACCTAGGTTATTGAAATGAGGATCTAGGAATTTAGTTACTTGTTTGTGGTAAAGCGGAATAGTATATTTTTCAACCAGAGATGAAAAAACGTGTTTCATCTCGAGTAGGAAATTTTATTTTTTCTACGATAGATTTTTTATAAAATACTGGATTACAATGTTTAGAACTTAAATGTTTATGAACTGTCAAACGAAGTGACGTTCCTTTGCTGATTCAAGTGCCAAGTAGTGAAATTGACTGTCGCTAGTGTCAAAAATCCATCAATTCGTTTTTAGTATATTCCCATCGGGTAGCATGATAATATCAATTTGTTTTCATCTCTGGAGTGAAAAACTATCACTCTCATGTAGGGTATCTGTTCTCGTTGAGTAACACCACAAGCGTCCAATATCCAATTTTCAAAAGAAACACGATATTTTTGTTGTGAGCCTAGTCTATTTTAATTTTCAATTGAAAATACCCTACAAAAATATGTTGAAAGTGTAACTTGATCAATGACTTGCAGCCCTGTGGATATCGAAGCGTTCCTTCATACACTTTTCCAAATTCATCGCAACTTCTTCTGCTGTTGCACCACTTTCCTCACAACAGTGAGCTAAAATATCATCAACCAAAATAGTATTGATGTGGGGTAATCCTTCGAGATACGCCTTCAACTTGTTTCTATCAATGTCTCCGGTTTTATTCATGCTCCCAAATTTGACGTGCATGCAGACGAGCTGGGAGGTTATCCCTCCCTCACTTTGGCACTCACTGAGTATCCTTCGGAATTTTTCCATCTGACTTTCCGTATTCGCCTGAAAATAAAACGAGTGGAAAATAAAAATCGGTACTCTTATTTCTCACCTGCAGTCGTGTAAGTACTACAAGTGAACAGCTCGAGCGGTCTTAAATTTTGGCTAGCGTTGGACGTTGGTCTGAGATATGGTACAGAACGAAACTCTAGACTGTACCATGATAATTGTAGTAATAATAATAACAACAACTGGCTCAAGTGGATGCGGAGGTTCGAGATGTCCTAACAAAAAAAGCTGACATCTGGAAAATTAACATTGCCGTGTACAGAGCCGATCAATGGCTGTCCCAAATGTAGAGAAGGAATCTATCACTATTTCACAATCACTATTAAGTAATTATTGTTAGGAAAATATCAAAATCTCAAAAACTAAACAAGATATGGCAAAAAGTGTAGGAAGAATATCGTTGGATTCGATCAGGTCAACAAAAAGTTATTGAATTTTTTTTTTCATATCTCGAAAAAAAAATTGTGTAGACTTTGCCTAAAAAAATTCATCGAGAATTGGCGATAATTTTTGTTTCGACGAATTTTAATAAGTCCGTATTATACACACAATATAATGTAAAATACCAGCGAAATAACTTAGTATAATCTAAAAGGTCTTCCTCCTCTCCTCCTCTTAGAAGAGATCATAGGCATTTTGCTCATGTGGGATACAGATGGAATTGGCGTTTCAAGTGAATCAATATGTTCATGCCACGTGCTCGCGGAGGTCTATAGTAGACTATGTAGTGTCCGCTGTAGGTGGTTCCACTATTGAGTAATTATTGTTATGAAAGCATCAAAATCTCAAAAACTAAACAAGATATGGAAAAAAGTGTAGGTAAAATATCGTTGGATTCGATCGGGTCAACAAAAAGTTAATGAAATTTTTTTTTCATACTTCGAAAAAAAAATTGTGTCTGGACTTAGCCTAAAAAAATTCATCGAGAATTGACGATAATTTTTGTTTCGACGAATTTGAATAAATCCGTATTATACACACAATATAATGTAAAATACCAGCGAAATAACTTAGTATAATCTAAAAGGTCTTCCTCCTCTTAGAAGAGATCATAGGCATTTTGCTCATGAGGGATTCAGATAGAATTGGGGTTTCAAGTGAATCATTATGTTCATGCCACGTGCTCGCGGAGGTCTACAGTAGGCTTTGTAGTGTCCGCTGTAGGTAGTTCCACTATTAAGTAATTATTGTTAGGAAATTATCAAAATCTCATAAACTAAACAAGATACGGAAAAAAGTATAGGGAGAATATCGTTGGATTCGATCAGGTCAACAGAAAGTTATTGGTGAAAATGTTTCATATCTCGAAAAAAAAAATTGTGTCTGGACTTAGCCTAAAAAAATTCGTCGAGACTTTGCGATAATTTTCATTTCGACGAATTTGAATAAGTCCGTATTATATACACATTATGATGTGAAATACAAACGAAATAGCTTAGTATAATCTAAAAGGTCTTCCTGCTCTTAGAAGAGATCATAGGCGTTTTGCTCATGAGAAATTCGGATGGATTTGGGGTTTCAAGTGAATCATTATGTTCATGCCACGTGCTCGCGGAGGTCTGCAGTAGGCTATGTAGTGTCCGCTGTAGGTGTTTTCACTATTTAGTAATTATTGTTATGAAAGCATCAACATCTCAAAATGTAAACAAGATATGGAAAAAAGTGTACAGAGAATATCATTGAACTCGATCAGGTCAATAAAATGTTAATGGTGAAAATTTTTCATATCTCGAAAAAAAGAATTGTGTCTGGACATGGCCTAAAAAAAATTCGTCGAGACTTGGCGATAATTTTCGTTTCGACGAATTTGAATGAGTCCGTATTATACACAATATAATGTAAAATACAAACAAAATATGGAAGCCTAGTATAATCTAAAAGGTCTTCCTGCTCTTAGGCATTTTGCTCCTGAGAAATTCAAATGAAATTGGGGTTACAAATGAATCCTTATATTCATGCCACGTTCTCTCAGAGGTCTACAGTAGGCTATGTAGTGTCCAATGTAGGTGGTTCCACTATAAAGTATTTATTGTTTTGAAAGCATCAAAATCTCAAAAACTAAACTAGATATGGAAAAATGTGTAAGGAGAATATCATTGAACCCGAACAGGTCAACAAAATGTTATTGGTGAAAATTTTTCATATCTCGATAAAAAAAATTGTGTCTGGAGTTAGCCGAAAAAAATCGTCGTGACTTGGCAATAATTTTCGTTTCGACGAATTGAATGAGTCTGTATTATACACAATTTAATGTAAAATACAAACAAAATATGGAAGCCTAGTATAATCTAAAAGGTCTGCCTGCTCTTAGGCATTTAGCTCCTGAGAAATTCAAATGAAATTGAGGTTACAAGTGAAACCTTATATTCATGCCACGTTCTCGCAGAGGTCTACAGTAGGCTATATAGTGTCCAATGTAGGTAGTTCCACTATAAAGTAATTATTGTTATGAAAGCATCAAAATCCCAAAAACTAAACAAGATATGGAAAAAAGTGTAGGGAGAATATCGTTGGATTCGATCAGGTCAACAAAAAGTTTTTGGTGAAAATTTTTCATATCTCGAAAAAAAAAATTGTGTCTGGACTTGGCCTAAAAAAATTCATCGAGACTTGGCGATAATTTTTGTTTCGACGAATTTCAATAAGTCCGTATCATACACACAATATAATGTAAAATACCATCGAAATAACTTAGTATAATCTAAAAGGTCTTCCTCCTCTTAGAAGAGATCATAGGCATTTTGCTCGTGTGGGATTCAGATGGAATTGTCGTTTCAAGTGAATCATTATGTTCATGCCACGTGCTCGCGGAGGTCTGCAGTAGGCTATGTAGTGTCCGCTGTAGGTGGGTTCACTATTTAGTAATTATTGTTATACAATATAATGTGAAATACAAACGAAATATGAAATAAAACTAAGTATCTGAGAGGTCTTCCTGCTCATAGAAGAGAACATGGGGGAACATGAGGGATTCAGATGGAATTGGGGTTTCAAGTGAATCATTATGTTCATGCCACGTGCTCGCAGACGTGTACAGTAGGCTATGTAGTGTCCGCTGTAGGTAGTTCCATTATTATGTATTTATTGTTATGAAAGCATCAAATTCTCAAAAAGTAAACATGATATGGAAAAAAGTGTACAGAGAATATAATTGAACTCGATCAGGTCAACAAAAAGTTATTGGTGAAAATTTTTCATATCTCGAAAAAAAAAATTGTGTCTGGACTTAGCCGAAAAAAATCGTCGTGACTTGGCAATAATTTTTGTTTCGACGAATTTGAATGAGTCCGTATTATACACAATATAATGTAAAATACAAACAAAATATGGAATAAAACTAAGTATCTGATAGGTCTTCCTGCTCATAGAAGAGAACATGGGGGAACATGAGGGATTCAGATGGAATTGGGGTTTCAAGTTAATCATTATGTTCATGCCACGTTCTCGCGTCTACAGTGGGCTATGTAGTGTCCAATGTAGGTAGTTCCACTATTAAATAATTATTGTTATGAAAGCATCAATATCTCAAAAACTAACCAAGATATGGAAAAAAGTGTAGGGAGAATATCGTTGGACTCGATCAGGTCAACAGAAAGTTATTATGAAAATTTTTCATATCTCGAAAAAAAAGTTGTGTCTGGACCCAGCCGAAAAAAATCGTCGTGACTTGGCGAATAATTTCGTTTCGATGAATTTGAATAAGTCATTATACATAAGTAAAGGTGCTGCAAGAGTTCCACAATCAAATCGACCAAATTAACATGTAAAATCCCATTTAAAATTCTAAGCTCCCGTCTGGAGTTTTTGGTTCCTTTCAAGGTCACGCGCTCGCTGGTCTGCCGTTCAGCTGTGACGTAGTCGAGCTGATCCGTATCAAAGATAAGAGTTTTCCAGTACCCAACGCAAAGTAGTGAAATGGATTAACATGCATGAAAATAAAATGAAAAAATGATGAGTGTCGATGTGTGGGATCGAAGCGTAGCGAACCAGCAATCTTCGGATTACGAAGCGCACATTCTACTGACGAGGCTATGAGACCTCTTAGTAAATGTAGGTTGAAATGTTTTTTATACAGCGCGAGCCGCCGATCGGCGAAGTCGAGCGGCGTTATCTACCGCACGCCGGGTTCTATCTACCGCAGACCAGCTTCGAGCGCTCGAATATTAAATAAAAAGAATAGTGATTGTGAATGATTAAATTCGAATTGTTGAAGTGGTATAATAATAATGATGTTTGAAAAAATTGGTAAAATGGCGGGGTAACGAGGTTGTAATGTTTCAACGTGCGATTCCAATGTGGAACGAATACAGGGTGTTTCAAAATACATTATTTAAGAGAAAAATTAACAGGGTGTGTCAAAATACACCATTTAAGAGGAAAAAACATGGCGGTTGCTTGTCAACGTGCTATACCAGGTGTTCAACATATCATTTAAGAGAAAAAAAACTACAGGGTGTCTCAAATTGCATACAGGGTGTTTCAAAATACATTATTTAAGAGAAAAATCAACAGGGTGTTTCAAAATACAACATTTAAGAGGAAAAACATGGCGGTTGCTTGTCAACGTGTTATACCGGGTGTACCAACATATTATTTGAGAGAAAAATCAACAGGGTGTTTCAAAATACAACATTTAAGAGGAAAAACATGGCGGTTGCTTGTCAACGTGTTATACCGGGTGTACCAACATATCATTTGTGAGAAAAATCAACAGGGTGTTTCAAAATACAACATTTAAGAGGAAAAACATGGCGGTTGCTTGTCAACGTGTTATACCGGGTGTACCAACATATCATTTAAGAGAAAAAACATGGCGATTGTTGTTGCTTGTCAACGTGCTATACCAGGTGTACCAATGTTAGGTGGGAAAATGTATCAAAGAAAAAATGCCTTATTGGTGGTATGAGGATTCAAAAGTTGTTGTTTTACGTATACAGAGTGTTTCAAAATGCATCAATTAAGAGGAAAAAACAACCGGGTTTCTCAAAATGCATCATTTAAGAGAGAAAAACAACGGGGTGTCTCAAAATACGTCATTTAAGAGGAAAAATATGACGACTGCTTGTCAAATGCTATACCGGGTGTACCAACATATGAATTAAGAGAAAAAACATGGTCGCCTCTGTCATTTATCAACTGTTAGGTGGAAAATGGGTCAAAGAAAAACGTATCATTGGACATACCCATACATAGAGATTGAATTACATCTGTCATTTCTTCGACGAGGGTGTTTATACTCGTCTGTCAACTGTCATTTGAAAAGAGATTAGTTAAAGGAAAAAAATGACGGTATTTTATTGGCCAACGCACATCATGGGACGTATCGCAAAAACGCTTCATGAGGGATTCGAAACAACTACTCTCCCATACATGGTAATTGAATTACATCTGACATCTATGTAATGATAGTGTTAGATGGGAGACAGGAGATGGAAGACGGGAGATAGGTGGCAGAAGATGGGAGATAGGAGACAGAAGATAGGAGACCGAAGATAGGAGGAAGGAGATAGGAGACAGGAGTTAGGACATAGGAGTCAGAAGATAGGAGACAGAAGATAGAAGATAGGAGACATGAGTTAGGACATAGGAGGCAGAAGATAGGAGAAAGGAGACCGAAGATAGGAGAAAGGAGATATAAGATAGGAGACATGAGTTAGGACATAGGAGGCAGAAGATAGGAGACAGGAGAAAGGAGACCGAAGATAGGAAAACGAAGATAGGAGGAAGGAGATAGAAGATAGGAGACAGGAGTTAGGACATAGGAGATAGAAGATAGGAGATAGAAGATAGGAGATAGAAGATAGGAGATAGAAGATAGGAGATAGAAGATAGGAGATAGAAGATAGGAGATAGGAGATAGAAGATAGGAGATAGAAGATAGGAGATAGAAGATAGGAGATAGAAGATAGGAGATAGAAGATAGGAGGTAGAAGATAGGAGATAGAAGATAGGAGATAGAAGATAGGAGATAGAAGATAGGAGATAGAAGATAGGAGATAGGAGATCTAAGATAGGAGGAAAGAGATAGAAGGTAGGAGACATGAGTTAGGACATAGGAGGCAGAAGATAGGAGACAAGGGAAAGGAGACAGAAGATATGAGACAGAAGATAGGACATAGGAGACAGAAGATAGGAGATAGGACTTAGGAAATAGACAGATTGACAGATATTCAGTTTGATCTAACCACAACGAACTAACCTTACGTATAGCGTCTTAAGAATCTCAACGTTGTAAGGAAAAAGATGGCTGCTGTCATTTGTCAAATATCAGGTGGAAAATGAATCAAAGAAAAAACGTATCATTGAGGATCCGAAACAACTACAGAGAGGTTGAATTACATCTGTGTGTGTGTGGGTGTGGGTGTGTGTGTGTGTAATGTTCGTTAAAGAAAAAATATGTCGGCGTTCATAGCATACAGCTAAAAACGTTTGCTTGGGGATATGGTAATTGAAAACAACTACTCGCCCATACAGAAATTGAATTACATCTGACATTTGTGTAATGTTCGTTAAAGAAAAATATATCGGCGTTCATAGCATACAATTAAAAACGTATCATTGGGGGATATGAGGATTTGAAAAAACAACTACTTACCCATACAGAGAGTTTGAATTACATCTGACATTTGTGTATTATTTGATCGAACCAGAATGAACTAACCTTAGGTACGTCAGTGATCGAATCTGCGTTTATGAGAATAATAATTATAGATGTGAAAAATGGCGGGGAAACGAGGTTGTAATGTTTCAACGTGCTAAACCAGGTGTACCAACATATCATTAAAAAAAAAACAACAGGGTGTCTCAAAATACAGGATGTTTCAAAATACATTATTTAAGAGAAAAATCGATAGGGTGTTTTGAAAATAGAGTATTTAAGAGGAAAAAATATGGCGGTTGCTTGTCAACGTGTTATACCGGGCGTATCAATACGTCATTCAAGAGAAAGTTGACCAATGTTAGGCGGAAAAATGCATCAAAGAAAAATGCATCATTCGAGATGAGGATTCAAAAGTTGTTGTTTTACATACACAGGGTGTTTCAAAAAACGTGTATCGGCGCGTTTGCCACCGTTTTTCCGATGACGTGTTTGTCAACGTTTTTCGTTTTCGATGACGTGTTTGTCAGCGTTTTTACATCATGGGACGACTCACACGCTTCATGAGGGATTCGAAACAACTACTCAGAGAGATTGAATACTGACAGATTGATAGGTAGTCAGTTTGACAGATATTCAGTTTGATTGAACCAGAACGAACTCATCTTGTTTATGTTTTGTTTTAGAGTGAATACCTGAATTAACCATATAAAACGTCTATTTTAGTCGCATTTTTGCATGTTTCAACGTTTCAAATTTTAACTACTTTTTGGAATGCCAAAAACACCAATTTTCGATACATATTTTGTGTGTTTCGGCGTTTGAAATTTTGTGTGTTCTTTGGAACACGAAAAAAGTGTATTTTGAGCAATTTTGAAATGTCTATCCTCCATAAGAAATACATGTAAAAATGTATTTTTAACACTCGTAATTTTAATCATTTTTTAGAACGCGAAAAACGCTTACTGTGATGGTATTTTTGCATGTTTCGGCGTTTAAAATTTTAATTGTTTTTGGAAACGCGAAAAACGTGTTTTTTGGTCACATTTTTGCATGTCTCAACGTTTCAAATTTTAGTTGTTTTTTGAAATGCAAAAAATGTCTTTTTTATCACATTTTTGTGTGTGTTTTTTTTTTATTGAACCGTTCAGTCTTCTGTCCGATGGGGGTTTTTTTTCGATTCGATGACACTTGTTAGTCAACGTTTTTTCGTTTTCGTTTTCGCTGAACGCGGTATGTAGCTGTATGGTTGTGTTCTGTATGGTTGAGTATGTCAGCGTATGTCGCAGTATGGGCATGTTCGGTATGGTTCGGTTTGTCGCCGTATGGTGCAGTATGGCTATGTTCGGTATGTCGCAGTACATGTAGAGGTCTTCTTGTATTTAATAGATATTAAAATTATGATTTGTGTAATATTTCAGTAGCGATTTTCTCATTTAAAAGAATCACACATGATGATAAGTCCGTTTCCACATCACCCAGGAGGTAGGACAGCCAATGCGTTTCCTTTTTTTTATTGTGGAAGTTTCCCCAGTAGGCCTATCATAACCACCAAATTATTTTCAAGTTATAGCTTATGTAGCCAATAAAAATGTTGTCATCGTGGGAGTGAGTAGAAATACTCAATATTAAGTTAAGCATAAAACATAGTAAGTATGCATATGGGTAATAAAATTTTATTCAGCAGTCATTTTCAATTTTCATGTTATAGGATTAGTTCATTTAATTGGATATTAAAATCGAATTAATGTAAAGTAAGTACATCAATGATGAAACAATGGTGGTCAGTTAACGGAAATATCATGATGAGGTGTAGTTAAAATACAAGGAGTGAATACACAGGTTCCCAAGTTTAGTTAGGAGGTATTCTTCAAACCTTGTTTATATATATATATTTTTTTTGCGGATACAAGGAGTGAATACACAGGTTCCCAAGTTTAGTTAGGAGATATTCTTCAAACCTTGGATATATTTTTTTTTTGCAAATACAAGGAGTGAATACACAGGTTCCCAAGTTTAGTTAGGAGATATTCTTCAAACCTTGGATATATTTTTTTCTTTTTTGGGGATACAAGGAGTGAACACAGGTTTCCATCATTCATGTACTTACTTTACATCAATCGATAGTAATATCTGAATAGTCAACGTAGATACCTTCAATGCATGTACTTTTGAAAAGGACTGTTGTTTGAGCGACAGTTTAAGTGTGACGTGTAAGTTTATGTCTGAGTACATATGGCAAACTATACATATAAGGATTATATGAGTTTACTAAAGCAAAGTTTCAATCTTAAGAATGTGATATAAATGTAATGTTATATTGAACATCGTCATGATAAAAAATATTAGAGAGTGCTATCAACATCCATCGCCTCTTCTAGCGGGATTAAATAATGTCCCCATGGCAATGTTTCATTAGTCCCCGGAATCAGGTAGCGTTTGTCATCATTTGGAGACAGCGCAATTTTGTCTTGTACAATTGAGTGCACTTGGTGTTTTTCGGAGCGAATCAAAATTTGGCGTACAATCTTTTTGTCGCAGCTGTCGAGACATTCGATATAATCTTCGAAGGTTATATTAATTTTAACCACAGACGATTTTACTCCTTTAGCTTTCTTGGTGGTCCCCAAATTTTTTAATTCCACCTCAACTTCATTATCATCATAACCATCTTCACACAATTTTTTCCTCCTCTTCTCATTATCAGCCTCAGTTGTTAGCACCTTTGTTGCATATAATTTCGATCGAAGTCCGACATAATCCGTCATAGGAACACCATTATTTTCGTCCTTCATCATACCCAGCACTTTTTTGTTGACCTGAGGAATTCCATAAATGTTATCTGGAGTATAATCTGATGTGTCAAAGCGTTCATGACAGTCCTGCATCATTACCTCGTAGGGATCTTGTAGCAGCTCATATATGAGGGAATCGGTGTCTGTATACATAACGGTACAGTCCTCACCAAAACGTTCCCTCATATAGCCATAGTGGAAGTCATAGATGGTAGTCTTTGCCAAATCCAATATGGCTTGCCCTACATAGATAGGCTTATTCAGATAAATTTGCAGCTTACGAAGCTCCACCGCTACCAAGTTCTCATTGAATATGGTGCAGTTTTTAAATTCTGGCTTAGCGATGTAGGCTTCAGCACCATATCGTCCACTCCATTCGGTGAGGAGGCGTATGTTAACCCTCTTCCGGACGTTCTCCATAGTTTTACCGAAGACTGCGTTATTCATCAATTTATATAAGTTTTTTTCTAAGTCATTAGTAGCTTTTTTGCGAAGCTCCGTATTCAAATCGATATATGATTTCAGCCATGGTGATTGTTTAAATTTCAAAACGCGATGAATTTTCTTCAATACTAAGCCATGCTCCAATGCTTGTTTCAATGCTCGATAGTGAATAACATATTTCTCCTTCGACTGTAAAGTGGCCATCAATTTTGTAAGTTCTTTGGGGGACTTAGGAGGCTTGCCAGTTTTAGGGTTTATATGTTGGGAGCAGAATGGGATATCCTTATGCTTATCGTGCAAGTGTTTGGGATATTCCAAATCCACCTCCAACATGTATCCCACATCGGCATCATCGGGAATTTGGGTGACGTCAATATTCGTATCAGCCCATTCAAACCCTCCATATGGAAGGTACTGAGACATAGCCCAACCGTATTGATTGTTAACGTCAAAGTACATCAAGAAGGTTGAGGGTTTGGATGGGTCATAGCGATTTGGCATGTATCTATTATTGGCTTTGGCTCGACGTTTTGAGCATACTTGGCTGAGTCCTCCTCGTATCCCTCGCTCTACGAAGAGGAACATATCGACATCGGTGAGGAGTTCAAACTCAATCCCAGTATACTTCAACATAGCGTCCCATGTATAGCCCGGTAGCGTGAAATAGTGGGCGGGGTCTAATTTATGCGACTTGAGGATGCACGATCTAAACATCTCGAAGACATCAGCCAGCAGGAGAATGTCAGTCTTCATATACAAGTCCACATATTCACCCAAATTTTGGCAATTGAATGTGGCCCAAACATTCTGTGCACGTTGGTAAAGACGTCGGGGGCAGGGCTTATTTTCTAGTTTATTATAAAATTTATCCTGAGATGGCAGAGCTGGCTCATTAAATCGATCAAAGGAGTCAATATAATCATATGGCATGACTCCTTTTTTCGTCAGCAGATTGAATTGATCTTCAGAAAGACTGGAAAACTGAGATTTCAAATTGGGGAACTCTGGAAGATACGATGCTAATTTATCCAAGGAAGAATTGAGGAAACGGAAACTGTCGATGAATCTAAATTGAATCGGTGTATCATCAACGTGCTTCGTAAACGATATGTATTTCTCCTTAGTTATCGGGAGCAGATCCACCTTTCCCGCCATTCTTGTAGCGATATCTGCCACAATGAAATGGGCATCATATCCGCTCAAATTATGGAAAATGACGGGAATAGTGTGGGAGTCCTTGTATTGCACCCTTCATGAGCTGCTCCACGATAGTTATTCCCGGCAATCAGGTGGTTATGATCCCTAACCTTCTTACATTCTGCAGTGAACGGCTGCTCGCAAATATGACAATGGGAAGCGAGTTTGAATTGTGCTTCTTGCACCCAAGACATATTAATTTCATAAGGACACCAGAATACAGTAGCCAAATCTTCAGCTAGTTGTGCCATCTCATCAGCGAACCACGCCATACAGTCCTGCCCACGATGACACCGGTAAAAAGAGAGGGAATCATCATAGGAACATTTTAAAAAGTATCCGACGGCAGCTGGAACGTGGTGCTGAGGCTTCTTAGGATCTTCCACCGGTTTTAAAACACTCTCCAAGTCGGCATACACCACGAATGGGACTTTTTCTTTGTTCATATAATTTTTAAATTTCATGGTGTTTTTCCCCGGCTCGGGCTTCTTGATGGCAGTCTCATTTAATTTAACGCAGTCTTCGGTATGTTTATTCAATTTATCTTCAGAGCGAAAGTAGTGGAGACAACGATCACAGAAAAACTTTTGACCATTCTCCTTACTCAACTGCCTTGATAAAAGTCTCGACATATTTTTAATCCACACAAAATGGAATTTTGATGGAGTTCCACCGTCCTCCTTACCCTCAACATAATATTTATCCTGCACCATTAGCAGATTGACGTGCCTCTCCTTCTTATCTTTAGTCAGATAGGATGGAAGAGTTTCAAAGGATTTCTTGGTCTTTTGAAGGATGTAGACGTTAATTGAGACGTTATTTTGTTTCTCAAAGTTGGGGATCTGCTTCATCGTCATCGGCCAGTGAATTCCTTTCAGCTTCAAGACTTAGGAGTAGTGGGGGTATGATGAAGTTCTACCAATATTCATTTGCGCAGGATACAAAGCAGACGTTACTGCCCAAGCGAAGCAAGCTTGATCGTCATTTTGCACATTGAGGCAGGCATTCTTCTTCTTGATTTGAGGTGGCAACTCGATGAAGGAAGATCCAAGCTGGGGAGTGAACTTGTTGATGTTGACTCCCAAGTTAACCACCTTTTTCAACGCCCAGCCTGAATCGCGTTCCTGGAACTCCTCAAGGTCTTTCATGATTGGAGCAATAACCTTGGAATCAAACCATTCATCCAGATTGGTGTCCTGGTAAATCGGAGAGTTGGCGGTCGTGAAATACTTGTATTCCTTCAGTACACTAGCACCCTTCAGCACCTCAAATTCTCCGCCGAATATCATGTTGACCTTCACCGATCCATCCTTCTTGAGAGCATTTTGAATTCTCCTTTTGAATATGGCTTTGGAATCAATCAGGAATGAGCGTGGATCCTTGTGTTTGAGGTTGGAAATAACACCACTCCTGATTCGACCATAGAATGCCGAGTCGGTATCATCCCAGTGCACACGTTCTCTCGCTCCTTCAGGTCGAGGAGAAAACCCTGCCCCCTTTTTCAGCATGACTTTAAACTGGTTCTTCATACTCAGAATATTCCTCAAGTGGGCTTCTAGGTGTTGCTTCTCACCCACGGAAGTTGCATTCTTCAACGCTTTTCGGATCCTCCGCATCCCCTTCGCACACTCTTCAAGGCCCTCTTTGGCAATTTTTTCATTATAATTGGGGTTTATGAGCCCCAAGATGGTAGCAATATACCGCACAAGATCGGCAAACATCGACATACTGAAATTATAGAAAGTCAGATGTTGAACGTTAAACGTTTCAAAGTAAACTGATGAAATTCAATAGAGCTCAGTATATGTAAACTTAGGTCGGACGGAAGACTAAACGCTTTATAAAAGGGTGGGGGTAAAGAAAATTTTTGAGAGAAAAAAATTCAGTTGTTGTCAATAGACCCCCAGTTTGTAAAGATTTGTGTTTCAATTAACATACGAATACATATAAAAGTGCTGCATTGGTCATCTATAGAGCCATTTGTAACATTTTTATGTTGCGATTTCCATAGGAATGCATGTAAAATGCTGCATGTCACTTGACACATGAAATTGAAAAATGAAATTTTCTACAATCTATGTTTTAAACGTCTAATTAAAATGGTGGGGGTAAATATCAATGGTTTATTTGATAGACAAAATTTTTCAGACGGAAATATTAATGTTTCAAAAGGCCCTCAGTTTATAAAAATGTATGCTTCAGTTAGCATAAGAATACATATAAAAGTGGTGTATATATCATATATCGAGGTATTTGTAACATTTTTATTCTTCATTTGCCATAAGAATGCATGTAATATGTTGTATATCGTTTGATACATGAAATTGAAAAAATGAAATATTCAAAAACTATGTTTCAGATTGAACGTTCAATAAAAGGGGTGGGGGTAAAAAATCTGTTAGACGGTAAAATATTTAAAAAATGACTTGGAAGTTTCATTCACCATTTATCGTTCACTCTGCGCAGTTGCATTAGCAAATATGTCTAATCCAATGTTCCACCAATTTCACTTGAACTTGATTAAATCATGTATTGAACAAGCATTCATTAAAAACAATTATTGTGGAGCATGTCTGCCGGCGAGTTTAATTTTCTATGAGTTAGTCAAGAAGTATGGAATTACAGTAAAGTTATGTGTCGGAACGAAGTTTTATTCGAATGGGGTTACAATTACACCGCATTTTTGGATTGAGCATAATCAAATAGCGTATGATCCTACTGATGCCTTCACTAAATTTTATTTTCCTCATGAATACGAATTCACATTGAAGAAGGGGATGTTTATGCGCCATACTGCTGAAGATACCAAAATGATCGATATTTATCGTAATGTCAAACAAACCAAGTCCACAACAGAGTACTTTGATGGAGCTCCAAAAAGTTTATTGAAAATACGTAAAAATATTCATAATGTTATAGCTAGAATAATTGACAACGAAAAAAATTAATATTGCGAATGATTGAATACATATAGCCAACTTAAAAATGACATAAGGGTGCAAGACTAACCAAAAAAAAAGGAGAGGGGGTAAAGAAGTTTCATCCAGCTGAGGAAATTCCCTCGCACGCAGTTCATTCCCGACCTTGAAGATGGAAGCAGTTAGGTTATTTTATGGTGCTCAAGCTGCTGAGAAAATTAGGCAGTTGAATAACGATAGTGATTTCATACAACAGTGGTATCATGATAGAAAAATCAGCTGCTATATTATTTACATCGACGATAAACCAACAGCATTTGCGCTGCTCTCAACCATGGATTTTGACCCTTTGAGGAAACATTCAAAACCGAAAACTATCAATTATGTTCATACATTACTTGAATTCCGAAGAAAAGGATATGCACCTAAACTCATCGCTCACATTAAGAATCATGAAGAATTTACAGCTTTTTGCAGCAATGACGAATCTGAACGATTATTCAAGAAATGTGGTTGTAATATTGTGGTGAAATAATACGTCCAATGTTTAGATATCCGTAATAAAATGATTAAAAAATTTAAGTCTTTCAATAACGTATGTATGTTCCCCCATTGTACCTGAAAATATCCGCTTAAATACTGAGATTCGTAAACTAATTAAAAAAAATCCAGGATATTTATTGATTGAATATTATCCTCAAAATGTATTGATTTGAATATGAATTTAATTTTTATATAAACCAATCAAAGGTGTATAGATGCCAATTCGCTTTTTTATCTGTGGTACGTTGATATTTTATGTCAAATTAACTATCATTTACATCACCATTTTGGAGATGGTATCTGAAGCTGGGTTCAAATGATATAGTTATATCAAATATTGAAAAATAGTACTGATTGCTCATTAGCAAAGGAACTTTATATGAGAGATGGCTGTTGTGAAACAACCGTAGGTAGAGGGGTGGAGGGAGAAACAAAAATCCCTTAAATAAACATACGAAGGTTCGATAGTACATTCAACGCTGAACTCGCAATGCGATCGTTTGTACTGTTGTTACCTCTGATGCTATTGGCTGCATCGTCAGCGAATCTAGATGACGCGAAAAATTACTTTGTTAAATATGGTTATATGTCAAATAAATCGCAAACGGACTTCAGTAATGTTATAGTTTCTTTTCAAGAACGGAACAATCTTCCTGTAGACGCCACTCTGAACAATGAAACTGTAGCATTGATTGAAAAACTTCGAGTGACTGAAGATGATGCGAAAAATTACTTTGTTAAATTTGGGTATTTAACTAATACTTCGCAAACGGACCTCAGCGATGTTATAGTTTCTTTTCAAGAAGAGAACAATCTTCCTGTAGACGGCACTCTGAACTATGAAACTATAGCCTTGATCAAAAAACCCCGATGTCAATACAAGGAAAACTCATACATTGTACAAGGGAAATGGAACTAAACGTCACTTTACTGGTACTTTCCTTCTATCAATATGGATTTAGGGAAATATAATACATACAAAAAATTTGTTCAAAAAGCTTTCAATATATGGCAAGACGCTACTGTTTTAAAATTCAAACAAGTGAACCTGAAACTTAAACAACAGCCAAACATTACAATAGTATTCGTAAACGGGACACATAATTTTCGAGCAACCTGTATGGGTAAACACCAATGCGGCAGCCCTCTTGATGGACCAGGAAGAATGTTGGGACACTCTTACTTTCCTTCAAAAGGTTCGACATGTTTGAAATTCATGTGGATGATGACGAAGAATGGTATTTGGGTGATGACAAAACACCCCCAGATGATGCCTACAATCTGCTGATGACCCTTGTACACGAAATCGGACATGCTTTAGGTTTGGGGCATTCACATGCCGAATCAGCAATTATGTATAGATTTTATCAAACAACAACAATACGTCTCCAACAAGATGATTTAAATGGAATTGAAGCTCTCTATGGACGTAAACAAAAATTCGCGCGTATACCGAAACCCGCTCAAAGCACTCCTCGTACGACGACGATGAATACCGTCTCAATTATAGACAAAGCACCCACCAAACCGCTCACCAATTTATGTTAGATTGAGCAGCCTCCCGATGTAATGTTCCTAGCGTTCGCACCTATTTTCCCAAATTATCGTCTCTACATCATAAATGAAGATCTGATATGCAAGTTGGATATAAACAATGATAAAACCATACCAGAACCACAAAAACTTGGAAATTATTTACCCATAGAAATTGGTAGCGTGAATCATATTTTTCAGAGTTATCCTGGTCAATATTATTTGCCGAGAGTAGTAATAAATTTTACTCGGGTTCGTTTCCGAACTTACAAATCGATCAAGACGTAGATATTCAAATACCGAGAGGTGCACGAATAAATGCTTTTTTCCAAACATATGTTGGAACAACTTATCTATTTTATGATAATTCCTCATTTATCGAATTTAGTGAAAGTAATAGCCAAGTTACTAATAGAGGTCGCATCAGCGATATGTTTCCTGGTATTCCTGGTGATATTACGACAGCGTTTAGATATATCGATGGACATATGTACTTTTTCCGCGGGAAGACATATTTCAAATATAATGAATTCCAAAGAAAACTTGTTCAAGTTGGCGATTTCAACTGGAATATGTTTGGAGTGCCGTGCCCCAATAAAAACTTACTATCCCAATCAAAAACTGTACTTGCGAAAGTGATTTCCATCTATGAATAAATGTTTTTTTCGAAAAATGCTTGTTTCATTAACGATAATGTATGTTATGCAATTGATAGCTGGCCTTCATCCATCCTCATCGCATATATCAAATTTTTGAATAATGGTATTAAATGTTAACCTAAAATGGCCTCCTAAACCACCTGATTTAAATTACATAGAAATTATTATATCATACTTGTTGAGTGAGTGGGTACACTATGTAATCTTATATAATGCTTTTGAATGTTTGCCCAAAATGACCTCCTAAACTACCGAATCTGAATGCTGTTGATTAAATTTTTAAATAATGATATTGAATGTTTATGTAAAATAACCTCCTAAACCAATTATTAATATATTATATTTGTCGAGTGAGTGGGTACACTATGTAATCTTATATAATGCTGGTAAATGTTTGCATAAAATGACCTCTCAAACAGCCAGATTTGAACGCTATTAATCAAATTTTTGTATAAGTATTGAATCTGAAAAATGGCCTTCTAGACTACTAGATCTGGAAAATTGTATGGGATCACAAACTATTTTCGTATTAAACAAAGAAAACATGTAAAAAATTCACTTTTAACAAATACAAAATATTGTTTGAAAACATTAAACTGACAAAAAATATTGTATGGAAACACACACGAGTTGCTCCAGGTTCAGTGTGAGAAAGTACTTTTTTCATCTAGTATAAGAAGGCGCTAACTCTGCCTTTTGGATATATTTTATTACTACGCCAATAAAACCATTTATTATTATTATCATTAAAAAAATATTGTTTGGAAACATAACTTTGATGGAAAAAAATGTTGTATAGAAGCACGACTATCACAATCAAAACTATCTACCTAAAAATAATAATAATTGAAAAAATCATATAATTTGACTATGTCCCAAAAAATAATTGAAAAATTCATACTGCGTAATTTTTGGATATGCGCAAGAACTTGATTAGTATAAAATGTCATAAATATTATCGTCTTTCCATACTAAATATAAAAAACATAGGTTTATCGCTATGAAAAAATTACTCGAAAAATTTGGCTGTTCCAAAAATTTTAATATATTGTATTGAAACATGAGTTAATTTGAGGCAAATCTATGAATAAAAATACTCTGAGTTGAACAAAAATTAAGGATTGAAATGAATAAACATACAGCTAGAGAAAATACAGTTCTTCGATAACCATTCAGGTGACGATTTCCCCCTTACAAAAAAAAACACTGTTCATACCAAACTTTTTTAATAGGGACAACCCCCTTTGCAGAGAGGAATTACAGACCCCAAAGCCGATACTCTCCCCTTTCGGGTACCTGTCGTGATTTTGTGTAGGAAAAAGTCGACCGTTTTTCCTCGATAGCTGAGAAATTTTAAAAAACTAGCACAATATTTTAGATAATAACAACAATTATATTTCAATCACAAATTTCCCCAAATTTCCCCCAGAAAATTTATATCGCTCACAACCCACAACACCAATAGTAGCATATAATGAATGAGAAACTTACATTGTTTTTAGATATAACGGCACAAACACTTAAACACACGAATTGGTTATTGTTCGATGATGATCATACACTCACGCTATCCAAATGCTTCGAATATAATAGTTTAAGAAAACTTTTGAATGCAGAATGACGCCGGCCACACCCAGAATTGTTTTTATAAGATTGCCCACTCCTACCACTCCATCAACAATTTTCAGTTCTCACGTATGCATTTAGAAAACAAAAAAGCCGTTGCTAGTGTGTGGTTTTGTAATTTCCTGTTATCCTAACCTCAAGTCAATTGCAAATAGCTTATCTCATGTGAATTTCCCGTCCGCCTCGCCATTGGCGATAACGTTAGCTCGGAAACCGCGCGCTTGAAATATTAACTGATAACAATAACTCTGCTCGCATATTTTCATATTGAATGAAATATTTGAATACCTATCTTCAAAATTTATTCAAACTAAAATATATATTTTTTGTTAAATTCCATAATTATTTCCATTAACATCCTAAATAAAATGCATGTCAGTATCGTGGAAACTATGATTAGAATTCTATAAACGTTAAATTCCATTTGCAACTTATCTTTCTATAGCCCTGCTAGAAAAATTCCACAATTTTTGGTGAACGTTTCAATGGGTATCGCACGTTGAAAATGTCAGACCCCATCATGATACCGTTTATGAGGCACCCTGTACAATGAAATATAACCGCTGCATTGATTTTTTCTCTAACAAACAACACACACAGATGTAATTCAATCTCTTTGTATGGGCAAGTATTTTTCAAATGCTCATATCCCTAAGCAACTATGATTAGAATTCTATAAACGTTAAATTCCATTTGCAACTTATCTTTCTATAGCCCTGCTAGAAAAATTCCACAATTTTTGGTGAACGTTTCAATGGGTATCGCACGTTGAAAATGTCAGACCCCATCATGATACCGTTTATGAGGCACCCTGTACAATGAAATATAACCGCTGCATTGATTTTTTCTCTAACAAACAACACACACAGATGTAATTCAATCTCTTTGTATGGGCAAGTATTTTTCAAATGCTCATATCCCTAAGCAAACGTTTTTAGCTGTATGCTATGAACGCCGACATATTTTTTCTTTAACGAACATTACACACACACACACACACAGATGTAATTCAACCTCTCTGTATGAGCTAGTAGTTGTTTCGAATCCTCAATGATACGTTTTTTCTTTGATTCATTTTCCACCTGATATTTGACAAATGACAGCAGCCATCTTTTTTCCTTACAACGTTGAGATTCTTAAGACGCTATACGTAAGGTTAGTTCGTTGTGGTTAGATCAAACTGAATATCTGTCAATCTGTCTGTTTCCTAAGTCCTATGTCCTATCTTCTGTCTCCTATCTTCTGTCTCCTTTCTCTTGTCTCCTATCTTCTGCCTCCTATGTCCTAACTCATGTCTCCTATCTTCTATCTCTTTCCTCCTATCTTAGATCTCCTATCTCCTATCTTCTATCTCCTATCTTCTATCTCCTATCTTCTATCTCCTATCTTCTATCTCCTATCTTCTATCTCCTATCTCCTATCTTCTATCTTCTATCTCCTATCTTCTATCTTCTATCTTCTATCTCCTATCTTATATCTTCTATGTCCTAACTCCTGTCTCCTATCTTCTATCTCCTTTCTCCTATCTTCGTTTTCCTATCTTCGGTCTCCTTTCTCCTGTCTCTTATCTTCTGCCTCCTATGTCCTAACTCATGTCTCCTATCTTATATCTCCTTTCTCCTATCTTCGGTCTCCTTTCTCCTATCTTCTGCCTCCTATGTCCTAACTCATGTCTCCTATCTTCTATCTCTTTCCTCCTATCTTAGATCTCCTATCTCCTATCTTCTATCTCCTATCTTCTATCTCCTATCTTCTATCTCCTATGTCCTAACTCCTGTCTCCTATCTCCTATCTTCTGTCTCCTATCTTCTGACTCCTATGTCCTAACTCCTGTCTCCTATCTCCTTCCTCCTATCTTCGGTCTCCTATCTTCTGTCTCCTATCTCCCATCTTCTGCCACCTATCTCCCGTCTTCCATCTCCTGTCGCCCATCTAACACTATCATTACATAGATGTCAGATGTAATTCAATTACCATGTATGGGAGAGTAGTTGTTTCGAATCCCTCATGAAGCGTTTTTGCGATACGTCCCATGATGTGCGTTGGCCAATAAAATACCGTCATCTTTTTTCTTTAACTAATCTCTTTTCAAATGACAGTTGACAAACGAGTATAAACACCCTCGTCGAAGAAATGACAGATGTAATTCAATCTCTATGTATGGGTATGTCGTTGTTTCGAATCCCCATATTTCCAATGATACGTTTTTCTTTGACCCATTTTCCACCTAACAGTTGATAAATGACAGAGGCGACCATGTTTTTTCTCTTAATTCATATGTTGGTACACCCGGTATAGCATTTGACAAGCAGTCGTCATATTTTTCCTCTTAAATGACGTATTTTGAGACACCCCGTTGTTTTTCTCTCTTAAATGATGCATTTTGAGAAACCCTGTTGTTTTTTCCTCTTAATTGATGCATTTTGAAACACTCTGTATACGTAAAACAACAACTTTTGAATCCTCATACCACCAATGAGGCATTTTTTCTTTGATTCATTTTCCCACCTAACATTGGTACACCTGGTATAGCACGTTGACAAGCAACAACAACCGCCATGTTTTTTCTCTTAAATGATATGTTGGTACACCCGGTATAACACGTTGACAAGCAACCGCCATGTTTTTCCTCTTAAATGTTGTATTTTGAAACACCCTGTTGATTTTTCTCTCAAATAATATGTTGGTACACCCGGTATAACACGTTGACAAGCAACCGCCATGTTTTTCCTCTTAAATGTTGTATTTTGAAACACCCTGTTGATTTTTCTCTTAAATAATGTATTTTGAAACACCCTGTATGCAATTTGAGATACCCTGTAGTTTTTTTTCTCTTAAATGATATGTTGAACACCTGGTATAGCACGTTGACAAGCAACCGCCATGTTTTTTCCTCTTAAATGGTGTATTTTGACACACCCTGTTAATTTTTCTCTTAAATAATGTATTTTGAAACACCCTGTATTCGTTCCACATTGGAATCGCACGTTGAAACATTACAACCTAGTTACCCCGCCATTTTACCAAGTTTTTCAAACATCATTATTATTATACCACTTCAACAATTCGAATTTATTCATTCACAATCACTATTCTTTTTATTTAATATTCGAGCGCTCGATGCTGGTCTGCGGTAGATAACGCCGCTCGACTTCGCCGATCGGCGGCTCGCGCTGTATAAACAACATTTCAACCTACATTTACTAAGAGGTCTCATAGCCTCGTCTGTAGAATGTGCGCTTCGTAATCCGAAGATTGCTGGTTCGCTACGCTTCGATCCCACACATCGACACTCATCTTTTTTTCATTTTATTTTCATGCATGTTAATCCATTTCACTACTTTGCGTTGGGTACTGGGAAACTCTTATCTTTGATACGGATCAGCTCGACTACGTCACAGCTGAACGCCAGACCAGCGAGCGCGTGACCTTGACAGGAACCAAAAACTCCAGACGGGAGCTTAGAATTTTAAATGGGATTTTACATGTTAATTTGGTCGATTTGATTGTGGAACTCTTGCAGCACCTTTACTTACATAAAATATAATGTAAAATACAAACGAAATATGGAATAAAACTAAGTATCTGATAGGTCTTCCTGCTCATAGAAGAGAACATGGGGGTACATGAGGGATTCAGATGGAATTGGGGTTTCAAGTGAATCATTATGTTCATGCCACGTGCTCGCGGAGGTCAACAGTAGGCTATGTAGTGTCCGCTGTAGGTAGTTCCACTATTAAGTAATTCTTGTTAGGAAAATATCAAAATCTCAAAAACTAAACAAATTATGGAAAAAAGTGTAGGAAGAATATCGTTGGATTCGATCAGGTCAACAAAAAGTTATTGAAAAAAATTTTTCATATCTCAAAAAAAAAAAATTGTGTCTGGACTTGGCCCAAAAAAATTCATCGAGAATTGGCGATAATTTTTGTTTCGACGAGTTTTAATAAGTCCGTATTATACACAAAATAAAATGTAAAATACCAGCGAAATAACTTAGTATAATCTAAAAGGTCTTCCTCCTCTCCTCCTCTTAGAAGAGATCATAGGCATTTTGCTCATGTGGGATACAGATGGAATTGGCGTTTCAAGTGAATCATTATGTTCATGCCACGTGCTCGCGGAGGTCTATAGTAGACTATGTAGTGTCCGCTGTAGGTGGTTCCACTATTAAGTAATTATTGTTATGAAAGCATCAAAATCTCAAAAACTAAACAAGATATGGAAAAAAGTGTATGGAGAATATCGTTGGACTAGATCAGGTCAACAGAAAGTTATTGATGAAAATTTTTCATATCTCGAAAAAAAAAATTGTGTCTGGACTTGGCCTAAAAAAATTCGTCGAGACTTGGCGATAATTTTCGTGTCGACGAATTTGAATGAGTCCGTATTATACACAATATAATGTGAAATACAAACAGAATATGGAAGCCTAGTATAATCTAAAAGGTCTTCCTGCTCTTAGGCATTTTGCTCCTGGGAAATTCAAATGAAATTGGGGTTACAAGTGAATCCTATTATTCATGCCACGTTCTCGCAGAGGTCTACAGTAGGCTATGTAGTGTCCAATGTAGGTAGTTCCACTATTAAATAATAATAAATAATAATATTAAATAATAAATAAAAAAGTGTAGGGAGAATATCGTTGGACCCGATCAGGTCAACAGAAAGTTATTGAAAATTTTTCATATCTCGAAAAAAAAAAATTGTGTCTGGACTTAGCCGAAAAACATCGTCGTGATTTGGCGAATAATTTCGTTTCGATGAATTTGAATAAGTCCGTATTATGCATACAATATAATGTCAAATACAAACGAAATATGAAATAAAACAAAGTACCTGATAGGTCTTCCTGCTCATAGAAGAGAATGGGGGAACATGAGGGATTCAGATGGAATTGGGGTTTCAAGTGAATCATTATGTTCATGCCACGTGCTCGCGGAGGTCAACAGTAGGCTATGTAGTGTCCGCTGTAGGTAGTTCCACTATTAAGTAATTATTGTTAGGAAATTATTAAAATCTCATAAACTAAACAAGATACGGAAAAAAGTATAGGGAGAATATCGTTGGATTCGATCAGGTCAACAGAAAGTTATTGGTGAAAATGTTTCATGTCTCGAAAAAAAAAATTGTGTCTGGACTTAGCCTAAAAAAATTCGTCGAGACTTTGCGATAATTTTCGTTTCGACGAATTTGAATAAGTCCGTATTATACACACATTATAATGTGAAATACAAACGAAATAGCTAAGTATAATCTAAAAGGTCTTCCTGCTCTTAGAAGAGATCATAGGCGTTTTGCTCATGAGAGATTCGGATGGAGTTGGGGTTTCAAGTGAATCATTATGTTCATGCCACGTGCTCGCGGAGGTCTGCAGTGGGCTATGTAGTGTCCGCTGTAGGTGGTTTCACTATTTAGTAATTATTGTTATGAAAGCATCAACATCTCAAAATGTAAACAAGATATGGAAAAAAGTCTACCGAGAATATCATTGAACTCGATCAGGTCAACAAAAAGTTATTGGTGAAAATATTTCATATCTCGAAAAAAAGAATTGTGTCTGGACATGGCCTAAAAAAATTCGTCGGGACTTGGCGATAATTTTCGTTTCGACGAATTTGAATGAGTCCGTATTATACACAATATAATGTAAAAGACAAACAAAATATGGAAGCCTAGTATAATCTAAAAGGTCTTCCTGCTCTTAGGCATTTTGCTCCTGAGAAATTCAAATGAAATTGGGGTTACAAATGAATCCTTATATTCATGCCACGTTCTCTCAGAGGTCTACAGTAGGCTATGTAGTGTCCAATGTAGGTGGTTCCACTATAAAGTATTTATTGTTTTGAAAGCATCAAAATCTCAAAAACTAAACTAGATATGGAAAAATGTGTAAGGAGAATATCATTGAACCCGAACAGGTCAACAAAATGTTATTTATGAAAATTTTTCATATCTCGATAAAAAAAATTGTGTCTGGACTTAGCCGAAAAAAATCGTCGTGACTTGGCAATAATTTTCGTTTCGACGAATTGAATGAGTCCGTATTATACACAATTTAATGTAAAATACAAACAAAATATGGAAGCCTAGTATAATCTAAAAGGTCTTCCTGCTCTCAGCCATTTAGCTCCTGAGAAATTCAAATGAAATTAAGGTTACAAGTGAAACCTTATATTCATGCCACGTTCTCGCAGAGGTCTACAGTAGGCTATATAGTGTCCAATGTAGGTAGTTCCACTATAAAGTAATTATTGTTATGAAAGCATCAAAATCCCAAAAACTAAACAAGATATGGAAAAAAGTGTAGGGAGAATATCGTTGGATTCGATCAGGTCAACAAAAAGTTATTGGTGAAAATTTTTCATATCTCGAAAAAAAAAAATTGTGTCTGGATTTGGCCTAAAAAAATTCATCGAGACTTGGCGATAATTTTCTTTTCGACGAATTTGAATGAGTCCGTATTATACACACAATATAATGTGAAATACAAACGAAATAGCTTAGTATAATCTAAAAGGTCTTTCTGCTCTTAGAAGAGATCATAGGCATTTTGCTCATGTGGGATACAGATGGAATTGGCGTTTCAAGTGAATCATTATGTTCATGCCACGTGCTCGCGGAGGTCTACAGTAGTTTATGTAGTGTCCGCTGTAGGTGGTTCCACCATTAAGTAATTATTGTTATGAAAGCAACAAAATCTCAAAAACTAAACAAGATATGGAAAAAAGTGTAGGTAGAATATCGTTGGATTCGATCAGGTCAACAAAAAGTTATTGAAAAAATTTTTTCATATCTCGAAAAAAAAAAAATTGTGTCTGGACTTAGCCTAAAAAAATTCGTCGGGACTTGGCGATAATTTTCGTTTCGACGAATTTGAATGAGTCCGTATTATACACACAATATAATGTAAAATACAAACGAAATAGCTTGGTATAATCTAAAAGAAATTCCTGCTCTTAGAAGAGATCATAGGCATTTTGCTCATGTGGGATTCAGATGGAATTGTCGTTTCAAGTGAATCATTATGTTCATGCCACGTGCTCGCGGAAGTCTACAGTAGGCTATGTAGTGTCCGCTGTAAGTAGTTCCACTATTGCTCTTAGAAGAGATCATAGGCATTTTGCTCATGAGAGATTCAGATGGAATTGGGGTTTCAAGTGAATCATTATGTTCATGCCACGTGCTCGCGGAGGTCTGCAGTAGGCTATGTAGTGTCCGCTGTAGGTGGTTTCACTATTTATAGTTATTGTTATGAAAGCATCAAAATCTCAAAAACTAAACAAGATATGGAAAAAAGTGTACAGAGAATATCATTGAACTCGATCAGGTCCACAAAAAGTTATTGGTGAAAATTTTTCATATCTAGAAAAAAAAAATGGTGTCTGGACTTGGCCTAAAAAAATTCGTCGAGACTTGGCGATAATTTTCGTTTCGACGAATTTGAATAAGTCCGTATTATACACATCAAAGCATCAAAATCTCAAAAACTAAACAAGATATAGAAAAAAGTGTAGGTAGAATATCGTTGGATTCGATCAGGTCAACAAAAAGTTATGAGTGAAAGTTTTTCATATCTCGAAAATAAAAATTCGTGTCTGGACTTAGCCTAAAAAAATTCGTCGAGACTTGGCGATAATTTTCGTTTCGACAAATTTGAATGAGTCCGTATTATACACACAATGTAAAATACAAACGAAATAGCTTAGTATAATCTAAAATGTTTTCCTGCTCTTAGAAGAGATCATAGGCATATTGCTCATGAGGGATTCAGATGGAATTGTGGTTTCAAGTGAATCATTATATTCATGCCACGTGTTCGCGGAGGTCTACAGTAGGCTATGTAGTGTCCGCTGTAGGTGGTTCCACTATTCAGTAATTATTGTTATGAAGGCATCAAAATCTCAAAAACTAAACAAGATATGGAAAAAAGTGTAGGTAGAATATCGTTGGATTCGATCAGGTCAACAAAAAGTTATGAGTGAAAGTTTTTCATATCTCGAAAATAAAAATTCGTGTCTGGACTTAGCCTAAAAAAATTCGTCGAGATTTGGCGATAATTTTCGTTTCGACAAATTTGAATGAGTCCGTATTATACACACAATGTAAAATACAAACGAAATAGCTTAGTATAATCTAAAATGTTTTCCTGCTCTTAGAAGAGATCATAGGCCTATTGCTCATGAGGGATTCAGATGGAATTGGGGTTCCAATTGAATCATTAAGTTCATGCCACGTGCTCGCGGAGGTCTACAGTAGGCCATGTAGTGTCCGCTGTAGGCGGTTTCACTATTTAGTAATTATTGTTATGAGAGCATCAAAATCTCAAAAATTAAACAAGATATGAAAAAAAGTGTAGAGAATATCGTTGGACTCGATCAGGACAACAATATGTTTTTGATAAAAATTTTTCATATCCCAAAAAAAAAATTGTGTCTGGACTTAGCCGAAAAAAATCGTCGTGACTTGGCGAATAATTTCGTTTCGATGAATTTGAATAAGTCCGTATTACACATACAATATAATGTAAAATACAAACGAAATATGAAATAAAACTAAGTATCTGATAGGTCTTCCCGCTCACAGAAGAGAACATGGGGGAACATGAGGGATTCAGATGGAATTGGGGTTTCAAGTGAATCATTATGTTCATGCCACGTGCTCGCAGAGGTGTACAGTAGGCTATGTAGTGTCCGCTGTAGGTAGTTCCATTATTATGTATTTATTGTTATGAAAGCATCAAAATCTCAAAAAGTAAACAAGATATGGAAAAAAGTGTACAGAGAATATTATTGAACTCGATCAGGTCAACAAAAAGTTGATGGTGAAAATTTTTCATATCTCGAAAACAAAAAAATTGTGTCTGGACTTGGCCTTAAAAAATTCGTCGAGACTTGGCGATAATTTTCGTATCGACGAATTTGAATAAGTCCGTATTATAAACAAAATATAATGTAGAATACAAACAATATATGAAAGTTTAGTATAATCTGAAAGGTCTTCCTGCTCTTAGGCATTTAGCTCGTGGGAAATTCAAATGAAATTGAGGTTACAAGTGAATCCTTATATTCATGCCACGTTCTCGCAGAGGTCTACAGTAGGCTATGTAGTGTCCAATGTAGGTAGTTCCACTATGAAGTAATTATTGTTTTGAAAGCATCAAAATCTCAAAAACTTAACTAGATATGGAAAAATTTGTATGAAGAATATCATTGAACTCGATCAGGTCAACAAAAAGTTATTGTTGAAAATTTTTCATATCAAAAAAGAAAAATTGTGTCTGGACTTGGCATAAAAAAATTCGTCAAGACTTGGCGATAATTTTCGTATTAACGAATTTGAGTAAGTCCGTATTATACACAAAATATAATGTAAAATACTTACAAAATATGAAAGTTTAGTATAATCTAAAAGGACTTCCTGCTCTTAGGCATTTTGCTCCTGAGAAATTCAAATGAAATTGGGGTTACAAGTGAATCCTTATATTCATGCCACGTTCTCGCAGAGGTCTACAGTAGGCTATGCAGTGTCCATTGTAGGTAGTTCCTCAATTAAATAATTATTGTTATGAAAGCATCAAAATCTCAAAAACTAAACAAGATATGGAAAAAAGTGTAGGTTGAATATCGTTGGATTCGATCAGGTCAACAAAAAGTTATTGGTGAAAATTTTTCATATTTCGAAAAAAAAAAATTGTGTCTGGACTTGGCCTAAAAAAATTCATCGAGACTTGGCGATAATTTTCTTTTCGATGAATTTGAATGAGTCCGTATTATACACACAATATAATGTAAAATACAAACGAAATAGCTTAGTGTAATCTAAAAGGTCTTCCTCCTCTTAGAAGAGATCATAGGCATTTTGCTCAGGAGTGATTCAGATGGAATTGGGGTTTCAAGTGAATCATTATGTTCATGCCACGTGCTCGCGGAGGTCTACAGCATGCTTTGTAGTATCCGCTGTAGGTGGTTTCAATATTTAGTAATTATCGTTATGAAAGCATCAAAATCTCAAAAACTAAACAAAATATGGAAAAAAGTGTAGGGAGAATATCGTTGGACTCGATCAGGTCAACAGAAAGTAATTGATGAAAATTTTTCATATCCCGAAAAAAAAAATTGTGTCTGGACTTGACCGAAAAAAATCGTCGTGACTTGGCGAATAATTTCGTTTCGATGAATTGGAATAAGTCCGTATTACACATACAATATTATGTGAAATACAAACGAAATATGAAATAAAACTAAGTATCTGATAGGTCTTCCTGCTCACAGAAGAGAACATGGGGGAACATGAGGGATTCAGATGGAATTGGGGTTTCAAGTGAATCATTATGTTCATGCCACGTGCTCGCAGAGGTGTACAGTAGGCTATGTAGTGTCCGCTGTAGGTAGTTCCATTATTATGTATTTATTGTTATGAAAGCATGAAAATCTCAAAAACTAAACAAGATATGGAAAAAAGTGTACAGAGAATATCATTGAACTCGATCAGGTAAACCAAAAGTTATTGGTGAAAAGTTTTCATATCTCGAAAAAAAAATTGTGTCTGGACTTGGCCTAAAAAAATTCGTCGAGACTTGGCGATAATTTTCGTTTCGACGAATTTGAATGAGTCCGTATTATACACAATATAATGTAAAATACAAACAAAATATGGAAGCCTAGTATAATTTAAATGTTCTTCCTGCTCTTAGGCATTTTGCTCCTGGGATATTCAAATGAAATTGAGGTTACAGGTGAATCCTTATATTCATGCCACGTTCTCGCAGAGGTCTACAGTAGGCTATGTAGTATCCAATGTAGGTAGTTCTACTATTAAATAATTATTGTTATGAAAGCATCAAAATCTCAAAAACTAACCAAGATATGGAAAAAAGTGTAGGGAGAATATCGTTGGACTCGATCAGCTCAACAGAAAGTTATTGATGAAAATTTTTCATATCTCGAAAAAAAAAAATTGTGTCTGGACTTAGCCGAAAAAAATCGTCGTGACTTGGCGAATAATTTCGTTTCGATGAATTTGAATAAGTCCGTATTATACATACGATATAATGTAAAATACAAACGAAATATGGAATAAAATTAAGTATCTGATAGGTCTTCCTGCACATAGAAGAGAACATGGGGGAACATGAGGAATTCACATGGAATTAGGGTTTCAAGGGAATCATTATGTTCATGCCACGTGCTCGCGGAGGTCAACAGTAGGCTATGTAGTGTCCGCTGTAGGTAGTTCCACTATTAAGTAATTATTGTTAGGAAAATATCAAAATCTCAAAAACTAAACAAGATATGGAAAAAACTGTAGGAAGAATATCGTTGGATTCGATCAGGTCAACAAAAAGTTATTGAAAAAAATTTTTCATATCTCGAAAAAAAAAATTGTGTCGACTTGGCATAAAAAAATTCATCGAGAATTGGCGATAATTTTTGTTTCGACGAATTTCAATAAGTACGTATTATACACACAATATAATGTAAAATACCAGCGAAATAACTTAGTATAATCTAAAAGGTCTTCCTCCTCTTAGAAGAGATCATAGGCATTTTGCTCATGTGGGATACAGATGGAATTGGCGTTTCATGTGAATCATTATGTTCATGCCACGTGCTCGCGGAGGTCTATAGTAGACTATGTAGTGTCCGCTGTAGGTGGTTCCACTATAAAGTAATTATTGTGATGAAAGCATCGAAATCTCAAAAACTAAACAAGATATGGAAAAAAGTGTAGGGTGAATATCGTTGGACTCGATCAGGTAAACAGAAAGTTATAGGTGGAAAAATTCGACGAGACTTGGCGATAATTTTCGTTTCGACGAAATTGAATAAGTCCGTATTATACACACCAAAGCATCAAAATCTCAAAAACTAAACAAGATATAGAAAAAAGTGTAGGGAGAATATCGTTGGACTCGATCAGGTCAACAAAAAGTTATTGGTGAAAATTTTTCATATCTCCAAAAAAAAAAATTGTGTCTGGACTTGGCCTAAAAAAATTCGTCGAGACTTGGCGATAATTTTCGATTCGACGAATTTGAATGAGTCCGTATTATACACACAATATAATGTAAAATACAAACGAAATAGCTTAGTATAATCTAAATGGTTTTCCTGCTCTTAGAAGAGATCATAGGCATATTGCTCATGAGGGATTCAGATGGAATTGTGGTTTCAAGTGAATCATTATATTCATGCCACGTGTTCGCGGAGGTCTACAGTAGGCTATGTAGTGTCCGCTGTAGGTGGTTCCACTATTCAGTAATTATTGTTATGAAAGCATCAAAATCTCAAAAACTAAACAAGATATGGAAAAAAGTGTGAAAAGAATATCGTTGGAATCGATCAGGTCAACAGAAAGTTATTGATGAAAATTTTTCATATCTCGAAAAAAAAATTGTGTCTGGACTTGGCCTAAAAAAATTCGTCGAGACTTGGCGATAATTTTCGTTTCGACGAATTTGAATGAGTCCGTATTATACACACAATATAATGTAAAATACAAACGAAATAGCTTAGTATAATCTAAAAGGTTTTCCTGCTCTTAGAAGAGATCATAGGCATATTGCTCATGAGAGATTCAGATGGCATTGGGGTTTCAAGTGAATCATTATGTTCATGCCACGTGCTCGCGGAGGTCTACAGTAGGCTATGTAGTGTCCGCTGTAGGTGGTTCCACTATTAAGTAGTTATTGTTATGAAGGTATCAACATCTCAAAAACTAAACAAGATATGGAAAAAAGTGTAGAGTGAATATCGTTGGACTATATCAGGTAAACAGAAAGTTATGGGTGGAAATTTTTCATTTCTCGAAAAAAAAAAAAATTGTGTCTGGACTTAGCCGAAAAAAAATCGTCGTGGCGAATAGTTTCGTTTCGATAAATTTGAATGAGTCCGTATTATACATACTACATGATTTAAAATACCAACGAAATATGAAATAAAACTAAGTATCTGATAGATCTTCCTGCTCATAGAAGATAACATGAGGGAACATGAGGGAATCAGATGGAATTGGCGTTTCAAGTGAATCATTATGTTCTTGGCGATGATTTTCGTTTCGACGAATTTGAATGAGTCCGTATTATACACACAATATAATGTTAAATACCAGCGAAATAACTTAGTATAATCTAAAAGGTCTTCTTCCTCTTAAAAGAGATCATAGGCATTTTGCAATATAATGTAAAATACAAACGAAATAGCTTAGTATAATCTAAAATGTCTTGCTCTTAGAAGAGATCATAGGCATTTTGCTCATGGCGGATTCAGATGGAATTGGGGTTTCAAGTGAATCATTATGTTTATGCCACGTGCTCGCGGAGATCTACAGCAGGCTATGTAGTGTCCGCTGTAGGTAGTTTCACTATTAAGTAATTATTGTTATGAAAGCATCAAAATCTCAAAAACTAAACAAGATATGGAAAAAAGTGTGGGAAGAATATCGTTGGAATCGATCAGGTCAACAGAAAGTTATTGGTGAAAATTTTTCATATCTCGAAAAAAAAAATTGTGTCTGGACTTGGCCTAAAAAAATTCGTCGAGACTTGGCGATAATTTTCGTTTCGACGAATTTGAATAAGTCCTTGGACTCGATCAGGTCAACAAAAAGTTTTTTGTAAAAATTTTTCATATCTCGAAAAAAAAAAAATTGTGTCTGGACTTGGCCTAAAAAAATTCGTCGAGACTTGGCGATAATTTTCGTTTCGACGAATTTGAATGAGTCCGTATTATACACAATATAATGTAAAATACAAACAAAATATGGAAGCCTAGTATAATCTAAAAGGTCTTCCTGCTCTTAGGCATTTTGCTCCTGGGATATTCAAATGAAATTGAGGTTACAGGTGAATCCTTATATTCATGCCACGTTTTCGCAGAGGTCCACAGTAGGCTATGTAGTGTCCAATGTAGGTAGTTCCACTATAAAGTAATTATTGTTTTGAAAGCATCAAAATCTCAAAAACTAAACTAGATATGGAAAAATGTGTGAGGAGAATATCATGGAACTCGATCAGGTCAACAAAAAGTTCTTGGTGAAAATTTTTCATAACTCGAAAAAAAAAATTGTGTCTGGACTTAGCCTAAAAAAAATCGTCGTGACTTGGCGAATAATTTCGTTTCGATGAATTTGAATAAGTCCGTATTATACATACGATATAATGTAAAATACAAACGAAATATGGAATAAAATTAAGTATCTGATAGGTCTTCCTGCACATAGAAGAGAACATGGGGGAACATGAGGAATTCACATGGAATTAGGGTTTCAAGGGAATCATTATGTTCATGCCACGTGCTCGCGGAGGTCAACAGTAGGCTATATAGTGTCCGCTGTAGGTAGTTCCACTATTAAGTAATTATTGTTAGGAAAATATCAAAATCTCAAAAACTAAACAAGATATGGAAAAAAGTGTAGGAAGAATATCGTTGGATTCGATCAGGTCAACAAAAAGTTATTGAAAAAAATTTTTCATATCTCGAAAAAAAAATTGTGTCGACTTGGCCTAAAAAAATTCATCGAGAATTGGCGATAATTTTTGTTTCGACGAATTTTAATAAGTACGTATTATACACACAATATAATGTAAAATACCAGCGAAATAACTTAGTATAATCTAAAAGGTCTTCCTCCTCTTAGAAGAGATCATAGGCATTTTGCTCATGTGGGATACAGATGGAATTGGCGTTTCATGTGAATCATTATTTTCATGCCACGTGCTCGCGGAGGTCTATAGTAGACTATGTAGTGTCCGCTGTAGGTGGTTCCACTATAAAGTAATTATTGTTATGAAAGCATCGAAATCTCAAAAACTAAACAAGATATGGAAAAAAGTGTAGGGTGAATATCGTTGGACTCGATCAGGTAAACAGAAAGTTATAGGTGGAAATTTTTCATTTCTCGAAAAAAAAAAAATTGTGTCTGACCTTAGCCGAAAAAAAATCGTCGTCGCGAGTAGTTTCGTTTCGATGAATTTGAATGAGTCCGTATTATACATACTACATAATTTAAAATACCAACGAAATATGAAATAAAACTAAGTATCTGATAGGTCTTCCTGCTCATAGAAGATAACGTGAGGGAACATGAGGGAATCAGATGGAATTGGCGTTTCAAGTGAATCATTATGTTCTTGGCGATGATTTTCGTTTCGACGAATGTGAATGAGTCCGTATTATACACACAATATAATGTTAAATACCAGCGAAATAACTTAGTATAATCTAAAAGGTCTTCTTCCTCTTAAAAGAGATCATAGGCATTTTGCAATATAATGTAAAATACAAACGAAATAGGTTAGTATAATCTAAAATGTCTTGCTCTTAGAAGAGATCATAGGCATTTTGCTCATGAAGGATTCAGATGGAATTGGGGTTTCAAGTGAATCATTATGTTTATGCCACGTGCTCGCGGAGATCTACAGCAGGCTATGTAGTGTCCGCTGTAGGTAGTTTCACTATTAAGTAATTATTGTTATGAAAGCATCAAAATCTCAAAAACTAAACAAGATATGGAAAAAAGTGTAGAGAATATCGTTGGACTCGATCAGGACAACAATAAGTTTTGATAAAAATTTTTCATATCCCAAAAAAAAAATTGTGTCTGGACTTAGCCGAAAAAAATCGTCGTGACTTGGCGAATAATTTCGTTTCGATGAATTTGAATAAGTCCGTATTACACATACAATATAATGTTAAATACAAACGAAATATGAAATAAAACTAAGTATCTGATAGGTCTTCCTGCTCACAGAAGAGAACATGGGGGAACATGAGGGATTCAGATGGAATTGGGGTTTCAAGTGAATCATTATGTTCATGCCACGTGCTCGCTGTAGGTAGTTCCATTATTATGTATTTATTGTTATGAAAGCATAAAAATCTTAAAAAGTAAACAAGATATGGAAAAAAGTGTACAGAGAATATCATTGAACTCGATCAGGTCAACAAAAAGTTGATGGTGAAAATTTTTCATATCTCGAAAAAAAAAAAATTGTGTCTGGACTTGGCCTTAAAAAATTCGTCGAGACTTGGCGATAATTTTTGTATCGACGAATTTGAATAAGTCCGTATTATAAACAAAATATAATGTAGAATACAAACAATATATGAAAGTTTAGTATAATCTGAAAGGTCTTCCTGCTCTTAGGCATTTAGCTCCTGGGAAATTCAAATGAAATTGAGGTTACAAGTGAATCCTTATATTCATGCCACGTTCTCGCAGAGGTCTACAGTAGGCTATGTAGTGTCCAATGTAGGTAGTTCCACTATGAAGTAATTATTGTTTTGAAAGCATCAAAATCTCAAAAACTTAACTAGATATGGAAAAATTTGTATGAAGAATATCATTGAACTCGATCAGGTCAACAAAAAGTTATTGTTGAAAATTTTTCATATCAAAAAAGAAAAATTGTGTCTGGACTTGGCATAAAAAAATTCGTCAAGACTTGGCGATAATTTTCTTTTCGATGAATTTGAATGAGTCCGTATTATACACACAATATAATGTAAAATACAAACGAAATAGCTTAGTGTAATCTAAAAGGTCTTCCCCCTCTTAGAAGAGATCATAGGCATTTTGCTCAGGAGGGATTCAGATGGAATTGGGGTTTCAAGTGAATCATTATGTTCATGCCACGTGCTCGCGGAGGTCTACAGCAGGCTTTGTAGTATCCGCTGTAGGTGGTTTCACTATTCAGTAATTATCGTTATGAAAGCATCAAAATCTCAAAAACTAAACAAAATATGGAAAAAAGTGTAGGGAGAATATCGTTGGACTCGATCAGGTCAACAGAAAGTTATTGATGAAAATTTTTCATATCCCGAAATAAAAATTTTGTCTGGACTTGACCGAAAAAAATCGTCGTGACTTGGCGAATAATTTCGTTTCGATGAATTGGAATGAGTCCGTATTACATACAATATTATGTGAAATACAAACGAAATATGAAATATGAAATAAAACTAAGTATCTGATAGGTCTTCCTGCTCACAGAAGAGAACATGGGGGAACATGAGGGATTCAGATGGAATTGGGGTTTCAAGTGAATCATTATGTTCATGCCACGTGCTCGCAGAGGTGTACAGTAGGCTATGTAGTGTCCGCTGTAGGTAGTTCCATTATTATGTATTTATTGTTATGAAAGCATGAAAATCTCAAAAACTAAACAAGATATGGAAAAAAGTGTACAGAGAATATCATTGAACTCGATCAGGTAAACCAAAAGTTATTGGTGAAAATTTTCATATCTCGAAAAAAAAAATTGTGTCTGGACTTGGCCTAAAAAAATTCGTCGAGACTTGGCAATAATTTTCGTTTCGACGAATTTGAATGAGTCCGTGTTATACACAATATAATGTAAAATACAAACAGAATATGGAAGCCTAGTGTAATCTAAAAGGTCTTCCTGCTCTTAGGCATTTTGCTCCTGAGAAATTCAAATGAAATTGGGGTTACAAGTGAATCCTTATATTCATGCCACTTTCTCGCAGAGGCCTACAGTAGGCTATGTAGTGTCCAATGTAGGAAGTTCCACTATTAAATAATTATTGTTATGAAAGCATCAAAATCTCAAAAACTAACCAAGATATGGAAAAAGGTGTAGGGAGAATATCGTTGGACTCGATCAGGTCAACAGAAAATTAATGATGAAAATTTTTCATATCTCGAAAAAAAAAAAATTGTGTCTGGACTTAGCCGAAAAAAATCGTCGTGACTCGGCAAATAATTTCGTTTCGATGAATTTGAATAAGTCCGTATTATACATACAATATAATGTAAAATACAAACGAAATATGAAATGAAACTAAGTATCTGAGAGGTCTTCCTGCTCATAGAAGAGAACATGGGGGAACATGAGGGATCCAGATGGAATTGGGGTTTCAAGTGAATCATTATGTTCATGCCACGTGCTCGCAGAGGTGTACAGTAGGCTATGTAGTGTCCGCTGTAGGTAGTTCCATTATTATGTATTTATTGTTATGAAAGCATCAAAATCTCAAAAAGTAAACAAGATATGGAAAAAAGTGTACAGAGAATATCATTGAACTCGATCAGGTCAACAAAAAGTTATGGTGAAAATTTTTCATATTTCGAAAAAAAAAAAATTGTGCTGGACTTAGCTTAAAAAAATTCGTCGAGGCTTGGCGATAATTTTCGTTTTGACGAATTTGAATGAGTCCGTATTATACACACAATAGCATGTAAAATACAAACAAAATAGCTTAGTATAATCTAAAAGGTTTTCCTGCTCTTAGAAGAGATCATAGGCATATTGCTCATGAGGGATTCAGATGGAATTGGGGTTTCAAGTGAATCATTATGTTCATGCCACGTGCTCGCAAAGGTCTACAGTAGGCTATGTAGTGTCCGCTGTAGGTGGTTCCACTATTAAGTAATTATTGTTATGAAGGCATCAACATCTGAAAAACTAAACAAGATATGGAAAAAAGTGTAGGGTGAATATCGTTGGACTCGATCAGGTCAACAGAAAGTTAAAGGTGGAAATTTTTCATTTCTCGAAAAAAAAAAAAAAATTGTCTGGACTTAGCCGAAAAAAAGTCGTCGTGGCGAATAGTTTCGTTTCGATGAATTTGAATGAGTCCGTATTATACATACTACATAATGTAAAATACAAACGAATTATGAAATAAAACTAAGTATCTGATAGGTCTTCCTGCTCATAGAAAATAACATGAGGGAACATGAGGGAATCTGATGGAATTGGCGTTTCAAGTGAATCATTATGTTCTTGCCACGTGCTCGCAGAGGTCTACAGTAGGCTATGTACTGTCCGCTGTAGGTAGTTCAACTATTATATATTTATTGTTATGAAAGCATCAAAATCTCAAAAAGTAAACAAGATATGGAAAAAAGTGTAGGGTGAATATCGTTGGACTCGATCAGGTCAACAGAAAGTTATAGGTGGAAATTTTTCATATCTCGAAAATCAAAATTGTGTCTGGACTTGGCCGAAAAAAAATCGTCGTGGCGAATAGTTTCGTTTCGATGAATTTGAATAAGTCCGTATTATACATACCACCTAATGTAAAATACCAACGAAATATGAAATTAAACTAAGTATCTGATAGGTCTTCCTGCTCATAGAAGATAACATGAGGGAACATGAGTGATTCAGATGGAATTGGCGTTCCTAGTGAATCATTATGTTCTTGGCGATAATTTTCGTTTCGACGAATTTGAATGAGTCCGTATTATACACACAATATAATGTAAAATACCAGCGAAATAACTTAGTATAATCTAAAAGGTCTTCCTAGTCTTGAAAGAGATCATAGGCATTTTGCAATATAATGTAAAATACAAACGAAATAGCTTAGTATAATCTAAAAGGTCTTGCTTTTAGAAGAGATCATAGGCATTTTGCTCATGAGGGATTCAGATGGAATTTGGGTTTCAAGTGAATCATTATGTTTATGCCACGTGCTCGCGGAGGTCTACAGTAGGCTATGTAGTGTCCGCTGTAAGTAGTTCTACTATTAAGTAATTATTGTTATGAAAGCGTCAAAATCTCAAAAACTAAACAAGATATGGAAAAAAGTGTAGGGTGAATATCGTTGGACTCGATCAGGTCAACAGAAAGTTATGGGTGGAAATTTTTCATATCTCGAAAAAAAAAATTGTGTCTGGACTTGGCCAGAAAAAAATCGTCGTGGCGAATAATTTCGTTTCGATAAATTTGAATAAGTCCGTTTTATACATACTACCTAATGTAAAATACCAACAAAATGTGAAATAAAACTAAGTATCTGATAGGTCTTCCTGCTCATAGAAGAGAACATGGGGGAACATGAGGGATTCAGATGGAATTGGGGTTTCAAGTGAATCATTATGTTCATGCCACGTGCTCGCAGAGGTATACAGAAGGCTAGGTAGTGTCCGCTGTAGGTAGTTCCATTATTACGTATTTATTGTTATGAAAGCATCAAAATCTCAAAAACTAAACAAGATATGGAAAAAAGAGTAGGTAGAATATCGTTGGATTCTAACGAACAAGGGAGTAGACAGAACCACATCCAGATGGATGTGCCAACTGCTGGCTACAAGAACTGCTGAAACGAAAGTGGGCGATACCAGCTTTCGGATCAGTACAAGCAGGGGATGCCCACAAGGAGGGGTACTATCACCTCTGATGTGGAGTCTCGTAGTAGACGAACTACTCGGAACACTTACCGGGAACGGAGTCACTTGCCTGGGATATGCTGACGACATAGTCATTATGGCCAAAGGCAAATTCGAAGGAACCCTCTGCGATCTCATAGAAAGGGAACTAGAGACTACCAGAAGATGGTGCCTCTCTATGGGATTGAGAATTAACTCATCAAAAACCACAATGGTTACATTCACTAGAAGAACACAGATTCAGCACCTAAGGACTGTTCGCCTCGACGGATCAGATTTAGGATGGCAGCAAGAGGTGAAGTATCTAGGACTAACCCTAGACTCAAAACTGCTCTGGAACAGACACGTAGAAAAGATCGCTAACAAGGCAAAATCATCACTGATGGTGTGCAGGAACATTGCAGGAAAAACGTGGGGCTGTAACCCATCAATACTGCGATGGATGTACACCATGATAGTGAGACCTATGATCACCTACGGAGCAGTAGTGTGGCACGGTAGAACCGAACTCGCCACAACAAAGAAAAGCCTGGAGAAAGTACAATGACTAGCATGTCTTTGCATAACAGGAGCAATGAGGTCAACTCCAACAGCAGCAATGGAGGTCATTCTGGACCGCACTCCTCTCCATCTCACGGTGAGGAGAACTGCTTGGGGAGCAAACCTGAGGTTGGCCAAAGTCGGACTTAAAGGGACAGCACACAGTGTAAGGGGCTCAACCCCCACCGGTAGTGCACACCTTGCCAATCTCCCAACTGACGAAATTACCAGGAAATTTAGTTTCGAGAATTTTTTTCGAATGGAACTAAATACCAAGAAACAATGGAGCACAGAATCCATTCGAGCACTGGGTAAGAATACCATTACATGGTACACGGTCGGGACTAAAACTCCCGACGGAACTGGAGCAGGAGTATTTGGACCTCGTACCAAGTACTCCGAACCCATGGGACACTTCCCCAGCATTTTTCAAGCGGAAATTCACGCCATAGAAAGATGCATTCAGTTCAACCTCGATAGGAACTACCGGAACAAGGAAATTGCAATCCTCTCCGATAGTCAAGCAGCCATCAAAGCGTTGGGCTCATATAACATCAACTCGAAGATGGTCTGGGAATGCCTAGAAAAACTCAATGATCTAGGCAGGAACAACAAGGTGATCCTCCTCTGGGTGCCTGGGCACGTCGGAGTAGAGGGAAATGAACAAGCAGACACCCTGGCACGAAAAGGAGCATCAACGCCACTGATCGGGCCAGAACCATTCTGCGGACTTGGAAAATCTTACTTCCAAGAAGAACTCAATAAAACTGAAGAAGCAATGAGAGCAACATACTGGCAAAGACTTCCAGGGCTAAGGCAGGCCAAAGATCTCCTCGGCAATTTCAACCGAGCAAGATCGAAAACACTGATTAACCTCAGCAAAACTAGTCTAAAGACAATCACAGGATTTCTAACGGGGCATTGCAGACTCAAAGAACACCTAAGGAAGCTAGGCTTAGAGGAGGACAACACCTGCAGATTCTGTGGGGAACATCCTGAAACACCTCACCACATATTGATGGAATGTTATGCTGTACACCACAAAAGATTAAATATACTGGGATCACACCAGCTGACTGTGGAAGAAATACCACAAATGGACCCCCTCAAAATCCTAAAATTCCTGAAGGAACTGAGGCTTGAGGGGATGCTGTAAACGAGAACACCTTGAGATAGCATAAGAAGATGGGGCACAATAGATCTAACTAGGTCGCAGCGCATCAGTCACCATCCATACCAACCAATACCAATACCAATCGTTGGATTCGATCAGGTCAACAGAAAGTTTTTGGTAAAAATTTTTCATATCTCGAAAAAAAAAAAAATTGTGTCTGGACTTGGCCTAAAAAAATTCTTCGAGACTTGGCGATAATTTTCGTTTCGACGAATTTGAATAAGTCCGTATTATACACACCAAAGCATCAAAATCTCAAAAACTAAACAAGAAATGGAAAAAAGTGTAGGGAGAATATCGTTGGACTCGATCAGGTCAACAAAAAGTTATTGGTGAAAATTTTTTATATCGGGAAAAAAAAATTGCGTCAGGACTTGGCCTAAAAAAATTCGTCGAGACTTGACGATAATTTTCGTTTCGACGATTTTAATGAGTCCGTATTATACACACAATATAATGTAAAATACAAACGAAATAGCTTAGTATAATCTAAAAGGTTTTCCTGCTCTTAGAAGAGATCATAGGCATATTGCTCATGAGAGATTCAGATGGCATTAGGGTTTCAAGTGAATCATTATGTTCATGCCACGTGCTCGCGGAGGTCTACAGTAGGCTATGTAGTGTCCGCTGTAGGCTGTTTCACTATTTAGTAATTATTGTTATGAAAGCATCAAAATCTCAAAAACTAAACAAGATATGGAAAAAAGTGTAGAGAGAATATCGTTGGACTCGATCAGGTCAACAAAAATATTTTGGTAAAAATTTTTCATATCTCGAAAAAAAAAATGGGTCTGGACTCCGCCGAAAAAAATCGTCGTGACTTGGCGAATAATTTCGTTTCGATGAATTTGAATAAGTCTTTATTATACATACAATATAATGAAATATACAAACTAAATATGAAATAAAACTAAGTATCTGATAGGTCTTCCTGCTCATAGGTCTTCCTGCTCATAGAAGAGAACATGGGGGAACATGAGGGATTCAGATGGAATTGGGGTTTCAAGTGAATCATTAGGTTCATGCCTCGTGTTAGCAGAGGTCTACAGGAGGCTATGTAGTGTCCGCTGTAGGTAGTTCCATTATTACGTATTTATTGTTATGAAAGCATCAAAATCTCAAAAACTAAACAAGATATGGAAAAAATTGTAGGGAGAATATCGTTGGACTCCATCAGGTCAACAAAAAAATATTGGTGAAAATTTTTCATATCTCGAAAAAAAAATTGTGTCTGGACTTGGCCTAAAAAAATTCGTCGAGACTTGGCGATAATTTTCGTTTCGACGAATTTGAATGAGTTCGTATTATACACACAATATAATGTAAAATACAAACGAAATAGCTTAGTATAATCTAAAAGGTTTTCCTGCTCTTAGAAGAGATCATAGGCATATTGCTCATGAGAGATTCAGATGGCATTGGGGTATCAAGTAAATCATTATGTTCATGCCACGTGCTCGCGGAGGTCTACAGTAGGCTATGTAGTGTCCGCTGTAGGTGGTTCCACTATTAAGTAATTATTGTTATGAAGGCATCAATATCTCAAAAACTAAACAAGATATGGAAAAAAGTGTAGGGTGAATATCGTTGGACTTGATCAGGTCAACAAAAAGTTATTTGTGAAAATTTTTCATATCTCGAAAAAAAAAAATTGTGTCTGGACTTGGCCTAAAAAAATTCGTCGAGACTTGGCGATAATTTTCGTTTCGACGAATTTGAATGAGTCCGTATTATACACACGATATTATGTTAAATACAAACGAAATAGCTTAGTATAATCTAAAAGGTTTTCCTGCTCTTAAAAGAGATCATAGGCATATTGCTCATGAGGGATTCAGATGGAATTGGGGTTTCAAGTGAATCATTATGTTCATGCCACGTGCTCGCGGAGGTCTACAGTAGGCTATGTAGTGTCCGCTGTAGGTGGTTCCACTATTAAGTAATTATTGTTATGAAGAACATCTCAAAAACTAAACAAGATATGGAAAAAAGTGTAGGGTGAATATCGTTGGACTCGATTAGGTCAACAGAAAGTTAAAGGTGGAAATTTTTCATTTCTCTAAAAAAAAAAATTGTGTCTGGATTTAGCCGAAAAAAAATCGTCGTAGCGAATAGCTTCGTTTCGATGAATTTGAATGAGTCCGTATTATACATACTACATAATGTAAAATACAAACGAAATATGAAATAAAACTAAGTATCTGATAGTTCTTCCTGCTCATAGAAAATAACATGAGGGAACATGAGGGAATCTGATGGAATTGGCGTTTCAAGTGAATCATTATGTTCTTGCCAAGTGCTCGCAGAGGTCTACAGTAGGCTATGTACTGTCCGCTGTAGGTAGTTCCACTATTATATATTTATTGTTATGAAAGCATCAAAATCTCAAAAAGTAAACAAGATATGGAAAAAAGTGTAGGGTGAATATCGTTGGACTCGATCAGGTCAACAGAAAGTTATGGGTGGAAATTTTTCATATCTCGAAAAAAAAAAAATTGTGTCTGGACTCCGCCGAAAAAAATCGTCGTGACTTGGCGAATAATTTCTTTTCGATGAATTTGAATAAGTCTTTATTATACATACAATATAATGAAAAATACAAACGCAATATGAAATAAAACTAAGTATCTGATAGGTCTTCCTGCTCATAGAAGAGAACATGGGGGAACATGAGGGATTCAGATGGAATTGGGGTTTCAAGTGAATCATTATGTTCATGCCACGTGTTCGCAGAGGTCTACAGAAGGCTATGTAGTGTCCGCTGTAGGTGGTTCCACTAAGTAATTATTGTTATGAAGGCATCAACATCTCAAAAACTAAACAAGATATGGAAAAAAGTGTATTGTGAATATCGTTGGACTCGATCAGGTAAACAGAAAGTTATGGGTGGAAATTTTTCATTTCTCGAAAAAAAAAAAATTGTGTCTGGACTTAGCCGAAAAAAAATCGTCGTGGCGAATAGTTTCGTTTCGATGAATTTGAATGAGTCCGTATTATACATACTACATAACGTAAAATACCAACGAAATATGAGATAAAACTAAGTATCTGATAGGTCTTCCTGCTCACAGAAGAGAACATGGGGGAACATGAGGGATTCAGATGGAATTGGGGTTTCAAGTGAATCATTATGTTCTTGCCACGTGCTCGCAGAGTCTACAGTAGGCTATGTACTGTCCGCTGTAGGTAGTTCCACTATTATGTATTTATTGTTATAAAAGAATCAAATTCTCAAAAAGTAAACAAGATATGGAAAAAAGTGTAGGAAGAATATCGTTGAACTCGATCAGGTCAACAGAAAGTTATTGATGAAAATTTTTCATATCTCGAAAAAAAAATTGTGTCTGGACTTTGCCGAAAAAAATCGTCGTGACTTGGCGAATAATTTCGTTTCGATGAATTTGAATAAGTCCGTATTATACATACAATATAATGTAAAATACAAATGAAATATGAAATAAAACTAAGTATCTGATAGGTCTTCCTGTTCATAGAAGAGAACATGGGGGAACATGAGGGATTCAGATGGAATTGGGGTTTCAAGTGAATCATTATGTTCATGCCACGTGCTCGCAGAGGTCTACAGAAGGCTATGTAGTGTCCGCTGTAGGTGGTTCCACTATTAAGTAATTATTGTTATGAAGGCATCAACATCTCAAAAACTAAACAAGATATGGAAAAAAGTGTAGGGTGAATATCGTTGGACTCGATCAGGTAAACAGAAAGTTATGGGTGGAAATTTTTCATTTCTCGAAAAAAAAAAAAAATTGTATCTGGACTTAGCCGAAAAAAAATCGTCGTGGCGAATAGTTTCGTTTCGATGAATTTGAATGAGTCCGTATTATACATACTACATAATGTAAAATACCAACGAAATATGAAATAAAACTAAGTATCTGATAGGTCTTCCTGCTCATAGAAGATAACATGAGGGAACATGAGGGAATCAGATGGAATTGGCGTTTCAAGTGAATCATTATGTTCTTGCCACGTGCTCGCAGAGTCTACAGTAGGCTATGTACTGTCCGCTGTAGGTAGTTCCACTATTATGTATTTATTGTTATGAAAGAATCAAATTCTCAAAAAGTAAACAAGATATGGAAAAAAGTGTAGGAAGAATATCGTTGGACTCGATCAGGTCAACAGAAAGTTATTGATGAAAATTTTTCATATCTCGAAAAAAAAATTGTGTCTGGACTTTGCCGAAAAAAATCGTCGTGACTTGGCGAATAATTTCGTTTCGATGAATTGAATAAGTCCGTATTATACATACAATATAATGTAAAATACAAATGAAATATGAAATAAAACTAAGTATCTGATAGGTCTTCCTGTTCATAGAAGAGAACATGGGGGAACATGAGGGATTCAGATGGAATTGGGGTTTCAAGTGAAACATTATGTTCATGCCACGTGCTCGCAGAGGTCTACAGAAGGCTATGTAGTGTCCGCTGTAGGTAGTTCCATTATTACGTATTTATTGTTATGAAAGCATCAAAATCTCAAAAACTAAACAAGATATGGAAAAAAGTGTAGGTAAAATATCGTTGGATTCGATCAGGTCAACAAAAAGTTATTGGTGAAAATTTTTCATATCTCGAAAAAAAAAAAAAAAAAAATTGTGTCGACTTATCCTAAAAAAATTCGTCGAGACTTGGCGATAATTTTCGTTTCGACGAATTTGAATGAGTCCGTATCATACACACAATATAATGTAAAATACAAACGAAATAGCTTAATATAATCTAAAAGGTCTTCCTGCTGATAGAAGATAACATGAGGAAACATGAGGGATTCAGATGGAATTGGCGTTTCAAGTGAATCATTATGTTCTTGGCGATAATTTTTGTTTCGACGATTGTGAATGAGTCCGTATTATTCACACAATATAATGTAAAATACCAGCGAAATAACTTAGTATAATCTAAAAGGTCTTCCTCCTCTTATAAGAGATCATAGGCATTTTGCTCACGAGAGATTCAGATGGAATTGGGATTTCAAGTGAATCATTATGTTCATGCCACGTGCTCGCGGAGGTCTACAGTAGGCTATGTAGTGTCCGCTGTAGGTAGTTCCACTATTAAGTAATTATTGTTATGAAAGCATCAAAATCTCAAAAAGTAAACAAGATATGGAAAAAAGTGTAGGGATAATATCGTTGGACTCTATCTGGTCAACAAAAAGTTATTGGTGAAAATTTTTCATATCTCGAAAAAAAAAAAAAAAAATTGTGTCTGGACTTGGCCTAAAAAAATTCTTCAAGACTTGGCGATAATTTTCGTTTCGACAAATTTGAGTAAGTCCGTATTATACACACAATATAAAGTAAAATACAAACAAAATATGAAAGCTTAGTATAATCTAAAAGGTCTTCCTGCTCTTAGGCATTTAGCTCTTGAGAAATTTAAATGAAATTGTGGTTACAAGTTAATCATTATGAAAAGGGGAACATTCTCCATGAAAATTGAAAAATATAAAATGTGATTTTTTTGTAATATCTAACAACTACTTTCCCGACACAAGCCACTCTAGACATTGAACTACATATGATAGATATTATATTCATGCCACGTTCTCGCAGAGCTCAGATACTATGAGATGCGATCCAACTAATGAGATTACAATTTCTAATTTCAAATTGAAAGAACTGGTAGTAAGTATTCAAGATATTAATCCGGAAAACCTGGTAAACGGTGACAAACGTATCGGAACTCGACTCGGTCACATTCAAGGTCGTCTGACCAGAATTAGACCGCCCACAGCTGAGATCGAAACGGAAAAATATAGGCCATTGGCAGTATTCGAGGAAACACGACTCGCATTGGAAGAGGTGTATGCTAGAAATCGTAACGCAAGAGTGGGAAACCAAAATGATTTCGAAATGTTGGATCAACCAGTCCACTTGGATAATGTTTCGATATTGGATGAACCCAATCTGTTGGTACCTGAGTCTTCGTCAACACGCAGTGGGGCGGAACAGGTCCCACCAGCTAACACTGAACCGGTGGTTGTCGATAACGATCTGATAGAATTCTGTCAACAGACAAGTTCAAAGGTTAACCCCGGTGATGCTAACAAATCATATCTCGAGCCAAAACCTAAAACCGTCACTATGGCTTCTGAATTGGTGGAAAAGGTGAAAAATATCACTCTTCGTTAGTACGTTCCTCCTCACTTTACAGTGGATAACTCTCAGACGGGCTTACCAAAGATGAATACATTTTTTCAAGTGGTTGGTTCAGGTACTACTTCTAGTCCATTCAATACTCAATGCGCTACATTCAACACATTGCCACAGAACTCGACTGCAGTTAACCGCATTCCGGGGTTCAACCCAATGGGGCTGGCACAAAATTCTAAGCAACAAATCAGTATGGAGCCACTTTCTACTTACTATCCATCTAATTCTGACCGTTTTGGTTTTTCATCCACAAAGTTTGTTGACGTTAGACGTTGTGGTTTAAAAGTTTATGGCACTTCTAGTGTTACGGACTTCACCGAGAAATTGGAAGAAATGAGAATTTCCCGGAATGTCTCAAAGAAACAAATGTTTGATTCGGTATCAGAACTATTAGATGGCGATGCATCGGTGTGGTTTCGGTTTGCAAGAAGTCAAATTCACGATTACGATCAGTTTTTGCAGGAAGCACGTGTGAGTTTCTTACCAAGAAATTACGAAGAACGAATTTGGGATACCGTCAAGCGTAGTACGGAGTCTGTAGTCGTCTATGTTGCGTACATGGAAAACTTGTTTGGGAAACTGTCGCGAAAACCTAGTGAAGAGTCTCGAGTGAACTTTATTCGTGGAAAAATGCTACCACACTTGCAAATGGCGTTCGCTGGGAGGGGAATCACGGACTTGAGTTCTCTGATCTCGGTGGGTCGGGAAATTGAGGAAGTGAGTCTGAGTGCACAGGAATATAAAGCACCGATGATCATGCCTAGATATTCCGTGGAACCCGGTCTGGAATACCAACGAGTAAGCCACTCGAGGGTTTCCGCGATTGAGTCACGTCCGGAGCAACCAGTTGTTCGGAATGAGGACTATGTTCCCGCTGCCAGTGGTCCATATAGTGATAGGTCTGGACATCCAAATTCTACGTCAGTACGGTGTTGGAATTGTGGTCAAGTCGGTCATTTACGCACCGCGTGTAGACAGGCATCACGAAAGCATTGCTTCCAATGTGGAGCCCAAGGGGTGACAACCAGGACCTGTGCGACATGTTCTGGAAACGGACAGAAGAGCCACTAATTGGTCGCCCGGTGTGCTCTAATCGCCCAACTTCAGCGACCACTTTCGCCGACAATCTCCATCCTGCCTTGAACTACATCATGTCCCATTGTGAGGGAGACAATCGACCATATCTTGAGGTCGGTGTACTGGGGCTGAAATTTGAAGCACTATTGGATAGTGGCTGTAATAAAACCGTAATTGGAGGACTTGGTTGGTATACTTTACAAAACATGGGACTCAAATTCATGGGAACTAATGTTGAGTCGTGTACTGTAGCGAACGATCAATGCTGCAAAGTGATAGGTGTCACAAGCGTTCCATTTAGTTTGGAAGGAAGGGTTCGAACTCTGTAGGTATTGGTAATACTTGAAATTTCCCATACCATCATTCTTGGTGTAGATTTTTGGTTGGCAATGAACATCATTCCTATTAGATTATATATTAGATGATGTTAGATATAATCTAACATCATTCCTAACTTGCGACGTGGTTGCTGGGAATTTGATGAGTCGACTCCCCAAGTAGGTTCGGTAAGCAGTGTGGTCTCAAAGGAGATTCTGACTGTCGAACAGAAGACTCACTCAGACAAGACCATTGGAGAATATTTCATTTTACAGGGTGACAAGCTAGGTTGCACTAGTACAGTTCAACATAAAATAGTTACTACATCGGAACCAATTAAACAAAGAGCATACCGCATCTCACCAGCGATGCAGCTTCACATTGACAATGCTGTGAAAGACATGCTGGCAAACGATGTGATTGAACCTTCGGAATCCGCATGGTCTAGTCCGGTTTTGTTAGTCCCGAAAAAGAATGGCGAATATCGTTTCTGTGTTGATTATCGACAGTTGAACCGTGTAACTTATTCTGGAGAAATGCCAAATACCTCAGTTCAATTGACATCAAGTCCGCATATTGGCAAGTTCCGATCTCACCCGAATCTCGGGAATATACGGCATTTACGATTCCAGGACGTGGGATATATCATTTCAAGCGTATGCCATTCGGTTTATGCAATGCGCCAGCTACGTTTCAGCGTATGATCGATAAAATATTAGGAGCTGATCTCGAACCTAATGTGTTCGTGTATTTGGACGATGTCATCTTGGTTACGCAAGACTTTGAAACTCATATGAATTTGATTCACGAAGTTTTCAAGCGATTTCAAAAAGCTGGATTGACCGTGTCTAAGGAGAAATGTTTCTTCTGTAGGCCCGAGTTGCGTGGTCGACCGTCAAGGCCTTCACGTAGATCCTGGCACGGTGCCTGCCATTCTCGATATTCCTCCACCTAAGAACACGACCGAGATTCGACGTCTCGTAGGCGTTGCATCGTGGTATTGCCGGTTCATACCAAATTTTTCAACTTTGATATCGCCAATGACCGCTTTGCTGTCGAAGAACAGGAAATGGCTTTGGACGGATGAATGTCAGAAATCCTTCACGGGAGTCAAGAACGCCTTAGTCTCGGCCCCAAAACTGAACTGTCCGGATTTTACTATTCCGTTCATTGTCCAAGCGGACGCTTCCGCGTACGGTATAGGCGGTGTTTTATCTCAGAAGCTTGATGATGGCGAACACGTGATATGTTATGTCAGTAGGTCCCTTACTCGCCAAGAGCGAAATTACAGCACAACGGAGCGTGAATGTCTTGCGGCACTGTACACTATTGAGAAGCTTCGTGCCTACCTAGAAGGCTACAAATTCACGTTACTAACCGACCACCACAGTTTGGTATGGCTTCACAACGTACGCGAACCCACAGGCCGGTTGGCGCGTTGGGCGGTAAGATTACAACAGTTCGATTTCGACATAGTAAAAAGGGAAGGACCATGTTGTCCCTGACGCCTTATCGTGAGCAGTCCCTGAGGTATCTTCGATTGAGACTACTCAGACGGCTATTCAAGATCCTTGGTATAACCGTATGACTTCACGAGTGCGTGAAAATCCATTGAAGTTCCCGCAATGTGGTAGCTGACAAGTACGTTAGTTGTAAGTATCCTACCTTAAGGGATACTGGTGACTTTTGGAAATTGGTGGTACCGAAAGGAAACCGCAAGGAAATAATCAGCCAACATCATGATAGTACTGTTGCGTGTCATTCCGGTGTCTTTAAAACTTTTGAGCGTCTTAAAAATCGATTCTATTGGCCAAAGATGCGAATTGATGTCGCGACCTATGTTAGGAAATGTCCGGTTTGCCTCACCCGAAAAGCTGTTTTGAAAGCACCTCCTGGTGTCATGGGTAAGCACCCAGATGTACAAGTTCCTTGGCAGATGATTAGTGTAGACCTATTTGGCCCACTTTCACGTTCCTCTCAAGGCTACAAATTTATATACGTCGTTACCGACACCTTCAGTAAATTTTCATTATTTTTCCCGCTGCGGACGGCCACAGCAGCTGCGGTAACACGTATAACGAAAGAGCAAATCTTTCTGGTTTTTGGATGTCCGCAATTTTTACTTTGCGATAATGGGGTTCAGTTTTGCTCGAACCTGTTTCAGAACTTGTGTAAGACGTACAATGTCACGATCAGATTCACCCCCCTTTATCATACATTATATATTAGGGACTTTCGTGCTACAAGCCTCTACACCGCGACCTTTTCAGATCTATTCTGTTTTTCCTCGAGATCATTTAGAGTTCTTTGTCTAGCCCTGTCTTCTTTACGAGACTCCACAGGCTAGTTTTTAGAACTCCCATTAATCTGGGAGCTCTTGGTTTTTCTTCTCCCAGCGTTAGAAACCTTTGCCTTGACAAGCCCTCGCAGTGGCATAGTATGTGTTCTGATGTTTCCTCTTCTTCTTGACAGAACCTGCATAGCATTTCTTCTGCCAGGCCTATTGTACTCATATGTTTGTTGAGCCTACAGTGCCTACAGTGCCCTGTGCTACAGTGCAGTGGCATAGTATGTGTTCTGATGTTTCCTCTTCTTCTTGACAGAACCTGCATAGCATTTCTTCTGCCAGGCCTATTGTACTCATATGTTTGTTGAGCCTACAGTGCCCTGTGAGAAGTCCTACTACTATTCTAGAAGTGTTCCTCTTCTGGCTTAGTAGATAGTCTGTGAATGTTGGCTGCGGTTGTTTGATAAACTCATCCCTGGTGCATTGTTCCACCATTCTTGAGACTTCTGTTGAATCTATGATTTGGTGTTTGTTTTTAGTACAGCTTTTGCTATACCGCAATACGGTTCTGGGCCATTCAGAGCCTTACTTGCTCCTTCTCGGGCTAGTGTATCGGCCTCTTCATTGCCCCTATAACCTGTGTGTGCTGGTACCCAGGCTAGTGTCAGTCTGTTCTGACTGCCCAGCTCTTTTAGGGCTTCTATGCAGTCCCAAACAAGTTTTGAGGTAACTTGCATTGAGTTGACTGCTTTTATCGCAGCTTGGCTATCTGAGTATATGGCAATGTTTTTTCGTGAAAAATCGTGCCTTATTAGCTCTTGTGTATTGCAACGATTTCCGCTTGAAATATCGTCGCATGTTTGCCCAAGCTCAGTGAGATTTTCATCTTCGGCTTGGTTCCGTAAATGCCGGCTCCTGCACCTTCATCCGTTTTGGAGCCGTCAGTGTAGACAGCGATTTCCGCATTGATGGGAGCCCCCCCCCCCCCTTCCACGCATCCCTGTCCGTTATACTTGTCTTGAAAGTTTTGTCAAAGCTATATCTGGGAAGAATGCCATCTGATGGCATTCTTGTAACCGGGTCGTTATCCAACTCTTCATATAGCTTGTTGTAGTCTCTCCCGTGCATATTGCTAATGGGTGCTTGTCCTCTAAGCAACCTGCTCGTGACAGACCTGGCTTCGGCTTGGATGTATATGTGTAGTGGAGGTAGGTAGAGCAAGACCTCTAAGGCGGCTGTTGGGGTGGTTCTCATGGCCCCGGTGGCACTCAGACATGCTTGTCTTTGTAGTCCTCCAAGCCGTCGAACCACTCCTGCCTGCTTGGTCTTTGGCCACCATACCACCGACCCATACGTTATCATGGGTCTGATAACTCTGGCGTAAAGCCATGTAGTCATTTTTGGTTGTAGCCCCCAATTTTTTCCGCACATTCTCCTGCACAGATTGAAGGCTACAGTCCTTTTTTCTATGGTTTTTTGTAGGTGTTGATTCCAGGTCAACTTATGGTCGAAGATGACTCCTAAGTATTTTGCCTCTTGGGCAAATGGAATTTCTATCCCGTTCAGGGCCGGTGACCCAAGTCCTTCCAGTACTTTTTTTCGTGTGAATGTGACTATTGTGGTTTTATGAGGGTTTACTGTCAGCTCCTTCTCTGTACACCACCTGTCGACTATATCTAGGGCTGACTGTGTAAGCTCCGATACTGTCCTTGCAATGGCCCAAAGTAGGGCCGATAGGTCCTCCCAGCGGACATCCCTTGTTTGCTCTAGCTGTCAGTGTTGTTCCGCCAATTTCTGATATAATGACCCTGTTCTTCAAATTGGCGTTTATCCACTGGCACAGTAGGGGATGTACCCCTTTTTTCGCTAGGGCATTTGCTATGGACTCGGTGGATGCATTATTGAAGGCACCCTCGATGTCTATAAATGTTGTCATGGCTATCTCTTTGTCTTCCAAGGACTTCGTTAGTAGCCTGTTGAGGTCGTCCAGTGCTAAGTCCGTTGACTTGCCTGGTTGATACGCATACTGGCGTTCGTTGAGCGGGTTTGTTTGTAATACCTCGTCTCTTATGTATCTATCTATCAGCCTTTCCAACGTTTTAAGTGGAAAGGTCATTAGACTTATGGGACGATATGCCTATATTGATATTGAATTTGCTGATAGCCCACCTGATTCTATTTGGTCTCGATATTTCCGTAGCCAGTCTGCATTCCGAAGCCGTCGGCCCCCTTTATCATGCTCAAGCCAATCCGGTCGAAAGGGTCAATCAGGTACTCAAGACTATGTTGTCCTGCTATATTGAGGATAATCACAAGAAATGGGACATACTGCTTCCTAAAGTGGGGTGCGCAATTAGAACGGCTGTACATGAGACGACTGGTCTTACACCTTTCTTCACGAATTTTGGTCGCGAACATGTACCTACCGGCAACGGATATGGGAAACCCGAAATTGATTCGGAAGACACACCTTCCCCTAGTAGGGCTGCCATTGTCGAGGAATATTCAAACATCTTTCGGGACATAAGTCGACGGTTGAAATAGGCCTATTCTCGTTCTGCGGTACAGTACAACTTACGTCGATGGCCAGAATCTTTTCCAGTTGGCGCGCGCGTATTTCGAAAGAACTTTGTCTTATCGGATGCGGCCCAAAAATACAGGTTGCTCTTGTTGGTGAAGCCGACCATTGGCGTTCTTGTATGTTTTTTGGTGAAGGATGGTCATCCCTGGCGTATGCCTAAAGCGACTTGGACTTAGTACGGTCCCCATCCAGTGGCTGGAAATACATTTGGTGTCTTTATGTGTGAATGTATTTTCAGGTCCATGGCAGTAACATCACTGTTTGATTTGTAGTAGATATTACAGGGAGGGCATTGTATTTTATTATATTTGATGCCTCCTGTAGTGACTATCCTATGTTAGTACCACCCCTTAGTGTTCTGTTGTGAGTGGCCGAAAGTGCATTTGGTTTTCTTATTTTCTAATGCGTTTTCAGGCCCATGACAGAAACATATCCGTTCTGTTTGAGGTTGTACTTCTGAAGAACGTTGGTTTTCATTATCTTTAATGTCTTCTTGTAAGTACCTTCGGTATAAGTGCATCCCTCGAGTGTGCTATTGTTAGTTGAAATCTCGACTAAATCGATTGAGGTTTTTTTTATTGATTGCGAGTACAACAAACTTGAGGCGATTTGTTGTCATGCGTTTCAAGCCTTGTGTGTGTTTGTTTTTATTGATTGCGAGTACAACAAACTTAAGGCGATTTGTTGTCATGCGTTTCAAGCCTTGTGTGTGTTTGTTTTTATTGCTTGCGAGTACAATAAACTTGAGGCGATTTGTTGTCATGCGTTTCAAGCCTTGTGTGTGCGTATTTTGTTTTTTGTTTTGCTTGCGAGTACAACAAACTTAAGGCGATTTGTTGTCATGCGTTTCAAGCCTTGTGTGTGTTTGTTTTTATTGATTGTGAGTACAAAAAACTTAAGGCGATTTGTTGTCATGCGTTTCAAGCCTTGTGTGTGTTTGTTTTTGTTGCTTGCGAGTACAATAAACTTGAGGCGATTTGTTGTCATGTGTTTCAAGCTTTGTGTGTTTTTTTTTGCTTGCGAGTACAACAAACTTAAGGCGATTTGTTGTCTTGCGTTTTAAGCCTTACTTGCGAATAAGGGTGTTAAACTATTTCGGGGTTCAGTAATTTGATATTATTTTTGTAATTGTGAGCCGCAGGTATACCATTGCTCAGAAGAGATTTAGGGGTAAATCTCTTGGGAGTTGAGGGGGAGTTATTACGGGACGATTTCATCTCTGTAAGATGATGCCGCAAATTCAATAAGATTCGAACAATTTGTATGCCAACCTTCGAAACGCTCGAATACAGCTTTAAATTCTGGTATGAGACTGCTCGAGTACTAGACAAATTGCCATTTCTAAATCATTATTATCGCCATGAGGAACTCCTCTTACGACAGGTAAACAGATGATGTACCCAAACGCAGACTCTCGATGAGAGTTCTGTTGTCTTACAGGCTGGTTTCGATTAGAATCAATAGAAGTTATGTGCATTGTTCCGCAGACAGTGGCTTTTTATTTCTTGTGTTTGAGAACTGGTAGTGGGCTTGAAGTGCACTTTGATTTTGGAGAATTCTATGAAGGATTATGTGATCTGGTGGCTTTCGTACCAGGCCTGCACCTAAAGTCCCTTATATTTAGATCCCAAGGCATGAGTGGCCTGCGGAAGTTCTCAATTATACCTGGAAGGACGGACACTGACATGGGTGATATATCAAAACAGCTGATAATACTAACCATTTGCTGAAACCCGATTGTAAGATGGTGCATAAGCCCTAATGTTCTAGCCTGATTGTTGATTTGTGTAATCTAACCCTTCTAGTAACCCATATTTCTAAATGTCAACAAGGTTAAATGGAATTCTTCTTCTGGTCCTGTGTCGGACAGATCGACAGAAGGTGCGTTCGGTCGTTACAAATCTGCTTGCTTGTTTTCCTCTGACGACTCCGTGTAGTCTGCTCCGCGTTGTTCATGGGCCGTGAGAGCTCGGAAAACTCTGTAATCTGTTTCGTATTTTCCATTGACGTGAGGGCGAGAATAGACCGGTCGGGTTGATCTAGTGTCAACTCTCACTTCCTAACTATGTCGATTAAAGCCCAATATTACAACAAAAACGAAAAACCGGTCGTTGTTCCCAACTATCATTCGTGATTGTCTATGACTGATTAGTTCCGTGATTATGGGCTACGGCACACGATCTACTCCGAACGCACACTCCGTCGACAGGTGACCTCGGTAGTGTAGCAACCTTTGACATTTGAAACTATGGTTATTGGTCACAAACGTTTTAGTCATGGTCTATGATTTAATTGAATTTGGGACTGGTAGAATTTCTGTTAGGTGGAATCCAGTTAGTTGGGACGTTATTATCATCAGCGTGTAGTTTTATCGTTGAGAGAAACTATTGAATTTGTTCGGAAGTATTCGTGAGTCGTCGGAAAACCACTCATTTGCATTGCGTGTTGTGGTTTGGCAACGGACGCTATGAGCGATTTGACAATGTCTGACGCAGGCGCATGATGCCTCCTTCTTGGTGATGTACTTCCGTCGAGCTGAATCATGGCTTCTTTGCGGTTTAATTCAATTGGCGAGTTAATGCAAATTCTGGCCCTATTTTTTGTGATGTATAGGGGTGAAAATCAGTTCGCGAGGACTTGTCGGAATTTATTGTTTCCGGTTGATGACAGAGAGATCCGACCTGGCAGTCTTGATGATACGTGAGTTCCAATCGGCCATATTATTCATTTGAGATCCTAGTTATTTCTCTCTCCACTAGGAAAGGTGTGATTATTAGAAGAATTATTGCCGTTGGTACTGAGTTTGAATTCGTTCAAAACCCGTTGAGGGGATTATCACTCACGTCGACTATTCACTTCAAGTCCATCCAACATCAACAGGACTTCTTTTTTGGAGGGGCTATTGTCCGGAGAGGATATTTCAACAGGACTTTTTTTTGGAGGGGCTATTGTCCGGAGAGGATATTTTAGGGATATGACTTTTAGTACAAGACTTTGAGACAAGGACTCTTTCGGCGAAGGTGTGCCCCAGGGTCATATGACAGAGTCGTGGAAACAACTCCCTTGAAAAGAACTAACACAGGAATTGGAGGGGCATTCCGAGAATACTCTATAGACTCCTGTTTCCCTACGAGTCGTACTGGACGTCACTGCCAAGTATAGTATATGCATAGTGTGGAACAAGCAACTATTCATACCTTTTTTTTTGTTCTATTAACCTATTTTAGTGCCCATATACCTTAGCTCTTCAAGCACCTGTATTTCGTGACCCCAGGCACTTAGTTTGAGCTCTTCAAGCACCTGTATTTTATTTCGAGCCCTGAGGCATACATCTTTAGCCCTTCAGTACTCCATAGTGAAAACCCTTCAGGCTTCGCTTCTTGAAGAACACACTCTGAGACCTTTGAGCGTACCAACCCCCTTTTTGTGAACTGCGGTGATCACCTCCGTAGGGTATAATTCATTGATAGATATTTAAGATAGTATTGCAGGTGAGAATTATCACCTGATTATTTATATATTGGTACACAGAGGCACTGGTTGGTATTTCATTTATTTTATAGTGGTGTCTTCTAAAAAACCTGACAGAGGTCAACCTGGTGTTTTCTCCTTTAGAGGGAGTAATTGAAATATATTTTTTTTGTGAACAAGCCACTTTCCATTTAGTGACCAACCTTACCCACCCCACCGCCCACTGAGCTAGCCAAGTGTCTGGACTTAATAGGTTAGGTAAGGCACTATAAATCTTTTGTTACATCACCAAAGATCCCTTTCAACACCTTTCCTCCTCAAGGAATTGATCAAGTAACAATTCCCTGATCTACCCCAATATGAAATACAAATGGAAGACAATCCCAGTATGGTGTTAGGTTTGTCCTGGAACCCCTAATCTGATAACTCAGCCATTTCCTTACCGAAATCTCTTTGTGATGATACCCCTTCCAAGCGAAGAGCGTTATCAATCACTGCTCAGATGTTTGACCCGGTGGGCTTCCTGGGCCCATTCATAGTTCTCACAAAAACCACTCCCTCTTGAATTGTCCCAAGAATGGAAAATATTCATCGATTCCATTGAATCGCTGAAATTTCTTAAAATTCCTCGGTGTTTATTTTCCTCAAGGCCAATTGTAAAAATCCAAATCCACGGGTCCGCTGACAGCAGCGAGCGTGCTTACGGTTCATGTTTGTACTTCAGAACCACTTATTCTGACGATACTGTCACGACTATTTTAGTCACTTCCAAATACAGAGTAGCACCACTAAAAACGGTTACTCTTCCTCGGCTTGAATTGTTTGCAATGGTATTTCTTACCAAACTCGCACATAAAATCATCAAAATTTTCGACAAAGACTTACCTTTCGAATCCATAAATTTATGGACTGATTCGCAGATAGCTCTGTACTGGATTCAGTCTCATCCATCTCGTTGGCACACTTTCGTGGCCAACCGAGTATCCCAAATTCAAACTTCCTTGCCACAAGCTCAATGGAGACATGTCCGTTCTAATAAAAATCCTGCAGACTTAATTTCTAGGGGCGTACTGGCTCCTAACCTCCTGAACTCTGAGCTGTGGTGGCATGGTCCTGATTTCCTCTCCGAAGTAAACCTAGATTCATCTAAATTTGACTTGAAGCCCCCTCCAAGTGTTGTACCTGATCAAAGGAAGAACAAGCTACAAGTACTAGTAACAAGTACGCAAGTTAAGGACGAATTTTGGAAAAAATTATTCGAAAGATTCTCTTCATTCAACAAATTACTCCATACAGTGTCATACATTTTTCGTTTCTTGTCCAATTCCAAGAACAAAGAGACCAAATTGTCCGGTCCTTTATCTATATCTGAGATAAATTCTGCCTTAGTGCTGGTCCTTCGTAATTTGCAGTCCCTATACTTTTCCGAAGAAATTTCCGAGTTGAAATCATCCAAACCAATCTCTGACAAGGGTATACTAGCTCTCAACCCCTTCTTTAATGAGCAAGGTCTCATTTGGGTTGGAGGGCGTTTGCGTCACGCAAACGTCCCTGAACCGCAAGAACACCCCATACTTCTCCCTGCAAAAAAAGTCCGTAGTTTCCCTCCTGCTCAAGAGAGAGCATATCAGATTGGGTCACGCTGGTGCCCAAACTGTCCTGGCTAATGTCCGTTTGCAATATTGGCCCCTGAATGGAATCAGGGAAGTAAAAAGAGTAATTCATGTATGCATGAATTGTTTCCGAGCCACAGCTGCTCAACAAATCATGTCTGATTTACCTCCAGACCGAGTCACTCCCTCTAAACCGTTTGAAAAAGTAGGAGTAGACTACGGTGGCCCTTTCTTTATAAAGTCGTCACGCCTCAGAAAGGCTCCGATTATTGAATCTTATATGGCCGTTTTCGTATGGCCACTAAGGATGTTCATTAGGAGTTAGTCTCCTCTTTGTCCACCGAAGCATTCCTTCTAACTTTGAAGCAGTTTATATCCGCAGGGGAATTCCTGCTGTAGTTTACAGCGACAATGCTACGAACTACGTAGGTGCCAGAAATTACCTTCAAGAATTGCGCGAGTTTTTCGATAAACCTCAATTGTCCTAATCCTTGAAGGTTTTTGCTTCCGAAACTGGCTTTGAGTGGAATTCATGGGGTGAATGATAGTCAGCAAAGTTCCACGAACCAGCTTTATTTACCAAAGCAACAACAGTGAAAAATAATTCAACGCTCAATATAATATAGCTGTGAAATATATTAAAAAATAACTTATTTCGAAAGAAAAATTAACCATAATATAAATTCCGTCGAAAGAATTCATGCATTGGCAAATAAGCGAAACTATTATGGAGTTATCAAAATAAAATGGTCTCAAATGAAAGCTTGCTCTACTGTTACATCATATGCCCAGAAGCCAGTCACACAACAACGTGAAATTCCAAATATGTTATCTCCCAGATCCCTTTCTAAATGTGTGTCTCGATTTGTGATTTCATTCCTGTCAGTCCTAGGCTGCACCATAAAAGGCACTTCTACAGCAATGCACAAAAACACCTCGAATTCGTTCACAAATCACTAGTTCAGTTTATATCAATATAAATGTTCTCAAGTTTATATCTGAATTATCATTACCATTAACTCATATTCAAATAAAATATTCCCTCAAACTCAGAATACCCCTCAATTCGAAAATAACAGACCGCACTCCCAAATTATGATCAAACTGTTTTCACTATTATTATTTTTAAACTAAGAAAAATACCTAGAGCCCATATTCATATCCAAACTGTTACCGATCGGAAACAAACAAAACTCTCATTTAATATTCATTATTTATTATTATTATTATTATTATTTATATTAAAAGTCTAAACGACAAAAAACTACATAACTTATTATTGAACCTACATTCCCTCATCCCCACGATGGAGGGTGGTTTCCGAGACCACCCTTGTTGAATCGACGTTTGTCACACGATCCCAAAATCTGACTCCCGTCGACCGTCTTGGCTTGGACGAAATCCACGGCCATCAAGTTCCGACTTTGAAAATATTTGTAAAAGTTTTTTCGAACGGAAATGCATTAAAGAAAAACGTAGTACAGTACCTTATGAAAGGACCGAAATTATACAGGGGAAACCATCAATACATAACAACGTCAGTTTATATATTCCTTAATCACTTAATACCAACTCACATGTTCTCTTTCTCAATCATTTGTATGTTCGGTATTTCAATTTTTTACTAATGTTCGCTAAAAATTATTCAAACGTGAAAAACTCCGAAAAAGGTTATAGATTTAGTCTTACAAAACCGTGCCAAATTTGATAAAACGTCAATTCCTCGAAAATGTTTGCCAACCGCTACCCTAGGCAGAGCATCTTTCTTGATCAAGGGTCCTAATGAAAAGTGCGCGTCGGCGGCATCGCGACGCCAATCTGTAGACGTTGGCAGCAGCCAGTGGTTCCGGGACGGCGCTACGGCTAGCACACGCCGCTCCGGTTTGTCAGTTCTTTCGCGTGGCGTGTTTTGCCCCACATTATCTTGTGACTCTCGCGTTAATGTGCCAAGTGAGCGATTGCCAAGTTTTCATCGGATTTCGGTGGTGGTTTCTTGCGAATTGACTTAAAGTGTATTTTATTGATGTTTCATGTCATCAGTTCGGGCTAGGTAAGGCTTAAGTAATGCATTGAACAACTGTTGGAAGAAAGGTAGTTAGGTATCAGCTGTGTCCTCTTTTATTTTCAAAGAACTACAATTTTTATTGGAGACTGACTGGATATTAAAGAACCAACGTGACAAATAATTTACGACACTTCTGATTCCTCCTGAAATAATAAAAGGAATCCTTATACATGAGAAGGAATTCTGTTCAGAAAAAATCAGTGAACAAAAAAGAGTGGCATGAATTACTAGTATTTTGATATACAAGATCGCAAAGTAGGGCTTTTTTGTACGAGCACGAACTTTGCTGAATGAGGCAAAGATTTCAACAAAATACGCAGGTACAAAAAAGCTCTTTGCGAAAATGTATTATACAAATGTTGTTCTTTGAGAGTTATTATTTCTACAAAATGTAGCATTTGTATTATTGACTTGAATGTTTCATGAAAACAAATATTTCGATAACATAAAAAGTACCGCCTCTCCACATGTTTTCACAATCTGGAGCAAATTTCAAAAAAAAAAGAAAATTGATTATCATTTGATTGATCACTCTTCAATGCGCACCTCAAACTTTGTTCGTTTGGAATGCATTTGTTCACTGCCCGGACTCGTTTCGAGGAGTGCTTCTTGCTATGCTCGGGGATGGCGCTGCGACCAACTTATTGCTAGTTACGGCTATATTTGTAGTTGAATACTTCAAGACTTCTGTATATTATCGTTCGTTTTGTGGAACTAGATCACTCTAATGTTGTCTGACGTATCCTAGCACTGATGAAAGGTATCCACTTTGAAATATGCACGTATTGAGTTAGGTCTAATACTCAATCACTTCATTACAATTAAGCACTTACAATTGTGTCCGTGAAAGAAGTTAAGCAAATAGACGTCAGATATTGCTACGCTTCTTTATAAAAAAAGAAGAAGCAATTATAACAATAAAAAAACCACTAGGAAGCAATTGATAACATAGCAGTCACCGACAAACTCAATCCGGGTGCCATGGGTTCTATCAAACTGTTTTATTATTATTATTATAACACTGCGGCAGTGATTTGAAAAAGCAAGTCCAAAGAAAAACTGATCTTTCAGATCTCTAATGGAGATTTTTAAATGGAATTCAAAATAATACTGAAAATTATAGCACTGGTGGTATATGTAATACTGATCGAGTATTGGGTTTGCGATTGGAATGAAATGACACAAACTTCCATTCATCCATAGATATTTCAGTAATATCCACAGGTAAGAAATACCCTGTGCGGTTTTGTTCAAGTGCCTTTCAAATTCTGTTGTGATCACAAATGGTTGACAAGTGGAAAGGTCACAACTCGAAAATTACTCATATGGTACTAAAGTCTAATATGTACACAGTAACACATATTCATCAATATGGATTATCAAAAGGTAGGTGTGTAAACCATCCACGATGATAGTGGGTAACAAATATCAATAATCCTGAATAAATTCATCTGAACATATAGGTATGCCGCTATTCAACAAATAGTCTGCACCCTGAGGGTATGCAGCAAATGCCAAGCAATAATATCGAACAGGTGAATATTTTCCTGAAATACCAACCCAAACAGCACATCAACATTCAATGTACCTCCATTGTAACATCTCTGGACATTTGGACGTCCATATCAAGAATTTTTATAGACATAAACATTCAATGGACGTCCAATGTACGTCCAATGTACGATATAAAGTTCACACTTTTGGCTATACTCAAGACGTCCATTTGTGGGCCTCATTCAAACAACTGTATATCTTATGGACTCCCAATGGACGTCCAACAGATATCCATAATACGCCCATTTTTATGTGCACCGAAGAGGATGTTTGTCGTTTTGTTTTATGGACGTTCAAGGTACATACAAAACCAATATTACTGTGATACAATGGACGTCCATATTTGGACCAAATGTGATTAAAATGAGAAGCTATATAGTGCAATTTATGAATTTCACAAATTAATGTTTACACTGATGAATAGCACATACACATTACAACTTATATCACGAGTACAAGAGAGTTTTAAAAGTGTAAAACAGTTCTCCAGATATGAGACGAGAGGAATAAATATTGTTCACATGAGAGGTCCCTGCTGCTGGAATTTTATTCTTTCTTCTCTTGCCTCCAAATAGTATTTTTGAGGTTATTATATCAGTTTCACGGAGACAGTGTGTGTGATGAATATAGAGTTCAAAAATGAATAATTTTTCAAAACAAATTTTGGTATAAACAATAATAAAGTAAGCAGTCAGAATTTTGTGAAAAGAATCAAATGTTACGTGGAAATTAAAAAAAATATGGCTTCATCCTTCAACTGTAACACACTGCTGATTGTGCGAGAAAATGGCAGTTATTCATAAATGAATATTCAACCTTACTTTACCATACCTGCCGGTTTATTTAAAACGCTGAACTGATGCCAACAATGAACAAAACAAAAAAACAGTAACAAAGAACACGAGCTACTCGAACCTTCAATCACTCGTTTGTTAGAATACGACATTTGGCATTTTGACGATGCGCATGCACATTAACGATTTTTGACGCTGATTTAAAAAAGACGTCAATTGGCCATCCCACTTGGATGTCCAATATATTGTGGGCAAAGTACGTCCATTGAACTTCCTTTTTTGTTTATGACCAATTCTGTAATTCAAACTGATAACGTCCAATAGACGATGTGTGCTATCTGGATAATAAATCTAGTCTGATCGTGTAGGTTCAAATCCTAGCGAATGAAGATTTTTTCTGATGACCCGAGAAAGTACTAGGAACCGCACGGTAAAAGGTAACAACTCGTTAATCCTTGGCTGGCAAAAATTTCGACTATTGAGGGTTGCCGTTCGTAAGGAGACGACAGCTGGTTAACGGAAAAACAAAACAAAACAATCGTCCCACTGGTGTGATCAAATATTCAAATACGTAAAAAAGAACTGGTGCTTATACATGGTGAGTACTGGAAGTACAGCATCAAAAAAAATTTGAAACATTAATTCAAATTGTCATTTGGACTGAAGAATAAAACAAAGCAATTAAAATAAATTAAAAAAAAATGAAGTTAGGCCAAGAAAGGTTTCGGAATATGAAAGAACATCCAAGTAAAAAGAAATAATTCGCTCACCGTGTGCTCTACACAGAGCTGTGCCGAGCACTGACAGAAAGTGGTTCGAGCACTAAGCACTAAGTGTAAAGTGCTCCGAAATCTCGAGCACTAAGCACTTTTATTTATAAAATGCTCGCGATTACTAACACTTTCAAAAAGTAATCCCAATCAGGGAGCACCAAGCACTATGCACTTCACAGAATGTTAAATAATTAAAATAAAATTAAGTAAATCAAACTTAATTAAACAAGTAAGATTTTCACAAATAATATTATATCGCGACATGTACAGCTACACTGTAGCTTTTTAAAATGTCTATTGTAATACCGCTTTAGTAACTCACGTTACTAACAGTCTGTTAAGTGCTATGGACTATCATCAAGTACTAACCTGGTCAATTAGAAACTTAAGTTACTTCTTCTACTAACATAAGTGAAACGGCATTCAGCTTACCGCGCTATTATCACAGATTGACAATATGTATCTAAAGCAAATTTTTGAAAACATTACCATAGCAATTCCATTTTTTAAATATATCGCTAGGGTTACTGCTTGGGTTCAGTGGTTGAAAAATCTTCTGACAGAGTAGGTCCTGACCTGTTAATTGAAACTGACATGATAACCTGTTATGATAAAAAATATATCGCAAAGCGTTTATAAACTCCTCGAGATACTTATTAAATAAACACTAGTTCCGCTACGCTGTACTCGACTGAAATACTCGTTACTGAAAAGAAGTTTATAACACTTGTTACACAATATACTATTTTGAAACAGAATTGCTTAAATCAACAATTTGATTCGAATACAATTATTGTTGAATTGTTATTTCAATCAACCGGCTGCCCCCTTGCGAGCAACCATCAGGAGTCTTCGAAGCTAGGGAAGATGAAGCCCTTACCTTTTAACGTGTGATGCCATGTACGAGGTTGATGGGTGCGACGATTCGAATCCGCGTACCTTGTCATAGCAAACGAGAACACAACCTGTGTGCCACCAAAACCCATAGGAATAGGATTGAATGTTTGGTTTTGTGGTTCTCTTAACTTCGTTTTTTGGGTGTTTAACCTCACACAGTTTGAAAATGAAATTATGCAAATCAAAATCATATCGAAATGGGCCACACATGGTTGCCTCTTGAGAAGATAAGAAATAAGTGAGAAATAACAGAATGGTGATTGCCATACCGCACATTCCCTGTATCAAGATTGTTGGTACTGTTGTCCGTCTTTGCTGGTTCTGATGATTGTTGTTGTCTTTAGATTGAGTTTTGTGGACTGTAACGATTTTTTATCGTGGTTTTTATATCAAATTAAAGAAAGATTTTCAACTTGATATATGTTTGTTTTATTCGTTGTTATTCTCGTTATTGAAAACAATTGTAGTAACAGAACAATAACATCTATGTACATCCAGGATGTTGAAAATTATACATCCCGCCCGCCTTGCAATGCATAAAGCTTTCAACAAAATTAATTTACAATTAACCAATGCAAAATAAACGTAAATGTAGTATTCAAGTGTCAATTGGTAAATTACTAAGTTTTCGAACACTTCTTTTTACGATATCATTTTTAGTTTTGTTCTGGAAATAGTTCCGATACTCTGCCAACTCTCCAATGAAGATGGGGTAAGTTGTCTTCTTTCAGAATGACCAGGTCTCCGACTTTGATTTTGTTCGGTGATCTGCAGCACCACTTTTGACAAGCTTGTAAAGTTGTAACATACTTAGACGACCATCGTTGCCAGAAGTGTTGAAGAATTTGGTTTAAATGGTGATAATGGTCCAGACGATTTGAAGGAAAATAGGTGACATTTCTTTGAGGTACAGCCAGGTTAAATCGGAGGCATCACTGAATAATGGGGTCAGAGGTCGAGAATTTAGTACAGCCTCGATTTGACACAACACAGTATAGAAACCTTCATAAGTTAGATTCGTATTGCCAACTACTCGGATCAAATGTGTCTTTGCTGATTTGACAGCAGCTTCCCACAATCCTCCTTGATTTGGTGCTAGTGGTGCATTAAAATACCATGAGATTTTATTATCTAATAGAAAGTTCCGAAATTCTCCCGAATTTGACGAATTATTGATATCTTGTAATATCGATTTGAGTTCATTATTAGCACCAATGAAGTTGCTACCATTATCTGAATATATTTTGGAACAAAGACCTCTTTATACAAATTTTTTGAGACAGTCTAAAAATGAAGGGGTTGATAAATCACCAGCCAACTCGATATGAACGGCTTTTGTGGTGATACAAATAAATATATAAAGGTATGATTTCAATAGTTTTCTGGTTCTCAAACGACCATCTTTCACGAGCAGGTCCAGCATAATCTACTCCTATCACGGAAAATGGTCGAATAGGAGTCAATCTTGTGTTACGACCGGAAAATAAAACACATGCGAATGGCTCAACGGTTTATTATATTCTGACTTTTACAATACACCTAGTCAGACTCCAACCATGGATAATACTTTAGTCACTCGTTTATCATCTAATTACGCAAGTTACCCAGATAGTGTACCGATACGTTGCTTATCCTATTGGAACTAACATGTACAAGGTGATTCTTTACAACACTACAGTTACATATTAGGATGATGACAATAATAATAGTAATGGTAACAATGGTATTAATAGAACTAATAATGATAGCATTGTAAATAGCGGTCCGATCGGAAATGGTTGTCACACTTGCTTTGGGTATCTCCCATTAAGGGAGCAAAACTTTCTGGGTTCAACTTATAACAAAGAATGCATTTTCTAAATATAGCTCTTACCACATTTCTACCACTTATTATTCAATATTTCCTTATAAGGCTGGCCAAAACTGCTTGTGGACCAGCATGAAGTTTTGTTTTATGTTCGTGTTCTATCAACATAATTGTGAATTTATGGGAAGGGGGTAATTATATAGGATGTTCGACATCATAGAATAAGGGAGCATTTTTCAGTCAACCACCAACTCTTAACAACTGATTCGAATCCAAAAATGGGTTAAGAGTTAGAAGTTTACTTATTCTCGAAATAGTTTCATTATTTCTCAAACAATGGATTGCATCCAGAAAATGAGCTGATTGAACCATTTTGACAAGCACAATAAGAGATATTTCCAATTTATCGAGGGTAAGATCATCTTTTATTTCGCTTGTCTTGTTTTCCGGGTTTGAATTATGAATAAATCTCAAGATAAAAGTGAATATTCTGTGAGTTTTTGTAAAAGTTGATTATCTATCAAAAATGGATTGGTCGGTGTAACAAACAAAAAGTAGTTCAGGTTTACTACGTCTCTCAGGTGTGCTTTTTGACTGAGTATATTTACAGGCCATGAAGTTTCATTCGTAATTAAAAACTCAGGACCTGACCACCAAAGGCCTCTTTGTAACAATTCTTCAGGACTAGATCCTCTCGATATAAAATCAGCAGGATTGTGCTGTAAGGGTACATGTTGCCAAAGATGGGTTCCAGTCAACTCATGAATTTCAGTTACACGGTTTGAAACAAAAGTTTTCCAATTGCAAGGATCTGCTGCAATCCAGGAAATGACAATGGAAGAATCGCTCCAATAGAATGTATGAATGTTGTTCAGATTTAAAGATTGTTCAACTTTTTTTATTAATCTTGCCAGTAATACGGCCCCTCGAAGTTCTAAAAAAGGAAGTGTAATAGATTGTTTGGAAGGAGCAATTCTTGATTTTGCGCACATCAATGTAGAACGACGAGAACCGTTCTGATCGATACATAAAAGATATATTCACGCTCCGTACGCTTTTTGACTTGAATCTGAGAACCCATGAATTTGTTGAACGGAGGAATGAGGAATTGTAACCTGCTTTGGAATTTTAATAAGATTAAGTTTCATCAGTTCTCTACAATATATTGACCAGGCTTTATATAAATCGTTGGGAACTTTTTCGTCCCAACCGATTTGTTCTTGCGAAAGTTTTTGTAATATAAATTTTGCTTGTACTACTACTGGTCCGATAAGTCCCAGAGGATCGAATATTTTAGCTATATTACTAAGTACTATTCGTTTTGTGACTAGTTTTGATCCTTCGAGATTAGATTTGAATATGAATTAATCATCGTTTGGGTTCCAAGCCAATCCCAACGTTTTGATAGTTTCATTTCCGGGAGTAATGTATTCGAATAGGTTTTCAAAATCATTTGCATCGATATTTTCTAGTAGTTCGTGTCGATTGGAAGCCCATTTGCGTAAGTGAAACTTGCCCGATTCAAGGATTTCATTTATTTGATTTTTCAGATTTGTTGCTTCTTCAATTGTTTCTGCGCCGCTGATCAGGTCATCGACATAAAAACAATTTTTGATAATGTTACTTGCTTTAGGATATTTTTCTTAAAAATCAATAGCAGTTTGATTTAATGCACGACAAGCTAAAAATACAGAACTTGCTTCCCCATAGACAACTGTGCACAGCTGAAAATGTTTTAAAGTATCTGAAGTATTCTTGCAAGTCTCTATATAATGGGTCTATTCTCACTAAACGTTTTCTCGACGTCTGCCGTAAATACAACATTATGCATACGAAAATTCAACACTATTGAGAATAATTCTGGCTGAATTGTTGGCCCTACTTTCAAAACATCGTTTAATGACGACCCCGACGTTGTTTTGCACGAAGCGTCAAATACTACACGTAACTGTCTTGTTTGAGGACTCCGTCATGTGGTATGTAGTATTTCAATGGGTGGGGGTCATCATTTTTAAAGATAATTTGATACATGTGCCCAAGTCTTTCATATTCTGACATGAACTGTGCATATTCAGATTTGAGTTCTGGATTGTTAGAGAATCGTTTTTCGAGCAATTCGGACCGTTTTGTAGCGATTTCAAGAGACGAACCAAGTTTTTCAAATTCTGATTTGAGAGGTAGACTAACTATAAACGTACCATCCGCGTCCCGTTTGTAAGTGTTTAGAAAATGTTCTTCACACTCTTTTTCTTCTTTAGAATATGTTTGTAATCTACCAGCTACCTCTTCTATATTCCGAAAGCGTTCTAATTGATTATTCAACTCTGTGTTAGTAATGGATATATTACAAATTACCTTAGAGTTATAAGACGTACTAAGAGGCCCAGATAACACCCAACCCAGCTTAGTCTGCTGTAGAATCGGATGATTTCTTTGTTTGTACAAAGTATGTCGAAAAATACACCCGCACCCAATAAAACATCAACCTTGCTAGAGTAGTTACAGAAATCATCCGCTAAGATAATTTCAGTGGAGATACTCAAACTTGATATGTCGAAAGAAACTTGAGGCAAATTTTCAGTGATTTTGTCGATTATTAAAAATGTTTCATGGGAGGTGTATTTTTCATCGGTGGAAAGTAATGTGGTATTGATGTGTGATATACTGTTCAAACAAATATTGAGATCAGCCACTGGAGTATTAATACTTACAGTTTTCAACTCAAGTTGTTTAGCTAAGCTCTTAGTTATGAAATTTGATTGGGACCCGCTATCCAACATTGACATTTCCTTCAATTTCTCACAAAATTGATTATAATGTTCTCCATTGCAAAAGGAACAGATAAGTTTGTTGGTAGACAAATGAGAAAGTGATTTGTATAATAATGGTTTTGCTTTGATTTCAACTGTTTCTAGCCATTTGCATCGTTTTGAAAGAAATGTTGTTAATTCGATAATAGTTAGATTATCATTCTTTCATTTGTTGTTCCCACTCTTGTTTGAAAGGGGAACCAATTTTTGATGTCAATATGTATATCAAAAGTGTATCCCAAGTATCAGTTTGTTGACCCAGTGCCGACAATGCTCTAAAATTTTCATTAAAATTATCCAGAAGTTTTCTGAGAGAAGTAAATGATTCATTTTTCACAATAGGTAGATCAAATATCGATTTAACATGAGTATGAATAATTAGTTTTTTGTTTTCATATCTTTCTTGGAGCATTGTCCATGCGACATTCTAGTTGTTATTAGAAATATCCAATGCTTATATTACTTGGGCAGCTTCACCCTTCAAACAGGATTGAAGATAATAAAATATTTGAATGTTAGGAAGTTTGCGATTATCATGGGTAAGACTCGTGAAAATATCATTGAAAGTCATCCAGTGGTTATAATGACCGTAAAAATGGGGTAAGCTGATGTTTGGTAGTTTTACCTGACCCTGTATACCAACATCCTGAGTATCTGATTCATTTGTATTCGGAATAGCTTTAGGACTACCATGGTTACCTGTGTTATGTGAGTCGTGTAAGCTGATGTTTGGTAGTTTTACTTGACCCTGTATACCAACATCCCGAGTATCTGTCTCATTTGTATTCGGAATAGCTTTAGGACTACCATGGTTACCTGTGTTGTGTGAGTAAGGCACTGAAATGACAGAAGAGCCATGAGAATGTTTCAAGTTGAGGATTTTTTGTTTTGCGAGACCCGTTGCTGTGAAAAACGAATCTTCGAAAGACTGTCTTTCTAAATCATCAACCGTTTCATTCGGAAATGACTCTATTTCCGACTGTATCTCTTCAAATTGATTTAATGCATCACTGATTTTGTTTAAACGTATTTGTAATTCATGAATAGTCGAAGTTTTTGAATCAGATGAGTTGACTGCATTAGAAAATCGAGTTAGTTGGCCCTTGATTGTGGCGCGTTTTGCTTTAAGCTTTTGAAGATCTGCCATAATGTATTGTATAAAACAGAGTACTTACTACTCAAGATTCTCAGGAAAGGTGTAAAGGATACGATTTCATAGAGGGAATGGAGTGACTGACAATTTTTTTTTGCTTAGATGTTTTGCGTTTATTTTTGACGTTTTTTGACAAATCCTCTTTTCGACTGAAATCTGCTCGAATTTACCAAAATGTTGGGACTGTTGTCCACCTTTGCTGGTTCTGATGATTGTTGTTGTCTTTAGATTGAGTTTTGTGGACTGTAACGGTTTTCTATCGTGGTTTTTATATCAAATTAAAGAACAATTTTCCACTTGATATGTTTTATTCGTTGTTATTCTCGTTATTTAAAACAATTGTAATAACAGAACAATACATCTATGTACACAGGGTGTTCAAGATTATACAAAGATAGCAAATGTTACCCCAACGAAAGTTTTGGCAGATTTCTTTTGACTTTCGGCAAAGAAATGTTGCATAAGAACGTGAACAAAAGTTTTTTTTTTGGTGGGGGTGCCGCCGGGTATTAATATCTGCTCCGACTTCACGTTTCGACAAGATTTATACGGAAAGGCTTAGTGCTTAGTAATCCCGAAAAGTGCTTATCTGCATACCAGTAGCCAAAAAGGAGGAATCCAAGGTATTTATCATCAATTTGACAACAAAACGTATTCAAATCAAGAGAACAAACTCTCCTCAACGCTGTTACTATAAGCTGTTGTCAATTCTAACCCAAGAACCCGAAATTTCACTTCACAAAACTTTTCGTGCATAAATAATCAGTGAACTTTCTTAAAAACCTTCACTTTTTATCACTTTTAAACTGAATTCACTCCATTTAAAGGACTATTATTAAGCATTTTCTTGTTTGGAAAATATTTCAATTCATAGTAGTAAAAGCTAGGTTAGGTCAGCTTTTAACTTTGGGAACGGAGGCAAAATTGCAGAAATCACATTTCACTGGTGCTATTCAGCCAATTAAATATACTCAAAGCTTGTACAAGGTTTATTGATTGTCTAACTTCTGGAGATTAAAGTATTAAAATCAAATGTACATGAAATTCGTCTGATTCTTTTATTTCTTGGCGAGGGCGAGGCGGCTGGTTGTGATTATTCAGTATATAACTATAAGAGAGACCCATGGAATTTGCAGTTCGGCCAGTTCTCATCGATATAAGAAAAATATACCCCTTTGGAAGAAATTTCTGACAACTGTCACTTTTCGAAATCAGTTTGTCAAATCTTGGAGAAAAAACCTATAATTCGAGTGGAGTAGAATTTGATGAACCAGTTCATCCAAAAGCTAAGTATCCATACAATATATCTTTGATATTTCAATCACATAATTTGATCAGTTTTCACAACTTGCTTGTAAGCATTCTATTCTTTCTGGTTAATTTCGTAGTTGTATTTCATTCAATCCAATGACTGCTAACGATGTTCCTTCTTCTTCTCTTGATAACATATTCTGTAATATTTGTGAAAAATACTTCAAAACAACGAAAGGTCTCAACATTCATAATGGTAAAGTTCATAAAGTTTCAGCTTCAGCTTTCACACAACCTGTCAATTCTGTTTTCTTGCCTCATTCTATTAAAGATATGTCATCTTATACTACATTTCATTAAAAATTGTCCACATTGTGACGATCCAGTCACATTATGAAAAAGATTCCTAAATCCGCTAGTAAACATTTGGTTCCCTGCCTGGTTCGATGTCTCTCTACAACAGCCTCTGAGAACATTGATCTTCTGTTCTTATTCGTACTTGGTAAAACATCTCCCGGACACCTCCATAAAATGTTATGTTTCTTTGCCTGAATCTGCATAAAACTGCGAACAAGAGTTGGAGTACGTCTGGTCCAGGCAACAGATTGTCGTTCAAACTAACACCATTGGCCTTGGCAGCAGCGTCAAAGACGAGCCTTATTTTGCATGGCTTGTTCGGATTCGTAGTGGCAAAGTGCGGTAAATACCGAGTTCGAGATGATTGTTGGCTTCTGAGGGTGATAATTTTCTCAGATACCCCTTGTCCAGATAGGAGCTGATCTTTTCGGAGTAAGCTTTTGAAAAGACTTCGTCTCTTCGACATTTTCTCTCAATGCATAAGAGTATTTGCAGTGCTGTACTCTTACTTTCTGGAAGATGGACATTTTTATCTCTCCAGAGCAGACCGATTTCATTTTTGTTCTCACCATCCAACCTTTCGGCTGTTGCTTGCATTACTTCAATTGCATCCAGTTCCTCTTTGTTGATTCTCCTTGTAGTAGGCATCACTCCATAAGAATCAGTGGAGAAATATTCCTTAACCAATTCGTGGAGTTCATCATCGTAATTTTTCGAATAATCACATATATGGAACACGTGGATTCTGTTGGAATTTTTGTCTTCTAGGAAACAGGGACCATGTAGAGACCATCCTAACTTGCGCTTTGTTGCAACTGGTAGCATATTCTGAGAATTTTGACTGGAATACGTTTTTACAGGTACTATTAGGTTTATGTTGTCCTGGCCTATCAGGTATCAGATAATGTGAAATACTTCAATGTTCAGTTTATAAGTCGGTGTGGTCCACTAAATGGATATTCCAGAGGTTTTTTGACTGAATCAATTCTGACAAAAACATCTGAACAACTATCCTGTTCTTTGAAAACAAAAATCTGACTATTATCAGATCAGATTATTGGTTTTGAAGAATCCATGAGCCCTGTGAGGCTTTGTAACAAATCTTGAGAATTTTATTGATAGGATTTCTTTAATATCATGTCTCCTGGGATCCTCAATGTTGTACCTGTACCATATACCAGCTGAGCACTTCTAAATCTTCCTTTAGATTTGTTATCAACCCCAGCAATATCGTTGGTAACACTTCTCTGTATTTCTCTGACGCTTGATATTGAATTGCTGCCTTTAAGTGTTCGATGGAATCTCTCTATCATACCGTTAGCACATGGATGACAGAGGTTAGTTCTGCAATGACGGATTCCTGAATGTTTCGAAAATTCTTTGAAGCGATTTGACTCGAACTGACGACCTTGATCCGTTGTTATTTTCAATGGAATTCCAAACCTAGTATTCCATCCATTATAAAAAGTTTTTGCAATAGTTTCAGCAGTTACATCTTCAATGGGAAACACTTTGGGCCATCTGGTTTATCTATTTATGCAAGTTAGACAATAGTAAAAGCCATTGGATGGTGGTAGTGGGCCAATTATATCGATGTTATCATGTTCGAATCGAGATTCTGGCAGTTCAAATGGACCTTTAGGGCTCGAAACATGTAGGATAATTTTCGATTTTTGACAAGCTATACAATACCAAGTCCACTTTCTGACATCTTTGTCTATATCAGGCCAGACGTATTTTGTGTTCATCATGTTAACTGTGGCTCGAACTCCAGGATAGGATAAGTTATGAATTTTGTTGAATATCTCTCTCCTGAAAAGACCAGGAATATAAGGTCGTAGAGTATCAGTTGAACAATCGCAAATTGCAGTACTATCAGGAATTTCAACTTTTTTTAAATTGAGTGACGAATTTCCATTCAGTAGTCTATCTATCTATCTACTTCTTGTGCCTTTTGTAGAGTCATGTAACATATAGGTTCTCCAATAGTTATGGTTGAGATTCTTGAGAGGGCGTCTGCTACAACATTTTCATTTCCTGGGATGTGCCTTATATCTGTAGAAAATTGGCTGATAAAGTCGAGATAGGGTATTTGTCGAGGACTTGAATTTTCAGATTTTTCAGTGAGAGCGAACGATAAGGGTTTATGGTCACTGTAAATAATGAAACATCTTCCCTCAACGTATCTGAAATGTTTGATTGCCTCATAAATTGCTAAAAGTTCTCGATCATAAGTACTGTATTTTTTTTGTGAAGTGGTAAATTTTTTAGAAAAAAATCCTAATGGATGCCAGGTCTCGCATTCCTTTTGTTGAATGGCAGCTCCAATAGTTGTATCCGATACGTCCACCATCAATGACAGGGGAGCATCAGCTGAAGGATGTGCAAGTAGAGTACTCTTCGCGAAAGCGTTCTTCAATTTGTAAAAGGTTTAATTTTGCTCTTCTGTCCACTTCAACGTCATGTTCTTTGATGGGTTGCCCTTCTGGAATTCATTCAGAGGTGCTTGGAGATCAGCTGCATTTAGAATAGAAGTGCGATAATAATTTATCATACCAAGGAATCTTCGCAGAGTAGTCAAATCTTGTAGTTTGGGATATGTGAGAATAGTTAAAAAAATTCTATTTGTTGGTCTAATTCCTTCTTTCGAAATTACATAACCCAAAAATTCTATGAAAGATTCACCAAACTCGCATTTTCCTGGATTTATAACTATACCATGGTTCTCTAATTTTTGAAATACAATTCTGAGATAATTTATATGTTCTTCTTCATTATCAGAAGTTATAAAAAAATTATCGATGTATGGAAAGCAGAAGGCGAGGTCCTAGTTATCTGATGTATGTACCTTTGACAAGTTTGAGCTGCGTTTCGTGATCCGAAAGGTATCTTCAGGTATTCAAAGAGTACGAATGGTGTAATAATGGGTATTTTCTGTATATTTTCTGAAGAAACAGGAATTTGATGAAAAGCTTTCACTAAACCGATTCTTGAGAAACAATTTAACCATTTAAGATGAAGGTAAAATCCTTGATATTGGATAGAGGATACCTATCTGGCACTGTACATGCATTCAGCAATCGATAATCTCCACAGGGCCTCCATTCTCCATGTGTAGGGGACTAGCCCAATGGCTCTTGACGGCTAGAAGGTATTTGAATTCTTTTTTTAGCCACTAATAACTTGTTTGGATTCAAACGACGAACTTTGCAGTGAACGGGCTGAGTTTTAGTAATGAATTGATGGCAAATTTTGATCGATTCCATTGATCCATTAATTGTCGTTCTAGTTAAATTCGGAAATTCAGACAATATGTTATGGTATTCGGAATTTTCCCTCGTGTTAATACAAGAAAAATTTTCAATCCTGCATAATCGCCCATAAGATGAGAAGTTTCGAACTGTCTGGTAATTTGTTCACAAATTCTTTCAGAAGTTGAGGGTTGTAGTATTATCTATAATTATCGAGTGACTTCATGGTTGCAACAAGATTACACACTTCGTTTGAAACGGATATCAGTTTGTCTATATTGAGTTCTTTCATATGAGGAATTGCAGTTATTTTGGATACAATAATGTCTGTTATAAGTTGGCCGAATCGCATCTTTAGAGTTTTCATAATCAGATTAAGATTTTTACTTGTCATCATCATGGCAGATAAAGAGGATTTTGCTTCACCTTTCAGAGACTTCCGCAACTTGACCATGATTTCATCCTCGCTGTATTGACACATTGTGGAAATTCTCTGATATTGTTGGTGAAACAGAGACCAGTCTTGTGGATTGCCATCAAATATTGAAAAGTTTTTATCAAGGGTTTGCCTGGCAAGAATTTTCTCTTGTGTTACTGGGTTCGCTGATTTGATGGTTTCTAAGATGGTTGGCACAACATTTTCATCTCATTAGAAACGTGTTCATTCGACAATTCAGCTAATTTCGGATGAGATTTCACGTGACAATCTATTCCGCTATATAAATTATGTTTGGTTTTGACACTTGCAATTGAAGTTTTGTCGCCAGTTTTGATTGTTTCGTGGTGAATATCAATTTTCTGGGAATCAACTGCTTCATTTATTACTACTAATGGCAATTCAATGTTTTCTTGAACCCATTCTTGCACTTTGTGGAATCGTGCAGAGGTCTCTGATGAACTACAGGATCGGGATTCATTGGATTCAAAGTTTACTTCTAGTTCCGCTTCATGTAGTTTATGCTCCATCCGAATCAAACGCATTTGGTTCCCGATTTCCCACTACTTCTGTTGTAGATGTTCTTGCTGTTTTTCTAACTGTTGTCTAACATTTTCTGTTTCCAAGTTGAGTCTCATTTTTTGGACGTTGAGGGTTGCTTGGGACCATTTCGAACTCTCCACAGAACTTTCGTTTCGTTTCGTTTCGTCACAGACTTTTCCTTTGGAACTTGCTGCTACAGACCTTTGGTCATGTCTGTCTAGAGACACCGAGGACTTGGATGTGTCCGCCTTCTGACCCATATGATTTCTATCCGGTTTTCCAAAGTTTTCAGGCCATATAAAGTCGACTGACAAACTTTTATTAATGCAAGCGTTTCTTCTGTCGGGTTTCGAAGATTGATTCTCAATTTCTTGGTAACTATCAATATTCGTCGAAGGACCAATGTGTTTGCTGGAAATTATAGTAAATTCTCAATAACTTTTTCTTTCTTTTTATTTCAGATCAATATTGACAAATCTGTCTAAATTCAACAACTGAATAACTCCTTTGTCAAATAAAAAGTAACAAGTGCATTTCAAATATTTTATTATATTTTGATGAGACTGAAACATGCACAGAATGTTATCACTTTGTTATTTAATTTTTATACATCTAATATCCATTTATTTATATTGTAGCCCTCTAAAAAGCGATTAACATACGCGAAAGCTCGGGTAGCAGAAAAGACCAACTTCTTTGTCACCACTGACCGTATCACCGATAGAAATAAGTTCATATAAATATATATAATATAGTAGGTAGTCTCTTTGCTGACTGGTTGAGAATAAAACCAGTTAATATTGGGATTGCAGCAGGTCAAAAGAGATATTTCAACCTTTCGTATATTTCTTATATACACCTGAAGAATACATGTCAAAATTACATTATTCGATATGATCTTCATGAAGTGAGAAGTGGTATATTGTAAAAAATATGGTTGTAATATAAAAGAGGCAAAATCATATGCCTTACATGCAACTATGCAACATGCAACTATAGGTCTCATGGATAAGGTAGGTTTATGTATTTTTGGTAAAGAATAGAATTTTGGAGAAATGGCATTAGAGCATGTGAGTTTCTTTTTAGTGGCATCATCAACTGGATTTGTGTGTAATATAATAAAGTCATTAGCTTTACTTTGTATAGTAGTAGTAGGATCTTTCGGTAATTCAACATAAGAACCACTGTTAACAATTATGCCATTTGAAAGATTTAAATAATGTTCTTCTTCCATAACTACTGTCACATTACCTTTGTCGACTTAAATCAAAATCAGGTTTGGATTGCCTTTAGGATTTTTTTTTATTTTAAAAGTAAATTACAAAAATAGAAGAATGTTGATTTAATTGGATATGGTTTGTTATAATATTTGTTGCTCTCGCTATAGTGACATGTTAGAGATATAAAAGAACCAATTTGGTTTAGTTTTCAATTTTTTTTGAAAATGATTGTTCTTAAGATTATTAATTTTGATTAGATTTTTATTTTTTACATTGTGGTTCATTTTATTACAGGATCTTGGTTGTCTACTCTGAAAATTTTCAAAAATCAGTTCAGTGGTAAGAGAAATAATATAATAGCTAGTTGTCATTAGAGAACACTCTAAATTTTCAATCAAGAAATTTAATTGTTAATTAATTTTATTCCTACTTGGCCAGGCTAAAATAATAGCTCATATACCTGCAATTCACGTTATTTATCAAAAAGAATTGAATGTAAAAGTTGTAGATAATTAAAAAGTCTATAACTTTGATTCAAACAAATTTTACACAAAACTTCTGCTGAGTAAAATACGGAAAACAGATATTTTAGTTTTTATTTTTTATTTTATTTTTTTTATTATTTTACGTTAACAGAAATTGGTAGGATTGTAGTATTTTTCATGCCAAGCAAGAATATATTTTATTTTTGGCAAAAAGTTCAGTGGTTTTTAATAAATTAATGATTTTCGCGAAAAACCTGAAAAAGTTTTTTTTCCATTGTAGAGAGTTCTGTTGGGGTGTATTTTTTTCGAAAAGACTTCAATTTTCATATAAGAGAAAAAAATATACTACCTCAATGGAAAAAATTTGTGGAAATTGCAAAAAACTGAAAAATCGAATTCTGCTAATATCGACTTTCTCAGTATAGTTACAAATTTCATATTATTTTTAGAAATACGGCTCAGAAATTCTCAACAAATATTATTCATAATATTTTTCATGAATATTCAAGACTATTGAAGACTTTCTCTTCATATAATTGAAATGAAGTGATGATTCAGTGAAAGAAAATGTACAATAACTTACTAATTACGTTGAAAAGGGAAACATTCTCAATGAAAATTAAAAAGTGTGATTTATTTGTAATATCTAACAGAAAACAACTACCTCCCCGGCACATGCTTCAATTTTTAAATCTTTCCCATACGCGAGATATACGAGATTTACCTTACTATGGTGTGTCAGAGGCAGCGTATATAAGTTACACAAAAATGAGGGATATGGGAAGATCATCTATCAAGTACTTTTTCCAACGGAAAAGTTACTTTTCCGCACGATTTTTCATTTTGGAAGTTGCACTTTTCCGTACGATTTAAAATCGTTCGGAAAAGTTACTTTTCTTACGATTTTTACTTTTCCGTACGATTTTTACTTTTCCGCGCGATTTTTGTATTTTTGAAAATATTTAGGACTAACTAAATGATCTATGTAAATATTCTGTCTCATTAGTCATTTTGTAGCATTATTATAAAAACTTGTTTATTAAAAACCTTGTTTTTTCATAAATAAGATGGACAAAAACACTCGTAGGAAAAATATTGTACCTAACTTTTACGAAAAATGTCTTTTCCGCCCTTAACGGCTTGCTCGAACTCCGTTCCGCGTCGTTCGTGCATCTGTCGTCACGTGCGGAAAAGTACTACTTTTCGCACTTTTTAGGTAAATAACTATTTACTGTTAATCCAGTACTTTTTACTGTAAATCTAGTACTTTTTATGGAAGCTGCTTCAGTAAGGATCTTCTACTTGTCAAATACGCTATTGTGCCATAATAAATTTTGCTACGAATGAGTGATCATTGGTGGTAGGATCAGCTCCCCCAGATTCGCCCATAGCGTTTTCATTAAATTGAGACCATTATTACAATGTTGTTTGAGCTGCCGAATATGAGCCTTTCATTCCTTCACAAATAGTCCGTATAATTCCAAATTGGGTTATGTTGAAGTGTTTCGTTTTTGAAAGAGCATGTATTTCGTTTTCGAAAATGAAAACTGAAATCCAGTTTCAAGGCACCACCACGTTTATAATTTTCTTATTGTAGTGAAGCAATTTTTCCGCTTCGAGATATCTTGTTGCGTTGTTATTTCGCGTCCTTCGTGAATGAGATATGATATGATATAGTGTGTGTCGATACCTTTGATCTTCCTTATTTTGTAACATGTGTTGGTCATGGGAGTCGAACAAGTTATTAATTATTGTGGAGACAAACTGTTTCCAGGAGTTCCTTTTAAAATTAGAGAATTAATCTGGAATTTAAATAGAATTGTTAGGGTTCTTTTCATAATTTTTTTCAAAATAAATTTGTTTATCCAACACATGACAGTTATGACTGTCATTATTAATGCCATTTTAGAGAAGTAAACTATCAAATAACTCACTAGTGTGTTTTTTGATAGTTTACTTGTTTAAAATGACATTAATAATGGGTCATAACTGTCATGTGTTGGATAAAACATTGTATGCCACTCATGTGTTATGTTTCCTAAGTCACTTTAAAATTTATAAATCTTTCTCGCGTGACTTATTTTCAACATAACGCACTAGTACCATAAATAACTATTAATCTAAATATAAGAGATTATAATTATTATCTTCATAGTCCTATCACAGAAGCCATGTTGAAAAAAGAAATAATCACTGCATTTATAAGTTATTCTGCATTGTCTTTTATCGAATCATTAAAACTTCATCTAACTTCATTTAACTTCAGTTAGATGAATAGAAAGTCTTCAATAGTCTTGAAAATTTATAAATAATATTATGATTAATATTCATTGTGAATTTCTGAGCGGTATTTCAAGAAATAATATGAAATTTTCAACTATAGTAAAAAAGTCGATATTAGCAGAATTCGATTTTTCAGTTTTTCCTCAATTTCTACAAATTTTTTCCATTGAGGTAGTATATTTTTTTCTTTTATATGAAAATTGAAGTCTTTTCGAAAAAAATGTGTTCCCACAGAACTCTTTACAATGAAAAAAAAAAACTTTTTCAGGGACTTGAAAAAAACGAGGTCTTTGCGAAAATCATCAATTTCTTAAAGACCACTGAAATTTTTGACAAAAATAAAATATCTGCTTGCTTGGTGTGAAAAATACTACATTCATGCCAATTTCTGTTATCGGAAAGTAACAAAAAAAAAAAAAATAAAAAATAAAAACGAAAATATTAGTTTTTCGTATTTTGCTCCGCAATTTTGAGGTTATGTGAAAAATTTGTTGAAATCAAAGTTGCAGATTTTTTAATTATTCACAACTTTCAACTTTTTTTGATGAAATACGTATTTACGCTGCAAATCATGAAAAACCGATTTCACCCCCTTTTATCCCCCACCCCTACTCCACTGCAAGCATTCAGATGTTGAATTTTTGTCCCCACATTAGTTAAACCTTTTTCTACCCTTCGAAACCTAGTTTACCCTGTACGGAATTTTTCAATAAAAAAAAAGTAATTCACCTGGTCTATAACCTGTAATTCTGCTGTTCAATATTAGCACGACCCTCTTGTCTGAAAAGTAGGTTCTCTAATGGTCTTACAGACCATCAGATAATGACATATTTTGCTGACTCATTTTCTCGTTTTAGGGATTTTAACCACTGAAAATTATGTCAGTGTTGAGCTCAAAAAATGAAAATTTAGCGATCGGACGTGTGCTAGGCATCTGAAAAAAAATCCCAAAATTTTCCGGCCGGAAAATGTACTTAAACAGCTGATTGGCTTATGGGAATTTTCTGTCGGGTTCCTAACGATATCAGATTTCATTCTGTCGATTGCCATAAGCGAGAAAATGCGTCAGCGACCGAGTATTCTTTAACAAGATGGCTCCCTTATTTCCACCCTTTAAGGACATTCAAAACTTATGGCTTTGGTTTTTCACTATTAGATTGTTCCTACCTGTTAATGTGTTAAAATGACATAAATGAGAGATTGAAAAAAAAATATTTTTTTTACACAAAAAAAAAATCAATTTTCCATATGCCTAGCACACGTCCGATCACTAAATTTCATTTTTTGAGCTCAACACTGACATAATTTTCAGTGGTTAAAATCCCTGGAACGAGAAAATGAGTCAGCAAAATATGTCATTATCTGATGGTCTATTATTGTATTGTATTAATTATACTTCTCATTCACACAAAAGGGTTTTTAAAAACTTTTTATTTGAACAGAGTAACAACTTATAAGTATAAAATATTAGTACTGAACTATTACAATTACATGCATGTATTTATATTCAAAATTATTGATGACATCTGCAAAGTCGGCAATAATTTAGTGCTGTTGTCCATGGGTCATCGAACAATAACCTGCTGATGTAAGGGGTTATCGAACTGTAACTTCTCCATCCCCTGAGGAAGTCTTGTAAGGGACGAACAAGACTGAAGATGATGATGCTTCGTTTTCTGGAGATGGTGGATCATCAGTGGTTGGTTGTTTCTTCGGATGCTTTTTCAATCTGTAAAATACGAAGAGGATGATGATGGTGAATACGATATAAATAGGAGTCATCCAGAAATGACTAAGGTCAGATCGCCGGGTTTCTTCTGGTATGAGTTGTAGCCTTTCCTCTTCTAGAGTCAGATATTGCAGCTTGTCCAGTGGAATTTTGTCTAATTTCAGCGGTTTGAACTTCAGGGAAGAGTTGATGTGGACTGTCTTGATATCTGGTAAGGTCAGTGGTTCTTCCAGGATGACGGTTTTGGTGTTAATGAATGCCTCGTTGTTGGTTTTGAATTCACAGCCTGGGGGAAGTTTTATCAGATACACTCCCTCAAGAACCATTACTTTTGTACAGGAACAATGTGTAGAGATCTTCGTAGCCTGGGGAAATATTCCTATATAATGGGCTTCTGACATGTCCAGGATCAGAGTTGAATTTATCGAAACTGGAACGTGTTCACATCTTGCTTCTTCATCCGTTATTTCCAGCATCTGGGTAACACAGTCTGGGGATCTTCCAGTGTCTTGAAGAAAATTTTCTTCGCATAGGTATTCGAGGCCAATTCGTTCACAAGGTAAATTTAGGTATTGATAGAGGTTAGGACTAACTGTTAAGTAAGGAGTTGGTGGAATGAATATCGTTGAATTTTGTGTTGGAATGGAAAATAGGTGAAAGTAGGTAAACGTTTCAGGAAATATTAAGGGAACATGATGGATGAAAACAATTTTATGATCTGTGTGGTAGGCATCTATTTTGATGACGTCGTAGTACTTATGGATGTCATCCTCCTGGTTATAGAGTAGCTGGTTTTCTGAATGATAGGTGAGCATTGTCCTTATGATCCAACTCAGATCTTCGATTTTGAGAACGCTGTTATGGACTGTATTTATCCTTGCGAAGGATACTGCTGTTTCTAAGTCGTTCAGTATTTGTAAAATAACTTGAAGTATCAGGTTAATTTGATCCAAAAGGTTTCTGGTTTCTAAGTAGTGATTGAAGTCGAAAACGAATTTGTTGAGATCAGTCTCAATTCTGTTGATTTCCATTGAGATGGCATCTTGATTGTGTGTTAGTAACGAGATGGTTTCGTTGTAACCTTCCAGAATCTTGGTGTTCAAACTTGTGTGTTGATTCACATGGCTTATTATGTTCCTTTGATTTTTTTCCAAGGAAGCAATAGCATTTTTCGTATTTCCTAGCATCTTCTTGGTCCAGGTTTCCAAAGATTGCTTTGATTACGCTTCCTAAGCCATCTATGAGTCCTCGTTTGGGTCTACTGAGGGGGTATGAAGTCTGTAGCTTTTCCTTTGCAGATTTCAGCTGGTATTTCAATCCTTGATCGAAATTTTGAAAGTTGAATAAGTAGGGGGCACTTGGTCCGTTACGAATTGCTGTGGAGACGGCATCATACTGAGATTCTATGGCGGCTATCTCTTGATGGATAGGTTCAAGATCATAGTAGTGGCCATTGCATTTATCAGGTATTTATCAGGTTGAAAGAAGAGTTTTTGTATGTTTCTCTCAGAATTCTGCACATGTTGGGATAAAGTTCTTCGTCTTTGAACATCAGCGCGTATTTTTTTCCTGGACTTATATATTCCTTGAAAAAGTTGAAAACGTTTTCATCCAGATTGTCGTGTCCCATCTGGACATTGGATCTCTTCTTATTTGAGAATATATCCTCTATTACTGTTCTGGCTGGATTATAGTTTACTCATTTAAAGATGACTTGGTTATTGTAAACATTGAGAAGTTTCTCCGATATTGGTATTTTTAATATTGGGCTTTCTCTGGCTGTGTGGTTGGTGATACCACTGTTGTCTTCATCTGGGATATCTTCTGGGTTCGGGTCAAGTACTTTATTTACTTCATTTGAGGGCTTGTCTGCAGTCTCCTGTTGTTTTGAAACAGGTCTTCACCTTCAGGAAAAAATCGACTGATCCCTTCTTCAAATAATTCGTTGATGATGTCGTCTACAGGATCAGGGGCTTCTGATGGAGGATTGTTATATAATGACATTTTGTCGAAATTGTTATTTGCTTCTTGAACCTCTTTTGTATGTATTTCGATTCTGGAGAGGGCATCGGCGTTGGTATTGCTTGTGCCTTTTTTGTATATCACTTCGTAGTCATATTCTTCTAGTTTCAGGCGCCATCGGACCAGCTTTGAATTTGGATCCTTCAGGGAGAACAGCCATTGGAGGGGTCGATGATCTGACAAAATTTTGAATCTTCTCCCAAAGAGATATGGTGGCTAGCATTTCCTTCTCGATGGTAGAATATTTCATCTCTGTTTCGTTAAGGGTCCTAGAGGCATAGGCTATTGGTGTGTCTTTTCCTATGGGGCCTTGGGATAGGACGGCCCCTATGGCAAAGTTACTGGCATCTGTGGTCAGGTTGAAGGGCTTCGTGAAGTCTGGATACTGAAGTAGCGGTTCATTGGTAAGCAGGTTTTTGCAGGTTTGGACACATTTCAGGAATTCGGGTGTATGTTCTATATGTACGTCTTTCGTGAGGTAGGAGGTTAGAGGTTTGGTTGTCTTAGCGAAATCTTTGATGAACTTCCTGTAGTATCCTAGGAGACCAAGAAATCCTCTGATTTATTTGACGGTTCGAATTACAGGGTAATCCATGATTGCTTTCACTTTGGCTGGGTTTGGTTTTATTCCATTCGGAGTGACGACATGTCCTAGGAAGCTTACTTCTTTTTTCAGGAATTCGCACTTGTCCACTTCTATTTTGAAGCCAGTTTCTCGTAGGCGTTGGAATACTTTCGTAAGGTTCACCATATGCTCTTGTAGGGATGTGGAGAAGATAATTATGTCGTCCATATAGACCAGGCAGATAGTTCCTTGTAGGCCCTTCAGAACATTATCCATAACCCTCTGGAATGTCGCTGGAGCGTTCCTCAATCCAAACGGCATTCTCAGGTACTCGTAGTGTCCGTTTTCTACATGGTTCTACATGAATGCGGTCTTAGGGATGTCTGCTTCTGCCATTTCTATTTGGTGGAATCCGCTTGCCAAGTCCAACGTGGTGAAATATTGACATCTTCCCAATTTGTCAAGGATGTCAGAAATGTTTGGAATTGAGTAGCGGTCGTCTATCGTCTTCTCGTTAACTTTCCGGAAATCTACGACAATACGCCACTTCTGTTTTCCGGAGGCGTCTGGTTTCTTGGGAACGACCCAAATTGGTGAAGACCAAGGAGATTGACTAGGTCTTATAATACCTTGATCCAATAATGAAGATATTTGTCTCTTGACTTTCTCTTCATGAACATATGAATATCGGTAAGATTTGGTGTATACCGGCATTTCGTCCTTAGTTTTTATGTGGTGTTTTACTTGATTGGTGAATGTTAATGAGGAATGTGGATGATGGAAAATATCAGCATATTTCCTGCATAATCTTTTGATATGCGTTTCCTCTTCTGGGTTGAGATGGTCAGTTCTGATTAGATCATCCATATTGTTGATTGGGTCCGAGTATTCAGGTGGGAGTATGTCAGAGGAATAGAGATGATACTCTTGGAGATTTATGGAGTTGCTACGTACTGGTTCGGCTAGAACGATTTGGAGTTTATCTGGGCTGAAGTTGACGATTTCGGTCCAGGCTAGATGATCGCAGGCATCGGTGAGAGCTTATCGAATGTAAGCACCTTGTAGTTTTTGCCTTGGTATCATGATGGTTCCATTCTTTTCTTTTACTGGTAGTCGTACTTGCGTCACACTATCTGGCTCTAGTTGGATGGAGTAGAACTGTGTCTTATTGGTTTCGTAATATTGAATTGGGAGAGATGAGTGTTCGGTTGAGATGAGGGATTCAAAATTTAGTTCAGCTTTGAGAAACTTCAGGTTATCGAGTCCGATAAGGCCATCGAAATTTTTATGGAATTTTAAAAGGTAAAATTTGAATGTACCATTTGAGTTAAACTCAGGAAATATGGGAATTTCTGCACTGTAATCTTGGGAATAGTTTTGGAAAATGGAGGTGACGACAAAGGGTTCTTTTTTGATGAAATCTTTATAAAATTCAAATGCTAAGTTGGGATTGAGGAAGGATTTGGTTGATCCAGTGTCAATGAGGAGTTTGAGGGGGGGATTTGAAATGGTTATGCAGGGAAGTTCTTTCTTATCGTCGAAGGTGTGGAGTTCTACTATGTTTCTGGATTCTGTCTTGGGTCCATTTGAAAATTTGCGTCTTGTTCCTGATAGTCTTCCTGTACCTGGGATTCTTTAGTGGTGCCTTGGTTGGAATAAAAATAGTTTTCTTCTCCATAATAGTGGTTCGCTTCGTATCCAAGGTCTTCATCGTATTGTTAAATATTATACATGGGAGTTGGATTGATATTTGGTCTAGGTTGAGGTTGGGTTCTCATGCTTCTTGTTGGTGCACCATAAGTATTCCTGGTACTAATGCTCATTGGTGTTGGTTCCTGTCCGTTTCGCTTATTTAGGTGGTTGTGTGGAAAACGTTGCGTATTTTGCTGCCAATGTGGCCTGGAGGTTTGTTGTTGGAATTGTGGTCTCATTGGTTGATGGAATTGTGGCTGTCCAGGTCGTTGGAAGGGCTGTGGGGGTTGATAAGTTCGCTGTGGCATTGATTGTTGGGCGAATTGGTAGTTTGCAACTTTTTGCGGTTTCTTGGAAACTTGGGGAGGTCCAAAAGTTTTTTGCAGATAACGAATATTGTTTTCTTCTTGAATATACTACATTGCTGTTGCCAAGTCTACTGGTTTCATTGATTTTATTGTGGATCCCATAGGTTCTCGTAATCCAGCTAGAAATGTTGTCAGAGCTTGCTGTTGAAAAAAATTCTTCTTACTGGTCTTGATGTTTTCATCTGCTGTGTGTAATTCGATGTAGTTGGATATTGTGTTCATAACTTTTTCGTAGAATTGCTGCGGTGGTTCATTCTAATCTTGCCTTAGGTTGACCAGATCTCTTGTCAAGGAATTTTCGTTCCGTTGGTCAGCGAAGTTCTGGATTAAAGTTGCTTTGATGCTGTTCCAATCGCTGCTTCCATAAACTGAGATGACATATTTGGCTCTGCCTCGTAGTTTGTTGAGTAGTCCTTGTATCAATATGTGATTTTGGAAACCTCCGGGATCTTTAGTGTTCCAGTATTCGTTCAGTAACATAGTCGATACGTTGATAAACTGATATAATTCGTTTGGACTCCATCGTATTCGGGGACAATAAAGAAATTCTTCAGGTCGAACTGGTTTGCCATGTTCAAGGGAATGTGAGTTTAGACGTGTATTTGAGGAACAATTGTTGGAATAGGAGTAATATATGCTGGAGGAGTTTGTAAAATTAAGGTTGGAGGATGTAAAATGATGAACATGGTTTCATATGTGCTTATAGGATGACGATGATGGCTCGTTGCATATTCGTTCACCAAAAATATTCTTGTTGCTTGTTTCTTACTGCTAGGCTTCTTGATAGACGGTAGTGAAGAGGTATTCTTTTCTACGGCCAGAATTCTTCTTGGAGTACTTGCTTCTTTACGGAACTTGATTCGGGAATAGTGGATAAACGTTCGAAAACGACGAGGATCTTCTAAGGGCTCTTCTAACGACTGCGCCAATTATATTTCTCGTTCACACAAAAGGGTTTTTAAAAACTTTTTATTTGAATAGAGTTACAACTTATAAGCATAAAATATTAGTACTGAACTATTACAATTACATGCATGTATTTATATTCAAAATTATTGATGACATCTGCAAGGTCGGCAATAATTTAGTGCTGTTGTCCATGGGTTATCGAACAATAACCTGCGGATGTAAGGGGTTATCGAACTGTAACTTGTTCCTTACTTCTTGCATTTTAACAGAAAACATCTGTTATATTCTTTCGCCAATTTCATTTTGTTCTTTGACCATAATTTCAGCTTCTCCACTGCTGTGTCACCGTGATGTTATGATAGAACCCCATATCTGTGAATAAGATAGTAGGTAGTCTCTTATACAGAGTGACCCATTTGAAACCGGGCCACCTCTCTAAAACTGTTATTTATTATCCGATTCAGAAGTTTTTTTTTTCAATAGATAGAGCATCAATAGTTCTAGTTGAGTGACATGAATTCAAAATGAAAATAAAAATTTCAAGGCCTACTTCAAATTTTTTTCAAGGTCAAAAATCCAAAAAACATACTAGCGATTTTTTTAGATAGAATTAGCCGGCGCCACTGAAGTTACGTACCGGCCATCGCCCTATCCGTACCGGTCATCAGCCGCACCGTACGTTCACCCATCCAGGAAGCGCCGACTTAGCGGAATCATATTATATTACATTTTATTGTTGCTTACTTTTTATTTTTCATTTCCAAATGTTAAAACATATTCTATTCAGTCTTGATGTAATCTCTGAAGCATAAACTTGTCCAATAAATTATTTTTCGTGTTTTTTAAAAACATTATTTGTTCTTGGAAATACGTATTTCTGGATTCACGACATTCTCAAGTGATTTATGTGGAAATTACATAGGAATGTGTCCATGAATAAAAAAGTTATGAGTGAATGAAATTTGAAAGTTATGTCAATAAATCAACCCACCTCTTCAATTTCAGAACTTTCATCAAAATTCTGACTACACCATTGGATTCAGAATACCTCGAAATACACTTGGTCAGAATTTTATCTAAATCTGTTCATAAATAAAAAAATTATAAAATAATAAAACTGGAAATTAGTGGAATTTTAGGAAAATTTTATTGTATTATTTTATAATTTTTTTATTTATGAACAGATTTCGATGTAATTCCGACCAAATATATTTCGAAATATATATTGATGAAGTTTCGACCGTCTATGTTATTATTGCATCTAGGTTGTTGGAGTTAGGTCGTCTTATAGAAAAACCAGTATTTTTCAATATGCCAACGTTTCGGCAATATATTTTGCCATCCTCAGGGCTCTAAAATATAAAATTACGGAAAAATGTTATTATGCGGATAAATATACTATTTTTTAAAACAAAGAAGTTTTATAAAAAGTTTATCTCTAAAAATCTTTGAAAATATTTTAGAAAAAAAACTCTTTTCTTTTTTGGTACATGTAGATGAATATAAAATTTAGGAACAAATCTATTTGAATTTTCAATATGGAATCACGTGTAAACGTTTTGGCAGGAATACGCTATTAGTGTTTAGTTCAAAAACCAGTCTGGAGAAACTATTTAATAAAATTAACAAGTAAACTCACGTGAAGGGTTTTGTTTTTCCTTTGTCAACATAAAGTATAACACTTATCATATAAATAAAATCAAAACTAGACACGACATAAAATTGAAATGAAGCTTCCCGAAAATCCCGTGAAACAAAACTACCCATCAACATCCCTCCGAAATACAAAAGTTTTGAAACAGTTGAAATACCCGTTGTTGGCGATTTTTTTACAGAAATAAACTATTTTATATCTGCTGAATATGTTCTATAGAGTGAAATAATTTGTGTACCAATAACTACCCCTCAACAACCCTTCAAATTTGAAAAGTCTTGAAACAGTGGAATTTCCCGTTGTTGGAGATTTTTTGACACAAATGAATTACTCTGTTCCTGCTGAATACGTTCTATAAAGTGAAATAATTTGTGTAACAAAAACTACCCCTCAACAACCCTTCGAAGTAAAAAAATCTTGAAACAGTTGAAATTCCTGTTGCTAGAGATTTTTTGACAGAAATGAATTATTCTACTCCTGCTGAATACATGCTATAGGGTGAAAAAATTTGTTTAACAGAAACTATCCCTCAACAACCCTCCGAAGTAGAGAAAGCTTGAAACAGTTGAAATACCCATTGCTGGGGATTTTTTGGCAGAAATGGATTATTCTATACCAGTTGAATATGTTCTATGGGGAGAAATGTTGTGAAACAAAAACTACCCCTCAACAAACCACCAAAATAGAAAAATTTGGAACAGTAAAAATACCCGTTTCTCGAGGTTTTTTGATAAGAATGAATTATTCCATACCTGCTGAATTCGTTTTAAAGGGTGAGATAGATTGTGAAAAATAAACTTCCCCTCAATATCCCTCCGAAGTAGAAAAAACTTGATATAGATGAAATACCTGTTGCTCGACGTTTTTTGACAGATATGAAAAAATCTTTATCTGCTGAATACATTGTATAGGGTGAAATAATTTGTTTACCAAAAATGACCCCTTAACAACCAAAGTAGAAAAATCTTGAAACAGTTGAAATACCCGTTGGTCGAGGTTTTTATGACAGAAATTGATTCTACACCCGCTAAATACGGTCTACAGGGTGATATAATTTGTCTACCAAAAGCTACCTCTCAACAACCCTCTGAAGTAAAAGAATCTTGAAACAGTTGAAATTCCCATTGCTCGAGATTTTTTGACAGCAATGAATTATTGTTAACCTGGTGAATACGTTTTGAATGGTTAAATAATTTGTGAAACAAAAACTACCCCTCACCAACCCTCCGAAATAGAAAAATCTAGAACCTGCAGCTCGAGGGTTTTTGACAGATATGAATATTGTGTACCTGTTCTAATATGGTGAAATAATTTGTTTACCAAAAACTACCCCACAACAACAATCCGAAGTAGAAAAATCTTGAAACACTTGAAATACCCGTTGCTCGAGGTTTTTTGGTAGAAATTAATTACTTCACTCCTGCTGAATACGTTCTATATGGTGAAATAATTTGTGAAGCGAAAACTATCCCTCAACAACCTTCCGAAGTAGATAAATATTGAAATAGTTGAAATGCCCGTTGTTTGCGGCTTTTTGACAGAATTGAGTTATTCTTCACCTGCCAACTACGCCTATAGGGTGAAATAGTTTGTGTACCAAAAACTACAACTTAACAACCCTGCAAAGTAGAAAAATCTTGAAACAGTTGACATTCCCGTTGCTCGAGATGTTTTGATAGAAAAGAATTATTTTGAACCTGCTGAATACGTTTCAGAGAGCTCTTGCAAGAGTACAACCAATAAACGAAAGAGAGAGAGTACAACCAGTTTTTAATACAGGAAAAAATAACCTACCTAGCAACTACAGACCTATCGCGCTATAGACCTAACGCACTACTATCTGTTACTTAGAAGCTCATGAAAAAAGCCATCAATATCGAGTTAATGAAATATCTAGAACGATCAGGAATTCTGAATGAATTAGAATATGATTTCCTTCATCAGAAAACAACTGGTGACCTGCTGGCTTATGTCTCACGTATATTACAGCTATCTATTGAGAAACATGGTGAATTCTGGTCCACAGGCGAGTGCATGAGGGGGGGTAAGGGAGTAATTGAGATATCAAAATTTAACTTTTTCGAACGTAAATGATACCTTCATAGTAAATAATATGCCCGAAAACAGTGATTACCCCCCCCCCATGTAGGAGATTACCCCTTCCATGGAATGACCCTAGGCACGCGCCTGTCTGGCCGAAGCATCAGATATTTTTAAGGCGTTTCATGACATTTGGCACCAGGGACTCTTCGCTGAGCTGCCATCTTATGGGTTTCATCCATCACTCAACCTATACATCTAAGAATCCATTTTGTCACCAACACTGTTTCTTTTTTACATCAATGATTTGTTGAAAGCTACCTCATGTACAGTGCCCAGTGAATAGATTTGACATTCATAGAGTGCTTAGGTATATTTTATTTTGTAGACATGCCCTATATCATATATGATCTCACAGGATGAATAAAATATACTGTACTACTACTATTCCAGCACCACTAGGCAGCACAGTCTCCAGGAAGAGTAAATGCATTATTTCAAGAAAAGTTCGATTAGAGTTCCGGATAGTATCAAGTAAATGAAACGAATAATTTCGACAAAGTCAAAATACACTTCTCCGCACACATTCGTACAAAGTGGCAAATGAATATGAAGCAAATATCTGACAGAATACAACTACTACTCCGTTCTTATGGAGATTGAGTTACATCTGACATATATTTCTGCAACGTTCCTCAAGGAATTTTTTTCATTCAATTTTCAGGATACTCTCCAGCACACTTATCGAACTTTGTTCAAAATAATACTGAATATTGCTATTGTTGACAAATAAACCGCCAGCATTGCTGCAGTACCGACTAATAATTATAATTCATGCTTGTCTGTACTGTCAGATGTACCGTAAAAGTGCCGATCGTGTAAGAAATTTGTGAAACATGGCAACGTTTAGTGGTCCTCACTTTATATATCTCATGCTACTAAGTAGGTTATACGGACCTCAGTTTGTTAGGAACATACAGACAAATAAACGGACCTCACAATGATAGCATGGAAGTACGGTCCTCACTTTGTTCCGATATACTCGTAAAAATAAAATTCTTCAGTAATTCAGGCGTATATTAAAGACTCTAGGTGCCCCCCACTCTAGATAAGAACAGGTAAGGCTATGTGGAGTGTCTACCACCTTTCCTTCCAGTGGTCCTCACAACGTTGATTGTACGGTGTGGTGTGTCCTCAGTTTGATAGCTGGCGGTATATATATATAAATATATATATTCACAAATTAGTGGGAAGCAGTCAAAGGGAGACCAATTAAGACGATTTATTCGTTTTTAAGTCAAGCTTTCGAAAATAACTCATTTTCTTCTTTAAGACGTAACTAAAATTAGTTGTTAAATAAATATGTGATGTTATTACATAATTTAAGTTACTTACTAACATAAAATTCAAAAGAAATTAGATACAAAAAGAAACATACAGGTGACAAACAGAATTTGAAAGGACAAGTTGACAACAATTTATGCTTGCTCGATCATATTTTCGGTATTTCAAATTAGAGATATAGAGTGAGAAAATATAAAAATATAACTATATGTATAAATATGTAAATAATCATTTCAAGGAGGACGAGGTGAGATATTTTCTTTATGTTTTTTTAGTAAAAATGTATATATGATACTGAGATCTTTGATGTCTGTTCTTTTATTCATTGTTTTTTCAGTACTATTTATATGAACCATTTCAAGAAAGAGGCGTTTATTGAGATTTTGTTCATTACTGAGAATTTTTGCATTGTCATAGTCAATAATATGGTCTTTATCTATCACATGTTCAACAAAACTGCAAGATCTGACATTCCTTCTGCAGTCACTTTTATGTGAAGTTATTCTGTTCTTGAGCATTCTACTTGTCTGACCAATGTATACTTCTTCACAACTTCTACATGGAATTTCATAAACAATATTGGATCTATTTTTGATTGGTACAGGAGTTTTTAATTTTTAGTGTACTTGTGATAATTATTTCAAACTGGTTTTACCTATTTTAATATTGTCTACATTTTTGAACAAATTGAATAATTTTGAAGTCAAATCATCTATATGAGGTAAAGATTTATAAATTGGAATTTGATTAGTTCTTGGTGGTGGGTGGTTGTTTGAATCCGAATCAGAAATAGAGGAGCTAAATAAAATTTTATCAACTAATGATTTTGGATATGAATTTTCTACAAGAATATTTTCTTGCAGACACTCATTTCTCAAAGATGGATGAGTGACCTTAATAACTCTAGTTTTGAGGTTATTTATCAAGTTAAATTTCATTTTTATGGGATGGTGTGAGTAAAAATTCAGAAAACGATTACTATTCAATGGTTTTCTGTACCATCTAGTAATAATTTTGTTGTCAAAAGTTCTGATTAGTTTCATGTCCAACTATGAAAGATTTAAAAATAGATTCGCTTCTTGCAGATTTGGAAAACATTATTGATAATTTCACTGAGAGAGATAAAAATTTATATCGAGCACAATTCACAAATATCATCACAAACTTTAGTCATACGAATAATAATCAGGTTGATCAATTCACTTTAATGTTCAATAAATGCAAGATATATCTAAGACAACATCCTGAAGTTTACATTGTTAATAGTGATAAAGGTAACGTTACTGTTGCTATATATAAAGAAGAATATATCAAAAAGAGCTAGACACTTCTCAATGATACAAAATATTACAAACCAATTAGAACAGATCCGTCGTGTACTCTACAACAGAAAGCCAACAAAATTGTTTCTGAACTAAAGAAAAAGACAATGATTGATGAAGTAACTGCAAAAAAGTTGACAATCTAATACACCACGGTTTTATGCTTTACCAAAAATTTATAAACCCGTTTTGTCTATGAGACCTATTGTTTCATCTATAGACTCACCTAACAGTAAAATCACAAAATTCATTACTGAAATATTGACCAACTCATATGAAAATGATAACGAATATCATGTTACTGATTCTTTCTCCTTCAGTGAATTTATTAACGATTTTCAGTTAGCACCAAATTATGTTCTGATAAGTTTAGATGTAGTGTCCCTATTCACTAACCTACCTTTACAATTAGTTAAACTTTGAATCGATAAAAAATGGAATGAAATTACAAATCTCTGCAATATTGAAAAACACATGTTCATGAATATAATTGATTTCATTTTTGATTCTACTTGTCTTGTATTCGATGGAAAATTCTACAAACAAATTTTCGGTTCTCCGATGGGATCTAACATCTCCCCAATAATATCAAGTTATGTGTTAGATGAACTCCTCGAATATTGCACAAGTGAAATCACTTTTTAAATTCCTTTTCTGAAAAGATATGTAGATGACCTCATTCTTGCAGTACCAGAAAATTGTATTGACGAAACTCTTAACATCTTTAACAGTTACGATCCTAATATCCAGTTCACTATAGAAAAAGAAACAAATAATTCAGTTCCATTCCTGGACATGAAACTAATCAGAACTTTTGACAACAAAATTATTACTAGATGGTACAGAAAACCATTGACTAGTAATCGTTTTCTGAATTTTTACTCACACCATCCCATAAAAATGAAATTTAACTTGATAAATAACCTCAAAACTAGAGTTATTAAGGTCACTCATCTATCTTTGAGAAATGAGTGTCTGCAAGAACTTCAAAATATTCTTTTAGAAAATTCATATCCAAAATCATTAGTTAATAAAATTTTATTTAGCTCCTCTATTTCTGATTCGGATTCAAACAACCACCCACCAAGAACTAATCAAATTCCAATTTATAAATCTTTACCTCATATAGATGATTTGACTCCAAAATTATTCAATTTGTTCAAAAATGTAGACAATATTAAAATAGGTAAAACCAGTTTGAAATCATTATCACAAGTACAATCAAAATTGAAAACTCCTGTACCAATCAAAAATAGATCCAATATTGTTTATGAAATTCCATGTAGAAGTTGTGAAGAAGTATACATTGGTCAGACAAGTAGAATGCTCAAGAACAGAATAACTTCACATAAAAGTGACTGCAGAAGGAATGTCAGATCTTGCAGTCTTGTTGAACATGTGATAGATAAAGATCCATATTATTGACTATGACAATGCAAAAATTCTCAGTAATGAACAAAATCTCAATAAACGCCTCTTTCTTGAAATGGTTCATATAAATAATACTGAAAAAACAATGAATAAAAAAACAGACATCAAAGATCTTAGTACCATATATACATTTTTACTAAAAAGTTTGACTTAAAAACGAATAAATCGGCTTGATTGGTTTCCCTTTGACTGCTTCCCACTAATTTGTGAATACATTTTTGAACAGTCACGAAAACGTCCTTTTATTTAATATATATATATATATATATATATATATAGATAAAGGGTACCTTGTCACCTCAAAAACGGAAACACTAACATCGTTGTCACCTCATCTACAGGGTGTTACGTAAGTACGTGGCCAAACTTGAAGGGGTGATTATTTGAGAGATGCTAAGACGAAAAGATCATATAAATATAGGTCCGCTAATGCTTCGTTTTCAAGATACAGGGTGTCAACATTTTTAAAAGAAATCGTTTTTTTTCAAAAAAATCTTAATAATCATTCAACCGATTTCATTGAAATTTGGCAGTGTTATTAGAGGTCATAAAGGGCTAATTTAACCCTAACTATATCAACATTATCATGTCCAGTGGCGGCCCGGAAGGCACTGTAACCAATATTTTTGACACAAAAAATGTGTGTCACTGATTTTTTGCAATTTCTGTATCTATTTCACATTGTAAAACTAAAATTACAACTTTTTTATATCTAGAATTTTTTTCGTATCTTGCTTTGTTTTTGAAAAAAAACATAAAAATCACTTCTTTGCATGTCCCTGGGACAACACAATAAAACATTTCAACTACTAAACCATCAAAAACTGGGGTCTTACTGTTATTTTTTTCCATATCAATAGTCTATTCTAGTCTTAGAATTTTTTATCAAAATTAATGCAATGAAAAAAAAAATTATGTATGTCATACATACATAATTTTTTTTTTCATTTGCAGCACTTGCCTTCGGCTCGTGCTGCAAATTTCATACTCGTGCAAAATGGGCTCATTGTTGTCCATGAACATGCAATAAAGATATTTTTAGTTATGATTAAACAATTAATATTACATGAAAGTCATCTTTTAAATTTTTTCGCTCATATTAACTGTCACAAATTGAAACGGTGCATACGTAATTATTTGATAGTATTTATTTAAAGTGTTTTGAGAGATAAAATTCGTTACTGATATCTAAAAATAGTTCGGTTTACAAACTCAGAAATGGCCGATGTGCATTTTATCTATGGAATGGCACAAGGCAATTCCAGACCGGCTAGACGCATTTATCAAGAAAGATATCCGCATCGAAATGTTCCAAATAGACAAACATTTGTGAGAATGAATGAAAGGCTGTGCGAATCAGGCACCTTTCAAAGGTCGGCTGCTCTTATTGGGAGACCTGCAACGGTAAGAACAGTGGAGCTGGAGGAAGAAGTTTTACATGAAGTTGAGCGTAGCCCCGATACAATTGCACAACAATTACATTTCTCATTTACTGTATGGAAGTTTTTCAAAGATTACCAACTGTATCCTTACCACATACAGCGTGTTCAAGCGTTATTACCTGCGGATTTTCCCAAGCGAGTTATTTATACTACTTGGCTTTTGCAACAGCAGGTTGCATCTCCGACATTTTTACCCAGTATATTATTTACCGATGAAGCGTGTTTTTCCCACAATCCAATTATGAACTTTCATAATAACCATATCTGGGCAGAAGAAAATCCCCACGCGGTTATAGAAAATAATTATCAACTGCAGTTTTCCGTGAATGTATGGGTTGGGACTGTTGGTGATTATCTCATTGGACCTCATTTTTTACCCCCGAGATTAAATGGTCAAGAAAATCGTTTTTTTTGGAATTTGTGTTACCTGTACTATTAGAAAATGTCCCACTGGCAGTAAGAGGAGCAATGTGGTTCATGCACGATGGGTCTCCACCTCACTTCAGCATAGTAGCACATCAATTGCTGGATGCAACTTAAAGAGAAAACTGGATCGGTCGCGCAGGTCCACACTCATGGCCGCCCAGGTCACCGGATTTAAATCACTTGGATTTTTTCCTTTGGGGACATTTAAAGTCCCTCGTTTATAAAACTCCAGTCAACACTGAAAAAGAATTGATCCAACGAATATGGATTCATGTGATCAGATAAGACATACGCCGGAAATAATTCAACGTATTTGGGAATCGATGTTAAGACTAGCTAATGCTTGCATTGAAGTTGAAGGAGGACATTTTGAGCAACTATTGTAAGTTTTGTGTTAGTTATTATTGAATGTATTCTTACCGAAAAAAATTGCGTAGGTAGCATTTTTCTTTAAGTGTGGTTTTAATAAATGGTGTTTCTTGTTTGATGTTTTTTTGGTATTTCCGGCGTTACCACTATGCACGCCACTGGCCAAATAAAACAAACAATTTTTGAACATAACAGATTCATTTGTTATCATTAAAACCCTATATAAACAAATTTTATAGTGTTGTCCCTGGGACATGCAATGAAGTGATTTTTATGATTTTTCTCAAAAACAAAGAAAATACGAAAAAAATTCTAGATATAAAAAAGTTGTAATTTCAGTTGCTCAATGTGAAACAGATACAAATATTGCAAAAAAAATCAGTGGCGCACATTTTTTCTGTCAAAAATATTGGTTACAGTGCCTTCCGGGACGCCACTGGACATGATAATTTTGATATAGTTAAGGTTAAATTAGCCCTTTATGACCTTTAATAACACTGCCAAATTTCAATAAAATCGGTTGAAGGTTTATTAAGATATTTACGAAAAAAACGATTTCTTTTAAAAAATTTGACACCCTGTATCTTGAAAACGAAGCATTACCGGACCTATGTTTATATGAACTTTTCGTCTTAGAAGAGAGACAACATTTTCCATTAATTTTTAGTCAGAAATGTTCTACAGGGTGTAAGGATCATTTTACCAAAAATTCGTCTGGAGGTCACTCGGACCCCCCTATGCCTACAGAAGACATTTTTAGTTCGACAATATGTGTCTGGCGCTAGTGTCGTACTCATATTTGCGTGAAATATGACGATATCAACTCCCTTATGCAGCGGGTTAGTTGTGACCTCCAAAAATGGCAACATCTCAATCTGAATCCATGTGTTTCAGTTCAATTTCTAGTGTTGCACGGATCGTTCGTTGTACTACATATCAAGGAATTGAAAAAGGGTGGGGCTGAGTCTATTTCTGCAAATAATCTGTTTTTTTTATTTTTGAGTACGAATAACTTATTTTTTGGATTCTATAATGGAAGATGGTTGCCTTTTATATAAATCAATTAGTTATCAACAGTTTCTAGAGAAACAACATAAACACCCGTCCAAATTAAGCGCGAAAGCACACGTATGTTTCCTTGATATGTGTTAAAAAACCGACACCAATCTGGCTCACGGTATGCGCCGATCACGTCCTTCGCGAGAGGTAACGCGTGCGGCGAGAATCCACGAAAACACCGTCCAGATTTGCATACGTATGTGCATGCGAGGCTGCTCACCGCATGCGTTCGCAGCTTTATGTTCGCTTATGAAATAACGCCCAACACCCTTTCGTCGAGAAACAAAAGAAATACTTAGCTTATCGTCGAGTTCGCACGCCACGATTGTGTGTATCCTATAATATTCTTCTTATTTATATCTGAATGCGATATCACGACTTGGTATTAGTTGTTGACGTCAAATAGATGTCCTCTGCTGAATGTTGCTGCCACATCACATGTTTTCCTATTTGTGATATCAAATATACGTCGAATATAGGCAAAGACTGAACTTCACATTGGTGCAACATTGTTACATCACATGAAGTTTTTTTTTCAAATCAACTTTTTAAATCATATAAAACTGTTGCTTTCTTATAGCTATTGCAATATTGGAGTGAAATCGATCCAGTGATTGAAAATACTGTAAACACTTCTGAAATTAATCAGACAAATTCAAATAAAAGGTTATTTTTTTCAAACTTGAATTTTATTGAATTTTGATTTAGGAAACCATTGAAAATATTTGAAATATTTTGATAAGTAATTATATCTTGAAAGAGCAGAGATTAGAGTTTTTTTTCCAAATATATTTTAAGTTTTCACTTTCGAAGAACTTGTTAGGTAATGTAACTCAGAATCGATATAAAACATAATAAAATTTGAAATAAATAAATTTTCTCTTCATTTGTATCCCACAAATTAACAAAGGTTGTCCATTGGGAATTTCATCTCCCGGCATCGACGTTCTGACATTCAGATGTGATGAAAGTATGTAATGAAAGTAATTTTTTTTTTCTTCGGAAACTATTTTCTGTAAGAACTTGAGATTTTTCATATTATAAAAGTTCATAACAAAGTTTCTCGCTGGAAATGTTGTCTCTCCAAACCGACGCCATCCTGTCGAAATATATTTTTTCGAATCAGAGTTCGGAATTATTCTTTCTGGGTATTTTTTTTTTGTGACAACTTGATATCACGCATATTGTTTGGAGTTGCCTCAAAACTTTCCACATGAAAATTTAATTTTTCCATACTACCGGCCTTATATTACATTTTTTATCAGTGTTAAGATTTTCTTTCATTGAAGTTTATATCGAAGCTTCAACCTTGCATATATCATCCCTCCAAACCAACGGTATCATACCAAAACACATTTTTTTTATCAGACTTGGTAAGATACGCTAGCTTGAATCCAATGACTGCTATTTACAGCTCTGAACAGATATATCTTATAACAAATTTAATATATCTCACCAGGTGAAAACTGGTAATGTACTGAACGTTCTGTCCTCCGAAATCTGACAACAATGTATGAGGTCACAGCGGTTTATATATCGGAAATGAGTATCCATATATGAGGAAGTGACTACGTCTCCCTCGTTCCCAGAAAAACTCATTTTGAAAAATCTTTAGAATATCTTTTATTTATTCAGGAAAACGTAACTTTGCTATACATCTATTACTATATCTGTTGCAAGTGCTTCCCTGTAATCAAATAGCAGAATTTTGTTTTGATTCGGACAAAAAGACCACCTGTAGACTAGTTTTGTAGTTTTTGCCTCGTCATCAGTATAGTAGGTCATATATAGGGTTTATAATTCAATACCTATCGTGTTATTTTTCACGAGAGCAGTTGTTTTCTGACAGGTATTTGCCAAATCGAGCCTATGTCAGCAACCAGTGCAACGACTAAGTATATGAAACGATCTCCTTAAAAAACTCTGAGCTGTGTTCATATATCTGATTGAATTTCCCATCAAAGGGAATTGGAGGTCTTCTTGAATCTGCTCACGATGTGGATCGGTTTACACCTGTTCCATCAGCGTGAGACCAGAGTGACCAGATAGACAAAACGATGTGATGATTCGCACGGGAAACAGATGGCCACAATGTTATCTATGATGACCTACCCTGTAGTTATGAAGAGGCCAAAACCTCGAAACTAGTCTACAGGTGGTCCGCCTGTCCCAATTAAAACAAACAAAAAAAGTATAGAGTATCGGAAAGTTTTCATCTTGGGTATGATGGTTTCATGAGAGCGTAAAGAATAGCTTGCTATAAGTTGAGAGAGCATTACAAGTTTTCGATACTGCATGTTAGATATAATTCAATACCCGTCGTGGTATTAGCCAGTGGAAAAGCTGTTTTCTCATAGGTATTTGCCACAATACGCCTACGTTGTGAGTGTATATGGAAGTAAGTCAACTATTTACTTCATCTTTCATGTGGGAGTGTTGTGTCCTGAAATTGTCATTTATATTTGCAAATTACTATTGAGAGAAGCTGAGGGTCCATATAAAACAACCAGCTTCGGTACAACATTTATTGAAGGCAGAGCGACAATGAGGTTCTGGATATCAACTTGTTTACTTCCAGGAAGGCGCTTTCTTATATATCAAACATAATTATTTTGTTCCAAATTTCACTTAATTTTCAATTATTTTGTTTTTCATTTTTTAGAAAACAAATAAGTAGCTGATTTTCTTGAATGTATTGTAATACTTATCAACTAACCTACTTTATATCCCTTTCATAATGTGTTTAGACCACATTCGTAGTGGGTATCGGTCAAAGAAACCCTATTCCAATTTAATGTACAGCATGACAAATCAATGTCGAAAAACGTGAGAGATGCGCGAATTTAGAATGAGAAAGTATTCGGACGATAAAGACTTCAGTATAATTGTACATTCAGTAATTAAAGAATCACTCAACTTTACAGTACAATTGGCGATGCTAAAACTGACTAGTCGTAACTCGTACTTGTTCAACGGGATATACTAGACCGTTCTGCTACTGCGCATCGATGCGTGTCGATTTCACATTCAGAACTACATTTGCCAAGCTGTAATGATTTTAATTGAAATCAATTGTATGAGCGCGGATTATTTTCAATATACCTACTGTTTGTTTCAATCCTAACATAATAAAATATTTTAATTTTGGGATAGTGTTCAACCTCGAGTACTTATTCGTGGATCGGAAACACAAATGAAGAGGAAATTCTTTCCTGGAATATTTTTTACTACGTTAAATCTGAAATGAAACCTGCAACTGTGGGAAAAAAATAGGTGACCGAAAAATAATAACGAAATACCAGATTATCATGAAAAATGGGAAAAGTAAATTTCTATGTTTTTGTACCACTTTATATTTATAACCTTTAGTTACTACAGTTTCGTCCTATATGGACAGTTTCAAGTTCAAGTTTGAATTATAGTTTTGAAACTGCAGTAACTAAAGGTTATGAATATAAAGTGGTACAAAAACATAGAAATTTACTTTTCTCATTTTTCATGATGATCTCCTACCACATAGTAACGGCTACATCTATCAATTTAAATACCAGATTATGGAATAATTCCTTTCATAGCTGATATAGTCTAAATAGTGACATTTCACATGTTCGACCTGAGTTTATTCTTTGTCCGACTCTATACTGCCATGAAGTAGTTCTTTATCGATTTTTTGAGATTTATTCATGAACCAAAATTACCTAACTATTTACACTTTTATAGCCATAGCTGATCCCTTCATGCCGGAGATTATAATACAAATAATGCAATTTTTATTTCCAGAGAGAATATCTGACGACAACCGAGTTGTTTGCTACCACTGGAACCCTGAAACGCAAACTGAAATCATTAGAGTAAGGGTTAACTTATCGGGATGAGAATTATCTGCTGATTTTCTGTAGTGGAATAACACGATGGGTTTTGTAATGCTAATTCTTTGCTGCGTGACTGCTCAAGCGGCTCTTCCACCAGTTATTCGGATAGGTGAGTCAGTTTTAATCTATCATTATCAATAAAAATCTGTAGTGGTATTCGTCACAAGAAAACTTCTCAACCGATTCAACAAAAAATATGATATTTTCATTTAAAAAAACACTATTTCTGTATACAGGATGTCAGACTGAGACCACGTCAATCCAGAAGATAATGTAGATAAAAGGGTACTCTACCTGCTATGAAGAATCGCCATTATACAAGTCTAACCACATCAGAGATTTTTTATTTTATTTTGAAATAAAAAAAATGCCCCGCTCAGTACAATTTCTGAGCTGTTAGTACAATTCTATGCTATTTTAAATATTTTTTTTCAGTGAATTATTTTTGAATGATTTTTCTAACTTCCATATTGAAAAATACTCCGAACATTTCAGAGGGGGTTGGGAAATATGTTTTTATCGGCGGTTTCGATAGATTTGTTTTTCATACTTTGTGGGACTACTTCTGTAAATTACATTAATGGATTGACTATTTTATGGTGATTTCAGATTGATTTGATGCCTTAAAAAAGTATTGATAGTTTTATTAAAAAGGAAACTCATCATCATCATAATCATCGTTTGATGTAACTCATTGTGGGTGACTAATATTCTTCATGCTATGAAAATCATTTACAATTATTATAGTATATGTTCAAAATGGCAACCTCCTTCGCATTTCCAGGTACTGCATCGACTGAGAAAACACTTTTTCACTGCGTCCAATCTCATTTCTGATATTTCTGCTGCAGCAACTTGGATGAGTTCTCTAAATTTGCTTTTATTGCGCATAGTTTTGAATAGAATTTTTTCTTCAAGTAACCTCAATACTGAAAGTCCAGAGAATTCCGGTCTGGTGAACGCGAGGATGCCACAAAAGACTGCCTCTTCCGTTCCACCGTTCAGTTTCAATTTGCAATTCTGGGTCAAACCTAATTACCTCCAACACTGGACGCTGACAATCATTTGAGATTTTCAACTGACTAGCTGTCCATTCTACTGAAATATGTGATGCCGAAGCGTTGAAATACTTTGTGGTTTCAACACGATTGACGTTCAGCAAATTACGGTCGCCAAGTCACCGCATTTTCAAATGGATGGGTTCCATAGGTAGATCGGAAGAGGTGAAATTTTGTGGGAACCTCTTTGCCCAGACCCAAATCTTCTGGATTTTTATTATTGGATTTGCTTTGTTATCAAAACCCATGATAATTTCGAGTTGCTGCAGTGGAATTATCAGTTTTTTTAAGTTATTATGAGTTTGCGAGCAGTGAAAAGGTTAATTGGGACTGAGGGCCGGTTGTACAACAGAAGTTTAAGCTTGGCTCAGTGTTGAATTTCCGATGAGCTCATCTATCCTACAATTATTGGGTGTTGTATAAGTATGGCTTAAGAATTGAACTTGTTTCATGAGTGACCTTTGCTAAACCTTCAAAAGTGACGAAAAATATGGAATAATTAGTTGGTATTTTAACTGATGATGAAGATTTTTTCGAATTCGTAGATCTTATAGTGGTCCGCCGTAGGAAGCAAAAAATATTTAGACAAAGAAAAAATCACTTCCGTAAATGAAATGATGAAGAGTTTGTGAAAAGATTTCGTTTAACCAAAATTGTGTGGGATGTTGCCCCTTTGATTGCATTGCCGACTGCAATGTCAGTCATTAAATATGTAATAAATAACACTAATTTAATGTTTTTGTAGAAATAATGTGGTTACACCAGAAGATATGGTTCTTGTAACATTACGATTCTATGCAACAGGTAGCTTCCTTCAAGTTGTTGGAGACTTCATAGAAGTTGACAAATCTACTGCAGCTAGCTGTTTTGTTTGGAAAGTTTCCAGGGCTGTGCAGGACTATATGAACAATTTATCAGAATGCTTTCCAGCGAAAACGAAATGCGTGAAGTGACTCAGTCATTCTATAATATTGCAAGATTTCCTAAACGTATAGGGGCTCTCGATTGAACCCATATTCGCATTTCTTCACCTGGAGGAAATGAACCTGAAATATATATATAAGAGGTTTTTTTCCATGAATGTTTATGGTGCAACTGGAAAATTTCAAAGCGTAGTTTGTAGATGGCCTGCCTTAATTCATTATTCGACAATATTCAATAACACTTGCGTTAGGACCAAATTTGAAACTGGAAGATATCAGGATAAATTAGTAGTTGGTGACAGTGGTTATAGTGTCAGATTTTATTTGATAACCCCATTAGCAAATCCACCCACTCCTGCAGAAAATTTATTTAACGAATCCCAAATCAGAACACGAAAATCTATTGGGAGACTATTTGGCATATAATGTAAAAGAAGGTTTCCTATACTTTCCTTTGGCATTAGAGTAAATATCGAAAAAGTAGAGGCAATTGTTATAGAACCGTTACCAACAGAAAATATAGAAGAAGAAGCAGCTATAGATTTTGTGAATGGTGTAAATGATCTACATGTTTTACAAGTCGGTATCAATAATATAGTTCGGCATCAGTCAATCCATGAGTATGATTTTGATTTTTTTCTCTAATTTCACTAATTCCATTTTTTTACTTCTTCCCTTTGAAATTTTATGTTCTTCCTATGTGCTTTGTTTTACTATCGCAATTAATAATATGCACTCAGAACCACATGCAAATAAGAATTATTCAAATAAATTTGAAGTTTCAAATAAATTTGACATCATTTTTGTTGGAAATGATGAATATGATATTCATGAAATCTGTTGTGGAATCATCTGCGGCTGAAAGACAAAGTTCAGTCGCTGTTTTCCATCGTACAAGATAACCTCTTGGGGGGTATTCATGTTGAAGAGGGGAACATTCTCCATGAAAATTCAAATATGAAAAATGTAATTTATTTGTGATATCTAACAGAAAACAACCACTTTCCCGGCTAAAGCCACGCTGGACATTGAAGTACATCTGATAGATATTGTGAAAAGACCCTAACAGAAAAGAAAAAATCTGAAAGTGAAAATTCGCATATTCATTCAGATAGTTGATTTTGTATAATTTTCTTTAGTTTTCAATGAAAATGAAAAAATGCGAATTTTCACTTTAATATTTTTTCTTTTCAGTTAGGATCTATTCACAATATCTATCAGATGTAGTTCAATGTCCAGCGTGGCTTTAGCCGGGAAAGTAGTTGTTTTCAATGTAGTAGTTCAAGTAGTTCAATGTCTAGCGTGGCTTCAGCCGAGGAAGTAGTTGTTTTCTGTTAGATATTACAAATAAATCACATTTTTCATTTTTCAATTTTTATGGAGAATTTTCCCCTCTTCAACATAAATTTGACATATTTCGTTGACCAAGACAGGCATTGCGCATGCTCTCATATCACCAACATTAATAATTTGCAGGAGAAGTGAAGCTCACTAAGGCCGAAGTTGAACAGCTATTGAACAACCTTCAATGGTCGTGAACCTAGCTCAGACTGAACCCAAGTTCTCATAAATCGTTGTTGAGCTGCTAATTTTAAAACCGGCCCTAAAAGACGCAAATATCTAAATGGGTGGATGATCAAAAATTAGATATGTATGTATTATTACGAAATGAGTTATATTATTTGAATATTTTTCCAAAAACTTCCACGAAGTACACTACAAATATGGCAAACTGGTTACAAATAAAATTCCACACAGGTGTGCAACAATCCTTCTAGCCCTTTCCCATGAAAAATAGTGTGATAATCAAATTCTTCTCACACGAAAATATGAAAATATCGAAAAAAATATTGCTTAGTATTTTCGATTCAAATTTCGCTCATACATTTTTTTTTCAATCTCAATGTTTCGAATGAGGCATACAACAGAAAGTAACGAAAAAATCAGATTCCTTACTCCCGACAACATACAAAGTAAATTAAAAACTTATAGAGTATAGAAATATAGAAGATGTTCAGAGTGTGAACTGAAAAATATGTCAAAAAACAACAAATTACATCAAAATTGCGAAAAAAGCTAAGAAAGTAGAAAAAACATCTCCTCATCCTTCTTTATCCGTGGAATTTAATAACTATGCAACATTTTGATTTTATTCTACAAAAGTATACACTCCCGAGTTCTCTCGAAGGAGTAGAAAAATTGAAACCTTAGATAGAGCCAGTGACGAGACTTGGGGAGTAGGCAGATTGAGACCTCAATGTAGAATCACGTTTCCCCACTTTTTTATCCTTTTTCATTTCTTGAAAATGTCTCCAAAATCGGAGTCGAAACGTCGAATTCCTACTAATTCCAGAAGCGGTTCAACCCGAACTTTCAGTTTTCAAATATCTGACCGCGGAAACCTATCCGAACACACCCACACACACACACACACATATATATATATATATATATATATATATATATATATACATAATTATTGACATTCTATGATTTTTTACCAATAAGATATTACGTACAAGCTTGCAAGCTTATGTGATTTCTTATGTTTATTTTCATATCATTGTTATATTTGTTCGCTGTATTTGTAAATTTTAATTTTTGAAATAAACATTATTATTATTTCAATTCGAGTTCTGCAACAGATCCTCCAGGGCCAATGTTGAAATGCTGGAGGAGTTCTAACACTTGTTCCTTTTTTGGACTATTGAAACGAATAAGCATTTCGTTTTTCGTCGTGGTCACCAATTGTAGATATACCGATTAAAACGTGAATAGTTTTTATCAGATCTCTATCAAATATTATGTTGTCGCACTAATCAAATAACCCATCCATCTATCAATATTACAGATCGAAGATGGAACAATCTCGCAGAATACTAATATTTTTTTTTAAATAATCAAATGACTGCTGTAAAATCTCATACGTTATCATCCATTTTCAACCTGCATGGCCCCATAAAAACATGTAGCATTCATCCTAAGAATCGCTGATAGAAACAGATAACAGTTATGTCTAAAAACACATTAAAATATCATAGATTCACGTAAGGAAATTCCATTAGAAATTAAAGAAATATGTATCAGTAAAGTCTTTTGGATACTGATGAATTTACGGTTTCACTCTCCAACTTGGATCTCAAAAATTCTCATAAATATTTTTTGTATCAGTCTCTATGAGACATTTTTGGCAGGGATGGCTTCCTGTTATGTCACTTTCCATTTCGAATTTCACATCCAAGTTTGCATATCTTCTGCACTGATTTTACCGTACGAAACACGTCTCTACGGTTACATTTCCATTCGAGGATTATACCCAATAAAATTTCTATTTATATTTTCATATATTGATCCTCACTATAACCACCCTAATTTAAATATATATAAATATATATATATATATATATTTAAATATATATAAATATATATATATATATATAGGTGAAGAATTGCTTCTGACATCTACAGTCAAATGGCGGAAACTTAATTTGGATTACTATTTTAGTGTATTGGATTTAATTCCAAGAGACTCCATAAAGCCTCCCTGACGAGTGGTAGACCACGAAACAGCTGTCGGTGGATGGTGGACCTCCTGTGAATTAAATCGAAAACTCTTTCTCTTCACCTATATCTGTATCACCTTTATACTGTCTTTGCGTTCCTCCTAACGCACTAGAAACTTTATGGAACCTTAGGTTGGTCAGTATAACTAAACAGTTGTCGGCCTGTCAATGTTGCAGATGATCATCTGTCTTTGGTCTAGGGTTCGATCCAAATTAAGTTTCCGCTATTTGACTGTAGATGTCAGAAGCAATTCTTCACCTTATTCTTCTTTGTGTTAGTGCACAACTATTTCAGTGTATTCGATTTAATTCCAAGAGACTCCATAAAGCCTCCCTGACGAGTGGTAGACCACGAAACAGCTGTCGGTGGATGGTGGACCTCTTGTGAATTAAATCGAAAACTCTTTCTCTTCACCTATATCTGTATCACCTTTATATATATATATATATATAAATATATATATATATATATATATATATATATATATATATATATATCGATGAAATGAGTTTTTATATATACAGGGTGTATCTTAAATGATGTCATTAATTTCAGGAGGTGATTCCTTGTCACATTTTAAGGATATAAGTTTATGTAAACGTATGTTCCAACTTGCTTCGTTTCTGTGAACAGGGTTTCAACTGCGACGCCACTGGAACCAAAATTCAAAATATAATTTCATGAGAAGAGACTCTTGTTACTACTAACGAACACACGAAGTTTAATCAGAATCGGCGTAAAGAGTTTTGAGTAATTCATGAAAAATTGATTTTTTCTTGAACTTTTGACTTTTATGAATTTTTTTTCTTAAAATTTGACAAGGAATCACCACCTGGAATTAATAACATCATTGAAGTACGATTGTATGAGAAAAAACTGCAATCCAGATGATGTCTTTCAAGGTCTAGCAACTCCACCCCTTTTGAAATCATTCTATGACGTGAACCAAGAAGTAGTAGTTGAATCCTTTTCGGAAAGTTTAGGTTCAGCGCTTCTATAGGAATGTCAGCCCACAGCCTATGCAACCAAGGTACTTACTCAGTTTTGAATTGTGTTCGAAAATATGAAGATGATGTTCATGAGATCAGTGTTAAGTTAGTTGGCCTCTGATTTAGTAAAAGCTTTCGTCATAAGAGAGATTTCACAAATATGTTTATAATCACAATGGAAAGAATTATACTTGACGTTTTGTAATATGGCCTTAAAGTGATGTATGATAGACATTCCATCAGCAGATATACTGAGCCAAGATTGTACTCATAGTGGTAGAGAAACTGAAGAAGATGATAAACTAGAAGTTTGAGTAACTAAGAATTTCTCTCCAAGTCAAACATGAACTGATTCAAGCCACTAGAGAGAACAAGGAACTGGAAGAATTGAAATTATTAATTCGAAATGGGTTTCCTGATAAATTGAAGAAATTTCCTCAGGGTCTCGAACACTATTCATGTTTCCAGAAAAAATTATCTGAATATGAAGGACTGATAGTTGAAGTCGAGAAAATAGTCGTTCCTAAATAATTGATTCAAAAAATGTTAGCATACATTGATGAAGGAAATCATAGGCAATTCATAGCTGTCTAAACGGTGCTAGGCAATTATAGTGATAGAAAGAGCTGGCAAAGATTTAGAGAATTTCATAAAGAAATTTTGAGTATGTAGAGCATTCCATCGAGCAAATTATAAGAAGATTATCTGTTTGAAGAAAACTCATGATTTTTTAGCAAATAGTATATTCGGATATATTCGGTTGCAGATGAAAACACTTTTTGAATATTCAAGACAGTTCTCTGGCTTTGTTGACTTCAAACTTCTCAAAATAACCAGTACATAACCATATATCTCTCTATGACATCGCTCTAGTGCCATAAATATCACATTGTGATTCAAATTGTTTTTTCTTTGAAATATATTATAGAGGTCGTATGAATGAGCTATGTAATGAAAATTGTTAATTAATTTGTTGCTTTCATTCTTTTCTCATCGAATACAAAATCTGACTCATGATGTGACGTCAATCTGACTTTGTATTGAATGTTATTTGAGATGTACAATATCGACAAGAAAGTGAGTATAATTATTAATAATAGGTGCATCACAAAGTGATCTCTATAGGACCACCAGCAAAAAAACTCGAAGCAACGATGCCTGCTGATGAATTCGCCGAAAAGAAAAGATAAAATACGCCGATATTTTATCCAAAATCCCTCCATGGCCCTTATGCGGCTGACACTTTTTAGTTTTTATCCCATCCTCATTTCATATGTCATTTCCATTACCAGCACTTGAAAAAAAAATAAAAAATTAGGTCACTTTCGGTTAAACTGGTAAAACTGGTGAATTTTCAGTAGTGGCGTCAAAATATGCGTATTCAAATACTATGGCGACTTTCCAAATTTGAAATCTGTATCTGTAAAACTATAGAAAAATTGTGGTCACCCGGTATATCAATGAGATGCAGCCTCATCCCAGAGAGGCAATGCATAAGGCCTTAACGTTGGAATGAATTGAACTGTTTTATAAATTTTCACTGACTTACGAACTATCTTTTTTCTCTTCGAACATTGATTGTACTATTCAGGTTTTGAATATATTGGTCAAAAAAGTAATAATATTCAACACACATAAGAGTATATTTCAATAATCAACACTTAGTTGTATCAATTTACTGAAAGTACTTGTCACACTCACGTATCTGAAACATGAACCATACCAGATACCAGTTAATCAATGCGTAACACCAAGTTGAACTTTGATCAAGTGAACAAAAAGAGACAAAACATCTCAATTAAAATTTTTTGCTTAATTACCAAAATTTATTGAGATACCTATTAGAAAATTGCCAACGTGAACGTTCATTCTAACAAATTGGGTTATCTCAGTCTCGCTTGTTTTCAATTAGAATTTTCTCATTAGTTGATCAGTCTCGAACGATTGACTTCCCAAGATTCATTAGTTACCAAGAAGGATACTCGTTCGGTTTATCGGAATTAGTTGGAAGTCATTTCTCCAATTTGAAGATGTCGACTGGAGTTCGTGATATTTGAAAAGGATTTTTTATCCGCTGAATGGATATTTGGAATATAGTAACTCCTCAAACTTGGTTGTGGAGTGCCATTATTGATGGAACAGCTTTGCACATTTATGGAATATCCATAAATGAATTCATCTATCATACATGTTGATAAACATATGATTATCATGTGTTCGTCATTACAATTGCAGCAAAGATATAATTTGAAACAATAGTTACCAAACACAGAAATGTACTAAAAGAGTTCAAATAATAATAATGATAATAATGATAGTAATACTCCGCATCTTATAATAATAATAATAATAATAAACTCTTACAGAAAACCAAGTTTTTAGAGACTCTCTTGGCAATGGACCTCACATGGTTATCCCATGAGAGGGTACTGTTGATTGTAATACCGAGCATTGAAATGAAAGATTTTATTGGTATAGATACTCCTGACATAGTTACGCTGGCTACTGTGAGATCGGTTTCCCTAGAGAAAAGACAAAGACATGCTGTTCATTTCTGCATTCACTTGTTGATATCGGAGATTTTGAAGAGACAGCGGTATGAAGGGTACTATGATCCGCAAAGATATGCACTGAACATACGGTAGCTCTCAACAAATCAGTGATGTGAAGAAGGAACAATTTTGGTACTAGAATGGATCCCTGCAGAGTACCAGCATTTATTGGTAAAGTAGCAGATGATATCAACCACCACGTGGAGAGATTGGTCTGAGAGAAAGCTAGGTAGCAAGGAACACTACTGGGGAGGCAAGCCATAAGATGGAACTTTGGCTATGTGTCCTTGATGCCAAACGCGATGAAATGCCTTGGAGATAAGTCTAAAAGAGATTATTTTTCAATAATGTTTCAATTTTTGTTTGAATAAAAAAAAAACTAACCTTACTTCCCCAACGTAGTCTGCCTTTCTAGCGTCATTGAGACCTCTTAAGGGTGCGATAAAATGGTGTACAGATAAATGATTATTTGGGTCTGCTGCATCTCTATGAATAGTAAAAAATGCCCTATCTACATTATTCTGGAAAATGGTCATATGAATGTGTTGGTGTGTTGATGTAAGGCATGTATTAGGTTTGTAGCATATGTAGAAGTATACCAATAAGGAACTTATTTATTCTAGATCGATTTACATATCAATAGGATGTCTTTTTGTGAGATATCTTTATTATTACCTATAAGAGTGAAAAATCAGTAAATTAATCGTAACAGATTTGTAATAGATTTTTGATTCCATGACTCAAGAATAACAGTTTCTTCATCAAAATATTCTTGTTTTAATGTGTCTTTCCATGACACCACTCTTGGGGTATTAATTATAGTTGTTAACACACATGAAACTGTATTGATTTAGTCGTTTCTTGATCGAAGAAGTACACTGGATTCTGTCTTAGTCAAAAATATGTTAGATGAATTCAATATTTAGTTATTGGTAACAGGGTGAGGATAAGCTTGTCGGTATTAAATTCAATTAAGGAAACGAGTGGGCGGTACCTACTCCCAAAATTCTTATCATCATTCATTTTCAAATACTGAACAAGAAGAAACTTCAGTGAATAGATAGTTACTCTATTGGTGTGATAAAGTATGCTAATAATGAACGTATTTGTTTTGGATCGATATGGGTACATATCAATTAATAATGTAAGATATGCCCTCTTTACCACTCTATAACTGTGAAAAAACTGTAACCATAACCGATTTGTGATAAATTCTTGTAGTAATTTGTCTTTGAGTGTAGTAGGAATGTCATTAGGATTCTTCATATATAACTTGCAGTGTTATAAATTAATTAGTATTTGGGGTCAACTTGTTTAGACATTATGTGAAAACATATATAAAATGAATATATATTAAAACATAAATAGATATAAATATATATATATATATATTTATATATATATATATATAAATATATATAAATATATATATAGCTTTCTATCATTTGTGCGTCCATACATTTTATATTTACATATGTTTCAGCGTCCCCCACCTTTATGCGTCCGTATGTAATCCCTTGTGAAAGAACTACTACTCATTTTACTTTCGAACCTCCATATTTGACAGATTACTGTCTGTGGTCATGAGTTTCACTGTGACTTGACGGAGTTACATATTCGCCATCATGTGGACGCTGAAGTATCACAAGTTGATCAAAATATATTCACGTGTAGTTCAAGTCATGTCCGTTGCAGCGCTACAAACGCATACTGTATACTTATTGTGGACTACATTCTGAGATACTTCAGCAACATTTGTATTCCTGTGGTTTGTTTTTACGTGGTTTCATTTATTGTTGATGGACTCAGTGGGGTAACAATGAATACACGAGGAAAGAAAATTCGCATTCGAGGACGCAACAGTATTTTGCATTCGAATTAAAACTAATATAAGAATAAAAAATTAATTAATAAGTATCTGTCATTGTTAATTGACATTTCGTGTTTGAAGCAAAATGAAATATCTAGGTGATAATTTTTGCATAACTATCGTACAGTTGTGTGCATAAAAAAGTCGTACAGCAGTTTAGGCTATTGTGTAGGTACAAAACTGTACGTCTTTTACGTTCTAGAACAAGAAAGAGCCACTTCGCTTACTGAGATTTCAACGAAAAGTCAACATTTGAGTTCAGTTTCCGAGAAAGAATAGTTTAGTTCTGTACTCAAGTTGAAATGCAAAATGTATCTAGTATGACATGTTCGATTTGCAAAGGAAGAAGAAAAAGCACAAAATCTCTATTGATTCATAAATTCCCAAAAATTTTGGTAATCCATTTAAAAGGGTTTTCTCAAACAGACAAATTTAGAGAAAAATTAAATGTCACTATTGATTTTTCTCTATAAGGATTAGATATGAGCAACTTCACAGCAAACAATGAAGCCCCTTGTCTATATAACTTGTACGCTTTGTTGAATCACAACGGGTCCAAAAAAACTGTTTTCAGACGTGTTGCGTACACTATTTTTTCCGCAACCGTGTAGAATAACAAATCAATGAGACACATTTAGTCTAAGAGACGAAGAGAGGTCGACCTTCACCCATCTGTTAACCGGATGGAACGTAGGTTTTATGAATTTTCATAAATAGACAAACATACCTATAAATGGCTTGCTTATCTGAATGTAGTCCAAACTATACACAGTGAGTTTCAAAAATTTGCCACCACATGGAAAACTTTTTTATTATCGAATCGGGCCAAAAAAATTTAATATTCATAAAAATTGGTGCATTGCGGAATCCTTGTACTCGAGTTATAAAAATTATAAATTTCCTAACGGTGTACAAGGGGGAACAAAAAAAAATGAATTTTGATCAACAGTAAACTACCATGGCTGTGATTCCAAATTTGAATATTGTTCTCAATTCTAAATAACCTCTTTAACCTGATCAAAATTCCTATTTTTTGTTCTCCCCTGTACACTGAAAATTTGAAATTTTGACAACTCATAGATATGCAAGTAGTCTGCCATGCACCAATTTTCATGAGGATTAAAATTTCCTGAAAAATCGATAATAAAAAAGTTTTCCATATGGTGCAAATTTTTTAAACTCACTGTATATAGTATGGACCATATTTTGGTAGGCAAGCCTTTATAGATGTATTTGTATATTTATGAAACTCTATAAAAAGTATGTTTCATCTGGTAAACAGATGGGTGAAGGTCGACCTCTATTCCGGTTCTTAGACAAATTTATTCATTATATTTCTTTGTAGAACAAAATTTCGAACATTTTAGTCCTTTTATTTGTATTAAATATTGAAATTTGAACAGAAGATAGGTACATACTAAGAGAAACATTCTAATTCTTATTTAGATTAATATTCACATTAAAATTCGAGCACTTCCCAGCCTAGTCCGGGAAGTACGTACTTCCCGGACTAGAGCGGGAAGTGCTACTTTCTGAAAGAAAAAGCGTCCGGAACGTAGGTTCTTCCCGGACGGTTGCCGAAAATAGTAATTTGTATAGGAAAAAAATCAAATGAATATCATAAAACTTTATGAATTTTTTATTGGATCTTCTGATTTGGTGGGTTTATAAAATCAAACTCAGCACACTTCAATGGATTGACATAACTTTATTATTGTTATATATCTCAAGAAGGCGACCCTGAACACCATTTTGATTTTTTTTATGGAAGTTTCGTGAGATTTCACTTTGAACATCTGGTTGAGTATTTCTTGTATTTCTAGAATATCACACCGAGATATGCACCACACCCAAAATGTATGTTATAGTAGGTAGACTTGAATACTGCATACTAAACGGAAAATAACTCCATTTTCATTACAATACAAGCTTTTATTTAGTTTCACCTGTCACGGTGTCTGTGCGTTTGTAATCAAATCTTGCAAGTCAAATATGAGACATTTCTAATCGTCTGATTTAAAATTTGGCAGGTGTTCATAATTTCGGTGATAATGCATTATGAAATTTTCGTTAGAGAAAAATTAAAAAGGACGGCTCCAATATGGCGGATGAGTTTTGTAGTTATGGTCCGATTCGATTCTAAATTGGTATGTGGGGGTTTTTGGGGTCGGACATAATGAAATTTTCGTCATGGCGGCTCCTATATAGCGGACGAGTTTTGTGATTATGGTCCGATTGATTCTTAATTTGTATGTGAGAGTTTTTGGGGTCGTAGATTATGATTTTCTTGTCAAAATTCATGAATTCAATATGGCGGTTCCAAGATGCCGGAAGAGTTTTGTGATTATGGTCCGATTCGATTCTGAATTGATAGGAGGGGGTTTTTTGGGTAGGAGATTATAGATTTTTTATCAAAATTCATAAATCCACGACGGTGGGCGAGTTTTGTAATCATGGTCTGATTCTCTTCAAAATTGGTACGTGGGGTATTAGGGGTCGAAGATCATGAATAATTTGCTAAAATTCATATGATGGCGGACGAGTGAATATTTAGGAGGCCTCCTCATTGAAGAGCTAGATAGTTCAAAACTCACAGGAAACGGCCCCTGTAATAATCATGCTTTCTTTGAAATGCATAGATCAATGCGTACTAACTAAAAAGCACAGAATGATATGATTAAAAAAAAATTTAAGACAAGCTTTTATTCGAAGGCGCTAAAAAGTAAAAAATTATTTCTTGAGATGTGAGTTACAGATTCAAAAGCCACTTTCGTATTCGAACCGAAAACTTTGGGCGGCTTTCTATATATAAGTATCGGAAAGTTTTCATCTTGGGTATGGTGGTTTCATAAGAGCGTAAAGAATAGCTTCCTGTATGTTGAGAGAGCATTACAATTTCTCCTCTACTCGCTCGATGAAGGGATATCGACGTGAGCTGTATGTGGTGTGTCGTGTCGCATTATCACGTGGTCCGTTAATGCGTTGGGTGGGGTAACAGGAGAGGCGCACGGTAGTACGTCTATCTTATTTATGTGGTATTATCCCATTATTGCGTTCCTTTTTGCTCGCGTAGATTTCTGTCTATACCCCAGATGAAAAGTTTCCGATACTGTATACATTTTATCAATGTATTCTTCAATTTGAATAATATGATTCTTCTCCAGGAAAATTTGAAAAATGTCGGTGCCGAGATGGCGGACGAGATTCGTGATAATAGTCGATTCAAAATTGGTATGTAACTGTTTGTGGGGTCAAAGATTATGAATTTTCTGTGAAAATACATATATTCAAGATGGCGGTCGAGATTTGTTATTATGATCAGATTCGATTCAAAATTTGTATGTGGGGGTTTTTTGAATTCTTTGACAAAATTCATGCATTCAAGATGGCGGCCTAAGATGGTGAACGAGTTTTATGGTTATGGTCAGATTCGATTCAGAATTGCTATGTAGAGGTTTTCGGGGTCGGAGATTTTGATTTTTTATTAAAAAAAAAAATTATGGTTTAAAACACTAAAGAACGCGCTTTACTTCCAACAATGACTAAATAGTATAAAATAATTAATTGTAAATGTAATTAATCAAAAAAAAAGTGGGGTTCTTGACTTAAGTTTTCTCGAGCTTTTGAACGCTCAGTATTGTAAAGTTGAAATCAGTAATATGAGAAAACAGTTTGTAAGCACCCATGCTTTTTCACATTTGAGTTATTACATTGTCAATAATTTTTTACTTTTCAGTCCATGTTGAAAGTAAAGCGTGTTCTTTATTTTTTTTAACTATAATTTTTCTATTTACGTCATTGCGCTTCACATGTTCACGAATCTTTTGACATTATTTCCTAATGATGTGGAATAATACGTCTGCATATATTAAGTTACAAAATACCAGACATGGTAACACTGTCGGACGCCGAAAGTATTCTATTCGTCCAATAATCACACGGGCGGATGTAGTAAGGATAGTACAAAGTAGTGTATATTGAAGGCGTTCAAATGATAGTATAATGAAAGGACGTAAAAAATATGCAGAATATATAAATCTAAATTGTGAGTGGTCCAATACTAATATTTCAATATACTTTATATTTTTGTGCTCTTTGAACCTATTACCACCTATTGAAGGCGTAATAGTTGAATATACTTCCTCGGATGCTGAAAGCGTGCTGAATAGAAAGACGCTAAAAAGAAAAATAGCTGTATAAATACATATATACATATATATATATATATATATATATATATATATATATATATAGAGAGAAGAGAGGTAGTCTGTTGCTGACTAGTTAGAAACAAATCTTGACAATTTTTTTGGGGCAGCAGCAAAACGCAAGTGTACTCTTATAACATTATATTTCCAATATTTCGACAGTGGTTACTGTCATCATCAGAGAGCTACAAAATGGATGAAACTATGGTAAAATGGTGAGGATGAGAGTCCAATACTTACAATGTTAGTGAGATTGGTCGCTTAACAACGATGTTGAAAAATTAAACAAGACTAAAACCATGTACAACATGGGGTACTGAATAAAAATTATGTAAAACATTTATAACAATTAAAAATCTAAAAATGTGTCGGATGCAGACAACACCTGTAATATACCACGAGGAGCGTGGGAGAAGAGAAAATTATTTGGTTAGAAATTATTAAAATTAATTATATGTCAAAAGTCAAATTTTCATAGAAATTATGGAACAAGAGAACAATTGGCCTGAGCTGCTGGGGTTTCCAGTCCAGTTGCAATTACTGCTAAAGAGAAAGTATAATTATGGATTTCATGTAATAGATGAGAAAATTGTTTTTAACATTATTTGAATTTAAATATTTAATTTTGAGAATCAATTGGGAAAATTTATGGGATGTCATAGAGTAAAAGAATTACAAAATTGAGATTAAGTAATGCCAAAGAAACTGTTGTTGAGAGCACTTGGGTTCTTGTCCAACATTAATAAATAAGAATAGATCTCACTCAAGTGGTTAAGATCTGTTCTTTTGTTTAAACAATGATCAGATTGAGAAATAAACGTCATTTCCAGAAATATTCGTTTCGAAGCATTACCTTCTTTGGTTAAAATTTTTGTGGAATTATAGTCCATTGAGTGACCTTCTTTGAAAACGTGTTCACTGAGAGCGCATCTCTCAGGGTGTAATCTGCTATCACTTTTATGAGAAGTTATACGGTCTTTCAGCAACCTTGCTGTTTGACCAATGTATTCATGGTTACAATTACCACATGGTATGCAATATACTAATTTTGATTGAGAAAGTAAAGGAGTTTTGTCTTTTACGACAGAAAATAAGGAATTTATGGTAAGGACCGTTTTATTTGCAATTTTAACATTGCCAATATTATTGAAAATTCGTGAAAGCTTTGGCGTGATTTCAGCAATGAAGGGCAAAGAAGTGTAAAAAATATGATTAGGTTGTGAAGCATTATTATTATTATTGACATTGTTAGCATCATTATCAGTATTAATTATTTGATTACCTGGAAGAGGTTCATTAACATTATGGTCTACAGGAGACATACTAAATAGGATCTTGATAAGTAACGATACCGGAAAAGAATTTTGTTTAAACAGATTATGGAGAATTTTAAGATTTTTTTGGTGAAAACAGGGGTCAGAGATACGTAAAACTCTTTGCTTCATTTGCTTGATCAGATTTATTTTAATAGATTGTCTATGGTAAGACCAATAGTTCATATACCTACCAGCACTGATAGGTTTTCTGTACCAGTCAACCAATACTGTGTTATTGGGGGTACGCATAAGCTTAGTGTCAAGAAATGGAACACTACACTCAGCATCTTCATTTTCGATGGTAAATTGAATAAATGGATCATAGCTATTGAAGACATCTAAGATTTCCGTAGTCCCTGTCCCAGGAAGGGCTACAATTATGTCATCTACATATTTTTTTATAAAAAACACATTGAAAGGAAGGACACTCAAGACCATATCTAGCAAGTCGTCCATAACATAGTTAGCTAAAATAGGGCTAATTTTTGCACCCATAGGAGTGCCAAAAGTTTGTTTATATATTTGGTTGTTAAAGGAAAAGAATGTTTTATTGAAAAGAAAGGTTAAGAGATTGATAAAGTTATCTTCATCAATACTGCAAAATCTACTAATACGGATCCAGTTATTGTGAACAGCTCTGATGCAAGAGTCCAAATATACGTTACTAAATAACCACGTTTAAGCTTGCCAAAACGTAATTTTCAGGGAGCTGAATTCTATTAAATTTTGAAGAAAGGTCAAAGGAATCTTTAATGTAATATTGATTATCATAATCGTAAGCTTTTGTCAATATATCTGTCAAAAAGGAAGCAAGTAATTCTGAAGGATTGTTAATGGAAGTTATTATAGGCCTGACAGTTAAAGTGGGTTTGTGTACTTTAGGTAAAGATTACACCCTGAGAGATGCGCTCTCAGTGAACACGTCTTCAAAGAAGGTCACTCAATGGACTATAATTCCACAAAAATTTTAACCAAAGAAGGTAATGCTTCGAAACGAATATTCCTGGAAATGACGTTTATTTCTCAATCTGATCATTGTTTAAACAAAAGAACAGATCTTAACCACTTGAGTGAGATCTATTCTTATTTATTAATGTTGGACAAGAACCCAAGTGCTCTCAACAACAGTTCCTTTGGCATTACTTAATCTCAATTTTGTAATTCTTTTACTCTATGACATCCCATAAATTTTCCCAATTGATTCTCAAAATTAAATATTTAAATTCAAATAATGTTAAAAACAATTTTCTCATCTATTACATGAAATCCATAATTATACTTTCTCTTTAGCAGTAATTGCAACTGGACTGGAAACCCCAGCAGCTCAGGCCAATTGTTCTCTTGTTCCATAATTTCTATGAAAATTTGACTTTTGACATATAATTAATTTTAATAATTTCTAACCAAATAATTTTCTCTTCTTCCACGCTCCTCGTGGTATATTACAGGTGTTGTCTGCATCCGACACATTTTTAGATTTTTAATTGTTATAAATGTTTTACATAATTTTTATTCAGTACCCCATGTTGCACATGGTTTTAGTCTTGTTTAATTTTTCAACATCGTTGTTAAGCGACCAATCTCACTAACATTGTAATTATTGGACTCTCATCCTCACCATTTTACCATAGTTTCATCCATTTTGTAGCTCCCTGATGATGACAGTAACCACTGTCGAAATATTGGAAATATAATGTTATAAGAGTACACTTGCGTTTTGCTGCTGCCCCAAAAAAATTGTCAAGATTTATATATATATATATATATATATATATATATATATATATATATACAGTGCGGCTTTTTATAGCCCCCCCCTGTTAACTTTTGAACGGTTTGCCGTAGAGAGATAAAAAAAAACCGTTTCGAGGGTTTCACCGATACTACTTTTTGAAATATAACGCATTGTGATTGCTTGATAGATGGCGCGGGGGGGGGCACAAAAACCTAATTTTTTTAAATGGCATGGGGGGTCGAGTGACACATCGTTGAAAAGAGAATTTGATTCTCTTTATAAGTGTGCAACAAATAGGAAACTTGTTTATTATCGATTTCTCAGAAAATTTTATTCTTGACAAAAGTTGGTGCATGTTCCAAAACTATACCAAGTGTACCTGCAATGGCTTTATGACAAACACCATACAGGATAGGCCAAAAAATATAAAGTTTGTTCAAGAGTAAAGTACCCTTATTTCGAAAAATATAGAAATATGTTGAAGGGAAAAGTTGCTTAGAATTAAAAGTTATGTTCAGATACGAAGTCATGGCCTGCTATTAAATTTTTTTTTCCGTTTGGAAAATATTGAATTACCCCCGTAGAATAAATATTTTTACTATTTTGATTTAATATGTATGTGAAGTAGTCACAATCAAATCAGTTTGGAGTATTTTTTATCAAATTGAAGTGTATTTGTAAAATTTACTTGGATTTGTATTTTTTATGTGCATGACCTTCAACTTCATGTTTATTACAACGATATTTAACAGAACTCTAGAATAAAACAAATACTCTTTTTAACGAGGCAAATACTTTACTAAGTAAATGTTCACATGAATAAACTGTCAACAAAAGTATAAAATTTCTGTTCTTTTGACAACAATGCTTCAACTAGAACAGATATTAAAAAACACTCCAAAATCTATCGCGCATAGCCATGAACAAAAAACACATTCGCCCGAAAACAATACTGTAGTTTGATAGTGTCGTCTTGAAACTTGCCTGTCAAACGTTTTCATATTTGTCCTTAATTAAAAATGCCTCGCCGAGTAGTATTAACGTTAACTGAAAAGGCAGAATAAGTTTTAATATGTGGTGATGGTTATAAAACAACGCGCGAAGCTGCAAATATTTTCAACGAGCGGCATCCAGACAAACAAATTTGCTATTCAAGTGTAAGTAGAATTTTAAAGAATTTCAAACAGACCGGCTCACTAGAATATAAACATAATACGGGGCGTACCAAACCTGTATGCACAGAAGAAAACCAGCTTGACGTGTTTCAAGCAGTAGTAGAAAATCCTAGAAGGTCCACCCAAGAAATTAGTGATTATACCGGCATAAAAAAAACCTCTGTGAAACGTATTCAGGAAACATAAGTATCGTGCTTACAAACCTACATTCATTTGTACATTGCAACAAAGAGACTATGATTTGAGATATGATTTTTCCATGTGGATTCAGGGTGAAGATAGAAGAACAAAGAGATTTGCATCGATGTATTCTGTTTGGAGATGAATTAACTTTTACAAAAAATGGGGTTGTATCATCACAAAATTGCAGATGGTGGTCAGATGTCATCCCAAATTTCATTATTGACAAAAATCAATACTATCAGAAAACAAACGTTTGGTGTGGTATATTAAATTTTTACTAGGTTCGTTTTTTTTTCGAGAGAATTTGAATGGTGACAGGTAGTTAAACTTTTTGGAAACTGAAATAGGAGAGTTTTTGGATGATAGAAGAACGGCAAAAGGTATGGTTCCAACATGACGGATGTCCTGCCCATTCTACTAGAAATGTTTCTCAGTGGCTGAATAGGACATTTCCTAATAAATGGTTAGGACGAAATACCGATCCTCGATGGCCTCCTCGTTCTCCAGACCTCACACCTCTGGATTATTTCTTTTGGGGATACTTAAAACAGAAAGTCTACAGAGATCGCTCCTTTAATAATGTTGCTGAGCTTGAAACTTCAATACGAGTTCATTGCAGAAATATTCCCGCTAATGTGTTGAGATCTACAGTAAACGAATTTTATGAGCGAACAATTAGATGTATCGAAAGAGAAGGTGGACATACAGAGACGCTTCGATAATTTTTATTGTTAGCACCTGTTAGTTACCTACTGTATTTTTCTGTACTATCGCTTATTGGTTCTTTTTTTGTTCATGGCTATCAGCGATAGATTTTGATAGTTTATTCATGTGAACATTTACTTAGTAAAGTATTTGCCTCGTTAAAAAGAGTATTTGTTTTATTCTAGAGTTCTGTTAAATATCGTTGCAACAAACATGAAGTTGACGGTCACCTAAAAAAATACAAATCCAAGTAAATTTTACAAATACACTGTAATTTGATGAAAAATACTCCAAACTGATTCAATTGTGGCTACTTCACATACATATTAAATCAAAATAGTAAAAATATGTATCATACGGGAGTAATTCAATATTTTCCAAACAAAAAAAAAAGCTTGAACAGCAAGCCATGACTTCGTATCTGAACATAACTTTCAATTCTAAGCAGTTTTTCTCCCTAACATATTTCTATATTTTTTGAAATAAGGGTACTTTACTCTTGAACGAACTTTATATTTTTTGGCATATCCTGTATGGTATTTGTCATAAAGCCATTTCAGTTACACTTGGTATAGTTTTGGAACATGCACCAACTTTTGTCAGGAATAAAATTTTCTGAGAAATTGATAATAAACATGTTTCCCATTTGTTGTAACTTAGTGGACCACACTGTATATGATGTGAGTTTTTAATATTTGGTATATGCAGCAGGCCAATAAGGGTACTCTAACACACAGATTTTTGGTTTTTCTTTATCAATATCTCAAATCCATATTGTAGCTTCCCTGAAGATGACAATAAAAAATTGTTGAAAGCTTGGAATCTGTGTATATATATATATATATATATATATATATATATATATATATTGTTATGAAAAATAGAGTAGTAGATGGGAATTTAAAATTAAATACCTTTTAAAAATATATATATATATATATTTCATCAGAGCCCAGGCAGATACTCTTTCTTAATAGATATGACCTTAATTCATCGAATAAATATCACAATTTCAATTTAAAATAGTTAGAAACCTTACAAATCAAAATTTACTGACAAATTATTATAGTACGAGGCCAACAAACGTAATGTATTGAACTCTTCCAAGAACACTGGTGTTTCTTGAAAGAAATAAACTTTTTTAACACAAAAGCATGAACTAGTTATTAACAATTCAAAACAAGTTCAAAAAGACCGAAAAAAGTAGGAAAAATATCAATTTTCAACAAAAACTAGAATTTCAAGAAATTGAATTGAATACACCTTGTATATGAAACTTGTCACACAGCCAATCACAAGTAGTGGTCGATAAAGGAGGACGAGGAAGCAATAAGTCAAAGAAGAATCATATGAGTAACTAAATGTAAAATAAATAAACTATGTGAAAATGTGAAAACTCGATGAAAGTTAACAGAATCAAAAATAAAAATAAACGTTATAGAGATATCCATCGGAGACGATCCATTGCATACAGTGGAGGTGAGATTCAATAGGAAATTGAAAAAACTTTGTTTGGTGGAGTTAGACTGTAAGTTTTTTCAATTTCAACTTTGTTTGGTGGAGTTAGACTGTAAGTTTTTTCAATTTCCTATTGTTATAGAGATATTTGTCAATAGTTTAAAAAAATTATAAGAAATAAATCATAACAGTGACTGACAATTGAAAAGTGAACGGGAATGTGTTCTGAAATAGAGAAAAACCTGACCTAGTAACGAAAAAAAAAAAAAGAAGAGAGGAATCAACAAGAGGAGAAGGTGGGAAGTTTGGTTTTTGGAAAAAGCTGCAGAAAAATTATCAAAATTTAATCTTTTTTTTATATCAGAAACAGAGAAGTATATGCAGTCCATAGAGATAAAATTCACCTTCAGTAATATATGATGAAGATATCCAACCTGCCAGTTGCATAGGAGAGAAGCTGAAATCTGCCAACATCATAAGGTATTTAATCCCTTAAGAATGATCAACACCTGCACCGGAGTTCTGAAAATGCATTAACCTCCAAATTTTGCGGGAGTCTGTAGGCGTGTCCCAATATATACGAGAGGGATGATCAATGACTAACTATTCGAATGGCATCTTCCAATTCCCTGACGATGTTCACAACGCAGAAGGAAGAGCACGTCGTAGAGCAATATTCGCCTTATTGTTGCATTTCACATGATGGCACATCATAGACGGGGATCCGGGTTTTATGTTATTGCTGCAAATACCTAGGGAATCGTAGATAAATACATGCTCAATTGCATGGAAATTGTATCGTCTTGGCAGTCGAGAAGTAGGTAGGTAGGTATATAAGATATTTTTTGGCCGAAGACAAAAAAAATTTAATGAATTTATTTATGTAAAATATGCTCTCGAATGTATTTTACAAAGATTTAATACGCAGGCATAATTTTTTCAATATTTTTTAATTATTCTAACGAATGTGCGCGAAATGCTACTTTGGTGATCGAGAACTGATTTTTTTAATGAGGCTTGCAAAAAAATAGTCGAGATCATCAAAGTATTTCGCGAACGAGATGCAAACAATATTTTTTTTTACCAACGTCAAAAAATATTGTTTTAAAATATTAATATGCTTAAGTAGCTTAATTTAAAAAAATAAAATAGGTAGTTTAAATTTTGTCACGATTTGAAAAGTATTTAAAAACCTTAATTATTGTTAAACATTAAGAAATAAATGATTTCTTGGATTTTTGCTTGATTGAAGACCATAAAGGTTAAAATATAAAAATCCCATATAGTTTACACGTAGTGTGCGAAATATATATTTCGCATACTACTTCGCGCACGGTGTCATGGTAACGAATGAAAATAAAAAAGGGTCACTTTGCATATCGTTACCAATGCGCCAACCTTGTAATTTTTTGACGTTTGTAGAAAAAAGTATATATGAACTATCATTCAATCATTCAACAAAATAGAATTTCAAAGAATAATTCCGATCCGGTCAAAAGTTAACAGGGGTGGGGTTACTCAATAAGAGTTCTAATATTATGTACCGTCATTTTGTTTTGGATGAATATTTTTGTTTGAAATTTTGCTGTCGTATAGATAATTGAAAGACGTGTCGAAAGAGGTATCACTGGATCCACTATGCTATTTTAAAAAATCTTCTAAAATGGCGGCCACGTGCCATTTTAAAAGATAGATTATTTTTTGTGGTGTCAAAAAGTAGCTTATGAACAACCTTTTTTAATTTGTTCAAAAGTTAACAGAGAAGGGGGGTTACTTATACATATAATATAAAACTTAATGAAATTCCGAGTTTCGAAAAAATGTCAATATTATTTAAATACATTTTGATTTTAGTTCGACAATATGAATAGGGGCAATAGGCAATTCTTGTAAAAAATCTCTAACTTCGGTTTCATATCAACCGCCCAAAATAAATCGTCTCGAATAATCTAAAAAAAAAATGACTATCAATTTCGTTATATTATGGAATATAAAACCGAATTCATTCACAACATGTCCAGCCTAAAATTCCAATATTTATAATCAGAACAAAATTACTTGATTAATGGGGACGAATTAATTCATGATTTTTTCAATGAAAACTAGAAATAATTAAAAAAGTCAGCTATCTGAATAAAAATGCGAATTTTAACTTTCAGATTTTTTTTCCTTTTCAGTTAGAGTCTTTTCACAATATCTATCAGATGTAGTTCAACGTCCAGCGTGGCTTGTGCCGGGGAAGTAGTTGTTTTCTGTTAGATATTACAAATAAGTCACATTTTTCATTTTTCAATTTTCATGGAAAATGTTTCCCTTTTCAACATTAAAATACACTTCGAATGTAACATGAGCTGTATGTTTTACTGTCGTGGTGGATTGCGGATTTCCAATTTCCTCGGGTATCTAGGATCTATCAGTTCGGGCAATAGGCAATTCTTGTAAAAAATCTCTAACTTCGGTTTCATATCAACCGCCCAAAATAAATCGTCTCGAATAATCTAAAAAAAAATGACTATCAATTTCGTTATATTATGGAATATAAAACCGAATTCATTCACAACATGTCCAGCCTAAAATTCCAATATTTATAATCAGAACAAAATTGCTTGATTAATGGGGACGAATTAATTCTTGTTGAACTGAAGGCAGACAAAATATGAATGAATACTAATTTTTTCGCATGAATGATGGTTTTCCGGGTTTTTAGACCGATGTTAATTTTGAGATATTCTCGACGTTTCGCCAACACGAGTGGTTGGCATTTTCAACGGATCAGTGAGAATATCTCAAAATAAACGTCGGCCTAAAAACCCGGAAAACCATCATTCATTCAACGATTGCCGTGAAAGACTTTAGGTATCACATATTGTGTGAAGATGTCCCACCTTTTCAACTAACATTCCCAATGGAGTCCAAAATACAAAATAACACAATGAACGCTTAGTTATGTGTAGCTGCCCTTGTACTTGATAGTAATAATTATGATTTCGTTTCAGCTGCATGTGTAGATTCTCAATTAGAGAACAGAAATTTATAATTTTTTGGTCAATTGCTTCCTTGGGGTTCATTTTTGAGGCAGTTTTGGGACACTTCACCTCAACAATGGCGTCATCTCCTATTAACCCATCAGGACTGGCTCCGAAAATAGGATCGTCTTCATCAACGAACATTTCGTAAGGTTCAACCTGTGACACAAAAAAAATATGTTTATAAAACTGTAATTAAAAATGATGTTTTTTATTCATTGACATATAAACTAAAAATACTTTTAACACTAGTGTTAATAGTAAAATGACAGATGAGATGATGGATACTCAGTAATACAGATCTATCTAATAGAAACACTTCAAACAGATATTATAATCAGGATACCTACTCAAGAGGAATCATTTATAAAAGTTCACACATGTATTTGGCCGTTTGTGCAATTGGTAATACTAATTCCTTTTGAAGTTACAAACGAAGTAGTATTCAGTCGAACTATAGGTCATTCATCACTGACAAATAATGACATTCACAAATAAAGTGCGTTGGGGTTATTATAGTTGGAGCCTCTGCCTGTTGAAATCCTCATGATCTTTTAATTTTTTAAAATTGATTTTATTTTGCTTGTGGAGTTGATTCACTCGTTAACGCTCGTTTCGCAATATTCCCCAATCACAGAATAAAATGCCGCTTTAACACTTGTATCATAAATAACTATTTTTAATTAAGTATGTTATTAGAATATTATCCTAACATCAAAATCATTCTCCAGTTGTCTAATTGTAAATGGCTCATGTTCTGTTCCGTACTTGGTGTTTGCGTTTCCTCCAAAGATGGAATAAAGTAAGTTTTTTACCTTATTGGCACAAGATGTTGTTTTTCGCATCTTACAAATGTCACCAAAATGTGAAGCTGTTAAGCGAATACTTCTCTCTTGTTGCCATAAAGGATGGCCAGATTGACCTCTTGTACTAAGTTCAATGAGTTTTATCTCTTCGGGAGTTTTTTTCAAAGAATTCAGAAAAGCTTCTTTCTTCCGCTCGAACTGATCAGTAGATAAACCAGGATCAGGGATAGCATCGGGGCCATAATCCTTATCCGGCAGAGCATATTTCTTACTAGATTTTGGTGGAAGGTCTTTATTCTTGCGTCTTATCATTTTCCGAAGTTCAAGTCTCCTTTTCATCTTTTCTACAAATCTTTTAGTATAAAATGGAACTTTGCTTTTTCCAACAACATTATAATATTCCCCAGCAGAGTTGAACGGTATGGCAGCAGCTTTACAACGTGTCGCATAGGATCTTTTACGGGAATAGTTTATTCTTTTACCTCCAACAAACTTGCAAATGATGCTGTTGTATTGTTCGGCGATATTGGTGTCCTGGTCTGCTATCAAGCTGGCTGCATTGAAAACCAAGCGGTTGATGCACACTTCAATATCGTCCAATAGACCACATGTTCTCATGCTGGGGATATGATCAACTTCACCTAACTTTGGAGAACACTTGAAATATGCTATCTCCTGACATTTTTCATGCTGTCCGAATACATGTGATGGAACATTCTTGAGGTCTTTGCATAGGTTTTCAATTTTTTGGACCAACGAACTTTTTTCTCTAATCCTGGACATCGTAGCAGATTTTATTGAGGTGCGTAGTCTACGGGCACTGCTTTCGACTAGTTCTCTTAGGCCTGGAGGTACTGGCAAATTTTTTGAATTACTTCGCTTTCTAGCTGCATGTACATTGAACTTTGTTTATTATCTTCATTTCATTGCAAGAATAAAAATAAAGTAGAAAACTATATCATATAATCAGATACCTACCACAAATTTCTCGGATCTTCTTTGAAAAATTCCTCATCATGTGATTACGACACTCAATTTTTTGTATAAGAAGAGTTCCATAAGGTCGAGCTTCCAGAAGTTTTTGATGAACACTGCTATCACCATCTCCAATTAGCTTGTGGAATATCAAACCATGCATGTCAATGCTTCGTTTGAAACCATCAACTATGATATCGGATTCCATACTGGTTGATGATTCACTCCAATTTTTGTAGCATTTGTGCTCAGGTAAAGCAATATCTTTATTTACCGCGGAACGCGAGCACACGTCACAGAACTTATTTCTGACGCCAAGGAATAAAATTTTTCTCGTTCTAGCTCCAATTATACAGGACTATGGAAAAAGAGCCTAATTATAATTATACATATACATACAAATAATAATAATACAAATGAAGTAATTGTGGGGTTGCAGCTATATTGGGAGGATATCAAATAAAATCTCTTACTTTCGAGTAAGCTTCCGGAATGGTTTTATTCCTTCTTTAGTATCTCTAAAATGGAATTAACAATAATTTTTGAACGGATTAAGACATTAATAATTCCTTAGAGTTTTCAGTTGATACCCTCCCAATATAGCTGCATCCCCACAATTATTTCATATATGTATTAGACCGTCAGCCAGTGACAGATTTAGGTGCCCCATTTTCGCATACAAGCCTCAAATAGGGTTGAAAAGTATTTCGATTTGGAGTAAAATGAAGATATTTTTACGAGTGGCTCCTGGGGATAACATATCGAAAATTGATATTTTTTTTTGTTTCCCTCGTGTTTCCTAAATACGGTACGAAACTACAGGGGGTGATTCGTTAGGTCGTTTCAAGAAAAAAAGTTCCTATGAACATATGTCCGGAGTTGCTTCTTTTCTGAGATACAGGGTGTTGAATTTTTTTTTTTTAACTCCCTGTATCTCAGAAACGAAGCATCTTTGTGTTTTCTTTGGGTGGAAAATTCGAGAATTAAAAAATCACCCCTTCGAAGAGTATTTTGCATGAAAGAGTAGAATAGTTCCAGGCGGGCATGGAATTCTCTTAACAAAATATAATTCATACACAACTCACCTTTTCAGTGATGCCTCTTTCAGAGCATTCCTACGGCTATGTCTTCTTTCACTTGGATACAAATATTTTCTCTCCTCAGCACCCTTCATTTGTTTTAATTTTCCCATGGTTGAAAATCACACAATAGCACTCAATTCGAACTAAGTAGACCGAACTAACAATAAACAAACATTCATACCGAAAGCGAATTTATACGAGAACAGGTAAGTATTTCAGGTCATAAGAAGTTCCTCAATATCATCAAATACCTAAATATACACCAGTAGGTAGAACCGAACCATAATCACCCATTCATATAATGAGCTATTGCTACAAATACCTGAAAAAGCATTAAAATAAAATATGCCCTAATAATAAGCCGCACGCCCTTGGATTATTTGCCGTGGCGATTGCAAACTGCAATGCATCCATCTCTATGGGAAAGGGTCTGTTAGGGGGCGACACTAATCGGGTGCCTTATAATGCATTTTTGACTTTCGCTCTCATTGGTTTAGTTTTCAATATTTCGAAATTAAAACGATATCAGTGTCCTTTATTCAAATGTACAGTTCCGGGAAACTCAATGATCATTATACTGGAACATATGAATATTGTTATTAATTCCGAAATTCAAATTAAAAAAAAAAATAATGAGTTTCCCGGAAAACACATTTTTTTCTGAAACGGTCAGTGAAAATTGCAACTAAATTGGTTAACTAATGTGGATACTAGAGCGAAAGTCGTTTCAAGTGGGTATGGATCCCTCTTAACAGTCAAAGAAAAGATAAGAACCATACATCCAGTGCACAATTCAAATTTCTTTGCATACCGAACTTTTCCACTTTCAACAGTCATAAAAACTTTCCACCGCGAAATAGTGCACATAAACTTTATCACTTCAGGACTTTTATTATTCATTAGAACTATTATTATTCAATTCAGAATAACCTCATACTGTTTTGTGTTTAGCAAGTATATAGGTTAAGGTAAATTCTATCAAATGAAAATTCTCAGAAGACGTGGCGGTTTGAACAGTAACGGCACCGAACCTGAATATTTGTTATATCTGTGAGAAATGCATAGTATGGATATATTTTAGAACATTAGTTATTTTCGTAGGAACAGGTAGTATATACAATGAAAAACTATTGAGTTGATATAAGAGTATTCACATTTCATGCTATTTGAACAATAACAATAAAAATAAACTATTTCAGTTGAATTTATACATTTATTTCCAATGCATTGCATTATTTTTAATCATCCTTGACATTCCTTTTCCTGAATTCTACCTAGAGATTGGGAAATTCTCATGTGGCGTACCAACTGAGTAGCTGAGGACCTGAAAAGAGAAAAAAAGGTAATATCTAAAAGCAAAGAGAGTAAGTATTTGGCCAAGGGCATTCTGAAATAGTATTAGTAGTTTTACTTATATTAAATACATGCAAAAGAATAACAAATTTATAACTACTACTATCACTACTTGCTAACTACTTTTGCTAGAACTAAAGAACAGAAAACAAATTCACATATAAAAAAAACATAAAAGAAAAAAAAATCTATTTACAATTTCATTTCAATTCACCATCTCAATACAACTCTACTACTATTATTACTTAAAAAAAAATATCTTAACAAAATATATATAAAGATGCCTGTTAAGTTTTGACCTCCGTTATGTTGACTGGGCGACCTGACCTACGGGTGAACGAGGTAGCTAAGTAATATTGAACAGGTGAATATATAGTGAGGGGAAGGATAAAAATCGGAATCTCAAATGAGGGGTGGAGATTCTTCAAAATGAGTTTTTCTGGGAACGAGGGAGACGTAGTCACTTTCTCATATATGGATATTCATTTCCGATATATAAACCGAAGTGACCTCATACATTGTTGTCAGATTTCGGAGGACAGAACGTGCAGTACATTACCAGTTTTCAATTGGTGAGATATATTAAATTTGTTATAATATATATCTGTTCGGAGCTGTAAATAGCAGTTCATTGGATTCAACCTAGCGTATCTTACCAAGTCTGATAAAAAAAATGTGTTTTTGGTATGATACCGTTAGTTTGGAGGGATGATATATGCAAGGTTGAAGCTTCGATATAAACTTCAATGAAAGAAAATCTTAACACTGATAAAAAATGTAATATAAGGCCGGTAGTATGGAAAAATGAAATTTTCATGTGGAAAGTTTTGAGGCAACTCCAAACAATATGCGTGATTTCAATTTGTCAAAAAAAAATACCCCCCAAGTAGCTTCTGCTACTCAGAGGGTTTCAAAAAATAACAGTACGTGACTGAATCGTTTGTTGCAAATCTGCTATATCTTTCTCCAAGTGTCGAACAATCCGCCGGTGCTTCCTCAACTTCTTCATCGCTGCTGATAACTTGGCCTGTTTCTCCCTCATGAAACTATCTACGAGGTTGTTAAATTCAAGCAAATGCTTGTTTTCAACTTCCTCTTGAATGGTTTCATCGAGAGAGTCTGCCGTCGTATAATACAGGTCCTGTTCAACCAAGTTATCAGCCTCCAAGTTGTCAGCCTCCAAGTTATCAGCCTCCATTCCCCGCTCTTCATTCACCATTTCATAATAATCGTGCCGTTCTTCATTCTCTTCCCCCTCACCCACCATTTCACTGTCGATTTGGATGGAACTTTCATCCAGATCACTAACATCACTTATATCCTCGTAGACTGGGGCTGGCGTTGAGTGATGCAGCGGTCTGAATGTCCTTTAGCATTTATGGGGCGAAGGTTGGAGAATGATCCGTCCAAGATCTGAATCTCGCTCCCGATACTGGAAGCGGCTGGAGATTTCACTACTTCAAACCCATTTTGGCTGGGGAGCTTCTTGAAATGTAGCACTGGCGATTTTGGTTTTCATTTTCTCACTTTTGAATAAACTTTTTCACTTTTCTCACTTTTGTTCGTTCTTGTTCAATTAAAGACTCAACTATAATAATTGTCTATAATTGCCTTTAAATATTATCAACTTTCATACTTAGAAATGTGGAGCAGAACATCACCCATTTCCAATAATGAACATTGACCTGATTTTAAAAAGCATATTCTCATAGAACTTATATTTTCAGCCTATAGAAATACTCCACCATCCCAAACAAACCAATAAATGAATTCCTTTGTTACTTAATGGGAGGAGTCAATTGATCGATTATATTTCCATGAACAATTGAGGAAAATCACTGACATTGCATAATTAGCAATTTTTAATTCTCACAGGTTTTTGTAGCATTCATTCAACTTGTCATTTGAGCATATTCTAATATTACAATACTCTAAATGAAACAAGAGACTTATATCCTGGAATTGTTATTGATTAACATGCAAATCAATGCAAGTCTAGATATTTGAAATATTTGGCATAATGCAATCCATTGAACTTGTAATTTGAGAGAATTCTGATATTATAATTCTGGAAATGAAACAAAATATGCATATCCTGGAAACAAATGAGTGGAAGTCATTTGATAAAAATTAATATCTGCAAATTTGAATCTTGTGAATTAATACTATGAATATTTGCAACTAGACAATTTTGTCTTGCATTATATTCAATACTTGTAAAAATTATTCCTTTTCCATTACCTATGATAATCATATACAGGGTGTCTCATGTTTGCTATGACAGTCTTGGGAAACCAATGATGATGAATAAGTTAAATTTTGGGGATGGATTTCATTACACCTTATCATATCTGGACTTTATTTCTTGAATTTAGGAATTGTATCGATTTGAAATTTGTTCATACATGTTTGCAACCGAAAACGTGACGTCATCGAATTCCATGAAACGTAATTTGGTATCTAACAATTATTTGCTGACTCGTCCCTCCCAAAGCGGTCTCATTTGTATAGGCCCTCCTCCCAAAGCGCTCTCATTTGTACTCTACTGGAAGAAAATCTTACACTGATAAAAAAATGTAATATAAGGCTGGTGGTATGGAAAAATAAAATTTTCATGTGGAAAGTTTTGGGGCAACTCTGAACAATATGCGTGATTTCAAGTTGTCACAAAAAAAAGTACCCAAAAAGAATAATTCCGAACTCTGATTCGAAAAAATATATTTCGACATGATGGCGTCAGTTTGGAGAGACATTTCCAGCGGAGAAACTCTGATATGAACATGAAAAATGTCAAGTTTTTACAAAAAATGGTTTTCGAAGAAAAAAAACTATTAAAAACTATTTAAAATTTTCTGATGTGATGACGTCGATGTCGGGAGATGAAATGCCCAATGGACAATCTTTGTTATTTTGTGGGATACAAATATAGAAAAAATCTATTTCATATTTTATTAGGTTTTATATCGATTCTGGATTAAATTATCTAACAAGTTCTTCGAAAGTAAAGAAGCACAGAAAAGGCAAAAACGTGAAAAATCAATGTGAAGTTTATGAATGATGGTTGTTATAGGGTGTAAAAGGATTGGTATAAATTTGTTTGTAAAAGGATGATTCAAGTTATTGATGAATAAATACTCTAGGATTCTTATTGTTGCTTAATTTTGTTTCAATATCTAAAATATTAGAATACATTTTATTTGAATTTTGGAATTCGGTTTTTTTATTCATTGAATCTTTTTCATTTTTTATGTTAACCATTTCTAAAAAACATCTTTTGAATAAATTACTCTCTTTAGTTACGATCGAAATATTGTCGAAATCAATGGAATGTCCTGTAACATTAACATGTGATAAAGCGCAAGCATTGGGTCTTAAACGTATATCACTTTTGTGGGAAACAATCCTTAATTTCAAATTTCTTGATGTCTCACCAACATAGTTTCTTTCACATTCACGACAGTTAATTTTGTAGACAACTCCTGCTTGATCCAGTATAGGAGTTTTATCTTTCAATTTGGTGAATAACTTATTAATCCGAGAGTTCTACCATCTGCTGACGGCCGTTTTGCTCTTTGAAACTCGTCAGAGCAGCATCATGGAGCTCTAGAATTCACTCTGAATTTGCTCACGACAAAGACAACGATAATGAAAAATAACTTGTGACACCTACAGTCACTAGTTGAAACTTAATTTGAAACGAACCACGGAATCTATAGTTGAAATTTTCTCTACTCATTGGCAGGCAGTCAACAATTTTGTTTTTCTGACCAATCCAAGGTTCTAAATCAAGGATCTAATACGTCACGAGAAACAGAATCTGAAGTGAAACTCTCAGAAATAAATCAAAATCACTCTCTTCACTTCAGGAATAAAAGGTCTTGTTGAAGTAAAACTCTGGGTTTAATTGTCTTGCTTTCAAAATACCTGAATTTCATTATCAAGACAAAATAGCATGTGTTTTTCCCTCAGTTATTGTACACACAATAGGTTTCACGGAGAAGATATGAAAACTATGCACTGATTTGTGACATCGGAAAAATAAAAACGTGGCACAGTGTACATTTTGTCTCGATCGAGAGAAATGCATCACAATACATTAAAAATGAAATCTTGTTGATGATTTCATTTGATTGGAACATTTTCAAAAACAAATCAATATTGTCACATGTAAGCGGCCCCAACACACCACAGGGAACACAGGACACAATGAAACGAGAAAGAAAAGTAATTGTTAGCTGTCAACCTTGAGAGTTGTTCTCTGAAAGCCCTCTCTCTATGGCGGATATTTATGTGAAGTTAGCCACACTTTTCCAGCCACGGTTTCTGAGGCGTAGACCGTCGAGTATGGGATTCAGCGTTATTTACTGGCAATGTTGCCAGATCTCATGAAAAAAATGTTTTAATAAAAAATGATCAGCCACACTTCCTGACTGAAAGCAATATACGTATTGCCGGAATATATCAGGATGACACGATGAAAATCTGTTATACATGGAAATTATGAATCATTTGAAGGGGATAAAAAAATATTCCATTCCAAACCTATGGTGTTTAGAAAAGTATATCTGGACGCCCCAAAATATGACTGAAAAATTCATATAGTACTCCGGATTATGAAAACTCTAGAAAGCACTGCGCTGAAACAAAATAAAATCGGAATAATGAGATTGAGTTGTGTATGGAACAAGTTCCAGATTTCTTTAGACTCCCGTCTACAAGACAAAAAAAAACAAAGTGTTTTTCCAGACTACAAAAATTTCAGAAACAGACGCGCTGCTACAACAAAAATCTTTCCATACTATGAAAAAACAAAAATACTTCGAGAAAGAGGAGATCGAGATGTGCATCAAACTTCTTTTCGATTCCTTCGAACTCCCGTCAATATGACTCAATTTTTAATTTTTTCTCCTCAGACTACGAAAACACCAGAAAGAGATGCGCTGCCGCAATATTAAAAATACCGTTAGAAAGAGGATATCGAGATGTGCATTAAACTCATTTCAGATTCTTTTGGACTTCCGTCAATATGACTGAAAAAAATTAAAATAAAGAATATTCTCAGACTACGAAAATGTCAGAAAGAGACATGCTGCCGCAAAAATAAAAATACCGTTAAAAAGAGGAGATCGAGATGTGGATGAAACATCTATCAGATTCCTCTGGACTTCCGTCAATATGACTGAAAAAAATTAAAAATACATGAAAATAAAGATAAAGAATTTTCTCAGACTGTAAATCCCAGAAAGAGAAGCGCTGCCGCAAAAATAGAAAAAAGACATCGAGATGTGCATGGAACTTCTTTTCAATTCCTTTGGACTCCTGTCGATATGACAGAAAAAAAAATGTTTTTCTCAGACTAAGAAAATCCCTGAACGAGATGCGCTGCCACAAAAATAAAAATTCTGTTAAAAAGAGGAGATCGAGATTTGCATAAAACCACTTTCTGATTTCTTTAGACTCCTATCAATATGACTGAAATAAAATTAAAAATTTTCTCAGACTACAAAACTTCCAGGAAGAGACGCGTTGCCTCAAAACTAAAGATACCGTTAGAAAGAGGAGATCGAGAAAATTCTTTATCCAAATTAATCTGAGAGAGGTTTCTTTCACATCTTGATCTCCTCTTCCTAACAGTATTTTCATTTTTGCGGCAGCGCGTCTCTTTGTGGGATTTTTGTAGTCTGAGAAAATTCTTAATTTTTATTTTTTTTTCAGTTATATTGACGGGAGTCCAAAGGAATCTGAAAATGGTTTTATGCAAATCTCTATCTCCTCTTTTTAAAGTTATTTTTAGTTTTGCGGCCACGCTTCTCTTTCTGAGATTTTCATAGTCTGAGAAAATTCTTTATTTTAATTTTTTTCAGTCATATTGACAGGAGTCCAAAGGAATCTGAATGATGTATTATGTACATCTCGGTCTCCTCTTTCTAACAGCATCTTTAGTTTTGCGGCAGCGCGTCTCTTTCTGGAATTTTCATGGTCTGAGAAAATTCTTATTTTTTTTTTCAACCATTTTGACGGGAGTCCAAAGAAATCTGGAAGATGTTTTCTGCACATCTCGATCTCCTCTTTCTAAAGATATTTTAATTTTTGCGGCAGCGCGTCTCTTTCTGGGATTTTCATAGTCTTAGAAAATTCTTTATTTTAAATTTTTTCAGTCATATTGACGGGAGTCCAAATGAATCTGAAAAATTGTCTCATGTACATCTCGATCTCCTCTTTTCAACAGTATTTTTAGTTTTGCAGCAGCGCGTATCTTTCTGGAATTTTCATGGTCTGAGAAAATTCTTATTTTTTTTTCAGCCATTTTGACCGGGAGTCCAAAGAAATCTGAAAGAGGTTGTTTTCACATCTCGATCTCCTCTTTATAGTCTGGAAAGATTCTTGTTGTAGCAGCGCGTCTGTTTCTGAAACTTTCGTGATCTGGAAAAACACTTTAATTTGTTTTGCCTTGTTGACGGGAGTCTAAAGAAATCTGGAAATTGTTGCTTTTGGGTTTGGAATGGAATATTTTATTTGCCCTCTTCAAATGACGATTTTTACAGTGTCATCCTGATATATTCCGGCAAAACGTATTTTGCTTTCAGTCAGGAAGTGTGGCTGAACATTTTTTATTGAAAACATATTTTTTCCACTAGATCTGGCAACATTGCCAGTAAATAACGCTGCATCCCATACTCGACGGTCTAAACGTCAGAAACCGTGGCTGGAAAAGTGTGGCTAACTTCACATAAATATGGGGGATTATAGTAGTGAAAGAATTTAAATTTTAAGTTGAAGTTGGAAGTAAGGGATTTGACCCCAATTTATGAATATAATTTTGAATTACAGATACATTTGCAATATCAGACCTTTTCTTCATACTATTAGATTAATTGTTAATATTGTAACAGATCGCTCAATGTTATCGGTGTCCGAGGTTTTATCCAAGGCACCTTGGCGCTCACGCGGGATATCTAGCCCCTGATCGCTAGGCAACTTTGCGAACGCCCAGGTGTAAATCTGGTGGCGCGGTAACTATTTGTTGAGGGTACCTTTTCACCAATTGAAATTAATTATACAGTGTTTGTTTGGAAAATCTGCCAAAGTGTGGTTTGATTGCTATAGCTGCATGTTCAACACCTACGCTGAGTTCAAAAACTCATTTTTGGATCAATTTTGGGGTCCAACCCTACAGTTAAGTATAAAGTTGGAATTAGAAGCAGGAAAATATCAGGAAGGGATGTCGTTTGTGCACTATTTCAATTCACAAATATTACAGGCTAGGCACCTGAGGCCTTCTCATACTCAGCAACAGTTGATATCAATAATAGCCAGACATTTCCCCCCGAATATTTCTATAACCTTAGACGTAACACAGGTTACATTAACTACTCTCAAAAAATACAAGGGAAAATTTTTCCAGCAATAATGGCAGTGGCCCAAACGGTAACATTTCTACTCTGGACCTGGAATCCCCAGAAACGGAAGAGGCATGCTCTCCGGGAAACGAGTACGGTCCCCGCACGGAACTTCATGTGTGGGATTAGTTCTTAATAAACAAAAAATTCAAAATGTTGAAAATAATCCAAAAGATGATCCATTAGAAGAGTATGACTTCGGACATCATTCAAGTGACCCCCGGTCTCCAATCATTTTGAAAAATTTATATTGCTCACATTTCCCAGCTATGTTAGATACAGTGCTACGCTACTTTATAAAAAAAGATATTTATAATAACAATCAAAACCACTAGAACGCAAATGGTAACATAGCAATCACCGACTAACTCAATCAAGGTGCCATGGGTTCTATCACAAATTTATACCGCGCCAGTGATTTGAAAAGCCAGCCCAAAACACAGACTGCTCCTGATCTCTGATGGAGATTTCTAAATGGAAGTTAAATTGTTATACAGTATTTAAAGCTCTGGTTGGTATATGTAGTTTGATGACTACGCTGTTCGAGTGTTGGGGTTAGGATGGGAATGAAAAGCCAAACGCTCAGTTTACAAACCTCTATTTCTTCCTCAGGATGTCATTAATATCCACAAGGATTTCAGTAATATTCACAAGTAAGAAATACCTGGTAAGGTGTTGTCAAAGTGCCTTCCAAATTCCGTTGTGATCACAAAGGGTTGACAAATGGAAAGGTCACAACCTAAAAATTACTTATTAAATGGGACTAAAAGACCAATAGGCAATAACACAAATATTGTTCGAAATAGATTATGGTAGAGGTAGGTTTGTAAACCACAATATATTCATATATATATATACAAAACAACCCACAATGATAGGGGCCACAAATAAAATCAGTAATCCTATCACAAACCAAAAGTATAGGTTTCGCAATTAAATCTGCACCCTAAGGGTATGCAGCAAATACTATCTTGGCACCGAGGGTGCGCACAAATAATCAAATATGTTAATAAAACAAGTGCTTCTACAAGGTACGTACTCCCCTGAAGTACAGAATCAAAACAATAGGTTATTTAGTGAGAATGAAGTTAGGCCAAGAAAGGTTTTGTTTGGAAAAATAATTTGCTCTCCGTTTGATATGTTCTCCCCTGAAGTACAGAATCAAAACAATATGTAATATTTAAAAAAATGAAGTTAGGCCAAGAAAGGTTTCGTAAATTTGGAAAATAATCAAGAAAAATAAGTTATTAATATTTGAATAAGTGAAGCTTCAGAACTGAATTTAGGCCAAAAGAGGTTTTGTAAATTTGGAAAATAATCAAGAAACGTAGAAATGTCAGAAATGCTATAGTTACACAAGTCTCTGCTCCTTCAGCCAAGATACTCAGGATACTGTCCCTCACAAGGCTTCCAGTGTCCTGGGGTGAATGGAACGGGCTTTTTAATAACTACAGGTGCTACGCTAGAGTACTGGGTAGCTCGGTCTAACAACTACGCCTCTGAGACTCTTGTACCTTCAAGTCTCCCAACGTCCTAAGATGGATGGAATTGACAGCTGGATTCACACAGATGATACAAGACAGCCACGTAGTTTGATACGGCTCGAGATCCAACACTCGTGTCTTAGTAGGTTCAATGATTCGTGGTAATGTTTTTCGGTGAAACTGATGATTAATTGTTATTATAACGGTTTATGTGTGGAGGTAAAGTATCACTTCATAAAGGCAGCAACAATCTCCTAGATACCTTGGACTTCACAAAATGGCAGTGGGCGACATCAATACTTCTAAATCCCCATTCATCAGGGTAATCTTGGTGATATATCCCATAAAACTATGACTATTCCAGTTCAGAAAATCAGCCAAGACTATTGAATCATGTAAAATCAATGAAATCCAATAATACGTGATAAACTATTGAAAATTGATTACATGCGTATCGTCACACACCTGCCTTCGTGAACGTTGCAAACGGAAGAGAGCGAAAATGCGCAGATTACTTCCTCACATTATCGAAATCAAAGCATACTAAAAGACCCTTAAAGTGAAAATAACTAAATGTCAGATTCGAAGTAACCTTCAAAATTTACAAAACAATAATAACCATTCTGACTATGATAGATATCCAGTTGGAAATTGCCTAATAATGCAACACAAAAGACAAAAGGTCGATATAACAAAAATTACATAATTTTATGACTTTCAGAAGTTGTTCCCAACAGTTATGAGCTCAAAATCAAGGTAGGTGATCCAGTAATGAAATATAATTAGCATCAAAAACGTCCAGTAAAAAATTCACAAATCAATATACCGATTACAGGAAGTATAAATCAAATCAGTGGTCATTATTCTATACTATAGGCAAATGTCCATCAAAATAGAATGTAAAATTCTTAGCAGGGTTTTTTTTTGTGATTTCATACTAAAGAAGGTAACAGATCTCATCTGCATACAAACGACAAAATTTGATTTTGAACCGTAACAATCCCCCCTCTTCTTCCGGAGGAAGTAAAGTCCCATGAACTTTGCTGACGATAAACCTAAACAGAAAAGCAAGAACATCAACCAACAGTGACAGTCCAATGGTATGCATAAAATCAACTAATCTGGGAAGTTATTGTCCAGATGTGACTGGTCTACTTTGAGATCTTGAACATGCCAAATTCCCTTCTGGTTTCCTAAATGATCCTCTAATTCATATGTCCAAGAACCTACTTTCCTACGAATCTTGAAAGGTCCAATAAACTTGGGTGCGAGTTTGGCTGTGAAATAATTAAAAGCATCTGACTGAACTTTATTTCTACGCCACACCATATCACCTGCTTTGAAAGAAACAGAACGTCTACGAGAATCAAATATCTTCTTACTACGCTCTTGGGATTTCTTAAGACGAGCTTCTATATCGAAATACATTTTCTGAAAACCTTTTTGACGTTGTTCAATTTCGTCATCAGGATCTAAATTATGTTCAGGCACCTGCTCCAAATAATCTTGACCATAAAGCTTATATTCCCTACCAAAGTTAATGAAGTATGGACTGTAACCCACGGTTTCATGATGAGCAGTACGTATAGCACAACCAATAGCTGCGAGATTTACATCCCATTTCCTATGATTACCTTGTACATATGACGAAATCATGGTCTTAATGACTCTATTAACTCGTTCAGTCGGATCGGCCCGAGGCAAATAAGAAGCAGTATAAGAAATATTTGTTTTGTATTTCTGACACAAAGCCTGAAACTCTTCACTCTTCATCGGTCCACCATAATGGAGCTCCATAAACAAGAAAAATAGCCTCTTCCACACACTTTGAAAGTGACTTACCAGTGGCCGTTCTCAAAGGAAAAACAACAACATATTTACTATAAAAATCGGTAACAACCAGACAATGCAAATTACCTTGTGATGAACGAGGAAAAGGACCCATAAAATCTAAGCTTATCATCTGCCAAAGTTGTTGAATATTAGGACGAGTTCCCATAAGACCTGCAGGTGGTTTTTGCTCAGGCTTGTGCTCTGCACAAACTCTACAAGACTTGACATATTTAAGAATATCACACTTCATCTTTGGCCAATAATAGCGACTTCGAACTTTCCAAAAGGTTTAAAACTACAAACATGACCAGAAGTAGGATCATCATGACAACGCATTAAAATTTCCTTTCTCTTATCTTTGGGGACGACAATTTTCCAATAATCTGAGGTTCTAGACAACTCAGGGATTCTACATTTTACATATTTGAACAAGATTTTATTTTCAACCCTCCAAGTGCCAAATTGGTCAGGATGATTTTGGACTCTTCTACACATATTTATATACCAAACATCGCGGGTTTCATTAAGAAAATTTGCTTGATTATCCTCAATAGCAGCAACAGGAACAGCACGTGACAAGAAATCAGGGACTATATGGTCTTTACCTTTCCTATGAATTAACTCAAAATCATAAGGCTGTAAGCGGAGGATCCAGCGGCCAAGTCTACCCTGCGGTTCCTTGAGTCTTTGTAACCAAAGAAGTGAAAAATGATCCGTAATGACCTTGAAATGAACTCCCTCAAGATAATGACGTAGCTTTTCGGAAGCCCAAATGACAGCAAGAGCCTCACGTTCAGTTGTGCTGTAATTTCTTTCCTGACGGGTAAGTGATCGTGACAGAAAACAAATGACCTTTTCACCCTCTGGAAATTCTTGGGATAAAACACCTGCTATACCATACGCGGATGCATCAGTTTGGAGTATAAAGGTTCTATTAAAATCAGGACATGTTAAAATAGGGGCCGTTACAAGAGATTCCTTGATGCTACGGAACGAATTCTCCCATTCAACAGTCCAATCCTATTTGACACCCTTTTTTGTTAAATTACTCAGTGGAGATAAAATTGAAGAGAAGCCAGGTATGAAACGTCGATACCAAGTTGCAGTACCTATAAAACGTCGAATTTCTCGAACATTTTTGGGAGCAGTCACATCAAGAATGGCTTGAACTTTCTCTGGGTCAGGATGGAGACCGCGCTCATCCACTATATAGCCTAAATATTTTAGTTGAGGCAGGCAAAATTTACACTTTTCACGACTGACTACTAAACCAGCTGCATGTAAGCGATCAAAAACCACCGACAAAGTTTTGAGATGGGAATCAAAGTCTTGAGATATAATGACGATGTCATCAAGATAAACTAGAACTGAAGGCTGCAACTCTGGTCCCAACACAGAATCAATAATTCTCATCCAGGATCCAGGAGCGTTGGCATGCGCAGAAAATGAAATAGCCCTCGTCCAGGAACCGTGAACGCAGTATATTCCCTAGATTTAGGTTTCGAAGAAATTTGAAAATATTCTGATTTAATGTCCAAGGAGCTAAGATACTTTGCATCTCTCAATTGATCCAAAATATGAGAGATATACGGTAATAGGTACGCATCCTTTTTAGTTTTAGAGTTAAATTGGCGAAAGTCAATACAAAATCTATAGGTGTCATCTTTCTTTTTAACGAGACAGACTGGTGATGACCATGCACTCCTTGACGGTTCAATAATTCCCTTTTTCAACATTGACTCAACCTCATCATCAATAATTTTCTGTTTAAAAGGACTACACGGATAGTACCTCTGTTTGATAGGCTTAGTACCAGGAATAAGTTCAATTTCATGCTCACCAACTGTGCAATAACCCAAATTTGTTCCCATTACAACTAACTTTTCTTCAACTAACCTATTGAGTCTAGTTCTCTGTTCAGAAGTTGAAGTTGTATCACCCTATATACCTTGATTGGGTTTAAACTCAACTGAATCTACATCATTAGTAAAATGCCAAATATCATTCCGAAGGCCTGAAAGAATATTCATGATTCTCCAAAAATCAATACCCAAAATTAATGGTTGTGAAATTTCATTAACCACCAGTATATCTATCAAATGAGTTTTCTCCATTAATGAAATTGGTGTAGAAACATGACCCATACTTATACAAGACTGGCCATTAGCTACTGTGCAGCTAGTAAAATCAGAAGTAAGAGATAAACCAAGATTTTGTAATATTTTAAAACCAGAATGATTTACCAAAGTTCTCGAACTACCACTAGCAAGTAAACCTAACATTGTGTAGCCTAAAATCGTGACCTCAATATAAGGACGTTGATCTCCTTTAGCATGAGCAATTATATAATTTAATAGAAATGTTTGAGGAAAATTATTATCATTATTATTACTATTCAAGTTAAAAGAAGAAAAATTATTTTTATTACTATTATTATACAAGTTGAGAGTAGCGAAATTATTATCATTATTATCATAAAAATTATATGATTAATTATAGTTGAAGTAGAGGAAAACTCACCACTTACTAGTTCCTCCGAGTTTCGTTTCCCGAATTACATCTACTACAAGTTTTCACAGTTACTCCAGACAACCCGCAGTTAAAACAGTGCAGCCTTCTAGGTGCAGTACAATTTCTATTTAAATGGCCAACTTTCTGGCAGTTAAAACAAGATACCGGCTTTCGCATACTTGACTGTTGCACTTCATGAACAACATTTTTGCTAGATTTTACTTTAGAAGTTGATGCAACAGCAAATTCAGAGTCCACAAAATCTATATTTTTCTGAGATAATTATCAACACGAAACTTTTTAGTTTCAAGTTTTAAACATTCATTTTCAAGTTCTTGTAAGGATCCAACCTGTGGTAACTGTGATGTATAAAAGGGTGACAAATTTCTTACAACAGTATCCAACTGCATCTGTTCATTTATGAGACCATACCGTCTGAACATAGACCTCATCGAATTTAAATAGTCAATAATGGATTCATTAGTATCTTGAGTTCTCCTCAAAATATTTTCAAAACAGTCTAGGTTTGTAATCCGGAACAGAATAATGAGTAATCAAAAGATCGGAAAGTTCTTGCCAAGTATTAAAGCGATTTCTATTGTTCACAAACCAATTACGAGCTTTTCCTTCAAAGAGTTCATAAGCTGAATCAAATAATTCTATTTCAGAAACTTTACGAGAAACTCTTAACTCAGAAATTCTATCCAGAAATTCATGAACTGACAGTTCGTCAATATTTCCAGAAAACTTAATATTCCACTTATATATCGGTAAAGATTCAACATTGACTGTAGTGGTGGTTGTAGATGTCAAACGGGCGGTATTAGTTACATTTACTATATTATTACTAGTACTTACAGGAATTTCTGCCATTGTAGAAGACAAATTGTTTAAATCAGCATTTTCAAAAAGTAAACTTAAATTTGGATCTGTTTTAGAAACCGTTTCTAAATTATCAAGAGCTGAAAGAATTTTCGACTTGAGCTCCGCTCTAGCAACATTAATCAAATCATCAATTGGTATGCGATCACAACGATTTAATAAATGAACTAACCGAGACTGAAGTCGTTCAAATTTAGTTTTAGAATTTTCTCCAGGGACATTATCTAGCGCAGAAGTAATCTCTCTCAATTTATTGGTAATGATTGTTCATCCTCAAATTTCAGATTGTATTCCGGATATTTCAAAGATTTTCCCCCTTTTTCATATTTTAGAAGTGGTCGTAAACAAGACCTGAGTTCTTCCACAGTTTGATTATCCTGTGTCAATATGCCACGATCAGAAAGTTCATATCTCAATTCATCCTTCTTTAGATAATTGATGACAAGCCTAAAGTCCATGTTGAAAAAGAAAACAATAACTAATAATTCTTTATCACCCAAGTAAAACACCTGTAGAAAATATACTTGTTCTCGTACAACTGTATCAATAATTCAATAACAAATAAAAAGAAATAATCAAGGATATCAATCCCTCAATAAATGACAAATAATAAAAATGATAAGTCCAATTTAAAATGTTGTATGCAATTTCCAAAAAAACAATTATTTTACTCTCAAATGTTGTCTTCAGGGTGAGAATTCAGATTATCAATTTAGTAGATTGATTCAAAAGAAAATAAATACCTTTATGTAAAAATATTATTAAATTTTGAAAATTTCTATCCAATTCCCAATACTCGAAATAAATTTCAAACCAAATTCAAATCACCTTACAATAATTGAAAACAAAGACAGAAATATTCAACAGAAGGCTCATTAGTTTACATAAAAAGTGAAGCACTTTCTACACTGGGTGTGAATCTTACTACACCGAACTGTACCTCGAAGCATACCGATTACAAGAAGTATAAATCAAATCGGTGGTCATTATTCTATACTATAGGAAAATGTCTATCAAAACAGAATGTAGAATTGTTAGCAGGGTTTTTTTCTGTGATTTCATACTAAAGAAAGTAACAGATCTCATCTGCATACAAACGACAAAATTTGATTTTGAACCGTAACAACAGGGAGTACCACAACAGCCTGATCAGCTGAAGTATGGAAACAACTGTCAGATTTCCATACAAAAACACCGCATTTTCCTACCAGTCATGTCAGTGTAATAAGGTATCATTCTCACATGAGTTTCTCATGATACCGGATAATAATTGGCGTAGATATTTTGAGGTTATATCATGGGTCAATTGACCTCAAAAACAAAATTGTTACTTTCTACACTAAAGACCAGGTTTTTGCTGTCACCTAAGGGCAATTGTAAATAAAAATATGACTTCGAGTCTTAGCAAAAAAAGATATTTATTCAATTTTACTCTGTGATATAAGAAAACATTTTCTCTTATCCCAGGTCGTACTGGCCCTTATTATCATAAAATCCACTTGAAGGTTGACAAAGAATTTTTTATAAAAAGCCTTCTGTACCAGTTGCACACAGGGAGGCTGTAGAAAAAACAATCAAACATATGGAAAGTTGGGGAGTCATTGAACGAGCAGCAACTCCTTATATCTCGCCATTGATGACGGTTGTTAAGCAGGACGGTTCAGTCCGTGTTTGCCTGGATGCAAGGTATTTGAATTCCTTGATGGTGCCTGACTTCGAAAGAGTATTACGAATAGATGATATTATTTCACGGCTGAATGTAAAAAAATGTCTATCAAAAATTGATTTGTCTCTTTCGTATTGGCAATTGCCACTACGCGACCAAGATAAAAAATACACGGGGTTCATGATAGGAAATAAGACGTACCAGTACAGGGTGCTTCCTTTTGGACTTTGTACGGCGGTCGCTTCCTTTTCCAGAGCCACGTCAACAATTTTTGGGGAAGAATTTTCAGATTTTTTGGTTTCTTATGTTGATGACCTTCTTGTCATGTCACCCTCCGTAGACCAGCATTTAGAGCACTTGGAAAAAGTATTTTCCCGTTTACAGCAAGCTGGTCTGACCATTAAGCTACCAAAATGTAATTTCTTCAAGCAGGAAATGCAGTTTTTAGGGTACATTGTAAGCACAACCGGCGTTCGACCAAACCAGGACCGCATCCAGGCTATCGTAGACTATGGAAGGCCAAAAAGTGTGAAGGAAGTTCAAAAATTCTTGGGCCTCTGTAACTATGAACCGGTGGAAGTTGGGTGCTGCCCAGGAACAGGCGTTCAAAGCGCTGAAACAGGAGTTACAGCAAGCTACCATGTTATACCATTCCGACCCGTCTTTACCTTGGCACGTGATGACGGACGCTTGTGATGAAGGGATCGCCGCCCAGCGTTTTCAGGTGGTTAGCGATGAAAAAAGGGTGGTAGCCTGGGCGAGTCGTCTGTTGTTGGACAGAGAACGCCGATATGCTTCAAATGAAAAGGAAGTACTGGCTGCCTTATGGGCCATCCAAAGGTGGAGGTTGTATTTGATTGGTTCAGAGTTCATCCTGTACACTGATAGCAAAACCTTGACCCACCTCAATAGCTATAGGCTCCTCTCTGCGAGATAACTCGTTGGGAATTGGCCTTGCAAGAGTTTTCGTTCAATATTGTTCACATATCGGTTACTAGGTACTAGGTTACCTACTCCCACATAAATGTTTCCAGGTCCTGGCTCCGCAGCTCCCGGAATCGATTTGAAAGTCCTTGAAGGATATAAAAAACCTTCAGCTGTCCGATGAGAAGCTAGTGTACATTCGCAATAAATTACAAGAAAATGTCCTTTCTCCAGGGCAATTTGTCATTTTCAGGGAAGTGCTCTATAAGTACGGTAGTGATGAAAACGCTCTACTTTGCATCCCTGAAACCCTTATTAACGATTGCATTGAAAGTTACCATACGGCTATTGGCCATTTTGGGGTATACAAGGCCCACTGCGTCATGAAAAACGAAGTGTATTTTTCTAATATGCAAAGGCGAATCAAAAAATATATAAAAACTTGCCTTATCGCAATAGACTGTTTGTGTCCTTTGATCAAAAGTCGAGGGGTGTCACGTATATCTTAGTGGTCTCAAAGCTCTCAAACGTGCCACCTCGCGCGCAATTTCAAATCGCTTCACTAGAGACTACCTTCCTACTTATGGTCCCATTCGGAAAATTCTTCATGACAGTGCAACGCAGTTTACGTCGAAGTCCTGGCGGGCAACGTTCAACGACTTGAAGGTCAAGCTGATTTATATTTCCGTGCGAAATCCCGCTGCAAACCCCAGTGAACGCTGTATGAGAGAAATTGGTAGATTGATGAGAGTTTTTTGCCACGACCAACACTCCAGGTGGACAACGCAAATAGAGTTGTTCGAAGAATTCTTGAATTCGGTGGTACACGAGTCCACAAGCTTCACACCAAATGAATTACAACTCGGTGTCCATAATTCTAAGATTTTACCTGCACCTTTGCGTCCTCCTACCGGCCAAACGTCACTGAGCCATCATGAGCAATTAATTCTTGCTGACGCGTCGCTGCGATCTAAAATTGTTACTTTTCGAAGGACCCTTCCGCATTAAAAAAAGATGGTCGTGAAAGGGAGATTTTTCACGCGAGCCATAGTTATTTACGTAATCAGTTATGAAAAGACCAATATTGTTCGATGAGTGTAATATTTGCCAAAACGAGCGACCGGAGTGAGTGAGTTTTGCAATTACGCGAGTCGAACAAATAAATCTTTTCATAACGTATTTCGTACAAAATTTTATCTAATGATATTATTTCATGAATATAATACAATGATTGCATGGCATTGGCACTTGTCAGAATGAATATTTAATAAGCAATATCAAACGTGTCAGACTTATGTCAAAATGAGTAGTTGTTCCGACGAAATAGCATCTGATACAGAAGAATCGGCAAATAAAGCATAAAATGAATTATTATTAACACCAAAATCTAAAGTTAGATATGACGCAGCAAATCCTGTTTTGAATATTTTCAAAGATAAAATTGTTAGTTTCTTATTCTATTTCATTACACAACTAGTTGGTTAATGAATATTACACAACTCATTTTCACTTGTCTCAAGTGACAGTTTTGAAAAAACTGACGTTTCATAATTCACAAACGTCATGTAAAACCTGACATTTCAAAACTGAATTAGATAAAAAAATATTACGAGCCCTCTCAATAATGTGAAAAAAGTAAAAGTTTATCGACGTAGGTGTAGTGACTCTTCACTCGCACTAGCCCTCAAGGAAAGGGGGATGAAGATGTAACAGATCGCTCAATGTTATCGGTGTCCGAGGTTTTATCCAAGGCACCTTGGCGCTCACGCGGGCAATCTAGACCCTGATCGCTAGGCAACTCTGCGAACGCCCAGGTGTGAATCTGGTGGCGCGGTAACTATTTGTTGAGGTGAAGCCTCGCGCCGTACAACATGAAATGAAGCATGCGTAGTAGAGCGCACCACTGGTAGAAGATAAAAAACGTTCATTTCTAGGCCCATGCGAAATAGCGTTGAGGTTGACAGATTTCATTTCCTGTTACACTGAATCAATTGTTTGTCTCTCAAAAGGGTTATTGGTGACCAAAAACTAAACGCAGCTTTGCCGCTATTTAGTTTGTACCGGCCTCTTTATTTAGGTAGGTAAAATTTCATTTAGTGGGTGATCCTATTGTAATTTGTTTTTTTCTTCATTTAGACAACACAATAAGCCATGTCCTTCCATATACCGTCAGAGTAACGTTCCAATTGAACTGTTTAACCTTCTCTGTGCTTTTCAATCAGGAGCCCACACCCTTGAAACCCCTGAGATTATCTGCAATATAAACCATATCTAAAAAGTTTCTCATGATATAATTGTCCTTCCTTGCTAAAATGATTGGTTCGTTGAAATTAGTATGGTGAAAAGTTGTAATACTGTGTTCTGAAAGGGAACCATGGTTTGGTCCTGTATCAAAAAGGAATTGATTGATGACTGACATTCTCAGGATACTAATGCCCTCTGAGAATCTGTCTCAACTCCTGTTTGTGCAAAGGGTGGGATAAACTAATTACTCTCCCAGTAAATATGAAACGTTTATGAAACATTTCAAAAGTACTGTAATTGTGAATAATCGAAACATTCATTAGAAACATTTCTGAAATGTTTCAAAATTATCGAAACATTTTTGAAACATTTCAAGACAGGTTATTCTGATATATTCAGAAACATTCCATATTTACACAAATTTTAGATAATTTAAACATTTCAAAATAACTCAATTGAGAATGATCTAAACGTTCAGGTAATAAGATTTCTGAAATGTTTCAAAATGATTCATGAAGTTCAAAACATATCATGATGCCTTAAAACAATGCAATTCGAAATCTCCTGAATTCTGATTCAATGAAACATCACAAAAAGAACATCAGTTCGATACACAGAAACATATTTTACTAAGTATTTCATAAATGTTTCTGACTGTGGATAATCGACACGTTTCATTTTGTACCGTTTCAGAAATGTTTCAATAGTATCATATAATATTTCTGAAACATTCCAAGATGGTTTATATATATAATATATGGATATACTCGGCAAAATTTCATATTTCAATCAATCTTTGGTACTTGAAAAATTTCAAAATAACTTCAACTGAGAAAAATCGAGACGTTCAGAAAGCAAAACTTGAAACTGAAATGTTTCAAATGATTCATAAAAGTTCGAAATATATAAGTATGCTTCAAATCAATGCCTTTGAAACATTTCAAAATAAAACGTCACGAAAGAACATCAATCAGTTTGATATACTTAGAAACAATTCATATTTTACCTAAATTGTAACTGATTGAAACCATCTAATATAACAAAATTTTAAATAATTTGATACAATATATTCGCAGTAAGTAACATAGAAACGTTTAAAAAATGTTGAATTGATCTCTTCGGAATCATTTCAAATGAACATTAAATGGTGTATATTTGAAACATTTCAAAATAACTTTAAGTGTGAATAACTGAAACCTTCAATTTTGCATCATTTCAGAAATGTTACAAAAAAATTAATTAGTACCTGTATCATGTGTATGCCAAAATATCCTCAATTATGAATCATGGGTTTACCAAAATATCCTCAGTTATGAGTTAAAGAGCTAAAATTGACTAACTGAAATAATTTAAGTCTTTTTATTCCGAATATTGATGTAGGTACGTAAAATATCGAAACCTTTACCTGCTAGGTACCTAATCACCGAAACATTTTATTTTAGCATCTTAACAAAAAACAATGATATATTGAAAATGTGTTTCATTCAGTAACATTTCGAAATCAGTAAAATTTTGATAGAACACCCTCCCTCAATAATTGAAATATTCCAAAAGGACTCCAATTGCGAATGATCGTAACATTGTTTACCATAATCGTGACTGATTATATCTACTTATGCTTTATCTGTCAAAATTTATTCGCTAAAAAACCGCTCTTTCCTTTGCGTATAGACCTTTTAAAAGTCGTGGGCACAAAGCCTGAATGTATCTCTAAACCTCGAAAACTTCATCTTCTGGTCACAAGATGGAGCAGCCTAAACTCCGTTATATCGTGTGAAATCAGAGTAAACAAATATAACTGGAGCGATGTGATATGTAACGATTCGGAGTATTCGGACGAGGAACTGATGGCATTAAAGCTATCTAGATTGACCCACCCTCTATTTGTTTCTGTTAGAAATGAGTGTGTTAACTGTTAGCAGTTTTGTTTGAATCACAGTGTTTCTTAATTCTGTATTCAACAATTTCTGAAACATTTCCAGAATATTTCTGTATTTGTGTTTGAAACATTCCCTGGATGTTTCTATGTATGTTTTTTGAATTATTCAGTAATGTTTTACATAATTGCAATGCAGAATGACTTCAGAAATATATCTGAAACATTCAAATGGCTGTTATGTTTTGAAAAATGTATATTATGAAACAAACCTGGAATATGCCAAGAATGTTCCAAAATATGAACTCATGCAAAGTTTCCTTCGGAACCTCTATGAGGTCAGACATTTTTAGATTTAGAAATGTCCCTGAAACATCAAAGCAATATTCAGTGGAATGTTTCAAATTGTACAGAAGGAAGTAGGATCCTGACACCTTTCAATAACAATAAAATATTTATTGTCACATCATCAACTAACTTGAAATGTCTCTCGAATGTTTCTGAAATAGTTACGAAACATTGCTAAGGAAAGGTTTTCTTGAAACGTCTCTGAGGGCGGACATCTTTATTTTTCAATATATACCTGAAACAATATGGCAACATAAGTTGGAATGTTTCAAGCTTACAAATTATGTTTCAGAAATATTTCTGAAATCGAAAAATGTTTACTGGGTCTATTCCTCGGAGCTGTAATCAGGTTGTGTTTCATGCTCACTTGGTGGTACGAATGAAAGTTGAGGAAACCACCATGAAATAAACAAAAATAAGCATACCTTACTATCAATATTTTTTTTAATTTTTTTTTTATTAATGATGAACAACAATTACTATTTTATATTAACTCTTTTCGAAGTTAGTTTGATTTTCCTTAGTGGTAGTTTTATTATGGTAAATAATTATATTAGAAATTTATAATTACTGCAACTCAAGGAAGGATTTAATGAATTGTTAAATGAAAAATTATTCATCATTAGGGGTCATTAATCAATGATTTTGAGTGCGTTAAAATACATTATAAATGAACGGTCGACAGAAAAATGAGATAAAAAAATCATTTAATGTGATACGTAGATGTCTTTATACTTCTATTACGGATTGGTTGAGAGTTTATGGGAATTTTTCCCTTCTTCTTCCTTCTTATAGCTTGCACTTCTGAGAGCTTTTCGTCACCACATGAATTTTTTTCATATGCATTGTGACTAAGTTAGAAATTTGAAAAACTTCATAGTAGTTGCCTATGAAGAATTTCCGTAACCTAGTAACCTGACACGGTTTTGAACGCATCAATGACTGCTTAAGAGGTTAGGTTAGGTTAGGTTAGGTGCTGAAGAGGTTAGAGTCGTCCTGTCTTATCCAACGGATAACTTCTGAGCTTGAAGCCTCCACCTACGATTGAAGGTGTGACTCACGATAAATCTTTCCTGGAGCCATTGGCGAACAAAGCAAGAAGTACTGTCGGTAGCACAGAATGAAACGAATTTTGTCAAACGATGTCAAACTTTTCTCCGCACATTTTCACAAAGTAGAAAATATGAGGTATATATTTAAAACAATGTTTTTACTAATGGTGCTATCAACCAGCATGACCGTCGTTACTGTTACAAGATCCAAAGATTTATCATGAAGTCAAATCCCAACTCCGATGAAACTTTAAGTTTTATGGGAAATGTCTTTGGTGACTTTGTAGTTGGACCCATTTTCGTGTCAGAAAATTTGGATTCAGATATGTATCTAGATTTGTTGAATAATGCCGTCTAACTCTAATATAAATCAATGACGGAACATATTACTCGTTCTCACTTTGTTGACAACATATTCGTCCATTTTTTATCGTGAAATTTTGTAAAAGTGTGTTAATGATTTTTGTACACTTATACTGAAAATAACCCTTACTGATGAGAATGATAGGTTTTTTCATTTTTTTACATTTATTCAATACCATATATACAGTAAATTTCATTAATACAAATTTATCATATTCATTGGGACTTCATAAAACGGTGAATATTCATAAATTCCTCATAATTCAAACTGCAGTTAATGAAGCGATTTCAGACGAGTGAAAAACAGTTATTAATAATATTCGTTAAATATGTATTTGACTCAAAATATGCCAGTAAAAAGGCATTTCAGATACTTCTCACAATTAGGAATGCACGTTATGAGTCTACCTTCGAACGGATTTCAAATCTGAACGTTGATTCACTCAACAATTGCTGAATGCAACTTTGATACGACTACCTTATTAGATTAAAACCCTAGAAGTATAGAAGCTCTGCAAGTTACATCGGAATCAATACGCATTAACTTGGTTTCTAATTCTGTTCAATATCATAAACTTATATATAGATTATCCATCAGTCGATATTACTGATGAACATCGCTTCAAAATGTATTTAGTCGAGCGAGAAAACAATGAAATATGATTACATTATATACTTAATCAATAATTTGATTGATTATATCCGAGTCGAGTTAGCTTCATTTTTTTTTTACTATTCAAAGGTATCAAAATGTAACCTTTATGACTACACATGTCTGATTTTCCGGTTGGTGGGGCGTTGAATTTCGAGATTGAACAGTTATCAGTTCGGGATATACTTAGAGAGATAGTTATCAAAATCAGACCTATGCCACCACCACAAACATGTCAATTTATTTTAACTGCGGAGCCATTTTTCACGAATTCATTGATGAATAATTACAAGAACAAAGGACTTACCTCGTCCAAATAGATATTTCACCTTGTAGTATCACTATCATTCTTTATAGAGCACTTTTTGAAGATCTGACTAATAACTTTCTGTTCCTTGTCCCAAAAAAAAAAAATGTGTGTGGGTTATGAAACGGTCGGGTTGAGACATATTTGTTTGGACGAGGATACCTAAATAATTCTTGTGTTATATTCCGTATCCCTCGTCCAATTAGATATTACACCCTGTAGATGTTTAAAGAAATAGATTTTTTTGTGAAAAACTACTTATGATTTAATTATTCTTATGCATTTTTGTAGATAATATCATACAAATTATTTCAAATACAAATACTATTCAGGTCTTCTTCACTCGAAGGTGTAAAAAGTTATGGAATTTCTAAATGATTTTTGACGTAGATGTTCATCCAATAGGGTTATGTAGTCGGTACATGTAGAATCCTTGTATATAAGCTGATGAAACATCGAAGTCTTTTTTAATTTCCTTCCCAATTTTACTGACTTTCCAGACTTTTTCCACCCAGCTACTTATATAGAATTTGTTTTTGCTGAAACTTGGATAAATTTTTCCTTCCTAAACAATCTAGTTATTTCTACAGTGCATTAATGCACTCAGAACACAAAGTTCCGAAGTCTCTAAGGAAATATAGCTATTTATATAACAAGTTGCAAAATGAGCGTGTTTTTCTGCACCAGATGTGCAAAAACCCCGTCATTTTGCAATGTGTTACACAAATACAAATTTAAATAATACATGTAATAATATCTCAATATATATTTTTATGGTTAGCAAAACTAAAATAACAATAAAGTATCCTACCTCTGAACAGTTGAATAATTTATTTAAAATTGAATAAAAAAAATTATCAAAATATAAAATTGAAATTTTATTAAAAAAAATAGTCTACCGGGTGTCGAACCCGAACCGCCTTTAATAAATAACACCTATTCAAATAGAGTTATAAAAAAATAAAAATTAAATCGCGAATATTCGGTTTTTTCCAAAAATATTCGGAAGTATTCGGAATTTTTCAAATATCAAAGCGGCGTTTTAATGAGCACCAAATTGCGCAACTTTACCTCCATTTAACCGACCTGGTATCTCTTCTAGTTTCTGAGATCCCAACGATGAGGCTCGAATTTGGGACACCCTGTACAGTAAATGGTATAAAAACAGTATCTGAGATTGTATATGTACCAGATTTACGAGCGAACATCAACTCACTGTTCGATACATACCAGAGCAGAACGGGGTGGCGGAATGAACAAATCGAACCATAGTAGAAAAAGCAAGATGTTTGCTACAGGAAGCTAATCTTGGAGAAAAAATGTGGGCAGAAGCTGTCAATACAGCTGTCTACCTGAAGAATCGTTCGCCACACAAAGCTTTCAAAGGATGTAAACCGGAGGAGAAATTGAGTAATTAATTGAGTATGAACTTTCATCAAAAACTCACATTACCAGAAGCCTTTTTCATTGAATATTTGTACAACTTCGAAAAATAAATGACGTTTTTCTACAACTGTCAAAATAAGTCCACTTTTTTGTGTGGTTTGTGTGCGTTAAGTATTACAATATTTCACTCTCAACATACGATTTCATTATCAAACGGAAAAGCGTAAAAAAAGTGCAATTTTTTTAACGGCTGTTGCTAGGCAACCGACAGTTTCATGCAACAACAGTGACGGATCCGAATAATAACGAAATCCTGTCATAAGGCCAGTTTTCATTTTGTTTGGCAACTAATAACCTATAAATATTTGATATACAAATGTTTCACCAATAATATTCTTAGCATTCTTACTATTAAATAAGTATTATTTAAATTCCAAACCATCGCGGAGAATATATTCAGGGGTAATATAATAAGTGGTATAATTATTACCGATAATTTTTTGGAATATTAATGGATTGCCAATGAATTGATATTCCAAAAAATTAAAGGTTATTAATCATACCACGAATTATATTTAGGACGACAATATATCGATTTGAAATAAAGAAAAATCGTGTCACCATTTTAATTTGAAGTAATTTACAGAAATCAAAATCAAAAACTAACAACGTGAACACTAAAGAGAAAAATTAGGGTGATTTTATTTTAATTCGTTACAGTTAAAGGTTGAATATTGAAGGTACAATTTTCGAAGAGAACGCGTGAACCTGTCTTTGTTGAAACTTCGGTATTGGTAGTTGTAGCTATCACATTGTTTATGGAGTTAACCTTGTTTATTCTATTACAGTCGAGACTAGTTTCTTCCATATTTCCTCTCATTTTGTTTACAACTTCCTCGTGAAGCTGAGGCTGTATTGTAAGGTATGGAGCAATGGAATTAGAATTACCATGACCAGTAATTTTGATAAGTTGCTGATCTGAAACACCTGCGTTTGCAAGCTGTGTAACTGCGGTAGATCGGTGACTATGATTAGTGATTTTCCTTTGCTTTGTATCAAGCCCAGCTTGTTCTGCAGTATTTTTAGTCCATTTGGACAACTCACAAATCCCCACAGTAGTATTTTTGTACCAACCTTTAGAATCGGCTAATTTCCAATTAGGATTTGGTGTAATGAACAGTCTGTCTGTTGTAATATGCGGCGGACGTTTCTCCATCAGCTTTCTGAATGAACGAACTGGACATATGTCTGGGTCAATTTCATTGGGAGTCAGCCATTTATCATTAGCACAACTTCTTGCACCTCCTTGATTAGTCTTTGTAAATACTGGATTGTACACTATTCTTCCTGTTTCATTGCCGTAATTGTCAAGCTCTTTCTGAAAATACGATACTAAAGCATTCGCTACGTCGTTGCCTCTCCAAGCAAGTTCGGTAGCAACGATGTTGAAAAACTTCTTCTGCAACCCTGCAGGTGAATCTTCGTCCCAACATTTTTGCAGAGAGTAAAAGCAGCAGCGCTTTGTTCACGTTTCTCCGGTCTCATTTGTAACTGCTTTCTTTTGTAATCTCGTGCATCCCTTGCACCTTTAAATTCTAGGTCACCAAATGGGTTGAATTTTTTTCCATAGCTTTTCAAACAACTTTCTTGTAGTTCCTTGGTAACAGTATTCCAGTGTGTTTTGATAACAGATTCTTTATAGTCTGTACCATCCAATTTCCGCATATTAGAGGCATAATCTTTCAAAATATCAGCCAGCTCCGCAATTGTGGTATTTGCATTGATAACATAACCCCTGTTTGTGCAAAAATTTTTGAATTGCCTGGTAATTGATACTTTATTTCTTGTCGTATTCAACGGAATACTCTTTTCAACTGCCTCATTTATAATGCCAATTGACATTTGTCCCCAACGATCGCTCATATTGAAAAATAAAGATAAATGTCAAAACACATAAATTTGATTTATAATTAAATCATTATTTTCACTTGACAGTTAGTAAAATAAAAACTAAGCAGGTTTATCACCGTGAAAATACAGCGATAAGCTATATTTTCACTGTAGTTCCGATTCTATTGGCTGAATTTCAAAATTTGAAATCCAACGATTGGTTGTTAAGCAAGGAGATATATTGTCAGGGGTAATATAATAAGTGGTATGATTATTACCGATCATTTTTTGGAATATTAATGAATTGCAATCCCAAAGCTGAAAATACAACGAGTCCGCAGGACGAGTTGTATTTTCTTGCATTGGGATTGCCAATGAATTGATATTCCAAAAAATTATAGGTTTTTAATCATACCACGAATTATATTTAGGACGACAATATATCGATTTGAAATAAAGGAAAATCGTGTCACCTGGTAATTGATGCTTTACTTCTAGCCGTATTCAACGGAATACTCTTTTCCACGGCCTCATCTATGATACCAATGTACATTTGTCCCCAACGATCGCTCATATTGATAAATAAAGATAACTAGTCAAAACACATAAACTTGACGTTTATAATTTAAATCATTCACATGAAAGATAGTAAAACAAAATCTAAGCAGGTTTATCACCGTGAAAATACAGCGACAAGCTATATTTTCACTGTAGTTCCGATTCTATTGGCTGAATTTCAAAATTTGAAATCCACTGATTGGTTGTTAAGCAAGGAAATATATTGTCAAAATAATAGCGTATACCTCTAAGGAAATATTGGACCTAATCTACACTAGGTAATCAAAGCTATCTATGGCTGTTTGGCCGTCAGAAACTAGTTGACAACAATAATTAATGAAATTTGTGATATTGGGCATTTATCCAGATAATGAATTCTTGATAACTATAAATTTAATTTAAGTAGAAATGGAAAGTGACGAAGATTGAACGGAGAAAATCGTGGAGAGTGCAAATATGAGATTTCCTTGACATAGTTCAAAGAAAGAAAGAGGTATTCGTTGCTTCACGAGAATTGTTTATTTATCTTTAATTCAAATCTAAGAAAATGAAAAGTTACTTCGATGGACTAGTTATTGGAAAGTCAAGTCATCATTAATAATAATAATATTGACCTAGATGAATTTATTTTAATATTCGCTTCAAATTTTCCATTTTGCGGGATAGTGTGAAGAGAAAGGGATTTCGACTCTGTCGAAATTATTCGATTCATTTGTTTGAAACTCAACTCTCCGGCATACTCTTCGAACTTTGTTCGAATAATGAATCAATAAAAATATGCCAAATTCAGTTCTTCACATGAATTTTTGGGTTTATGACCTTCCACAATCTGAAAATGAAAAAAATTTTTAATCCAAAGAAATCTGTACAAGTGTAGAAGGGCAAATTAATTAATTTGCCCGATCAGTTACTGCGTTCACAAGACTGCTGTCTTGAAAGAAATTAATTTTTGTCAGTAACGTACACTGACAAAAAATAATTTAACTTATCTATACTATAACTTATTTAACTTATTTAACAGTAACTTATCGGGCAAATTAATTAATTTGCCCACTTGTACACTTGTACAGATTTCTTTGGATTAAACATTTTTTTCATTTTCAGATTGTGGAAGGTCATAAACCCAAAAAATCATATCAAGAACTGGATTTCCTCCACAAAATCAAACTTTCAATCAATATGCCAAATTCATTTCATATTTGCAAAAAAATATGAATTGGTTATTTTTTTTGACAGTTGTAGAAAAAATACTGTATGAAACTCGTGAGTAAAGTGTTCTTTTTACTCGTAGGAATGCCGCACTTCGCGTCGTTCGTCAACATTTCCTACTCGTAAAAAAAGTATCACTTTACTCACTTGATACATAAATTACCATTTTGAATAAAACTGACAAAACTGTTTACTAAACAAAAACTATATAAAAAATATATACATAACTAGTCGATTAAGCAAAAAAACAAAGAAACAATCAAGTACGTTATTTTGAAAATCTCAACAATGATCATAGCTGTGAATAAGTTGTTTATGAAAATGTGAGCGAAATACATCCCAGGCTTTCTTAAAATTAAAGGTAATTTTTCACTTTTCACTCCATATTACTGTGAAAGTATATGATTTATTTTGCTCATACCTTAGAGAAGGAGTACGAGCATAATCACAGACCTATTGGTGAGAAAGTTTGGTAGAGTTTTTGATTGAAACATTGTATTAGTGGCAATGAATTTGTCGAAATCATGGCTGAAACAGGTTCAATTTGGTAGTTGGGCCATCACATGACATTGAACCTGTGGAAGGTGAAATATATATCGCACTTAAGTGATTGAAACAATTCCAGTGTGTTATTAAGGCCCCCACGTAGCACTTGATTTGGGGAAATCGCCACCGTAACGGATTGACTGTGTTTGTTGAGCCTCCACGTGACAGTGAATCTGTTCGTTGGGCTTCCACTTGGCAACAGTTTTCCAGAGTTCGTCGCCGACACGGGTTCCTTGTGTTATTTGGGCTTCTACGTGAGTACGTGCCACATAATTCGTCAAGGTTGAACCAGAAATTACATTGGGCCTTTTATCGTAACCGTAGAGCTTGATACCCTATATTTTATAACCATTGCTTTCTAAGCTTTGCTTGCTTGTTCCACATTTGTATGCGTATTACTTTTATGAGTTGAGGTTTTGAGTTCCGAATATTTTTTTTATTGAACATATATTATCATAATTATGCAATCGAGTAGTAGAAGAGACAAGGAACTGTGGGAACGTCATAATCTCTTCACAATACGCCTCGCCTCGACTTCTTGGTCGCTCCTGCTAAGCAACCGCTTATGCGGGCTCGAACGTTTTCAGTCATGTTTGCAAGCACTTTTCACCCATGTTTTGCGGTATGTAGCGAGAGATAGGAATATACGTTTGGTAGTACTATAAGTCTTTTAATTTCGAATCTGTCTGAGAAATTGAAATCAGACTATTATCCACGCATGCTGCAAGATGGTGCAAAAAAAATCAATTTTTCTAAAACTAATGGTCCGAAAGCGCCTGTTTTGCTCCCAAATGAAGTCCACATAATTCACTACTTTCCTTAAAAACGCCAACCCTAGAAATATAAAACTGACAGAGGGTGGATTTTTTAAAAAATCGCAAAATTTTCCAGTTTCTCCCCTTTACTAATAATACGATAGAGTCGATCAAAATTTCGTGTTGTTCGTATTTCAATTTTCCGCAATTCATCTCATTAGAGCAACCAGATTGTTGTACTGGTTTTTAGTTTATTATCCAAACACTAAAAAAAAAAGTTTTTTGTATTTTAATTTTCATAACAAATTAATAAATGACAGTTGCGAGTCCAAAACATATCAAATATAATATAATTAATGAATAGAAATGTGATTCAAAATCGTCATTTTTTTCATGCTGATCGTCAAAAACATTTACCAAGGATTCGATATCATTCTGAGTTTTATGAAAATTATCAAGAAGGCAGTGTTTGGATAGCATACGCCAGCCACGACAAATCACTTAATTGACTTCAATGATTCAGTTCTGAACCATTAGACTCCAGGAATCTTGTTCCTTCGTTTCACGGAAAGTTATTGGTGGTTGTGTAATTGCATGTCTCCTCAAGCGTAGTGATACCAAGATGACTGCAAGAGAAAAAACAATTTACTGAAAGAAGCGGCGAATCGGCGGGGATGAACAGGCTGATCTTGTTTCTGCGGAAATGTAACTTCAACTCATTTCGGCGATGAAATCAGCCTGTCCAATCTTGCTTCAATACTACACGAAAATAGGTAATGTGCGTCCAAAAAGAACTTTAAGTGACAAAATACCAGTGGTACTCACGGATTTTGTTCGCAAATAAAAGGTTTCCAATTAACCCCGCTCCGAAGTCCACTATGCGACTCTACGATTATAATGATTAAAACCTCATTTCAAGCAAATTAAATCGAAACACTGTGAAATTTCCCAAAATTTGCAATCAACTCTGCTGCGAATTACTTAAACATTTGAATAGACGAATCGCTATCGTTCTTGACAGACAAAAATTAAATGACGGTCATGTGAAGCAGGTCTCACAAAAATACATTCAATATTAAAACACATTCACCTTGCTGAAAAGATATTTTCTGATATAAAATATTGGGTAACAGCTAACTGCCTCCCACTCTGGCGGCCCTCCTTGACCCTAACACACTCAACTCTATTGGAAGACTGAACGGTCTGACTAAGATGTCTAAAAACCCTGGTGTACCGACTGATTAGATTTTGTTCAGAATTTTTAGAAGACAAAAGAAATGAATTAGTGGTCAACTTTTGTAATCGACTCCGGAGATGGCGTCCTCTTTCTCGTGTCAACACTGTCAACATTCCAAGGACATGGTGATTGTGATTGCTAATTGAATTTTAAGGGATTTTGTTAAACTTTTGTATGCCATAAGGTGGCCTTCCATACCAGCTTTCAGCTTCAACTTCTTTCGGAAGAAGTGCTGCTATTTTTATATGACCATTTCCACAAGGGCAGAAAAACGCTACGCTTTACATCAACTGTCAAATAATTTTTCTTCATTGTTGATTAATTTAATTGTCAGTTCTTGGCAAAAACACCCAAGAATAGTTTGATAACACTCCCTAATTCATTTGGTTTGGGTTTTATGACTTATATTATTTTATTCGTTTCATTTATATGACTTATATGTCTATAAAAAGAGATGGCAACATATTCATAAACAAAGATAGTCAACGGCATGACGCTAAAAGTAAAACTTGAACCAACAAACAGCGGCATGACCTTGAAGAAGCGGCGGCTACTTTTGAAGTACTCTGATTGGCTAGAGACAAGAAGCCAGCGGCAAAAAGCTGGTGTGGAAGGCCGGCTTTAGGAAAGTAATTGTCCATACTCGAAGTGGAATATCAAGTTTTACTGAAAAAATAACACTACTAAAATTGTGTAAGTCTTTCCAAAAAAAATCTAAAAACCATTTGAAAGTCAATAGTTGTGGTGTAATAAAAAAAATGTTGTGCAATTTTCTTATATTATTGATGTGTTTCTTCATTTTCCCTATATTTTAATAATTTGATCATGTTCCGTTTTCGTGCCGACAATCCAGAAAGATGAACAAAGTAGGTAACTAATTTATATTCAGTACAGAAATTGAGTACTCACCACTTAGAATCTGAACATACTTTCACACAGACATTTTATTTCAAAACGCCATGCATGTTGACAATATTTTATGACAGAAATGTTTTCTAATCAATTCAATCAACTCTGAATGCGTTGTTATATCTTAACGTTTCTTGAAATTTTCCATAAGTAGCGAAAGCCCGCGATAAAGTAAAAAATGTAAATTTTTCTCCATTCCCACTGAAGCTTGTAAGGTTTGGTTATTTTTCATGCATTCCTTTCATTTTGAAATGGTGAAATCTTTTTAGTGTAGTTGAAAAGTGCACAATAGGAATATTTTCAGTAGTAATAACCCAAGGACATTGATAATTATAGCAGATTCCGAAAGCTTGTTGCTTGGAAACAGACCGACGCCGAAGGCGGAGGTCTGTTTTCTATAAGCAACAAGCTTGAGGAAGTTGTTATATTTATCAATGTTCGAGGGTTATTCGAATAGAAAATTTTTTGCTAACCGATACTATGTAACATTGCAATAGTCTATAAATGATCTCCATACAAATTTGTTATTGTAAACAGTTTATTTTGATATATTTGATAAGAAAATTTCATCAATCTTCTCGTCAGTATTACAACCAAATCATGACATCACTGACATTTTGACGTTATTGAATATTTGAAACTTCAAAATCTAAATAAATCAAAATATGTATATCCATAGCAACGTGCCTGAGAGTGAAAACAGACTGTTGGGTCTGTTATCAGTATAATGTTGTTCTTATTGGTTGTATTCAATCACATGACCTCAATTTTACTAATTTCATTGGATTTCCGTTGGGCAAAAAATTTTCAATATTACATGTCATATTGAACGGTGTTTTAAAAGTGGAAGAACAATATATAACACATTAACTCATCACAAATATCAAACAAATCCCAAATGCAATTAAACTTAAAGCCACAAAATTATTCTTTATTTCTTTAAAACAGTTTATAGTGAAAACTCGGACACAAATACACAGATATCAGCGCGAGAGCATGCGCATAAAGATTGACAGGTGCTAATGGTGAATTTCCATGCGATGCAGCAGAACTGCAATACCTCTATGTGAAATGTGAGTTAATTCTATTTCAGCGAAATAATTAAAAAATCATGTTGAAAATGTAACATATAGAACTGAGGGGGGACAGTGATTCCGTATATTCCAATAATTATATTGTTTTATTAATTTCATGTTCGTGAATCGTGGGCAAAACTTCAAACTTCTGTTCATGAAAATTAACCCTAACAAGAAATCCGCCGGTGGCGGTGCACTCAAGTGTCGCGGGATATTCGAAAAACAGCCCACGGATTCATTTGTTTTCTCGTAATCAAGTTGGCGAATGTCTCTCGTTTTATTCCACAGATTTGCAGGTATAAGTCGGTACACCAGGGTTTTTAGGCATTTTAGGTCTGACTGAACGGTCTGTCTGACTGAACGTATGGAAGGAAACCTCCCACTCTCAAAGTTCAATACTTGACACCTGAGCAGTGTTACCAACAGATTTCATTCGACCCACCAATAAAGTTGCGTTTTCTTCATGAAAACAAAACTGATTTAAATTCAGATAACAAAATCTTCATCTACAAAAACAATATTGTAAATAAAACAACACCAAATATAATACAACAATCTAGTCACACCCTACTCCAATCGTAAACAAAGGTTTCAAAATAACACAACCAGTATATCCGAACATAGATAGAAACCCAGTCGATCGGAACACGCTGTCCAACATCGATTCATAGCGGTTAATAAACATGAATAGAACTATGCAGAGCGGATTGTTAAGTGGATTGCGCTGATGTGAGCGGGGCAGGACTACACAGTAACTAAAATTTGGACAACGAACATTTCAACACTTCGCAGTATTCTGGAGTTTTCATTCTACGTATTCAAGTTGAATTAAGTTTTTAAATTATTTTGTTCTTTCATTTTATTGGAAGAATTCGTTTTATCCATTTTCAAGACAATATAGAATTTCAATTCAAAAATAATAATAAAAATCAAATCAGGAGGAGAAGAAAAGGCAACTAATATATTTGGGATGTATTCATCAAAATCTATAGAAAAAAAATTATTCAAACTTGGCACTGCAATTCTGTTGAAATCACATATCATTACATTTCAAAACTCCTTGGAGAACATTCTCTTATCACAAGAAAATATATCGGGTTAATCTTTCCCTGTATCACGTTTTTGTAGATTATAATTTCGAAAATAAAAAAATGCATATCCTCTGAATTATTTGTCATACATCATGTTTGAAACAAGGATTTCATCACAGTTTCATTTTAGTCACTTGTACAGTTCTTCGGAATTGTTCACCTCAAGTGATTATATGGTTATAATGATGCTGTGGGTATGAATTAATCATTGAGATTAATGCCACTTTCTAGATTTTGCTGAATTTATTCATGCTTCAATAAGAACTTACGATATAGAAGAAATCGAGAAACATTAAAATTCGGAAGAAAAATGAAACAACAACATGCACTCTAATGAATTCCATCGAATATAATACCAGTAGTGTAGCCATAGATCTGTGGGGCCCTGTATGTTAGAGAGAGAGAGAGAGAAGGCATATGAGTTGTTATAGATGGAGAGCATGCCGGTCGCTTCGCGTTTCTCGTGACGTAGTCGAAGCAGATCTGGTTCAAATGTAAGAATTTCTCAGTAGACAGCATAAAATGGATATTTTTGGTGAAATGAAATTGGAAATTATGTATTGTTGAAGAATTGCGGTGGGAAACAGGCTAGTTCAAAAATATTTAAAGGAAAAATTAAATCACTAAATTAAAGTCACTAGTGAGTTATGGGTTATAACTCACTAGTGTGTTATTTGATAGTTTACTTCTCTAAAATGACATTAATAATGACAGTCATAACTGTCATGTGTTGGATAAAAGTAAGTTAACAAATATTTGTTGCTGGAAGTTAGCATTTGGAACTGTTCTGCAAGTCAGTGTCGAACCTGATCAAGTTTCTGCCAAGTTTGCTAATGAAACCTTTACAAATGTAATGCCATGAGGGGGAAGATCTGCTGTTTGCAGGACACTTGCTAAACGTTTGCTGCAATGGATGGAATAATTTTACAGTTGCTCTGTATAGGTTTCTGAAAGCTTTATGCAACTTCACCTTGCTTAGTGGGTAGGACTCTCCTAGAAATTAAAAATAATTACTTAAAACCAATGGCTAGCTTTGCATTGAAATTAATTAGATCTGCAATTACACGAGAACCTCAGTTTCCAACTGTATCGCACTTCGAAGCTTCCTCTGGTAACTTCTGATGTCGTTTGTCAGTTGTGATGATTTAAGTTCGAGTTTCATGGCCAACTGTCAACTGTATCTCCGCCATTTTTCAACCGATTTTCAATTTTGAAAAACAATCCTATTACACATTGAGTGCTCTTTCTGAAAATAAAAAAATATATACAGGGTGTCATTAGAAAAAAAAGTTTTGGGTCACTTCCGATTGAGCCGGAAGTTGTGAATTTTTGGTAGAGGCTTCAAAATATGCGTATTCAAGTACTATAGCGACACACAAAATTTGAAATCTGTATCTTCAAAACTATAGAAAAATTGGGTCACCCGGTATGCTGCTTCTAAACGGAAGCATTCAGTTCGATGGATACCTGTGAACTCCATTTTCAATTCCAGTTAGTGCTCTCTATCCTGTTGAATTCAATGTAATTACATTCCTATGGAATTTCATCATATCCTCATTTCAGCACAGTTTTGAATACAGATCTTGATGCACCTATGCCTCTTCATTGTATTACAAAATTCGAAAAATTGAATAATATTTCAGTTAATGTATATGCTTCAGAATTTATTGAAAGCGGTGAAAAACCAGCATTCTACTCAGTAGTACCTGTACGATTAACTTCAAAAAAGGAGTGGTGTTACGTTAATTTCCTGATTATTCAAGATAAACATTCAAGATAAATGGAGAAACTTACAAGAGGTGACGTAGGTGACGTTTGGTTGAGAGTTGTGAAGATGACGATATTGCATACTTTCAAAGCGACTCTTTAGGAGATCGGCATAAGGTTGATGAGGTATTGGAAAATAGGGCCTGAGAACGAGTTAAATTAAAATGCGCAAAATTTGGTGAGCGTGTCGCTGCTTGGTTTGTAACGTCAGGTATGAAAGCTAAACGTAATTGGAATGAAAATACAACTATCCTTTCGACGTACCATTCTTCAGAAAGTTATCAAAAATTGGAAGCCGCATACGAGTTGAGAAATATAGCGGATAGCTAAACTGGCTTTGAGTAAAGTTGGAGATCTAAAAAAAATACGGAATTCTGCCGCTCATACCCATATTTGCTGGACTTTCAGCATTGGTTTCGCTGGCAGGTAGAGCAATCGCAATCGTTAAAACGGTTATTGATGCCAAAAAATGCTGAAAAAAAAAACTCGAAGAAGATCGACGTCACAATGAATCTATGGAGCATTTTGGTTCCGGTTTATATCAGTGCAAAACATCTCGAGGATTTGGGTTGTTTCTGAAGGAGCAGTCACAGCAACGGAAAGGTCACGGACTTTACTTTAAAATACGAAAAAACTCCTTCTGAAGCTACCCAATAAAGCATTTATATGACGTGAAAATCAGCCAGTGTGCTCGTCAACTCAAAATACCGCATTTTCGTGGAGTCTTCATGCGTAACACCTTGCCAGCTTGTGGACCTTGGCTACGAGAATGCGCTGTATTGAACTTGGACTCTCAGCGGAACATGGATACTCATTGGATAGTTTATAATAAAAATAGCAATGTTGCAGAATATTTTGACAGTTTCAGTAATTTGAAACATACAATGCAATTAGCACGATATTTTGGGAAGGGGTACGAATCACTTTTAATAATAACCATCATCATAATTTCAATCAAAGTAACTGCGGACATCTCTGCCTACAGCTTCTACTTCAAAATGTCTGTTGAAAATGAAATGATTAGATTTAAATATTTGAGAGATTTCACTTATGCTGAACTGCAGCTTCATCTATCGACTATTTGATAGATAGAAGCTCATCAACTTCGTTCTGCTTTGTAAATTCGTCTACCATGTTGCATTCATCCTCTAACTGACTTTGGACTGCCAACGACATCACTAGAATAAGCAGAGTATGATAGGTCATGTTGAAAAGGGTAACATTCTTCATGAAAAATGAAAAATATGATTCATTTGTAATATTACAAATAAATCACATTTTTTATTTTTCAATTTTCATGGAGAATGTAGCGACTCAAGTTTGTCCTTCAGTCGCAGATGATTCCACAACAGATTTTATGAATGTCCTATTCATATTTTGGAACTAAAATCAAAATGATAGATCAGTTAGCGCGTAATTTGAATGTTATAATTGTAATAAGAATGAATGATTTTGATATTACTCAGCGTTGTTTTATTCTAAGCTTTCAGTAGGTACAGAAAATTCAGACACAACGGAAATATTGGTTTTTTATTTAAGGTTTGTGATTGTTTGGTGTGTGTCAGTTATGTCTGTGATATTAACGTTAACAAGTCGTTCTTCCACACTTTCTACTGACTTCACTCCTCCCATCCAGCTGTATTCTGATTCGGAATACAGTTAGGCTTTTTTAAGTTTTCATTCGTACAACAGTAGTTATATCAAACATTGAAGAGGGTACGAAAAGTAGGAGTATTGATATCCCTGTAGGATCCTACAAAATTGATAATATTGAGTTTTTGATAAGTGAACATTTTCTACCTAAAACGTTCAATGAGAAACTTGACGAATTTTTCTATCTCAAACTCAATAATAATACTCTGGAAAGTGGAATATTTTATCTGAAACATCACATAAATTCCACTCATGCAAATAGTTTGGCTCACATTTTAGGATTTTCACCTACTCTCAGCCCAATATTAATTAATTAAGCGTCCAATCTACATTGTCGATTTTACTATTTTACGAATCTACCTGTTGATATCATTACGTACGATACATATAGACAGCAACATAACCTTTGGAGCCTTCTACAACGACGAATTTGCTGTTGGTGTTGATCCAGGTTACGCAATTGAAGAAACACCTAATCATCTCATTTATCTACCCGTTTCACATAGGATATTCCTTAAGTTAGTGATATTAGAATCATGCAACACGCAAGCATTGCGCCCATTGTTGATTTATTTTGCAAACTGTCAACTTTGACACGTTCATTCCAATTTAGTAAAATTTCATCGACATTAGTTCAGACCATTAGAGAATAGATTCAGATATAGAATCCGCTACAAATTAAAAAATTCAAACTTTATTACATGATAAATCCCTATCCCTACTCAAATTTATAATAAATTAATTCTTGTTATCCTTTTCCATCAAATAGACTCACATTTAAAGAGAGAAACACATTAATTTTACTTTACCGCACTAGTGCGGTGAAGTATCTCATTACGAAACTCATATCGGTATCGTAATGTTTAATATTACATATTGGTAGTAGGTAAACAATATTGGAATTGAAGCGGAAGTGTGGTATAAGAATCATTCATCAATATTCTAACCATCAGTCTTCACTACTTTTGACCACCGACAACTACTAACAGTGGAAAATGAATTGTTTCTGTTATCTCTCGGTTATCATGTTGTCGAATCAGGTGTTCAACATTTTCCGGAAACTGCAATACGATTAATCCATACAAAAGGTAGAGTGGTGGATCTACTACCCCTATGTCAAGTCTTTTCGAAACAATGATGCTATTAAAACCAACATGCCTACGATGCTCTTCATTAGTGGAAATGTGAGAACCAGAGTGTCATCCGTAAACAGTGCTGGTGACTCCATGTTTCAATCCGTCAGTTATGAGCAGAGTGGTAAGGAATTGGAAGCAGTTCCTGAAGTTAGGATTGTAAGTACTGTAAGACGCTTTCTCACCTACACCGATGGAGATATCAAACATTTGACTACCTCAGGTCGGACTTTTCCTAATAACATGAGAGTTATTCACACAATACATCTAATATTCAATATATCCCGTTCAGCAGTACGAGCCGGAAATGATAGCAACTGCTTCAAAATAAAAGAGTCTCTTGGTGCACTAACACCGCCGACTGAAGTTACGCTAGAAATCAGAAATATTTTTCCTCATGATCAATAATCAAATTGCAGCTTTTGAAGGCGATCAAAGCTGACACTCCTATCCTAATGCCGCTCAGAAAGTGTGAACTACATATGTTGCTATCCATCCGTAGTCAGAACTACGGGTGCAAAGAATGGAATATGGGCTGTTAAGACCTCCGTATTCCTCGAGAGCCCTCGTTAATCAAATCAAATCTAATCAAATATGCTTTATTATCGAAGAAAATCATTCTTATTGGCAACGCAGTGTAAATAAATAATATAAAATTTATAGAATATAAAGATTAAACTCCATATACACGCATTATATCAACATAAACAAAAGGGCGGCATGAGCTTTTACAATCACAATTAAGGTTATGAAATTAGTCGCACAATAGAAACACACATGTAGATGTAGGTATACCTACTGTCACATAATTAAAAGCAGATTAAATTAAACCCTGATTAAATTTAGTTGAAATTAAAATTTTATACAAATTTCATAACGGGTCAATATTTTATGTAAAAGTTAAATATCATATCAAGGCCAACAAGGATATAACAAGAAAAAATAAATTTGGGAGCTATAAACTATCACAGTAAAATTCACTTAAAATTATAGTATGCTTAAGTAGCAAGCAGACTTTTCAAGGCTTTCCTAAATTGTATGTTAACACAGACATTATTTATCTTAGCCGGTAGATGATTATATATCTTCAGGCTTTCATACATTACAGAACTTTTTACAACTAATGCTCTTGGAATAGGTAAGGGCAGATGTAAACCATTTCGAGTTGTATCTATTGACATTCGCTGTATTTTTATATTTTTTATGGACTAAACAAGCAGTCTCCAGTATAAAAAGGCAAGTAACTGTCAATATTCGTTGACTCTTGAACAATAATCAACAGTGATCCCTTGGTTTTGCACCACACTTATGATGGAGTGCTCTTTTTTGTAGAACAAAAACTGAATTTTAGAGCTGAGAGTTACAGAATCGCCAAAATGCGATACCATATATTAAATGCGACTCAACAAGTGCCGCATATGTTATTTTTACAAAGCAGCCTTATGCTATTTTTTTGTTTAAGTTAGATATGTGGTAAGTGTATTTCAATTTATGATCTATTAGGAGTCCTAGATATTTACTGCATTCACTATTTATTATTGCCTGGTTGCCTAGAGTTAAATCGTCAAAGCCAAATCTGAAGGATAGTATTTTGGTTTTGGAAATATTAAAACACATAAAGTTGGCATCGCACCATTGCTTCACTTTATCGACGTCTAGGGAAATATTATGCTTTAAAATTTCTATATCCTTCCCACTCCACAACAAAGTGGTGTCGTCTGCAAAAATAGTAAACTTTCCATGAATATTTATAGTGGATAAGTCATTTATGTAAAGTAAAAACAAAACTGGGACTAAAACGGAACCCTAGGGTACTCCATGGATTATGCTTCCAGTCTCCGAGTATTTCCCATCGCTGCGTACAGTTTGATGACGTCCTGACAAATATGAATCGAACCAATCCCAAGCAATCCCTCTGAAACCATACCTGTTAATTTTTTTCAAAAGCAGGTCATGATTGACGCAGTCAAATGCTTTTGAAAAATCACAAAAGACTGCAGCTGCGACATCCTCAGTATTAAGCTTCAAGTAAAGATTTTCTAAAAATGTGAAGAGAGCATCACTTGTATTTTTAGAATTCTGAAAGCCAAATTGGCTTGGCGACAAAATTTTATATCTGTTTAGAAAGCTGCATATTTGTTGTATGTGATTGTATGCTTCCAGAAAGATCGGGATCACACCAAAGTCAATGCGGATCCTACATTATTTGATTATATGAATATTACCAATATAACGCTTACTCTGAATGGTGAAAATTATCTCAAAGAAAGAATTATGCAAAGGGGAATATTGTGAAAAAAATTAAATAAACGATTTTTGTGAGTAATATTTTTTAATAACATTCTCCCTACCTAATTTATTTAATGAATTTTGAATGAAAACTAGAGATAATTAAGAAAAATCAACTATCTGAAAGAAAATGCAAATTTTCACTTTCAGATTTTTTATTTTCAGCTAGAGTCTTTTCACAATATCTATCAGATGTAGTTCAATGTCCAGAGTGGCTTTAGCCGGGGAAGTAATTAGTTGTTTTCTGTTAGATATACAAAAAAATCATATTTTCCATTTTTCTATTTTTATGGAGAATGTTTTCCTTTTCAACAACCTCCCAAGAGGTTATCTTGAACGATAGTGGAAAATAGCGACTAAAGTTTGTCTTTCAGCCGCAGATGATTCCACAACAGATTTTATGAATATATTATTCATATTTTTGAACAAAAATCAAAATTACATAAGTTCGATATGTAGTCGTTGAAACGTTTAAAAAATGTATCCATTAGAACCACATAGATTTATTGTCATAATAACTTTCAAAACTAACATAACAACATTTTCTAGAGAATTTTTGATTATATGCGAGTAATATCAACGCTACGACATCATAGCGACCATTAATTGTTATTAAACGTACAATAGCATTTTAGTTGTGAAACAACGCAAATACGTAGTTTAAGAAGTCATTAGTGCATTTTATGACTTTGTGCTACTTGAATGCAATGAGTACAAGCATGAAAGTGTTCACGGAAACAAAAACGCTTTTGTAAAACGAATTCACGCATGAAAGTGTTTATGAAGACAATTACGTTTTTAAATGTGAGTGCTACGTCACTTCTAACAGTCGGCGAAGTACATGACATAACACGTGAAAAGATACTGATATTTGATTATATACACTTATAGATCAGGTTGGCAGAGCGGTCTAAAGATTCATATTTAAGTCATGATTCCCAAAAGGGAGCGTGTGTTCATATCTCACATATGGCTTTTTTCAATTCCATTGAAGATGTGGAGGTTACGTTACTTCTGAATGTCTGGCATCGCACGTTGAAATGTGAAGGCTACAAAATCCTGTATTGTTCTATCGTGAGAGGTTGATGCTATTTCGGAAGAGCATCATCCATGAAAATATCTATAAATCTGAGATAGATCACCAACCTTTCTGCGATGTTCAAGAGAAGTAAGCAAGCTTGTGAGCGAAGTATCACTGACGAGAAGAGTGACTCTCTTTTGAAATCAATCTTAAACTTTCACTGTGTGTTAGGTTGGCCGTGTGGTCTGAGGCGTCGTTGGTGAACTAGGGTTCCCGAAAGGGAGCGTGGGTTCAAATGTCACACCTAACTTTTTACAATTCCATCGGAGATTCGGTGGTGCTACGTTACTTATGACACTTGGTTGAATACATCACATATTAAAACTTGGATACTCAACCTGCTGCCATTTGACAGCAAACCAACATATTTTTTCCCTTCATCTTCAGTTCTATATGTCTGTACTCGAAAAAAAAAAAAAATTATCATTATCATTATAGATAAACCTGTTTACTCAATTCGCTAAAAAACAATTACGTCCTTGACAGTAGTTAGAACCACCCGCTTAGACTTTCAGACCTGTATCCTATGTAGCTATACATTTTTTATGATTTTCGATAACACATTGTATATTTAATCTCCTAACATTTGGCAATTGGCCGCCATGATTTTTTCTCTTCAATAATGTTAGCCTTATGTCATATAAGCTTCATGGAATACCTAATATTTTTGGGCTAGCCTATATTCCCCATCGCAATCCTTTATCGATGCATAATTTTCAATTTCATTCCACCAAAAAAATCCATTTTATGCTCTCTGAGGAATTCTTACATCTGAACCGGATCTAATTCGACTACGTCACGAGAAACGTGAAGCGACCGGCATGCTCTGCATCTACAACAACTATTGCCTCCTCTCTAACACACAGGTGGCCCAACAGGCCTATAGCTGCACTACTAATATAACATACTTTTTTTTTTTTTTCGGTAGGGTGGAAATGCTGCTTCGCACGAAGGGCGCTTGGTGTCAATCACGAGCCAACAGTGCCGGACTCCTACCGGCTAAAACCACCCTTTTATACCCGGATTGTCACGAGGACATACGGCGGGTATAAGCGGCATTGTCTATGTTATGTATGTATAGGTGTCATGGCCTATGTTATGTGGCTGTTTTCCTTTCCTTCCAAACTGTCATCGTGGTAAGTTTTGTTGATGGGCTCTCTCTTCTGTTTCCTTCTGTTTCATTACTTTTTTTATGAATTACGCTCCTACTTTCCAGATTGACTTACTGCTTATCATAGTATCTATCAGGTTGTCCGTGTTTATTTCGTGGCCTAGTGCTGCTTCTATGTAGTGCCTCTCATCAGTCCATCTGTCACAGAGGAAAAGGGTGTGTTCTGGATCGCCCCTTCGGTTGCAGTAAACATCTTAAACTTTCACTGTGTGTTAGATTGGCCAAGTGGTTTGAGGCGTCGTTGGTGAACTAGGGTTCCCGAAAGGGTGCAGCAACTTAAAAAAAAACAAATTGAGTGGTACAAATAATGACATTATAAAGTGATATAAAGACATGAATATACCCTAGGTAAAATATATTATTTCCTTAGTGTGAAATATCAAAAGCTTGATGGTCACTAACAATTGACCTCGCAATAAAAATTTTTGTTATAATGCATAATTAAAAATACGTACATCAAACAATCAAGAGAGTCGATCAAAGGTGAAAAATGAAATGATTTAGTAGAAATTCTTTCGGCGAATCTCTGGGCCATAGGTACCAAGGAAATTATTATTCTATTTGCCGACTCCACTGCAGCCATAATCCCCTCGAAGGAATTTAACTCTTCCAGGATATTTTTCATCAAATATCGTGGATTCCACAAAAAAATAGACTTTAAAAACAAAAGTTTAGCTCAACTCTGCCATCAAGGTTATAACTCCACCAAAGATAAATTCCACCAAAGATAAACTCCACCAAAGACCCTTCGACAAAAGGGAAGGGCAAACGTGGTCTCAAAATTTTGTCGAGTGAGTATCTTGATCAAAAGGGCCAGAGGGGATATCCAGAATAGTTCACCCACATCGACTGGTTATGGTGCAACTTTTATGCGGGGATTATAACAATATCCAAAAAAGGTACACTGAGAAATACAATTCTCCAAACAGTAGCCCAGTTCCAAGTGACGGCGGAAGTTCATCCATATCCTCGCTCGATTCAGTTGACAATCTCCCGACCACTCTCATGGATAATCGAATAATAGAATCGCCAGTTAAAATACCTGCCATGGGACATAATAAAACTGCCATGAAACATTAACAACAAATTATAGAGTTTGAGTGGACGATCTGTCGAATCCTTACTCTGTGGTGTATGATATGAGAATGACATATGACACGCTCTTCCTTCTATCAGAATTTGGCACTAAATTTAAAACAAAATAAACGAAACGAAAATGATTCTCTGGAATGTAGAGGTTTCAACCAACAACATTGGAACAACTTTGAGTTACTTAACTAACTCTCATCTGTAGAACAACGCCAAAAAAAAATCAACAAAGCACAGGAGGATATTTTTTCAATACAACTACAACGCTTGTATTAAAAATTTCCATTCTCGGTGACTAGTTGAGTAATCAATTTACAGGGTGTACCTAGCAAAGCCAGAGCTAAGTGGATGAATCCATTTACGTGGTTCTCACGTGCTTTTTTTGGAAATAGTTGAAAACTATTGGATATGTTCTTAGAATATCGATTTTAAGATGTTTTAATAGAACACAGGGCCGTCTTCAGGTATATTCAATTTCTCAGAATTTATATTTGATAAATTCCGTGAACAACTGTTGTTGTTATCTCTTGAAAAACAGAAAAAATGAGATTTTTTATTTCTCTTAAAGTAAAATCTACACGCTACAACACCCTCCCCAAAAAAATGTTTAACCTTCCACAATTCCAAAGAAGGGTTCAACGAGTTATAGTTTTGGAGTCAGTAGCTATGCGTACCAAACGCACTCAAGGCGGTCATAATCGGTAAGTCACAAAATCAGGAGGGACATCTCCAATAACTCTTTAAAAGGTTCAAATATAATTCAAATTTCTATGTTCTCAAGGATACCGTCAGCCATTCCTTATGACCAAAGTCTATGAGTTCTAGGTTGATCAGACTTTCAGAAAGTCTCACTAAATTTTGAAACGAACTTCCGAAATTGGTATTATTGCGTCTTTCAACAAACTTGTACCAGTATTAACATACTGTACCAAAAAAACCGAAACTTCTACTATTGTGTCTTTCAACAACAGATTTATGAATTTTGAAATTTGTACCAATGAGTCTATCAACAATAGATTTTTAACTAACATGTACTAGTATCGTCATACTATACGAAAAATCCGAGATTTCTACTATTGTGTCTTTCAACATCAGATTTATGAAAAATCTCAAGTCAGTAACTAAATTAAGTCAGTAACTAAATTAAGTTTCTGAAACTTACACTATTATGTCTTTCAACAACAGATTTTACCTTAAATATTACAGCAGTATTTCCATACTGTGTAAATTTCGAGTCTTCAACGACTCGCATGGATTCTTTCAGCCACAATATTTCTCAAAAAATGCTAACGCAAGGTATTTATGACATGAGATCTGATAACATTGAGCGTAATTACTTTTTTACACACATGAACACATATTATATACAATATGAACAAAAATTGTCTTGACTTGATAATGACACTAAGGTAAAAAACGATTAAAATTTCTACAATATTTATTGTCTTTGTGACATGTTTCGATACACAGTATCTTTTTCAAGCGAATGTAGTACATTAAACTATTCTTCATTGAAATTACGCAAATACCTTTCTTACCCATTAACAAAATTAGGGACTACCTATAATTATCGCTAATACCTAGACTCATACAACTTATAAAATTGACATAACAATGAACCTACCTGGAAATCTCAAAACACAACCACCGCTCAATTGAATAAATTTAACAAAGGGGAACCGTTCAGGTCCAGTTGATCATTTAATAAACAAGATGAATTTTTCAATTTATTAATTTCCAGGAATTCTAAATAATTTTTCAACGCTTTAGTCAGGTCTTCTTCATTTTTATGTGCTCCTCGATAGGCTGGAGGGATGCGTAGAAATCTTTCTCCCGGATGTAGCATGCTGCTTGCCATTCCAGCTTCGATATTTTTTGTTTATTCTTGATGTCGAAATATATGTATCGACGCAAGTTCATAGTTTCTTCCGGCGAGACTCCCAGTTTTCAGAATATCTTGAAATGCCTTGAGTTGTAATTGTTAAGTCCAGGATGGAGGTCTGTGCCGCTCTCACAAAGGTGGGAGTATCATCGACATTGGACAACCAAGTTGAGGGTTTGGATCCACCTTGATAGGTACTCGCTCCTTGCCTCTGTTACAGCTGAATGTCAAGTTGCCGCCTTGGCGTTGAAATCTCCCAGGACTATTGCTTCTCTTCCTCCGTCGCGGATACTTTCCATGAGGTAGTCAATGTACTCTTTATACTGTGCCATCGATTCATTTGGGAGATGTAGCAATTATATATGGCCCAGTCTTTAAATATTAGAGTGTAACCTGGACCGAAGTCATGCGTTATAACCCCTCAGTTGGGGTTACTACAATATATCGCGGTGTCACTATTCGCGTCCTTGATCCATTTGGGGTTATTTGCCATTAGTGATCTATTAGGCTCTTGCATCACTATAATGTCTGTTCCTTTTTCATTTATTAGTTTTTGCACTACGTGGTGGGCATTTCTCCTCCTGTCTATATTTATTTGTAGGATTTTAATAGCCATTGGAAAAGATTAGTTGGAAAAGATTAGTTTAGTTTGTCGTGCCAGGTGGGTCATGTCCCACCTCTGTGGTCGCTTCTTCCGTTACTCTAATCTCTGAGTTTTGTGTCTGCTACCTAACCTAACCTAACTTTTCGTCTCCCGCCGTGTGGTAGCGATTTGCGGGGCCCCCATCAGGATTTTGGCGGAGGGGCAGATGCCCCAGGCTGGGGGCCCCACCGAGGAACGTTCCCACAGAAGAGGGGGCGCGCTAGAGCCCAAGGGGACCGAGATTTCGTCAATTAAGACTCTTTATTGTCATAAGAAACGTAGAATTGGGTAACTGGGATCGGCTGGGGGAAAGTGCAAGGAGGTGGGGGCGATGACGAGGAACGTCCCCAAAGAAGATGGGCCCGTTGGAGCACCGGAGGCCGAGATATATCAATTTTCGTTTTCTGTCAATTTTAGCAATGTGACGCTGGCACTGGTGACAAGACCCTGTGGATTGCCTCCGCCACTGGTTGTTCACGCTAAGAGGCAGCGTTTGTTGAAATAAGCATGACCTCACCGGAGTGAACGTGTTGTCCAGACGAATTTCTGGGAAATAGCGTGAGAACCGTAACAGAAACGACGTAGTGTGCAATGGCAACGGATATTCGTCATTGATGAAATTCCAGGAATTTCGTAGTTTGTTTCGAGGCTCACAGTATGCGTTGTGTCGGAAATAAGGCATGTTTGGCATCTCACTCTAACTCATCGGGTTTTTTTCTGTCTTCGTCTTTGTGAATAACGCGGTTAGCTGCGGGCGGGTTAGAGCTCGAATTGGGTTGATTCTAAGAAATGCTCTGGCGTTATACTGGGCGGTATACAATCGCCGGCACTCGACCTTTTTCCATTCAACTTGCCATTCCAAAATGTTATAACAAATTAACTGTCCATATGGTTTACAGATTTTTGAAAATCTACATTGTTTGTGACACGTCCCTAATAAATAGTATTCTGATTCTTGTAACTATCCTCGATACTTTCTTCAGAACTAGGATTCTTTTCAGAACATCTTTGCGCCAAATGTCGGTTTGTGGAATCTAGCAAAGATTGATTTTGACACGCGATCAGTAGCGTATCCCAAGATTTTCTTACACATGTGTTCGAAAAGGGGTATACACCCAATTGGACGACGGAACTTTTTAAAGTCGTCAAAGTGAAAACCACCCAACCAATCACGTACTTGCTGGAGGATTTGGAAGGGCGACCAATCAAAGGCGCTTTCTACGAACAGGAATTACAATTTTACCTTATGTCAGTTTTTCGATGGAAACATTTTGAGTCGAAGAAAGAAATTTATTCAATAAAAGGAAAGTTCGAGTGCTTTTCGACAAGATAAATTAATGACAAAATATAAATACACCATAATAATAATCACCTTGATTGAAACATGTTATTTGAAGGAGTTATTAACAACACAATTATAGTAATGCTTTTTGTAATCTGTTCAGATGAAAATTTCCCAAAACGATTCATATTGTGTCAACATTACTGAACAATCATTGCTGTCATAACAGAAATTGAAGGGACTTCCGCTTACTAGATGAAGTCTGTTTTTGGTGAACAGGCATTTTTATCGCGATAAAAATGGTACATGCTTTTTTATCGCTGTCAAACTGACTCAGACGTCATATTCAAATGGGTTTATTTCTACAGTAGTTGATTTATCAATATTATCATGATAAATTACCTAGTGCCAAAGTTCTTGCTAGAAACAACGATTTGACATTTAACGAGGCTATAAATTAGTGTAATATATCGTCCAAAGATGATAACATAGAAATTATAATATATATACTTACTCTAGAATGCCAATTCAATAGGACGAAAGTGTTGTAAAAAGTTCGATGCATTATTTAGTGCGCATGATCAGGACCAGTTTCATTCATACCAGGGTGGGTTTCAGTAGGATTTTTAAATGATTCATGATATTGAGTAAAACCGATTTGATAATACATTGGTGTCAGGGCAGTCTATCAGACACGAAAAGATTTGGTTGGCATACCTATGTTGTGAAACTGATTATATCCGAGAAATTCATTGAATAAAATAACAATGAAAAAATATATCTTGAGTAGGTAACTATTGGTGACGTTTCTGAAATATACCTATTTTATGATTTTTTTTAAGTCTGATTCCCACGGCAAGAAACATCCTGTATTGTTCAGAGAACATCGTGAGAACCAAAGGAAGGTAAGTAGGAATTGATATTCTGGGAAACAGATGTTCGGCATGTCTCCAAAGTGACGGCATATGGATGTGCTGAGGACTGGAGCTCGACGGGACAGTCTCGAAGGGACCGCTAACGGTGGAACGATTGATAATATTTCGGAAGAGCATCGTCCATGAAAATGTCTATTTTCAACAAAATGGAGCACCACCTAGGGCTTCGCGAGACCAAGAGATTAGTCTTGGTCCGGTCTTGGTCTCAATACAATACCAAGACCGAGACCGATACATTTATATGACAAAAAAATTATCATCGGCTAATTCCTTAATAAATGCAATCCGTTATAAAACTTACATCATGAATAAATTGAACAAATTTTAAAGATTTGAAAATTCCTACAGTTGTTATATAGACTTACCTTTCTTGGGTAGGAACTTCATAATTTTTTCGTAAAACAAGACTTGGAACTGCATTTCGTTTCAATAACATTCGACTACATACATACATACATCGTTTGAAGAAAAATGTTTGCTGCAAATGACATTTTTTTCAGTTAGATGCTCCACGGTAGGATCTTTTCCCAATGCTCTCATAAAAATGTCATGCCTTGCTCTCGTCAAGCTTAAAATGATTTATATAATCCAAACGTAAAGAAAGGATTAATATTCTCAGTTTTATCAAAGATGGGAGTTATTTCTGCTCTATTTATGTTATTCATTAGATTTGCCATCAACAATTCATATTCAAGTAGATACTCACTAAAAATAATGGATTCCAGGAATATTTCCTTTATTTCCACACCATAGAACCAAGCACGTCAACATTGTCAAAATTAAAATTTCACTACAGAAAAACCCGAAAACCAATAACATAGACACTACCGATGAATAATTGAAGTAAACAACAGTAATAAGAAAAACACATCTAAATAAACACAATAATGTTAATGGTTAATTTCACAATGAACACAAATCGCCCAAACCACCAAACTAACCCAAACCGGCTCTGGCAAACTACCCGCCTTCCTCTGCGGCAATTGAAAACTGTTAACACTGTTGCACGATCCCAACAATTCAACGGGAATTTGGGTAGGCTTCACAGTAATGTTAAGATTATTTTCGACAGAATCTCGACTACAAAGATAAACTTTTCTGAAATTTGTCAACGCTGCAGAGCTAGGAGACTGGTTATGGGCATGCGCATTGATGAAAACATTTGTAATTTTACAACACTATTCAGTGTCCCACGAAGAGGGGATTGGCATTCTAGAGTAAGTATATATATTATAATTTCTATGGATGATAAACATGTATATTTTCAAAAATGTCCATTTTATATGAGAGACAAAGTGTTGTTTGACTATAAATCGAAATAAATGTATTCATGGAACACAAGCGGCATTTTTATTTGAGTATGCATAGAGAGATGCATTAGTACGAAGCAAGACTAGAGACGTTTCTAGGCTGGACTTCGTCATTTTCACCGAGTGCGTTGGCCAGAGCTGGTTTCACGTACACCGGCTTGTATGATGTTGTCTTGTTTCGTGCGTGTGGTGTTGAAGGATTCCAATGGCAGCCGAATGACGATCCAATAGCTGACCATCACGAATGGAGTCCAAATTGTGAATTTGTTCGAAATTATCGCCACAACAACAACAACAAAAATCAGACTTCAATGATGGTGGTAGAACCTACAGATGGCGTTGATATACCTACCGAACGAAGGCCGGTGACAGATGACAGATAACAGTTGGCGTTGATATCGCAGTGCGACAAGTGACAGATGACACCTCACCGACAGTTGGCGCTGATATCGCAGTGCGACGAGTGACAGATGACGGCAAGCCCATGGATGACAGTGAGCCCATATATGATGGCAGTGCAGACTCACCTTAGAACACTCTAATGACGTGTCGTGTTTGTCTTATGAATGAGCGCTCTGTGTTGTTTCTACCTTGTACTTGGTGTGCTATTCACGATGTGCCGCTCTGTGGGACACATGCGTAGTATGTAGAGCACCAATTTGAAATCTATTAAAAATATATGTGTCTTAGAACATTTTTGTTTAATTTGGAAAAAAATCGACCTTATTTACCTCAAAAATAAATCTTTTATGATAGTAGAAAAGTGCAAATTTTTTATGCTCAAAAATGATGATGTTTTTGAGCAAAAATAGTGCCCATTTTAAGACGCAAGTTGATGCTTTTTTGAGTGAAAAAAGTGCTCATTTTAGACTTAAAAACGATGCTATTTTTGAGCGAAAAAAGTGCTCATTTTTAGGCTCGAAAACAATGCTCTTTTTGAGTGAAAAAACTCACACCAACATTGACATGGTGGCAGTGCTTTTTTTCAGTGGCTGAGTGGTTGAGTCTCAGTTGGGTGCCACTAAATTCAGGGACTGAAATTTCACTGAAATTCACTGAAATTCACTGAATTTTCGGGCCCTATAAGAAAAGCATGGGAAATTTGAGTTGAAAGTTTCAGTCGCTGAGTCTTACTGAATTCAGTGACTGAACTTTCACTGAATTTCACTGAACTTTTCACTCGTTTCGACACTACCATGTCAAATTTGAAGTCACTTTTTGATAAAAAATGTGCTGTTTTTCGACTCAAAAATTGGTACTTTTCTTAATCAAAAAAAGTGCTATTCTCGACTCAAAAATGGGTACTTTTTTTTTAATAAAAAACGCGCTGTTTTTTTACTCAAAAAATGGGTACTTTCTTCGATCGAAAAAAGCACTCAGTTTTATTTTATACATCTATTGATACAATAATAATAATAATAATCACAATATAATAATAATGTTAATACAATTATAGTTTTCCACAATTCCACCATTAATTTTTCGCATATTTTTGTATGTTTTGCATTGATTCAATCAAGATCAGAATCCTCATCGCCATAGCCAATGAAGCGGTTATATGGAGGAGGCGTTTCGAAACGACGATGACATTTGTAATTGTATGAATGTAAGTCATAATGACATGAATCGCTTGTTTTCAGCGTGAATAGTACCTCGTCAAATCTATTGTGACACCATGATGAAGGATTTCGATACAATTCGCTCAAGTTATTCGAATTGTACACGATGTGTTTATGGTCTATGATACTGTGAAATTTATGGTTTTGCATGGCCTTTCTGAAGGCTTTGAAACAAATATAACACGTATGTAATCCGTAGTTCCGGATATAGTACTGGTTCATCCATACGCAATAGACATCTTCAGTGAAATGTATAGACCAGTCTTCGGTGGCGAGTGCGTCTTGTCTGTCTGCGGTATCAAGTTCTCGTGTGTACTCCAAGTGCGCCAAACTGTAGAAAGGTCGATCGCCCCAAGCCTGGTCTACTAATTCTCCCCATTTTTCGGCGGATCACATTTTGACAATATTCTCCGTGATGGACCACGGCGAAGGTGGAGTCTCAATAAATTGTGCTAGAGATGATGCGGCTCTGATGATCTCTTGATAACTCAAATTTTGCATAGATTGTGCCATGGTGAGGGGGCTGAAACAATTTTACATATTCATGGCAGAGTATCATGAGAGCCGGCAATCAAAGACCGTTTGTCGTCATGTGGCGATTTTTGTTTGCTCAACACTAAAACTGTTGTGAGCAAAAGAGCGAATGCAGCGTTGAGATGTGACTTCGTCACGCTGATTTTCCAAACATTCTACATAGTCATCAAAAGTGATTTTATTTTGGACAACGCTGTTTTTCACTCCATTGGATTTTTTGACGCATGTTCCACCCTGTATCTTATAGGTGTATAGCTTCGAACGGAGTTTCACGAAACCCGTCATAATTTTGCCATTCGCTTTATTTTTCATCAAGCCGGGGGCTTTTTTGTTTGCAAGGGGTATGCAATAAGGGTTATTGGTGGGGTAATCGCTTGTATCGAATTCTGATCTCGTAAATCAGCAAATCAGTATCCGTGAACAGCAGATCCGTCTTTGCCATCTCGATAGCGACGAGGTCCTCATCGAAAATAGTGCGATTCTTGAAATTTGGGCTGGCAATAAATTTTTTTTGCCAAATCGTCCCTCTCATTTTATAGTTTTCCCGAATACTGCGTTTTTCCCCAATTTGTAGTTCTTTTTGCCGAAAGTGGTGTTTGTTTCTGCGTGTAATCTCTTATTTAATTCAATGTATGGTTTGAGCCAGGCTGACTGGTCGAATTGCAGCACTTTGTGAATTCAATGCTTGTTTCAACACCCTGTAGTGTACAGCATAGTTTTTCTTGTTTTACAGGGTGGTCAATAATTTGGGTAATTTCGAGCCTGGCGGAATACGGTGTTCGGCGCACACTGGAAATTTTTTGTGTTTGTCATGTAAGTGTTCGGGGTACTACAAATCGACTTCGAGAATATAGCCAATTGCCGAAGTGTCTGATACCTCGAGCACATTCAAATCGGCGGCATTCTTGAGCCATTTGAATCCCCCGTACGGAAGATATTCCATCATGGCCCACCCATATACATTATTTTACATCGAGATATACCAAATAAGTGGATTGCTGAGTGACGTCATACCTGTCACCCATGTATTTATTATTTACCGTGGAGCGCCTGTTGCAGCACTGACTGCTGCCCCTCGCGAATTTCTCGCTCAATGAACATGAGCATGTCGACGTCCTTCAACTTGCAGCAACTTGCATTGGGTGTACTTCAACAAGCACGACCACGTATAGCCGGGTAGGGTGTGTGAAAATTCTCGAAAATATCCGCCAAGAACAATATGTCTGTTTTCATGTACAAATCAAAGTACTCGCCCAGTGTTTTCAAGTTGAACGTTTGCCACACGTTCTGCGCATGTTTGTATTCTGCCCTGCTGATGTGACAATCGTTCAACTTGTTGTAGAAATGATGGAGCGCCGGCAAACATCCAACTTCCAACTTTTCCATTGAATCGACGAAATCCTATGGGAATACGCCCTTTCGAGTGAGTAATTGGTACTGGGAGGCTGTCAGATGTGCAAATTCGCGTTTGGATATTTCCAAATCGTGCACTGTCAAAGTCTGAACCAATTGGTCGAAACTCATGCCCATAGAACGGAACGAATCGATGAATCTGAAGTTGATGTCTGTATTGTCGTCATACTGGGTGAAAGATATGTATTTTTCTTTGTTTGCAGGCAAGCTGACTCGCCCCCTCTTTGCTATATCTCGAATAATAAAATGGCTGTCGTATCCGAATAAATTATGGAAAACGATCGGCACCACGAAAGACTTTTTGTGTGACAAGTTGCACTGCTCATGCGTATATCCGCGAAAGGCACCACTGTATGGTCTTTCACAATTTTGTCGCCAGATTTCCACGGTTTTTCGCAGAAGTCGCAACATGGCGCGTGCAACTCATCAGGTGACGCAATCATGGGGACTATATTCAAAGTTTCAGCTTCGACAATTTTGGCTATGTCCCCCATTCGCTGCGCAAACCAATCCATCGAATCCAAACCTCGATGGCTTTCGTAAAATGACAAAGTGTCGTCAAACGCACATTTGAAATAAAATTCGGCACTGAACAAAATATGTTTTTGGTACTTTTCCGTTTGAGAAGTGCTTCCGGCGGTGGCGGCATCTTCGAACGGTTCCAGAATCGACTCGAAATCCGCATATATTATAAACGGTACCTTTTCTTTATGTACAAAATCTCGAAATTCCAGATAGTGGGGGAACGAAATTTTATATGTGTTTGTTTTTTTGACAATCAACCGTATGACTGTCCAATTTTTCTCCACTTGTGAAATAATTCAATCACCTGTCGCAAATAAATTTTTTATTATGGTTTTAACTTAGTTGTGCACTGACCAACCTAGATAAGTCCTTGATCCAACAAAAATGATAGCGTATATCACTTTGATCTTCTATATCTGGCACCTTTTCGTAATCATTCAATTTTGGATGATATTCATTTTGGATTAGGAGTAAATTGACAAGACGATCTGATTTTTGTTTTGCGAGTCGACTTGGAACTGTGACGGAAAATGCCTCTTTGTACGGCTTGGGCTGGATCAATTCAATTTCATCGGAAATTCGATACCTGTCAAATTTAGAATACTTGAATAGTGGGGATAAAATTATGTTTAACCTATGTTTATTTGTGTCGGATACAAAGCTGAAACTATGGCCCAAGCGGAACATGCATCATCATTTTTGATGCAATATTGCGTTTCATTTTAATTCCAACACATTGGTCTCTTCTCCGAATAACTTTGAATCTTCAATCGCCCCTACCCCTCCATCCCGCCCGCAGCTTACCGCGTCATTCTCAAAGACAAAGACAGAAAAAAAAAACGATGAGTTAGAGTGAGATGTCAAACATGCCTTATTTCCGACACAACACACACTGTGAGTCCCGAAAAAAAATTCCTGGAATTTCATCTTGTTTATCAATGACGAATATCCGTTGCCGTTGCATACTACGTCGTTTCTGTTATGATTCTCACGCTATTTCCCAGAAATTCGTCTGGACAACACGTTCACTCCGGTGACGTCATGTTTATTTAAACAAACGCTGCCTCTTAGCGTAAACAACAACCAGTGGCGGAAACAATCCACAGCGTCAAGTTAGTGACTACAATCGTACAAAATTAATTACCTATGGAACAAATTGGCACAAAATGAGCAAAATTTAACGAAAAAAGAACATTTTCAAAGTTAAATGTATGGATTGCATCAAGTCGGTGACCCATACGAAGTATTTGAAATATCTCGAAAACATGCATTCATAACATGGGAAAGAAATTATCACAGAATAGAAACAAAATAACCATAACGTCCTGATAGAGTAGGGCGGCCGCATCACACACACGCCATGAAATATCTTATAGCTGTTGTCTGTACGGAAGGACACATATCGCATATCGATATTCTGACCCATATTACCTCGGTATATAAAATACAAAGCATTTGTCGTTGTTTTTCTTCTTCTTCTTCGATTAGTTTATCGGATTTCTGACTCATTCACGGAAACAATTTCTCCAGATCAGGTGAGTATAATTATATGAGCAAGTATTTTTGAATGGTGGTTTTTCGGGTTCTTAGGCTGACGTTTATTGTGCGATGTACTCGACGCTTCGCTAACACGTGTAGTTGGCATTTTGAAGAGAGATATTCACAGTGAACAGTGAATGGAGTAAAAGTGTAAACATCTCTTGTGGAAATGCCAACCACACACACGTGTTGGTGAAACGTCGAGTACATCGCATAATAAACGTCGGCTTAAGAACCCGAAAAACCATCATTCAAGCAACGATGGCCGCGAAAGCCTTTAACAATTGCAAGTATTTCTGAATAAAAAATGTTTTTGACATTGACTGATAATGAATAATTCAAAATGAGCCCCTTGAATCGTCAAATCCGTAGACATCTGGCCTCGTTACCAGCGTAAAAATCAAGAAGGCTCAAAACTTGCACAAATCATAATTGAACTTCTCATGCATGCGCTGATATGTATTCGAAAATATAAATTGAGTCACGCCTCAATGTGGTGCGCCCACGTGCCATCTTTGGATCCGAATACTTTAGGAATGCTCCATCACTACAACACCGGAAACGAAACCCGTCATTGTTGATCTAGATTCACACTTCATCAGCAGTATAACTAGTGATATCGAATATACGATATATTTCTATTAATCAATATGTCACATAATCGATATATCACGTAATCAATGATTCCCGCTCCATTAATGATGATTTGATCATTATACTACGTGAATTCATTGAAAATTATGAGATTCATTGTTACTCACAGGTGATTCAGTATGAAACAATATTCCGATGCAAGTCTAGCTGGTTAGTCCCTACGAGATCGAATAGTGGTGTAAATCCGAACTCGTTTGAAATGTGTTTGTGCCAGTCTGAACATTGGTTTCGTGTTGTGGTTAATGGCAGATTGGGGCTGCTATAATCGTGAAGCCATTCCACTGCCATAAATAAATGGAAATGTACTGTGGTTATTTACTTTCACGGTGCGCCTGTCCATTCGATACAAATTAATGGCAACATATACCTATTATGGAAGTGTAAAGTCCATGAATACAGAGAGGAGCATGTTTTGAATCCATCTCAACTAATTGCTTACTTTTTATTTGTTGATCATATGAGAATATCGTGCAGAAAATTGTTATCCTTGGTTCATTGTATTCACTTATAGATCACCATCTTTTTCTATCACCAGGAGTGTTGGTCGGTTTTCTGCCACTGAAGGTGGTAACAAGGACATTTTCCAATGAATTAATAATCGGTTATTAATACGCTTCAATGAAAGTTTCACACAAAACATCCGTGCCAAAAATGTCTCATACAGGTATATTATATAGGCCGCACCATCTTTTGAGTGGAGGGAAGTACTTATTTTTCTGTTAGGTATACCTACATTCATTTCATATATTCAGATCTTTGTACTCACGACTTGTAACAGAACAATGTAGTTCATTCTGAAACAAACGAAAACGGTTTATTAGCGAATACATTTGGCACACGAGGAAAATAATAAGTAGACGAATTTATTCTCGATGATCGGATTATGATAAAAAAAATTATCATTCGCGGTCGAAGTCATTATGAAATATATATTATTTGTAGATGTAGGTAAAATAACCTTGGGTACATTATGATTCTTCTGATATGTTTTGAAAATACGCAGTAATATGATAATAATAATCTATTCGAATATTTCAGAAATATTCTGAAAAGGTTTTCCTGGAATGTTGCATTTCGTTGATCTTGTGTGATAGTAATCTGAAATATTTTTGACATATTCTGGCTTGATATGATAATAATAATAGTTTCGTAGTTTCGTAATGTTTCGTAATGTTTCTACTTGGATCCCATGAAATCTTATATGATTCGCATAAGATTGGATACGGAATACTTATACGATACCGAATAAGATTATAAATTGTGTGTTTTATTCTCATTTCAAAACATTGTGGTTATTGTTAACAAACCTTTTTTTATTCGGGATGGGAAATTATCGATGAAACTCAAATTAATAATAAACCCCAATATATTTCCGGCCGTATTACACCAAATTCAAAATATAACTGACTTCCCAATCCCAACTCGAGATATCCTATTCCTTATCTCCCAACAAAAAAACGCTTACACAACTATTAACCATACTCCGGTGAACCTTCCTCCCTTGCTCTCATCAATGTTTGGAATTGACAGCGGCGGAGTGATAACATTCGGCCATCCCGTTTACACTTCCGTCCTCGGTAAGTGCTCGGTAAGTGCTCTGAAGTCGCCCTGTACGACCTCATTCAGATTTTAAAATTCACAGGTTACCTTTAAAGTCGCCCTGTACGACTCCATTCAGATTTTGAAATTCACAATTAGCTTTCCAGCAGATCAATTAAATCTTCTCTATCCCTCAACTCATCAGCACTATCAGGGGAATCACTATCATCAATACAACTTTGATAGGGTTTAAGGGAGTCAACTGCGACTAAGGTGCTAAAGTTTTTATAACCTCTCATACCTTTAAAATTCCTTAGCTCTGTCTCCGTCAAATACCTTGACTACCTTATAAGGCCCAGAATACTTCTTGATTAGTTTTTTACTTACACCCTTTTGATTACACGATATACCTCCATTCCATAAAAGAAGATCACCCTTTTTATACTTCCGTGCAGCTTTTCTTTTTCGGTCATACCGGGATTTCATTTTTTTTGTAACTTTGACAAGGTTTTTGTGAGCTTTCTGTCGTTTTTTATCAAAATCGACCGAATCAGGACCAGTCTCTAAGTTGCTCAGAAGATTTCCCTTGGACCCAAACAGAAGCTCAAACGGCGTATGATTCGTGCTACTATTCAAACTGTTATTTATACCCCATACGACTTCTGGAATTTTATCATCCCAACTCCGGTCATCGTCACTGTTGACAGCTCTCATAGCATCCAGTAAAGTGCGGTGAAATCGTTTTACTTGCCCGTTAGCCCTTGGTGTTGCTGTAGCTGTCCTAACATGTTTTAATTGCTTACCATTCACAAATTCTTTAAAATATCTACTAGTAAAGGCTAAACCATTATCCGATATAATGCGTTTGGGATATCCTAAATATTCCCCAAAAATGGCCCGTAGCACTACCTGGTTTGTGAATAATTTCAAAGTGATAGTCTTGGATAGACAACCACCATCTAGCTATTCTGGGATTCAAGTCTTTTTTTGAAAATGTATAGCGTACTGCTGAGCAATCTGTAACGATTTTAAAGGTTTGGCCAACCAGATAGATACGATAACGTTTTAAACTTTCAACCGCAGCAAGGGTTTCAAGTTCGTAACTATGATAATATTTTTCAGCGGATGAGGTTACACGGCTGAAATATGCAACTGGTTTCAAACATTTTTCTCCCGATATTTGAAAAAATATCCCAGCGAGACCTTCGACACTGGCATCAGTGTGTACTTCGATTTCCAGACCTGGATCATACGGTGCCAGTATTGGCTTGCACATTAAACATTTTTTGAGTTTAGAAAAAGATGTTTCTTGATCCTGGCGCCATTCAAACGACATATTTTTTCTTGTTAATTTGGTCAATGGCAAAGCTATAATTACAAAATTTTTAACGAATTTTCTGAAATATCCGGCCAGTCCAAGGAATTGGCGAACTTCATGTACATTTCCGGGACGTTTAAAATTTTGCACACATTCAACTTTTGCCGACCCTGGTGCTATGCCCTTGGGGCCAATTTCATGCCCCAGGAACTGTATTGCATTCTTCAAGAATGAACATTTTTTCAATTTCAGTTTGAAACCAGATTCATTCAAGATTTTGAGAACCGTTACCAGTAGATGCAAGCCCTCATCGATCGATGTTGATGGTAACAACAGATCATCCATATATACTAACACCTGGCTGTAACGGAGACTTCCTAGAGCGTTGTTATGGCCCTTTGGAAGACCGCAGGAGAATTAATCAACCCAAAGGTCATTTTGAGAAATTCATAATGCCCATCTGGCGTCACAAAAGCTGTTTTTGGAACAGATTTTGGTTCTACAGCTATTTGGTGGAATCCCTGATTACAGTCCAGAGAAATAAAATAGAATTTACCGCCTAATAAATTTAGATGCTCCTCTATGTTGGGCATTGGATAAATTTGTTTGATTGTTGCTTCATTGAGAGCCCTGTAATCGCAACATAACCTAAATGAGCTATCCTTTTTTTTGACTAATACAATGGGGCTAGCAAAATCGGAATGTGACTCTCTCACAATACCAGCATCCACTAATTCTTCTACCATATCTCTCACCGACTCCCTCTCCTTTATTGGAAGTCTGTATGGTCGATAACAAACAGGTTTGGATTCATCCTTCAGCGTAATTTCCAATGAACAACCCTCAACAGTTCCCAATTCTGCAGAATTTTGAGCAAAACAATTTCTCCACTTATTCAAAACATTACGCCGTGTTAATAAATCTAAATCGGTATTTATATCAAGATCATCCAAACTAAATGGTTTCAAACAATGATCTTTGATCAGGCTCACCTTATAACTTTCTATTGTCCTAGAGTCGATACACCCAACCTCGGCCGATTAATTTTCCATCCTGCCAGGTCACTTCTTGATCACCCATATTGGAAATTGGAATCACACCATTGGAACAGCGCAAAATCATGCCAGGGATGCAGATTAAATTATCGCTTATTCTCCGTATAGATGTCTTCCGAATCGTTGACCTCCGTTATTTTCACTGATACCATTGTTGTTGTTTTGGGCAGTAGTGTGATGTCCTCCGAAATATGAAGACGTGGCCGCATGTTTGTTCCCTCTAGTGTAATATTGCCCAACAAATCTCCGTTGTCTTTGGTCAGCATAGCCTTTCCCGACGAAACGAAAAGTGAAACACCTTCAGCGTTAATAATTGGTTGACCTACGATCATGTCGAAATTATCCATATTTGCAGTGGTCACTAGGGCGGAGGTTTCAATCTGGAAATCATCGACCTCCAAGACAAATTTCGTTGCCTTGTCAACGTGTATAAGAGACCCTCCGAAGGATTTGAATGTATTTGACACGGAAAAAACTGGTAGTTGGAGTTTTTCCACAACAACATTGTGAATAATATTCACCTGCGATACACTATCCAAATATGCCATAACTTGGTTGCCATTTATAGAGCACTTTTACGCGTTACCATTGCGCCAATCCCCGCTCTTGGAGAATAGGAATCGTATAAATTTAGATAAAGAATTCTTGATCCAAAATATCATCCTGATCCCCCTGTTTCCACAAAATACCTAATAAAATTGTATACGCAATTAATTACTGATAGAGACCATCAACTCCTGAATCCACTTTCTTCATACGATACCCAAATAAGATTATAAATTGTGAATTCCCACACATTACTCATACGTTGACAAGCTTATTAGTTTGATGAGCATATAATATCGTTGTGATTGAAAGTGGAATTCCTCATCGAATCTTATAACAACCACTGCCTGATACAAACTCGTATGACATGTATTCGGGTATGCTTATAAATTACGTCTACTTATAGTTCGAGAGCTGCCGTGAAAACGACTTCCTTATAAGTTACCAAAGGTTTGAATTGGCACGTCAGTTCTACTTTTCTACCGCCCGTCTGCCTGGTGTGAGCAGTCGCTTGAATTTTTAATTTAAAGAAAATATTAAAAATAGCTCAAAGCCACCCAATTATCACCACATTAAATGTTTTGGGAAAATGGCCTAAGATCTTAATTCAATTCGAATCGTGATCGTCTGCCGTTCGGAATGGTCGCTATATTGGAGCATACGCTGTCAAATATACCAAAGTAACGCCGTAATTTTCCTCACCGGTTACCACCGCTGTTTTTGGATCAAAGTTTTACATAATATGTTACTAACCAAAGTTTGAAAAGAAAACTTTGGAAGACGGTCGCATTCAAAGGGCAGATGACTTTAAATGTTGATCTACAGTGCCGCTTTTTATAGCTTCCCCCCTTTTTAACTTTTAAACTGTTCGACGTATAAACATGGGACAAAAACCGTTTTAAATGGTATCACCGATACTACTTTTCAAAATCAAATACAAGCAGATTACTCGACAGATGGCGCAGGGGGACACATCAACTTAAAATTTTTAAATGGAATGGGGGGTCAACTGACACATCAAGATAATTCGATTCTCTTTTCAACCATCTAAATAATTTTGAATTCGGTTATTATTTTTGTTGCAATATGCATTCGAAATATCAAGTATAAGTGCGGTAATCTAACCTCGATAAATTTGAACAATGTAGAACAATGGAACAGAAATACTTTTTGAGTGAAGATAAATTGCAATTACTCGACAATTATTCGCTGGGTACACTTCAATTTGAAAATTTCGATAGTTGTTGAAATCGAAATTGTGAAAAGACTTATCGAAAGAAATTCATCGAAAGAAATTCAAATGATTGAAAAGAGAATTAAATTGCCTTTTCATCGTTGTTTCACTTGAAAAATTTTGAGTTGATGTGCCCCGACGCGCCATCTGTCGAGCAATTATCATATTTTTGATTTCAAAGAAGTATAGGTAATACCATTCAAAACGTATTTTGTCCCATGTTTGTTCGTCGAACCGTTCAGAAGTTAACAGGGGGGGACAAAAGACCCCGCACTTTTCTTATGTAAAGTGGCGACTCAGTAACCAAAAGTGTCAATGGGCCCAACCCAATCCTATGACTGGTTGAAAATTGCCCAGATTTTCGTATTTATTTTTTATGTATTAAAAGTTAGATTGGATTTCTGTTGCATGCAGACGTTTAAAACATGTTCTAGTAATGAAATTAATGAATACGTATAGTTAAAAATATTTACAAGGTGATTCACGAATGTATGACGGTAGTTTTTTGCCAAAATTCACTTTTTCTACTGTGACGTCAGGGAAGCATATTTTTGAAACGTTTTCTTCGATATAGTATTTTGACGAGAACATATTGCACAGTACACATTTTTTATACAGGGTGTTTCACAGAAAGAACCACTAGACAAAATAATTTTTTTTAGGAATAATTCGAAACCCTGTATTTATGGATTGATTTTTGGGAAAAAAAATACCACAAACGTACGTGTGTCAATAATCTCCAGAATAATCAAGGTTCATAGGAAGGTATTCTATTTTGGGAAAAGCACAAAAAATATGAACAACCTGTATTAAAAAAAATTTCTTGGTCAAATGTAACTATTTTCTCACTATATGTTGATTTTCATACCATCTTCAGAGTTATGAATTCTGAATCCGATCTATGACCAGTTTTCGAGATACAGGGCGTTAAAGTGGAAAATTACTGATTTTATCAGTTTTTTCTTAAAATTGAAAAACCGGATTGATTTTATGTTGCGCCTATTAGTTTATTATGAGTTTCGGTCAGATGTACATGGGAAGGTTCAGCTAAAAATATTTACTGTTACAACAGGGTTATTCACGAATAAATGACAATAGGTTTCTGCATATACTCAAAATTCTACAGTTCCATCACAGATACATTATTCCATGAAGTTAATACCTAGTCGTTTACAATTTTGAGCCTGAAATACTTCATTATGATTACTCTTCATACAGGGTGAGCCATACAGCCAACCATACCAAAAATAAATATGCTTTGAAATAATTGAAATGAGAACTTTTTTGGTGAATTTTGAGTAACTTCATGAGAGCGCTTACCCAATGCGCTATCACCCCCAAAAAGATGAAAATTATCCATCTTCCACAATATAAGTGTAGAGATACTAGGTATATTGAAAAGTATAAATCTTATTATAGTCATTACCTCAGTTATTACTTAATAAATATACTTTTTTTCAGCAACAAAATGTTTATTTAGGATGATCTACGCATGCAAGAATTGAACCAAAGGTACAAACGTAAATCACAACAACTATCAGAAAATCAAGTGAACCGTTTAATTCATTTCCACACCACCACTAAGGTAGATGATTTGATGGGTATTTTTTATAGTGATTTTCCAAGTACATTCCACAACGTTTATTTGATAGCATACAAACTTATGGTATGCTAAATCTCAACCAATTACGTTGCTGATTAAACTAGACCATTTAAATGAAAATGGCGCCCCTGTCTTTGAACAACTGCATATGTATATCTAGGATGCCGCTAAATGCGTAAGGTAGCGTCCATTTCCTTAAATGATTCCGCTGACAATTCAACTCAAACAAAAATTCAATTCCAATAAGCAAGAAGTGCCGGTCGCAATGAATAAACAAGTTGTTAAACTGACAGTTCATTATAAGTTATCAGGCTGATGCATTTCTGTACTGCTGCATTATCAATTACAAATTCATTAATTAAGAATTTGTATTCATCAACAAAGCACCTGTTTCAATTACTTTCTTGCAGTTTGTCCAGCATTTGTTGTGATCCTCGTGGATTTTGAATATTTTTATTCAAAAACATAATAAATAAATCACCTTGTATGCCCCACAGTTATGCATATAACATAGTGATAAATATTAGATAAATTCCTTGAAATCGATGTCTAACTCAATATTTTTACAGCATGGAGTTGGATCTGAATATTTTTGGTTTATATCGAAGTGGGCTTATATCATTGTGCGACATTTGTCTCGTATATTTTCGGGGGTAATACCACGAGTGGTCGCAATACTATCGATAATTCTGTCAGAAATCAACGAGATCAAATTGCTCGAAGCAATTTGATCGAGTTAAAGATTTCTGACAGAATTTTCGATTGTAATGTGAGCACGAGTCGTATTTATTGAGATAATTTCACGAACCAACCAAGTTATTATTTGAAATTTGATCGAGTAAACAAAGTGAATTCTTCAATAGTTGCAACTAATGAATAATAAATATAAAGTCTGTCAACCTGACGTTTATGTCATATTAGATTACAAGATGTATCATTGCTGTTTATATTTGTGGTTGACTTGACGACGTGGTCTTTCCGGATCGGAAAGAAAGGAAGCGTGTACTTTCGCGAAATCCCATTCTGATTGGTCCTCATATCGCAGAGACGCGACTTTCATATAGTGAGTGAAATTGTCGACAATTCATTAGTCTTGTGGTTTTCAAAGTTACAGCCAACCATACCAAAAATAATTATGCTTTGAATTAATTGAAACGAGAACTTTTTTAGTGAATTTTGAGTAACTGTATAACATTACATCAATTATGCATAACCATAAGAATTTTAAATATACAATGTTACAGTGATTTAGTTATAATCACCTACCAAAAATATACATCTTTGTCGGATATAAGTAATCGACAAGCTTTTATACACGTTGCAACAAAGATGATAATAAGTTTTTTCATTCATTCAACACTTTATAAACAAATATAATTAAATATTTAATGATTCTTTTATGATATAGGTACAATATCGACGAAGCATTGTGTTCCTAATCAGCATCAGAGTGCTGGTAACGGAATATTACAATCTTAAGTGTTTTTTACATGAAGCTAAAGAATTTTACATACAATAAAACAATAATAACTTATGTTGATGAATAATATTAATAATTATGTCTGAAATATTCACAATAATACAGTATTTCGTAGATTTATATATTGGATCAGGTTTATTTTGAATGAGGAGTAACTATTTTCCTTTTTTCATAGGATTTAGAAATGAATAGCTATTTCCTCGCTATTAACTAAATGAATACACTATTTTTAGCAGAAAACTATGTTGATTTGGGATCATCCACGCAGGCAAGGATTATACCAAAGGTATATTGCAAATACTATCAGAAAAATTACTTGAAACATTAAACTCATTAGCACAGAGGTAGAGGTTACTGTATGTTTCTTTTATAGTGGTTACCCCAATAGGTAATTGAGACATTTTTTTTTGTATAAGTGCGTCCTAAATTGAATAGAAGTTTATATAGGATAGTAGTCCAAGCAATAGGAAAAAGTGCGTGCAGAAATTAATATACGAAAACGAAAAATATGAGCGTATAGGAAATCGACATTCACAATGAGTTTCTATTTCATGCGACTCGATCGTGATTACCGAGCATAACCTAAAAAATTCGCAAAGTTGTAAAAAGCGATTTTTTGTTGATAACTAAAAAACTACAGCTCCGATCCGAAAAAGTCGAAATAGGAAATTGTCCACTAGTGCTATAAAGTTTTTATTGCACTCATCTGTCATTCAACTTCAACGTGCTGTCATCATGACAAACATAAATGTTCAAACCCACTACATATTAGGCAGATATTCTGTGAGATGGGCAATACGTCTTGAACAGTTACATATTTAGTATTATTTTGTATTAATGTTAGCAGCCAGAGCTAAACAAACAATGCCTTCCCGAGCAAAACTCCACAATCAAACTTGATCCGCTTCGTTCTAAACCTTCTACCTGCATATAGCAAACTGTCTGTACTATGATCACACCTCGTGATAATATACGCACTTACGGCTACTATGATTTTGATTTTTATAATGCAACTGTGGTTATAGAAACGTCAGTCAAAAATTATTTCTGACAATTACAGGATTGAAAGTTTTAAAATGAGTATTATTAATGAAAAGTAGATGATAGTAATCCGTTTTAATGCAAATCGATAGTAATGATCAGTTATTTAAGTTGCGCTTTTCATTTTCCAACACCTAGTGCCGTACCTTAATAAATCATTTTTTGCTTTTTGCATGATCGTAGAAAAAATGTTGTATGCAACTTGTGCAGAAATTTTTTATCGAGTGCAATAAACACTTACTTTTTGCACTTGTTGCATAAATAACTATAAATACTTTAATTGTAATCGAGGAAATTGAAGTACATGTTCGTTGTTCAAACGATTCCACTGATCATTTCGCCGTAAAATATTTTCATTTTGAACACGAATTTGGACCCTATTATTTTCTTGCAATTTGTCCAGCATTTCATTAGCTATTTCAGGTGTTCCACTTATTTCTATCAAGGGATGATACCTATTTATTAATGCACAAGCAATAAGATAAAATTCCTTCAAATGAGCTGCATGAGACGTGGATATTTTTCCGGAAAAAATTTAAAAATTGTCTTGAAGTGACCATTTCTAGTAGTCGTAATGATTCTGTTTTGGTTAGCCTCAAGAGTAGGCTCACAACTTGTCTGGATGGATAGTTAAGAACAATCTTTAAAAATTCATCAGTTATCCTATGTCTCAATTTTATCAAAAATGTAATAAAATGCTTTCTGTTGATTTTTCGTGCATTGCCATATTGCTCTACATCATCACAAAATGTACATAACTCCTCAAAGTTATTTTTGGATATAGACTGTAATATCCTCTGGTTTGATATTGTAATATTCCAATGAAACTCCTTGATTCTTTCACTAACTTTATTATCACTTCTTCACACTCGGATTGCCCGATCCCGACTGACATCATATTCTCTTCCACAGCTCATCAATTACATAATCATCTTCATATATATCATACAGACTGAATCATATTATGTTTCACCTCCTTATCAATTACATAGTCATCTAATCATCCTCATATACTACATCTCTATCTTTTCATGAAAATTCAAAATTACTTTTTTTTTCTTAAATTCAAAAGTGTATAATACTTATCCTAACTATCTTATACATACATATTATATAGGATCCGACATAAAATAGCAATTGTAACGAAATCTTTAACATTTGAAAATGCACAAAATATTAAACCTTAACCTAGAAAACTAAATTACCTTCCTAATCGCTAAGATAGAATGCAAAACAGTAGAAGAATGAACATAAATATAAGTAACGTACAAAAATAGAATGGATATTCGTTGTAATAGAGTGGCAAATATTATGTTATGTCTTGAGAAGAGGGTGTCGTGACTGTCCATTCACCCGCGATTTTCTTCAGGTGAACAACATTTTTTCTGTAAGTTTGCCCTGTCTCATCATTTTTTACCTCGATATCTGCGCCTTGCTTACTAGTAATAGTGTGAGGAGTCGGGTCAAACGTAGAAGTGAGTTTATTTTCTTTGGTGATGTTTTTCACGAATACTTTGTCCCCGCATTCAAGTCCACTTTGTTGGGCTTTCCTTTTCCTATCCGCATATATCTTCCCATTTTCTTTCTCCCATTTATCTCGGTCGCTTATCTCTTCTTCTATTACATCTGTGGGGGTGATAGCTGAACTTGGTAAACTAGGTAGTTTGTCGCGAAAACGTCGCCGAAAAAATAATTCACAAGGCGTTTTTCCCGTAGTAACATGTGGTGTGCTATTATACATCGTTAGGTACTCAAGTAAATCAGCTTTCCAGTTTTTCTTGTTGATCTGACTTATTTTTAGTCTTTTCAGTATGTCCCTGTTTTGACGCTCTACTTCCCCGTTCTGTTGGGGCCAATAGGGTATTGTGTGAAATAAAATTATATTATGTACTCGACAGTACAGAAGTTTTTGAATTCTTGACTACTAAACTGTTTACCATTGTCAGCCGTTATTGATTCTGGTATACCCAGCCTTGAAAAGATTTCCTCTAAGATTTTAATAGTGTTGGCAGAGGTTATGGTATTCATGCATTTGATTTCCTTATAACGGCTGTAATAATCCACAATCACTAGCAGATATTCGTTGCTCGGGAGAGGTCCCATAAAATCAATTGCGATATCTACCCAGGTACTCGATGGTAACTGCCGCCTCTTCATCGGTTCTGGTGGATTCGGAGCGGACACTAGAGTACACTCTCTGTATTCTAGAACAACCTTTTCAGCCTCGCTGTCTACTTTTGGCCACCAAACTTTTGTACGGAGACGTTTCTTCATCGCTACAATTCCTGGGTGACCTCCATGTGCCAGCTCTAAAACACGCTTCCTCAGTGCCTCCGGGATGACTATTCTATCACCTCGTAATAATATATTTGAGTAGAAACAAAGTTCGTTTTCAAAAATTTTGTATCTTTCCGTACCACTCGACCATTTCCCTCCACTCAGTGCATGTTTAACCATCTGTATTTCCCGATCCACTTTAGAATATTTTTCGAGTTCTTCCATTGAAATTGCCATAGGCTTTGAGTATTCCACGATTTGATGTATAAATTCTCTTTCGAAGGGTTGATCACGTGTTAGGTCTGAATGCAGCCGAGATAGTGGGTCAGCGATATTTTGTTTGCCCGGCCTATACACTATTTTGTATTTGAAGGACTGTAGCCTTAGAACCCAGCGTTCAATCCTTGCACAAGGCTTAGACTTAGGGCCAAATATCGTCTCTAGGGGCTTGTGATCAGTAACGAGCTCAAACTCGTATTTTCCAAATAAGTATATTCGGAAGTGTTCGACAGCCCATACTAACGCAAGGGCCTCTTTTTCCGTTTGACAGTATCGCCTCTCGCAATCCGTCAAACTTTTGTTAGCATAACCGATAACTCTGGGGCCTCTGTTGTCAAATTGAATAAGAACTGCTCCCAATCCTACAGGACTAGCGTCCGCTATAACCTGGGTCCGGTCCTTAGGATCATAGTACCCTAAAACTGAGTCACTCGAGAGTGAATTTTTCAGCTTGGTAAATGATTCTTTATTTTCGTGGCCCCAGTGGCGTTCAATGTTTGCATTTTTTTCCAGTTTCAATCGCAAGAGTTTCCTTAGCCCAGAAAACTCTGCAGTTCGTCTACGGTTTTGGGTGCACGAAAATTCTTAATCGCCTTCAAATGTACATCCAACGATTTTATTCCGTTGGCTGAAAGAATATGGCCAAGAAACGTGATAGACTGCATGTTATATTGACACTTGCTTTCGTTAAGTAATACGTTAAAATGCCTAAGTGTATCTAGCGTCTTCTTCAATCTATGGTTATGCTGGTTTTCATTCTCGCCAAAAACTATTATATCGTCTATGAAGTTAATAGTTCCTTGACAGTCGATTAAAATTTTTTCCATAATTTTTTGGAAAATCTCCGGGGCACATGTGATACCAAACATCAGCCGTTTATATCTGAAAAGACCTCTTTTAGTAATGAATGTAGTGATAAATCGTGACTTTTCTGATATTTCCACCTGATGGAACGCATTTTTTATATCCAGGCGAAAAAATCGCGCGGCTTTCCGTAACTGCGGTACTAATAACTCCATAGTTGGCAATGGATGATTTTCACGAGCTATTGCCTGATTGGCACGTCGCATATCAATGCAAATGCGGACCTCCCCATTCTCCTTCAGGACGGGTACAATAGGAGATATCCATTTTGATGGCTCGTTAACTTCTTCAATTATATCACCTTCTAAAAGATCTCGTAAGGCATCTTCGACTTTCGTCTCTAGAGGTATAGGAATCCTCCTGTAAGGCTGAGCAACCGGTTGAATTTTTCCATCAATTGGTATATCCACTACAATATCCTTAAACTTAGGAAATGGAGAAGTCAAACAGTTTACATTGATATGTATCTCTAGTATCCCAAGTGAAGTAGCTGTTTCTTTTCCAAGTAAACATTTAGTGCCGTTTTTTATAACATAAAACAAAGCGTCTTCTTTTTTATTGTTGGCTTTATTCTCAGCTTCAAAACACCCCAATATTTCTAATGGCTTATTACTCGCGTAAGCAACGAGTTTTTTGTCTACCTCTTTTTGTTGGCTTTTTATCTTAATTTTATTCAATTTTAGTTTTTCCCATGTCTTTCCATCTATGATGTTGTTCCTACTACCTGAGTCCACAATCATGGGTATTACGATACCCCCTACTTCACATGAGATGGTAGTATCTCCATCAAGATGAAAAATGTAGTCCACCTCCTCAGTGTCACTATCTATTTTATTAACAGAATTAAATTTTTTAGTATACTTTTTTTTTTTCGATCCGTACTCCTGAGGAAGTGGACCTTTTCTTTTAGATCTACAATAATGTTTATAATGACCGATGAAGTTACATTTATGACAACTTGATTTTATTGCTGGGCAGTTTGGATCCTGTGAATCATGACGAGGATTACCACATCTAGAGCACCCAGCATTTTCTTCCTTTTCGAAAAACTGTTTTGTTTTTGTTTGTATTTTATTTATATCGCTAGTGCTGGGCAAATTCTTCTCATTATTTTCAAATTTTTCCATTTGCCGATTCACAGACTCCAACGCATTTGCCTCGAATATGATATCATTTAGTGTTATGTTATCCCCCAGTGATAATATGTTCCTCCTCAGCTCTTTTGATTTACATTTTTCAGTTATCTGGTCAATAAGATGTTCTCCCGTATTAACGAACTGGCATTTTCCTGCCTGATGCCTCAAGCGCACCAAAAATTTATCAAATTTCTCATCATTTGCCTGGTTCATTAACCGGAAGGTATATCTTTCAAATAATTTACTTTGCTTTGGCATAAACTATTCGTCTAGTTTTGTTATAGCTACCCTGAAAACATCCACTCCTCGGTTCTCTTCCAAAGTTACATCAACTTCGGCCCCTGGCAAGGTGAAGAATATTTCTTGAAGCCCTATTCCACCCGAATGCAGAAGAATGGCTCGCTTCTTCACTGCATCCGTTATATCAGAGGCGGCTAGGTAAATTCCCAGTGCTCTCTTCCACTTCTCCCATCTTGTTGCAAGCGAAAATGGATCGCCTTCACATTGAAACTGCTCAACACCTGACATACTGGCCATCTCTGAAATTAGGGAAAACTATTTTATTTAATTTGTCTTCAGTATTTGGCTCGCTTGATTCCCTCGGCACACCTCCCTGAGAGACCCCGAGACCCCTCTGGTTTAACTACTACTCACTCACTAAGCCTTACAAGCTGTTCCGTTTTTTTGTTTAACCAAGCCAAATTGACTTGTTGAGTCCTATGGCCTATTTCTGAGTTGTTTAGTTTCACTAAGCTTTTCAGCTTATTTGTTTAACCAAGCCAAATTGACTTGTTGAGTCCTATGACCCATTTTCTGAGTTGTTTAGACTCACTAAGCTTTTCAGCTTATTTGTTTAACCAAGCCAAATTGACTTGTTGAGTTCTGTGACCCATTTTCTGAGTTGTTTAGACTCACTAAGCTTTTCAGCTTATTTGTTTAACCAAGCCAAATTGACTTGTTGAGTCCTTTGACCCATTTCCTGAGCTGTTTAGGCTCACTAAGCTTGTCAGCTTATTTGTTAGTAGTAGTTGTTAGTGACTCCAGAGTCATATACGATACCGTTTCGACTCTATAAACAACTTGAATATCTGTTTTACTAAACCAAACTAAACCAAAGTATTTCTTCAACCCCTCTTACAATAATATGTACCTTGTAGAATAGGCTAATTTGTGTGTTTCAATAAATTACCCACTTAGTACAAACAAGACTTTTGATGTTTGGAATTCCTAACTCACTATTACTTTCCGAACTTATAAACAATGGGTTATTATGGACAATTATTATCCAAACATCAATCATTAGTTCTGTGTAATTGAAATTATTGAGCTAGATTAAAATTGACATTGTTGCACTTACTTCCTATCCAAGTTTTTTGAATTTCTATGTTCCCACTAGCAGTTTTTCTTTCCTAAATCACTTTTCACTCGTCGCCAATGTAATATCCTCTGGTTTGAGATTGTAATATTCCAATGAAACTCCTTGATTCTTTCACTAACTTTATTATCACTTCTTCACACTCGGATTGCCCGATCCCGACTGACATCATATTCTCTTCCACAGCTCATCAATTACATAATCATCTTCATATATATCATACAGACTGAATCATATTATGTTCCACCTCCTTATCAATTACATAGTCATCTAATCATCCTCATATACTACATAGGCGTTAAAGTTTTGAATTCGTCTTCGGTAAAACTTTATGTGCTTTCCCAATTTTTTATTTTGTAATTAGCATTCGGTTGATTCCTTTAGCAAGATATAAATCGTTGAAGGTTTGGAACTGAATATGGTTTGTTAACAAAACGCAAATCTTGTATTAAATCTAGTAACACAAAATCATTATTGTCAAGATGATCACATATTCTTAAAAACTCAGGAACATAAATGTCAGAAACAACAAACACATTATCTCTACGTTCTTGAGACATTCTACGTAGGTTTTCTCGGGCATAACATATTATGCAAGAATGCCTACAAGCTGGAGAAAGAACATTGGAAAATTTGGAACATTCATTCATTATTAATAAATTCAAAAACATTCTTAGCTGGTACCGTTATGTATATGATTGCCTGGTATTCATCAACGGTAACACCAACGTGGCCCTGGACATTCTTGACTCTTTAAATAAATTACACCCCAAAATTGAATTTACACTTGAAATTGAAACAGATAACAAATATAACTTCTTAGATATCACTTTAACTACAATTAACAATAAATTAGATTTCTCCATATACAGAAAACCTACCCAGACTGATCACTCCATTCCATTTAACTCTCATCACCCTATACAATATTAAATGGCTTCCTTCAACTGTTACGTCAATAGGCTATTGAAGATTCCTCTATCTCCAACCAATTATAATTCAGAATTGAATATTTTAAAACAGATTGCTGTCAACAATGGCTGCCAACCCTCTATCACACATAAATTAATTAATGAATTTAATTATAGGACAGATCGAAGACTGGCCTTCAATTCAACTTTAATGAATAATAATCATTCACCTTCAGTGAAATATTTATTTATTATTATTTATTACTTTGATCAGAATATGTTTAACAATATTTCAAAATTAATGAACATTTGAAAATACCAGATAAATCTGCATTTGGTAACCATTTTAAAATTCACAATCATAATTTTAGCCCAAATTAAAATTCCAAAATTCTACACAAAATTGACAATAAAAATTACGTCAGATTGGATTTGTTCGTAGAATTGAAGATTTCCAAAGAATATTGATTGAAAGTTTGATTTTGTGGAGGAAATCTAGTTCTTGACATGATTTTTTGGGTTTATGACCTTCCACAATCTGAAAATGAAAAAAATTTTTTTTTTAATCCAAAGAAATCTGTACAAGTGTAGAAGGGCAAATTAAATAATTTGCCCGATAAGTTACTGCGTTCACAAGTCTTGAAGGAAATTAATTTTTGTCAGTAACGTACCCAAAGAACTTTTTAACAATGATCACTGCCTGAACACTCAAGTGAACTTGTACAAAGATTTCCTCCCCCTTCATTAAAGGATCACTAACTTCAATTAAACATTTCAATACTTCAATTCAAAATATTAAAACACTATTTATATTGGCACTCCTGCAACATTTTCATAATTCATATTGGTTCACTCTTCAAGTTGATATCAATAATTTTCTTTGACATTTCACTTGACAGTCTTGAAACACTGTCACTAGTTGGTTTTCATTCAATTGAAATATCCATATGGCCTTATAACCCCAAAATGCCTTTCGTTGGTTCTTAGACTTAAGTAAGTTTTAAATTTAAACAGATTATGTTTTTACAAATCTCGATACTTCCTGTTGCCTGACTAGTAAGTACTCACTAACCTTTCTAAATTTCATAACCTCAAAATTCAATTTCAATTTAAATTTCCTTCAATCAGAGTGTTTACTTCCAGGTAAGCACTGAAGATGACGCAAGTCGAACGCGCTTTGCAATAAATAATAAATGTATACACTTATATACAAATTCTTCGCTTCATTCATTTAGAAAACTAGTGATAGAATTGAGTTGGGCCCATTGACACTTTTTGTAACTTTACATAAGAAAAGTGCGTGGTCCTTTACGAAACATCTTTTGTCAAGCTTTATCTGCCTATTACGCTTTTACAGGCACTGGTTATACAGCATCATTTGCTCGACAATGTAAAGTTAAGTCTTTTAACGTTATTGAGAAAGATCTGAATATTGCCAAAATTTTTGCTTCTTTTGGCCATTCCGAGGATATATATGAGAAGAACAAATTCAAGGCATTGGAAAATTCGTATGCTGCATGTATGGAAGGCATAATGCTAATAGTGTGAATGCATAGCAAGGCTAGATTTGTTCCTTAGAAAACATTGTGGTACTGTCTCCCAAGGAAGAAATTCAGTAGAAGAAGTTGAAAATTTTGATGAAAGCGTGATGCCACCTTGTCGAAAGGTACTAATTAACAAAATAGAAAGGGTAAATCAAGTTTGTGCCATCTGCAATCATTCAACAGAAGGTAATCAAATTTTCATAGTCCTGAAAAAGATGGCTGGCTTTTAGTTGATGGAAGATACCAACTGGAATGGTTTATTGGACCACAAACTCCTTCTACACTCGAAGAAATTTGCAAAGTCCCAGCTCCGGACATAGATGAAGATGATGTATTCTACGCAAGTAGTGATGAAGATGAATAGTACATTAAGTTCGAATTTTTATTTTCATATTCATGATTTTACATAGATACATAGATTTTCAGTGACTGTTATTTTTGGCTTAATTTTTTTATTTTGGTCTACTATTTTGCATGTTCAAAATTAAATAAATATTCAATAGTTAATTTTTCATAGATTTTTTCGCCAAAGAAACGCTATAGGTACTCCCAGGCTTTTTTTGAATATTATATTACGCGAAAGATACTCTATACTCCTGAAGTTGTTTTAAATAATTATATTACGCCTACTTTTATATACAGTGCGGCTTTTTATAGCCCCCCTGTTAACTTGTGAACGGTTCGAAGTCCAAACATCAGACAGAAACCATTTTGAATAGTATCACCGATACTACTTTCCGAAATCAAAGGCAAGATAATTGCTCATCAGATTGCGCGGGGGGGGGGGGTGCACCAACTTAAATTTTTTAAACGGCATGGGAAGTAATACATCGATGAAAAGGTAATTCAATTATCTTTTCATGCCTTTCATGCCTCTCGAAATTTTCAAATTGAAGTGCCCCCAGCGTCATCTGTTGAGTAATTGCAATGTTTCTCCTCTCAAAAAGTAGTACAGGTATCCAAAGTAATTGCTGTTCCATTGTTCCACATTAAACCGATCAAATATATCGTTGTAAAGGTACCATTATGATCCGCACTTATACTCGATATTTCGAATGCGTATTGCAACAAAAATAATAACCAAATTTAAAATTATTTGGATGGTTAAAATGAGATTCGAATTATCTTTAAAATCTTATGTCAGTTGACCCTCAACTCCATTTAAAAATTTTAATTTGATGTGTCCCCCTGCGCCATCTGTCGAGCAATCCGCATGTATTTGTATTATATTGACATATAAGGTCGTCTGCCCGCTGAATGTGACCGTCTGCCAAAGTTTTATTTTCAAAATTTGGTTAGTAACATGTTAAATAAAACTTTGACCCAAAAATAACGGTGGTAGCCGGTGAGGAAAATGACGGCGTATTTTTGATATATTTGACAGCGTCTGCTCCAAAATAGCGACCATTCCGAACGGCAGACGCTCACGATTTAAATCAAATTAAGATTTCAGACCATTTTCCCAAAACATTTCCGGTTGTAATAATTGGGTGGTTTTGAGCCCGTCGGTAGACGGGCGGTTTCAAAATTACAATCTAAAGTAGAACTGACGTGCCAATTCAAACCTTTGGTAACTTATGAGGAAGTCGTTTTCACGGCAGCTCTCGAAGTATTATAAATCCTCATACAACCTTCCAAAAGGTGTATTTGCCAGGGTTACAGACTTTTCACGTAGATCCTTATAAATTCTCATAATTAGTCTATATTTTTTTATGAGATTTCATGTGATATTTTTGGCAGGGATCTTACTTCTACATGAGATCCAATGGGCCAAGAATTCCCAGGCAGCAAGCGTACGTCATAATGACGTATCTTATAGGTCATGGTAGACGTCATATTGACCCCAGAGTTGACGTCATTCGGACGTCTAGATGACGTCAGTATATGTCGTCATTTTGACGTTACATATAGCTTGTATATGACCTGTTAGGTCATACACAAGACGTACATATGACGTCACTCAAACGTTATAAACATCGTCATTGAGACGTACTTTTTTTTAGTTAATTTGGGGATATGAAGCAAAAAATGCAATGTTTTTTCACAATACTTGTAGCGACTGTTGGGATATTCGTATTTTTCTTGAAGAGAATCACAATCACACAGAAAAATTAGAAGGCAGTGTACTGGATGATCAATGACTGATACAAACTAGGTAGATTGGGAAACGTCAATGTCGTGGTTAATTTTTTTGATGCAAAGGATTAAGAAACTCGTGATCATGGAAAGAATTTTTATTTATAACAACATAAAACAATTTCGTTTCAGTAAGTAATACAGTAAAAAACTATTATAAAACTTAATTATGCAGATCATTCTGAAATATGTACTTAATTCGGAAGAGTTACTATAAGTTTTTCTTGCTATAAGTCAGTAAAAATGTCATTGAATTTTTCACACTGGATTATGCTGTTTATATAGCACTTAATATGACTTTAGTTTTTATTCAATTATTACTAACCATCTAGTACAATATTCAAAAATTAATTAAATCAAAATACACATTACATACCTCTAGTGTAAACACATTTTTTTAATGGAATATAATGTCTATTTATCGAAAATATATCCTTCTCGTTTTACCGCTTTTTAATATAAGCTTCATTGTCTTTCTTTGTAGGGCGGCCAAAATATTTAGCTTTTTTAGTGAAGTAAACTCAGAGTTTACGACTATGAGGGCACCTTCATATTGTTTATTTGAACTCTACAGCTGAAAACACTTTTTGAACACTGTAACCACTGTAACACACAACTATCACCGAACTCTGCAATACTATCACTTCTATATTTATGCATAATGAAATCTTCCGACAACCAGAGAATAATGGTGACACCAAAACAAATAGACATAAAGAACGAATACCATCGACATTCCATTGCACATGTTCATAGAAGGAAGCATCGACGACGGCCATGTTGCTTAATCCGAACCAATCCGATGCGAATGTGTCGGTGTCGGACAACTGGTGACTTTCGCGGGAAATACAAAATGACGAAAATAATAAGCAATTTGATTTCTTTACATATGTTGGTATTTTTATTTGATTCACTTTTGAGTTATACGTTTTTAGGTAAATAATGATTTAGTGTGTACTCTATTGATTGTATATGCAAATTATAAAATTAAACTTGTACCTTTATGCCACGGGATGAAGGCAATGGTTATTTTACGCTATTTTAAATGTGACTCTATATAGGTACAGGTAATTTAAATATATCATCACTAGCCACTTCAATGAAATAATTTTCAGAAATATCTGCTATAAAGCATTTTATGGGACATATATAATTAGTTGGATTTTTTATTTAAAAAGTTCTTCTATTTTTTGTGTAACATTAGTGACCAAAGAATTACGTCATAATGACGTCATGTGAAAGACGACATAGTAACGTCCACTGAATGACGTCTGGCAGACGTCATTTTTGCGTCGATAACGTCTACCGTCATGAAATCACTAATTAAGTACGTCATTATGACGTACGCTTGCTACCTGGGTTGTGAGTTTTCAGAATTCCTTTACAAAATGATTTGTTGTAGACTATAAAATATTGTGGATTTTTAAACTTACCTCAATAATTTTTTTTCCTGTATTGAGTTTTGAGTTCTCATCACATTTACTTCCAAAAATCATTTTGTCTTGTAGTTGATATCACGTTCAAATACTTCTTCTCTCGAATACATCAGAAATATTCAGGATTTGTGGAATGAATATTTCTATGGTCGAAGCTTGCCCAAAGGTTTGTTTTGTATTTCACATTATGCATTGAGATAAATCCATATATTTAAAGTTCTACTCTCTGGAGAGCTGACAAACATTACCGAATCTTCAAGAGTAGTGAAATGAAATGAAAGTTATTTTGGCTTGAAATCTTATCAAATAATGATTCTTATTTGATGTGGAATATGCTTAGTCCTTACGTGTTATAATGTAAGTGTTTCGTGAAAAGAATTAATTTTATGCAAAGAGCAATAGACATGTTTTAATTTCAAAATATGTTCATATATATTAGAAGTAAAATCATTCCCCTTCAAATACTGATATCGACCATCCAAAGCAAAAATGGTTGGGGTGGGCGATTTTAGACCTTCCTGGTCTTTCTTCCACCACTTTGACGTCATCAATGAGCTCGATTTGTCTTTGAAGGAAAGTTTTGGTTTCACATTGATGAAGGTTGTATGCTTGTATTTAGGGTTTATTTTCGACTTCAAGATGATATTGGAGAAACTTGAAAGAAATTTAATGGTATTGAAGATCTTGATTGGTTATAATATTTTTGCAGTATAATGGCAAATAACTGTTTACACCTATTACCTTTCGCGGAAAAACTATTCTTTGGTATAGTGCCAAACACTTCTGTTAATTTTGTTGAAATGTGTTTATTGTGTTTGCTCATTGTCCTAGCTGAGGCGATGCTACTTGTATACCGGGTGGCCAAGAGATTTGTCACGTCACGCCATCTGGATATCAATAAATCAATCAAAGATAAAAAAGAACCCCCCACTATCCTTATGGAAAATGGCTTTCGGTTAAATTCCCTGAGTTTTTCGTATGTTAAAAATTCCAAGAATTGATAACGCGTCTATTTATCTTGCGAATAACATGCCTCAAATATGGTACAATGTCACCTTGATCTCGTATTCATCAAACTCAATCGTTTTGTGCTCTACAACAGGGTGAACAGAGAAAAATCCAATTCGATTAATTTTATGAGTATGAGTATTTACTTCATCAAGGATAAACTCCCTCAATCTTGAACTGACATTGTTTTCATACAGGGTGTCACCTTGATCTCGTATTCATCCAACTCAATCCTTTTGTGCTCTACAACAGGGTGAACAGAGAAAAATCCAATTCGATTAATTTTATGAGTATGAGTATTTACTTTAACCAGGATAAACTTCCTTAATCTTGAACTGACATTATTTTTCCATACAGGGTGGTTTGAAAATAGGGGTACGTCACTTAGTTTTCAGTTCGGATAAGGGAGAGCATCCCAAGTAGCAATTTATGGCAGAGGTCGGGCACAATTTTCTAGTGCCTGAATTGTGTCGACTCTATTCAGAGCACTTCTGTTCAGTGGTATTATGTCCAAAAATGTTTAAGTTTGTGTCCAGAAAGGAACATTTAAAACACATGTCTTTGAAATGGCTCTACTTTGTGTCGGTCTGGACTCTCCAAATATATTCAGACACAGGCGGGTCGACATCTCTCAAGTTTATCTGATTTGTTTCGTAACACAACGATTCTATTTTGTTACCAAAATGAGTTGTTAGACACAATTTGCGTTTGAGTACATCTTAAACATAGAGTTTATTGTTTCTACAATTTGTCGTACGGGCACATACGTATCCATATAGAAACATTTCACACATATCATTCCCATTTTGTTTCTATAAAAGATTATTTCAATGTTATTCATTCCGGAAGAAAAACGATAAATGGTTTTTAATACAAAAAAATAAATATCGAAGATTTAATATTCATTTCTGAGTCTAAAACGAAAAGATAATTTTTTGAAAAACCTCCATCAGGTTATCGTACAAGAATATCATTTTTTTTCATATTTTTTTTATTAGTTTATCCATCAATGAATGTCTCTCTGTGATTTGTTGGCCAGTATAGAATACCATTTTCTCCCACGTTGTTGTCACAAAACACACTTTTAAACTGTAATCTTTTCTATTGTTTTAATGATTTTAAATGACACTATAAAAATGTTACACCAGAAAAAAACATTTATTATAACATTTGTTCAGATGGAGTTGAACTCCATGTAAATAAATCTCTGAAAGATAATTATGAAATAAGAGTTAATCTCGGTGGCATTTCAGACACAACCCTCCGATATGTGCCTACTGCTAAAAAGAGACATATTCTGGCCATAATTATGAACTCCGGTCCTATAGGTTACTGAAATGTTTCAGTATGACTTTTCAGTCATATTTCAGTCAATTTTTGGTCTATATTTCAGAAACATTACTCTAAATTGTTTCTTCAATTTTCAAATGTAAGGGGATGGACAATTCAAAGTAAAATTTTATTCATATTACGGAAACACAAACTATGAGTAAGTCATATTTTAACAAATACTTTTACGTGAATGCCATGAGGGAAATAGCTGTTTTTAGAGTATTATTTCAACCTTGGTCTTTTGCACTCAATATGATGTCCTGAATAATAAAATATCATCGGTTTTTGATTTGGTGGAGAGTTGAAAAAAAATCGAAGAAATAAACCAGATCTGTTGGAGTTTGTGCTGATACTTGCCGCGGAGAGAGTTTTTAACTGTGTTCACCTCTTGCAACGCCGCTCCCAAGTAGGTAAACGTCTCTCCTGCATAAAGATGATGTATGATGCTTCCGTCTACGAGCTGGACATCCTTTCCGTATCGCTCGCATCGTCCTCTTTTGAGATGAACCGTGGCACATTTGTCAATCCCGAACTCCATTCCGATAGCACGCGTGTACTCTTGCACCACCCTTAAGGACTGATGTAGGTGACTTTCTCCAGAGGCATACAGTTAGAGGTCATCCTAATAAAGTAAATGGGTGACCTTATGCCTCCCTGGGGGTGCGAGTGAAGCGAGTCCTCCAGAGCGGCATCAGTTGTTCAATACATCTCACTATTTGATCGAGCACCGCAAGGCATCTGGGCAAGTGCATGATTAGCTCATGCGATATTGTATCAAATGCCTTGCGGTAATCGATCCAGGCCATCAAAAGGTTCTGCTTATACTGCACGGAGTCCTGCGTTATACATCTGTCGATGAGCAGATTCTCCTTGCAGCCAGCGACCCCCCTCTTTGACCCTCTTTGCTCATATATCCGTTCGTACACCGGATCCACTGCGAAGAGTATTCGCGCGTATAAACTGCGGGTAAACATCTTATAGCACGAATTCAAGCATGTTATCGGCCTGTAATTCTTTGGATCAGACAAATCTTCGTTTTTGGGGATAAGCACGGTTCGCCCCTCGACAAACCAATCTGGAATCTGCTGCTCCCCATCTAGCCAAGAGTTAAAAACTCTTGCCAAATGGTGGTGTGTACTGGGGAATTTTTTCCACCAATAGTTGTTTAACCCATCAGGGCCTGGAACAGCGAAGTTTGTAACGCTCTTTATTCCTCTCACTGGATAAAGGCGGTTGTTACAATGGCGCGTCGGTTACTGAGTGTCTGCTGTTCTCTCTAACGAGGACAGACCACAAACTCAATAAACGGCTCGGGCGCCAGTTATTTTAAGTGGTATGCTCCACTCTCCCTACCACTCAGTTCGGTGGGAGGCCCAGGGCAGACTCAGATGGAGATACGGTATCCCAGGGGTCAATTCGGGTGACACTTATAGCAGTAGTCAAGGGGTTACAGGCTTTATGTAACCCTTGAGGTTCGCGAGATACCGGTTGCTTTAGACAACTGTCAACTGTTGAATAGTAGTGTATATGAAAATAAAAGAAGACTTGAGGTGACAATTCGGGACTTTATTGCAGTTAAATTCTAGATTAGACACTCAAGTTTCAAAGTAATTAACGGAATGTCACTTCCTATGGTTATCGAATATATTTTACAACTAGTATATCAGACGGAGAAACAAGTCCGGTACGGTAGCGGGTTCCCGGTAGTGTGAGTACTTTTAGCAAATAAGGCCTTTCAGAGACATTCGACAGGTAAAACAATCAGACCGGTTCGTTCTCGGAGCGAGTTACTCAATCTCGTAACACACGGTATACAGTGACCGCCAAAAAGTATGTACCATATGGGGAAAAAGTTTATTATTAGAGTATTGAAAAAAAAATTCTTGGGAAAAGTTTGTGCATGTTCGATAACCTTAAAAACGATTTTGACACATGTCACGTGTTCGCTGGTATGGCGTCAAATTGAAAAAAATTACTATGAAAAGGCAAAAAGTGGGGTAAAATGGCAATATATCAAACAAATTTAATTGAAAAAGTTGCTTAGAATTCAATTTCATACACATTTTGAAAAATTATTGTGAGAAAATTGAAAATAGCATTTTTTTTTCAAATATTTTCCTAGCTGTATAAAAATATCAAATTATTTTTTTATGAATAGCTTGACCACACTGAAATATTTGTATTTCAATAATAATAACAAAACTATCTCATTTTCCCTACACCAGAGAGCACTAAATTAAAAAAAAAATAATTTTCTCAGAACCCTTCATTGGTTCGTATCCAACAGTTACATCAGAATTCCACGATTCTTGCGATGATAGGGAAATCCGAATATATCGTGTTTCTCCGATTATAATCAATTTTTGCACGAACGTTTCACGAAAGTTTTGCCATTATCATTGCGATACAAATGTTTCAGTATGGTCAAGCTATTCATAAGGTAATAATTTGATATTTTTATACAGCTAGGGAGATATTTAAAAAAATTGCTATTTTCAGTTTTCTCACATTATTTTTTCAAACTTTGTATATGTATATTAAATTGAAATCTAAGCAGCTTTTTCAAATAACTTTTTTTGATATCTTGCCGTTTTACTCCACTTCTTTTCATAGTGATTTTTTTCAATTGGCCGCCATACCAGCGATCACGTGACATGTGTCAAGATCTATTTTTGGGTTTTTTCCAATACTCTAATAATAAACTTTTTTTCCATATGGTACATACTTTTTGGCGGTCACTGTATATAAGGGGTTTAGGGACTATCGGTGACTTATGGCAAGGTGCTCTGATACGATGATTTAGCAAATACTCAGTATATTTACTTTCACAAACGGTTTCTTCACGGCTCACGGCCAGTTAGCCACGGCGACTGGAGATTCCCAATTTCATCGTTTTCGCGTGTGTTCGGCCAGCGGCAACTTTATACTACGCCTTGAGAACACTATAGCAGGCTATATGAACCTTTAAGCGAAACCGAATCCTGCCAGTGACAGATTGCTCTGTTCCTTAGGGAACCTAGTTACACACAGCAACTCTGAAAGCCGTTGGAAAATCTCCCGGTTGAGTACAGCCTTGCTCTCGACAATTTTGCGAATAGAATGATTTATCCACTGTTTCTAGAAACACCTTGGAGAAGAGATGGCGAGTATTGAATTAAATCGGCAGTTGGAGGGATCGATTCTGGTAAATTACCCGAGTCTTTGAATTAGTCACTAATACCCAGAATGATAAAAAAAATACTGATTAATTTAACGTATTTGATTGAATCACCTAATAAATTCTTTTAAACGGCCATACTAATAGTGAAAAATAATATTTGGAATGCTTACGGTTTTCACACAGTTCTCTGGATGTATACGGAAATTTAGAAATACGAAGCAAAGCACTTACTTTGAAAGGTCAAAAATGCGCAACGGATCACTCGACTTGAACAATCAGACAATCAAAATCAAAAGGCCCCTTCTCTAGAAGGGTTTTCGTATTTATAGAAAAATGATGGCCTTGGTAGTAAAACGGCAGAAAAACCACCGGAATGCGATGGTTCGAGAAGCCAACTAATATAAAAAATACAAAAAGTCTGCTCTGACTTCGAGCTGGAAACCTATTGAAAAGTTAAAAATTTTAACACGCCACAAAAACTCAGTAGGCTCGGAAAAACAAAGGAACGGCAGTTCTCGATGAAGTAGGGAATCAGTGAAACCGATGTGGTACAGCAAAGAATTGAAAAGGGGCGGCTCTACATGGTAAGGAATCAGCGGGCTGGTGTTGCACAGCAAGGAATTACTTAATTCGTGAATGAATCGAAAGTGGTATCCTGTCTGCCCGTATGGTCTCAGACTTGTTTCTCGTTTACATTCTCATCTAAAATTAAAAGCAGGAGCAATAGAAAATAAAATGGTGAAGCCACACAGAGCTACAAGCTCGATTATTTAGCGGAAATAGCAAAGCAAGTAACCTAGAAGATGAAAGGGTCGTCCAACGAAGCATTTTTCAATAGAGAGTTAGGTACCAAATTCTGAATAATAACGTTTTGATCAACTACTTCAAGTAGAAAAATTTATGCTTCGTTACATCCCCCTCTTACTTCCGAAAAAAAAAAATTAAAACGTAGTTTACACTTTTTTTTAATACCAAGTAAATTTACTCTTAACTGTGACTACCTTCGGAGGCTTGCTGGGTACTGACTGGATTCTCCTGGATAGACGTGCCTGGGTCTGGGATTCGGTGTCTTGACAAAGGCGGTGAGGTCGTGGTCGTACGGGTGTATTGCGACCTCAGATCCTGGACGGGAAACTGACAGTGGGTATCCGCATCCTATAACGGTGGGAATTTCCTTGTTGTGAACGGCGTCGGCAGCGGCAGAGGAAACACTGTGTCGTTTTCTCAGCTACGGTGGGGGTTGGTGTTTGCGTGCGGCCGTTAATCCTTCGGGAGTCAGTGGAAGGAGGGAATGCATAAGTCACATCTGACCCGTTGTCGTTGGTGATACACGGGCAATCGCGTGACATGATTCCTCCTCGGCCACATCGGGAGCAGAACAACCTTCCAGTGTTAGTGCATGTGTACCGGGTGTGTCCCCGATATCCACATCGCCAGCACAGAGTACTGTTTACCGCGGAGTATAGTGGAAGGGGATCCTGAAAAACGTCATGTCGGTCGACTGCAGATGGGAACATGTGGGCCAAGCTATCGGGATGCAACGGCACGGGAACTGGTATGGATGAGTGTGGAACTTCTAGCTGAGCGTTATAATTCTCTTCAGAGCATCACGTAGGGGTGGTCCGGCTGGTGGCGGGCATGGTGGTGTTCACTTCGAAGTAACTATTTCCGATGAACGGATCATCGCTGGGGTCCGAACCGGCCCTGTGTCTGTTAGGAAGTTCTCCCACAGGGACCGTGGCGTTTCCGGTGGTCGAGGCGTTTTCGGGGGCCGACCGCGGACTGGTCTCTGTTACGGTTCCTAATACTGAACTGGCGGTGCCGAGTTGGGTTGGATCGGACTCGCTACTTCTTGGACTAGTTTCCTCTATCATGGTCCACTCCTCCGACAGAGGGAAGGTACTAAGGTCCAACAGTTCTGACATTTTTAAGACAGTACGGGTTCGGGGGGTGGCGGTAAGTTACGGATTGGAAAATGAGAAAACCTGCAAACAGACAAAAATTTGAATTTCAAATATTTTCGCGATTTTAGTATCTACATTTAGTTTACCTTTGTTCCAACCCAAATCCACCGTCCAGATAGGGTCGGCAGTTGTAGCCTAAAACGACGGTGAGGTGGCGCGCCTGCGGGCCGGACCGCCCTCAGGGTGGTTCGTAATTTGGGCGGCCATTCGGCTGCGGAAGGGCATGACCTATAGGCCTCGGCAGCCCATATGCGAATGGCTTCGTAAATCAGCGTCGGACCATCGATACGGCAGGGAGTGTCGATGCTACGTAGCGTGAGTTCGATGGCGATGTGTCCCACTCCACGCTCGTATGGTGTAGCCGTTTCCAACAGGTCGGACAACTCCCCCAGTATGGGTGTCGTGGCTTCGACGATCGCTCGCAGGCGGGCTAGTCGATGGGCGACGAAGACTGGGGACCAATCGTCTCCTGGGCTCCAGGGTGCACGGTATTCAGAGGGAGTGGAGGACGGAGTATTTGGATAGGAACCAGGTGAAGCCTGCATACGGGGGGGCGAGGAAAAGGAGTATATCGGAGGTGAAATGGGCTCCTCATTCCACGTAGGGTGGTCTGTACCTGATGAGGAACGAAACGAGGAAAGGGAAGGCAAATAATACAGGGAGTCGGCGTTATCAACGGGTGGGCCGAAAACACGTGAAGATGAGGGGTGTGCTGATGAGGAAGGTGGTTAGCTAGGGTTATCGACGTTCGGTATTTGCGACGAACGGGGTGGGGCTTCGTCGGAATCGGATCGGTCGTAGCTAGCATCGGGGTCGTAAATAAGGTCTACTCACCAGGCGAGGCTGACAAACCAGGACGTCCAACTGTCGGACATATTACCAACAATGCAGTTTTTAAGGATCATCGGTGGCTCGATACGGCTTTAGATCTTTAATATGTACTCGGTTCGCCCGCTTGCCGTTAGGACCCTTAAGATCATACACGACAGGAGTGAGGACTCGAACAACGGTAAAAGGACCGGAAAATTTCGGAGCGAGCTTGGCTGCGTGACCCTCTACCTTGAAAGATAGGGTGTGTTCTTTCTTAATTACTATATCGTTTATATGGCATCTCCAATTTCTCCGCCTCAGGTTGTAGTAATGGCTTTGTCTCGTGAAGGCTCGAGCCAGATTGACGCGTACCAGCTCATGGACTTCTTGTAGCTTGGCCATATTTTTTTATCGATGCAGATGGCCTCAGTGGTATGTCTTCGTTCTCGGGAGGGTCCAGTGGAAAAACTGATTTAGGGGGATCTAGTTCTCTCCCAAAGTTCAAAAATGCAGGGAAAAATCCAGTCGACTCTTGGCGAGCCGTATTCAGGGCAAATTATAACTTCGGTAGATAGAGGTCCCACTTGCGGTGGTCATTGTCGCAGTACTGTGAGATCATAGTTTTAACGGTTTTGTTGACTCTCTCCACGGGATTGGCTTGCGGGGTGTACGGCGGGGTGAAGCGGTGATGAATGCCCAATTCCGAGAGAAGGTCAGTGAATACCTGGCCGGTATATTCGCTGATAACGGTATCGGTAAAAACAGTGTTCCAAGGTTTACATTTGGTGATGGGTACATTTTCCCCGGCGGCTGTTGCTGAGGTACTTTATACTGCTGGCAAGACAAGCAGATTCTGACCTATCGAGAGATTTCACGGAACATTCCGGGCCAGTAATACCGCCGGGCGATACGGGCAGTGGTCTTGGCTATCCCCATGTGACCGGCTGTCACCACATCGTGGTTTTCTTTCAACACTTGTACTCGAAGGGGTTTGGGCACACACATTTTCCACGGATCCGCCATTTCTGGTTCAGTCAACTTACTGGAGTCCCAGAAATGTCGAAATAACTTTCCTTATTGGATACAATAATCGGAAAAGGCTTCGGGGTTATTGTCAACCTCTTCCTTTTTCTTGGCATACCACGAACAGGTATATTCTTCTTCGACGGGTTCGACGGCCAGACAGTTTGAACTGAGTTCCGCGGTCTCCGGCAGGGGTTGGCGAGACAACGCATCTGCCACTCGGTTCAAGGCTCCCTTACGGTACTTAACCTCATAGTCAAACTGCTGTAAGTACATTGCCCAGCGGTCAATACGACCTGACGGACTTTTGATAGAACGGATCCACTTGAGGGATTGATGGTCACTCAAAATCGTGAAGTGATAACCCTCCAGGTACGGTCTCAGTTCTCTACTCCCCATACAATTCCTAAACACTCATTCTCAGTAACCGAGTAGTTTCTCTCGAGGAGAGGAAAGAGTTCGACTAGCGTACGCTATCACGTGTTCTCGGCCTTCTACGGTCTGAGTTAAGGCGGAACTTAGCCCATATTCACAGGCGTCGTTCTATAAGACAAACGGTTTTATAAAGTCAGGGCATGTCGGAACGGGGGCTTTTCAGTTAGACAAAGTTTGAGCCTCTCAAACGCATCATTTTGGTGACGCCAATTGAGAAAAATTCTGGATGAACCTGCGGCACCAGGATATCATCCCCAGAAACTGTCTTAGTTTCTCAACGGAGGTGGGGTCGGGCCATTTGATGATGGACTCGACTTTGTCGGGATCGGTTCGGATGCCTTCCGGAGTGACCAAATGGCCAAGATAACGGAGAGAGTTCAGGCAAAACTTACATTTCTCGGGATTCAACTGCAGGTTTTCTTCCTGCAGCCTCCTGAACACTTTGTGTAAGTTTTCCAAATGCTCTTCGAAGGTTTTACCTAGAACAATAATGTCATCTAGATACGTGAAGGCAAACGGTTCCATATCGGGACCGATGATGTGTCCATGAGTCTCTGAAACGTAGCGGGGGCCGAATGTAGACCAAACGGCATAACGGTGAACTGGAAAAGACCACGTCCTGGTACGGTGAAAGCGGTTATAGGCTTACTGGCGGGGGCGAGGGGTATCTGCCAATATCCCTGTCTGAGGTCCAGACTGGATATGTATTTCGCTTCACGGAGTTTATCTAGGATGGCATTTATAAATGGCAACGGATACGCATCCTTTTCGGAGACTTCATCGACCTTCTGAAAGTCTATGCAAAAGCGTGGTTTGCCATCTTTCTTCCGCACTATGACCACGGGAGAGCTCCAGGGGCTGGTGGACGGCTCAATTTGACCTTCATTCAACATCTTGTCCACTTCCTGATTATTGATTGCTTGCATCCTTGGGTTCTGAGGACGATATCGTTGTTTAATCGGATCAGGGTTTATGAGTCGGATGTGATGTTGGATCCATGATGTCGTTCCTTTGATATTCTGTAACACAGGCAGTTCAGTTTCCAGAAACCGGTCCAACTGGTATTGTTGAACACGGGGTAGGTTTCTCCCTTCTATATTTTCGTCTGTATTTTCGTTACACGGAGATGGCTCAACGACGGGTTGTTCGGAAGGGTGGGTAGGCGGACAAGAGTCGTTTTCTGTATTGACCGTACACGGGGACAAGTTAACTTGCGATGGTTTGGTACAGGGAACACGGGTGCCAAATTGTATACCTCCTATTGTGCTAGCTAGCGGTGGCGGACGGCATGTCTCCTCATGAGCCGATGTGTTCACGGAGAGGGGTATCTTTACTTCGGCGAACTGTGTATGGCGATAGGTCACGTCCTCCTGATTCAGAAGCACTACCCAAGTCTAGGCGAAAATTGTGTGTTCGGAGAACGTCCATACCTAGTACTATATCTACCGTGAGTTGAGGCACAATCAGTATTTCTGCGAATATCTGTCCCTGGCCAATGGTTATAAAGGGTTGGAAGCTTTGGCTCACTGGGATAAGTGAACCGTCAGCCTGACGAGACTGGATGAGTCGAGGTGACTAGTGGCGGTGGCTCGACGGCGCTCAATACTGTCGAGCCTCTGCTCCGTTTCCCGACTGGTTACACTCACAGTCTCATGAGAGTACCCCATTTTGTCCGCAGCGTGAACAAAATATCCTTGGGCGGTTCCGGCAGTCACTCCTCATGTGTCCTTCTTCACCACACCTCCAACAGGTAGTTCCCTCCTGACCAGGAGACGGTGTATTTCTTCGCGTATTTCTAAGGGGTGGCGGCAGTCGTTCAACAGAAGGGCTCTGTGTATATCATGGCTGCGTTGCCACTACAGGGGTGGGGCGGTCGGTACTGTTTTATTGAACGGTATGGGCGTTGGACGTTTCGACCATGGCATATGGTCTTGGGGCGGAAGGGGGTGTTGTAGGCGCTCCTCTGTACGGACATCCTTGCGGAAACGGTGTAGCTATGGAAACGGTTACCGGTGGGGCGGACGGACGGACGGTACCAAAAGGTGGCGGATGGGCTTGCGCCTGTTCGATTTCGGCGCACAGTGTCTCGTACTTCCTGACAACTTGTGCAAAGCCGTGAATGTCAACAAAGTCTGTCCTGCATATCTGACGTCTGAACTCTGGGTGTAGGTTTCGGTATAGCCAGTTCAGTTCTTGATCGGGAGAAATTCCTCCATGCCGGCGTATGAGGGTCTGTATATCCGTAATATACCCAGAGCTATCTTCATGTAGTTGGTGTATCCGTCTACTGAAAGCGGCTTCTAGGTCGAATCGGTAGTTAACAGGGAAAAAGACGTCTTGAAAATATGTACAGAACTTCTGCCAGGTCCTCCGGTACCTGCTGTTATTTCTGAACCATAATGCAGGCATGCCTTGTAAGAGCTCGGGCATCGCTTGTAGAAGGCGATCGTGAAAGATGCTCTGAGATGCACGGATCTTTTCGAGCCTTTTCAGGAAGGTGACGGGGTCCTCGGTTCCGTCAAACGAACTCCTCCAGTCTTTGACCTTCAGTGGTCTCGTTATCGGAGCTGGAGGGGTACGGGGTGGATTGTACACTGAGAGCACTGGTTACTAGCGGCAGCCCATGGCTTGTCACTGTGACAGTAGGTATTGCGGCGGTGGTCGTGATTCCGACCGGCGTCGTGGGGAATACAAACGGCATAGTCGTGATTGGTAATGGGGTAGCACGGCCCTCTCGTATGAACTTACTGAGGCGCCGTCGCTTTTCATCCACAGTACCGGTGGTAGCTAGTTGAAACTTGGTTAGCTCGGCATCTAACTCATCTTTCCGCAGAAGGTATATCCATCCGACTCGCGTGTCGGGGGGCGGACCTCCTGGCAGTGGGTTCTGAGTTGCGAGCGGGTCTGCCGTGAAGACTGGTGACTCCCCAGATCTTTTTGGGTCATTCCCCATCCTCCTTTAGGACTCTGAGAACGATTCGACCTCCAGTTGACGGCTAACACGGCTCGTATCTTGGGAACGGTGGGTGATATCGATAAACGGTTGACGAGAATCGCTTCTACACCCTTGAAAACCTATTAAACGGTATGCCACACGGCTTTACTGTCAAAATTGACACTCTGTCAAAATGACAGGCTTGTGGGTTTTTGAAGGGATTCCCGGTTTTAGCCCTTCGGAAAGTGTTTCCGTACGATTCGGCTACTCTAAACGGCGGAGAACTTGATTTCCCTCAAAAAACGGCTTATCGTTGAAGTTCGGTTAACGGTGTACCCGGTACACTATGACAATTTGTAACGCTATTTAGTCCTCTCACTGGATAAGGGCGGTCGTTACTATGGCGCGTCGGTTACTGAGTGTCTGCTGTTCTCTCTAACAAGGACAGACCACAAACTCAATAAACGGCTCGGGCGGCAGAAAAACCACCGGAATGCGATGGTTCGAGAAGCCAACTAATATAAAAAATACAAAAAGTCTGCTCTGACTTTTTAAGGGTCCGAAAACATGACTTAAAAAAAAAAACGGAGCTGGAAACCTATTGAAAAGTTAAAATTTTCAACACGCCACAAAAACTCAGTAGGCTCGGAAAAACAAAGGGACGGCAGTTCTCGATGAAGTAGGGAATCAGTGAAACCGATGTGGTACAGCAAATAATTGAAAAGGGGCGGCTCTACATGGTAAGGAATCAGCGGGCTGGTGTTGCACAGCAAGGAATTACTTAATTCGTGAATGAACCGAAAGTGGTATCCTGTCTGTACGTATGGTCTCAGACTTGTTTCTCGTTTACATTCTCATCTAAAATTAATAACAGGAGCAATAGAAAATAAACTGGTGAAGCCACACAGAGGTACAAGCTCGTTTATCTAGCGGAAATAGCAACGCAAGTAACCTAGAAGATTGAAGGGTCTCCAACGAAGCATTTTCAATAGCGAGTTAGGTACCAAATTCTAAATAATAACATTTTGATCAACTACTTCAAGTAGAAAAATTTATGCTTCGTTACAAGTTCTTTGAGCCGTTGAGGGCCCGTCGAACTTCTTGCGGGGTCATCGGATTGCGCAGATCATTGAGCTCAGGCTGTTGAAGCCTCCTGCAGAGAGCTTCAAACTGCGCTAGGGCTGGAGTGTCTACGTTAAGTGGTTGCGGATACTCATAGATCTTCTTCTAAAAGGTTTCCACCCGATCAGCGGCTGGCGGATTGTCGACAACACGTGGAGGCTCTTGGAATAAGCAAGAAGGTTTATCGTGAAACTTCACGTTTTCCGCGATGCTCCTCGCCTTCCTCACTAGTAACTTTCTTGCAGCCACCAACATTCGTAACCTATCAAGACAGTGCTGCTTGATGGTAAACAGCACGCCTCGATTCAGTGTGTGGTGAACTCGTCTCAGTTTTGCGGCAATACGCCGCACTGTGCCCGTGGAAGGCCTATTAGGCACTACGTATTCCATCACACACTGGATACGAGACGCGTGTTGTCTCGCCGACTTGATCTTAGCTTCCATCTTGTGTATGCGTCTCTCATGCCTTTCAATCAGAGGGGTAGTATTCCTCCTCTTTGTTTGGGACAGAGCATGAGCGGCGTCATACACGGCAGAGTTGATTGCCAGAAGTCAGCTTTCTCTGAAAGAACTTCACGATTACTCGCATCCACCTGTGCCAGTTGTTGTGGCTTCAGGGGCTTGGTTCTGTAAAGCGCCCTGTGGGTTCTGATGCCCTCCATCGGTGGGATGATGTGAGCACTCTCTGTAACCAGGTTTACGAGTGGCATATCTGCCACTTCTGCCACTACGTTAACTGGCTGAGGGGAAACTCTGACTAGCCTCTGGCCCGAAGATGAGATACGTAATCCCTAAGATTTTGGGCGGAAAGGGCGACATGCTCTGGGCACTCTCACTCCACAAAGCATTCATTCTCACCATGTATCCTCTCCGGGCGGGCTCACTGCTCTCGTAGCAATTTAGAAGGCCGTCCCTCAGCTCGTCTGTCCACTCAAGGCGTCCGTTGTCATTGCGATTGTTATCGTTTGGCAATTCATCGTTTTGGGCCTCACCACCTTGTCTTTGACCCCTATTCCGATGGGGTCGGTTGTGGGTGCCTATAACTGGTCTGTCTAGAACCGAGTTACAGAATTTACTTGGGGGTTCAACCCAGTAAACCCACGGCCGACACCGGAGGGAAAGCTGCCTTTTCCCTCCCGGATGCGCATTAGCTGCCGGTCCGATTTTGCATCGTTTGCTCGGGAAGGTGGTGTCGCAACTCACCAGGGCCTCAGGTGTTGATTGCCCCCTTGCCTACTGCCTATTATTATTTTTTCATCCGTTTGGATTATAACAGTCAGGCCCTGTTTCCGGAGCTCCAACACATCCGGAGGGCGTGCTGGTGACATTTACCCAGATAGCCACTCCCCACGTCCGTGACGTGAGCAATTACTGGTGCCCTGAGCAGACGGAGTGAACCAAGGATGACGGCCTTCTGCATTCGTCTGGCTAAGATTTCTGCCATATTATGGCAAGCCGGTATGATTTTTAAGTTCGAGAGCAGTGTGTCCATCATACCACCAAGGATTCCTATGATCAGATTCACCATTTAAACAGAATGGTTTGGGTAGAGCCTGTGGAGTTCAAAGAGTAAGTCTCGATATTCAGTCCGTTTCTCCTCCTCTTTGCGGACGATGTTCGTTTCAGGAGCCGAAAACTCCATGACGAAAATTGTCTTACTTTGATGGTTGAGGAGGACTACATTAGGCTTATTGGCTTGTATTTGCCTGAGGGTGGGTAATAAGTAGTTCCAATATATTCGGCACTTCTCATTCCCACAACGGACTCAATATCCCCCCGGAGCATAAGGCAACACTGGTTTCTCGTCTATACCGTACGAGTGTCGTAGATGTTAGTACAACACTCGTAGAGCCGCGTCTGGGTTCTTGAACAAAAAAATTAACAGCGTTATCAGTCCATCTCTTCTGACTTTAACAAATAAAAATAGCTCTGATGAGAAAGCAATTTTAGGTTGACGGATATGATAATTTGAGTTATACTGAAGTCAGTGAAGATAAAATTAGCATGCAGGTCAGGCGGAGGTGAGGTAGAAAATCATTTTAATTCCAACTAATGTTATTATTTTTTGAAGTGATGCTGAAATTCATATCTAATATTTCCAAAACACTAACCATTTCATGTTGTAACTTCAAAATAGATAAATTATGAAAACTGAGATAACGAATACTAGTTACATAGCGATTTGTTTTCTCATTTGCATAAAGCTCTTTATTAAGCTAAAGTAGGATTAACACTGCTAACTGAAGCATGAGCTATATTAATAAATAAATGAAATATTCAATTGTGTATTGAATTATTTATGCAATCTAGCCTGTCTTATTAAGCTGATGGTACCTATACTTATTAGTTTTATTTTGTAATCACCTATTAAAATGAAATATAAATGGGTTCTAAGCAATTAATAGTCCTTTACTTATTACATGGCATACAAGTGACAGTTTTTTGACAATATTAATTCAAAATTGATTTAAGTTTTCAGTGACTATAATTACTATATTTTCAGGATTGTAGATGACATTCCGTTCAACCATGGTGAAGAGTTTGAACTCATTGTGACGGATTGGATGAGATTTGCAAAGTAGAGACTAAAGAGAAAGGAGAAGTGTCACAGAAATCATATAATCATTGATTTTGTGAAAATTCTACGTTTATTCTGTGAAAGTATTTTGTTATTTTCATCATATTTCTTTATTCCATTAAATATTCAATGCAGGTGTTTAATCATTCTCCCATTAACATTTACCTGCCTCTGTATTGATACTTTGATTTGTGGTGTACGGAGTGGAGCATATTATTATACCTATGGTATATCACCTTTTTTTCTATATTAATAGATATATTTCTGGACTTTCAATAGTAAGTAAAAAATATGGAACAAATTGAATGTTGATGAACGAAAGCTATATTTTTCCATTTGAGATACAGGTTTCGAGTTTTCTCATGATATATGCTCTCTTTCTATATTTTTCAAGTTGAAGTTACTCGCTTATCAAAAAGGGACTATTGAAATTCTACATTGTACATATAAATTTAGAAACGATGTGATAAACCACGAGTATATATGCTTCACCATGTATACTACAAAATCAATACATAAATATTGATGAGTAACAATGGTATTACATTACATATATATTGTGAGCAACATGACATACATGTTTTAACCAGCATAACAAACATATTTTGAGCAGCATTAAATGCTTGTTAATTTGATACATTTTTGTAACGTTTAGAGTTTTAAACGTTACATTGTAATATTTAAAAGAGGCACAAAGTTCCATGGATGCAACTGATCTGTAATGTCAAGCAAACCTCTGAACAACATCACAAAGGCCTAATGTGATGTAACATTTATGTTTTGTTTTTATGTCTAGTGGGAAGCTTCACTTTTCATCATTGACACCCTGTATCCCGAATACTAGTAGGACCATTTTTTTTGTACACATGGAGACTTTCGCCGAAGAAGTCAAAATCTACAACATACCAGAAATCCAGGGAATTTAACCGAAAGCTATTTGCCATAAGGAATGTGGGGGGTCCTTTGAATTCTGTATATTATGTTGTTTGGGATATTTCAATTATAGTTTATATTCGAATCTGAAATTCGACTTCCGGTTTCACCGTTAGTGAAATAATTTTTTTAATTTTGAAAAGAACACTCCTAATTTTATTCAGTATTAAAATTTGTTATTTCATTCTGAACTCAACCATAGGCTATATGACGCAAGTCATTTTCGATATGACGTCTCAATTTGGAAGAAATGAGAATCTGATATAGTTCGAGAACGCCAATAATTAAAGATAGAAAGATTGATCAAATATGCGTTAGAAATGAAAATGCACCCAATCAATCGTGAGAATTGAGTAGAATTGAAAATTATTCACCCAAACAATTGAAGCAAAGCCTCTATTGGCCGTTTTAACCTTCCCTGGTATCTTCATCCATGGCATGCTTTTCATAGAAACTACCTAATGCCCTCAAAGTGTATAAGGTGTGTGGGGCTTGTCAAGAGAACGAGTTTTGCCTCCCCGTGAAAGCCTTGATAGGGCTGGTTACCACTTGGGGGTGAGGCGGCCGCGGGTGATTTCATCAAGGGCTCAGCCTCATCTATAGTCCTCTACTCTCGTTAGCCGTCATGACAGACCAGACCGGTGATGCCGTTGCCTATACTCTAGTTCGTGAATTGTAGATAGTGACTCATCGCAGATTATCAGGTTTCTACAGGATTTTAAATCGCGGAGAGGATTTTACAAAGTAACAAAGTAAAACTTGATTTGAAGGTAGCCGATTCCTGCTCCATTTCTGCGCTCTGCGTAAGCACTGTCAGATGAACTTTTGACCCTAGGTTTTTATATGGAAAAATAGCAACTTCAAACCCAGTTTCGAATAGAATAAAAAAGTCTGAGAAAAGGAATCAGGTGAAACTGATATGACTGGTATGTATGTATCTATATTCTTTGAACGCGATTCACATCCACTTCCAGACGTCCGAAAGATTTGAACTTTAGCAGGTGTTCATACCGGTGACATTATAATATGACATTTTTGTAAAACAACACAAAAGTAAAATGGCGGCTCCAAGATGGCGACGAGATTTGCGATAATGGCCCCGATTCGATTCAACACTGGTATGTAACGATTTTTGGGGTCAGAAATTATGATTTTTTTGTCAAAATTCATAAATTCAAGTTGGTGGCTCCCATATGGCGGACGACATTTGTGATAAGGGGTTAAATTCGATTCAAAATTGGTATGTGGGTGTTTTTTAGGTCGTATATTTCGAGTTTCTTGTATAAATTCAATAATTGAAGATGGCTGCTCCAATATGGCAGACGAGATTTGTCATTATGATCAGATTCGATTCAAAATCGGTATGGGGGATTTCTCGGGGTCGGAGATTTCGATTTTTTGATCATAAAAAATAATAGTTTGAAAAAACTAAAGGACACGCTTCACTTCTAACAAGGACTGAAAACTGAAAAATAATTGACAATGTAATTACTAAGATGTGAAAAAAATCGTGGGGTGTTCTTGAACGCTCAGTATTGTTAAATTGAAATGAAAAATATGGGTATATAAGATTTTTTAACATTTGATTAATCACATTGTCAATTATTCTTTACTTTTCAGACCACGTTAAAAGTAAAGCGTGTTCTTTTGTTTTTTTTTAAACTATTATTTTGAAATATGAAATAGCCTCAAAATTAGCAGTCAGATGAGATGTAAAGGTAAAAATTTGAATCTAACTGGTTGTATTGATGATCTATTTCTTTCATAGAAATTCATGTTGAATATAGAATAGCTTTTGTTTTATTTCCACTATGACTTTTATTTATTACAACCGGTTATTTTCTCTATCCTATATTTAAATTTGAAATACAAAAGTGCGTCCCTTCAATGAGTATCGACTTCGAATTTCAACTTTTTGCAACAAATTCCCTAAAAGTTCAAGCAAGGCTTTTTTCATGTACTGATTTTATTAATATTCTTGAGTCTTTCAATAATATCAAATGGCTGGGATGACGTGATATCAGGTAGGTTGAAATGTGGATGTTAAAACGAACGATTATTTGATAACAATGAACGCAAGTTCCTTAAATTAATTACTATTTACAGAGTAAAGATGTTGTTGCGCTGCACAATTGTTCACCAAAATGATATCCTACCCATATCACCTTCTCGATTGACGGGAGTCGTGACTGAATATTTTCCACAATCGGAGACTTCTTTCAAAAGAAACTTTAAATTCTCCTAGCAACTTACGTAAGAGTATATTCCGATCGAATCACTGGCACAGGATAGGGTCGTCTGGGTCTAGGTGGAAAGTGAATGATTGCGCCAATTACATTTTTGCGCCAATTACATTTTTTTTTATTGGATCGTAAATGTTTCTGGAAACGTTCAGTTCAGTCATCAAAATCACTGAGTACTTACATGAGAATACAGTACCTACATAATGTCTGGAGGTATCAAAATGTAACTCGTTTATCTCAAATATACTTCTCACTCAATAACCTACGTTTCAATGTGTATTCAATGAAACGTCATTCGGAATAATGATTACTTCCAGAAAATATTTTCCCTTACTACGAATTCAATTAATATATAATTGCATTTACGAACTTTTTGTCTAATCTGTTATCGCCCCGGGGTGTTTTTCTCAGTCGAGTTCCAGTTAACTTTCGCATATCAAGTTTATTTGAATTTCAACATGAATAAATAATTATTTTACTAATTGGTCCCTGCGAAATCTTCGCGCGTTTGTTCCACTTCAGAATTTATGGTATATTTTCAGAATACAAGATTTTCGATGAATGATTGGTAGACAGAAAAATGAATATTTGAAATCAATTCAAGTAAGAGATACTAAATACCCAAACACAAAAGTTTTTATTTCTTGAATTGATTGTAAGAAACAAACAAAGAATGAATATTAAATTTTATACCTACGTATCCAGAATTGAAAACTAGTTTTGTCAATATTCTCATTTATGAAATAATTTAAGTCGCTTTATATTTGTTTACTCGATTCACTTAAAAAAAATTGTTCAATACCATCAGTATTGCATCTGTGGAATAACAATTATGATCATTTATGAAATGAATATTTTTATTTTCAATTAACTTCGATAAACTAGAGACATTAAAACATAGTCAGTGGATCTAACAGTGTCTTCAAGAAAACTTCTTTTGCATAGGTATTCAGGTATTGCTTAAGGTCATAGGAGTTGGGGGAATGATTGAGATCGTATTAGTGAATGAAATCGTGGGGACAAGTCTTGGTCTTTGCTTGTTCCGGCTCAAGGAATAGTAATCCCTGGATTGGTCCCGAGACTGCGGATTTTGATTTCTTGTCGTCTCGTCAGGTGAAGGCTGTTATGGGACCAAGACTTCAGTTTTTTTTTAGACAACTGTCTAGTATTTTCCTCAGCTGTATTATCCATTTCAAAACTTTCTAACTTTAAGTGTGGTTTTTATGGATTGATTTTGGAATGAAACGTGGTGGTATTTTATTTTTCCCAGTTTTTCTTGCATACAGTGAGCACCAAAAGTCCTTCGCCCCACCCTGTAAGATCTTAACTTAACTTAACCTAACTTAAGTTGTAGGGTTTCATTCGATCTCTTCAATGGTTTAAGATTTATTTATACAGAGTGTCTCAAAAAAGCACAGTGACTTGGAAATATATTTTTTTAAATAGGACACCCCGTATATCATTGCTTGATCGGTCAGTGATGATCATACGGAATCCAACAATACCAGGTTTGATGCTGTTATCTCCAAAAACTACGGGGATATCACAATTTATCTTAGCCATGAGCCCAATGAGTGGGACAGAGAAAATTTTTCTGGGGGGTCAATAAATTATCTCTCACACTCATTGAACTCATGGATGAAATGAATGACGATATCTCCGTAGTCTTTAGAGATAACAGCATGAAACATAGTATGGTTGGATTCTTCATGATCATTCCTAACCTACCATGCATTGATATACAGAGTGTCTTATTTAAAAAGTAAATTTCTAAGTCACCGCGACTTTTTGAGACACTCTGAATAAATGAAACCCAAATCATTGAAGAGACCAACTGTAAACATACAACTTATGTATTTAACAGTTTTTTGTAATATGTGAAACAAAAAAGTTGCGGTGGGGGGGCGATGGATTTTGGTCCTCACTGTATATTTCATTGCATAGTTTGTAAGTGATAAGAGTTTTGCGTTCCTTATTTTTTCTTTCTATGATGTTTCTTTTTTCTTTTTGTAAATCCTCGTTCGTTGACTTCTTTATATAGTTTCTCAAATCAAGTCTGATATCGATGTCAAATCGATCATGACTATTAGGATGTCCGTTGAGAATATCAATAGATTGGATGGAATTGTTATATACTAGAATGACGAAGAGTATTTGCTCTTTGACATATTCCCGGATCAGTTCATTTTGGAACTCAATTTCCATATCTTTGACAATCATAGTTCCATAGTGCTTTGCGAATACCAGGAGAGTGTGAAACGGTACGATCACACAAGTAAATTTGGTGTTCTGACTGTACGATTTTCCCACCATTTAACCATCAAATCTCGTATCGGAGGCGCTAGGCAACTCTGCTCTGTCACTAGTGTAAGTGTCAGTAATTTTTATAGTCCTGGCGATCAGGTAGCTTAAAAGTGATGCCTCCAACCAATCACAAGGTATGTACGGTTCATTAAAAAAAAAGTTATTTAAAAAAAGTCGCAATGCTGTCGCAGCGATGTTGGCTTCAAAAAAAGTTAAAAATGGAAAATGAGAAATTATGTGAAGGGAGCTCTAAAGATAGGTAGGCGCATCCTAGAATCGCCAGAGCTCGGCAAAAATTTGTTTTATGATATTTGCAAGAGAATTTTATCCATGAAAAACATCATAAATGAGAGGAGATTGGGTTTGCCCTCAATTTTAAGAATTTTGTGCGAATTTTGCAACAGTTTGACTCTAGCTAATAATGGTAAAATACATCGCAAGTCGAACGGCAAACAAGCTACAGATGTAAATACAAAAGTCGTTTTCGCTAAGTTAACTTTGTTGAAAGCAGAGATATTATACAAAACAAACTTTTTTGACTTTGAATTTTGAAATTGATATTTTCAATAGGGGCCATGCATAGGATGTCCATCATTGAAGGCATTGTTGTCTTGCATGAATATTCCGACAATATCAACTCCGTATGTTTTTAAGTTTTTTTGTTTCAGTCTAACGTGTGCATTATTCCGAGTTATTCGTCGTGAACCAAAAAGAAAAGAATTCTAGTTCGTGAACTCTTGGAATATTATTTGATGATCGTTCTTGATTTATGCAAATGTGCAGGATTCCAAAAAAAAAAATTGAAAAAGCTTATATTTAAATGCAATAAAAAGTGGAAAATGAACTTTGAAGTAAATGGAACCCATCATTTTGTTATATTATAAAATTTCATATGATATAAAATCTTATCGCGAGAAAAGTATTCATTATAAATTGAATTTGAAATCATCAAATTTGAATGTGTCTATAATTGTTTTCGTAATGTTTCGCAACTTTATGAGGCTCTGAGCCCTCTGTCGTAATTTTCATGGTCCGAAACAATCAGAAAAGTTTTCAACTTTCCAAGCATTCTCAATCTAGGCAGGAGGGTGAAATTTTTCAAAATTGCATAATTCGATGGTTAGATATTTTTCACTATTTTCACAGATTTTTCCGATTCTGATTTCGTAAGTTTTCGCAATTTTTTTTAAGAGGGCTGTGATGAGCCCACCGACAGACATATTTTTTGTTGTTATTTTCCATGTATGAAACCATTGGAAATTTTTCCAAATTTTACGCTATCTATCTTTCGAAGGGGGCAGAGGGATGAAATGTTTTGAAACCGTATTATTTGACGGTCAGAAAATTTTTACTATTTTTGCGGATTTTTTCGATTTCTATTTCGCGAGTTTTCCCAATTTTTTCGTGACCGGGAAAGGTGGCGAGTACCTCGATTGAATTTTTCCCCCATTATTTTCCATGTCCGAAATTGTTGAAGAATTTACTGAATCCCTTCGCGTTCTCTATCTAGCTTTCGATAGGGTAGAGGGAGTGATTTTTTTTTTAACCATTTCATTCGACTGTCAGATGTTTTTCACAATTCTTACGGATTTTTTTACTTTAATTTCGCCAGTTTTTTTATTTTTTTCAAGAAAACGGAAGGGGGGCGAGCCCTCACGACCATTTTTTTTTTCTCCGTAATTAAATTCGTCAACAAAATTACGAAAACCTACACATTCTCTGTTAACTTTTGGGGGGCACGAGGGGATACATTTTACGACATTATATGTCATCGGAACTGAATCAACACGTGAAATTTCAACTCTGTAGGATATCGTAATTTCCGACGTGAATGCTATCGGGTCAAACTAGAAACTGAGGTAAAATTACTAAAAAAACCAAATGAGTAATTACAAATTGTCGTCATTCTCAATTTTCTATATTTCCTTGTCTATTCATTTCGGAATATATTTCTCGTGTTCCTTACCAGCTGGAGGGCATTGTTGCCACTGCTCTTGACGTGATAATTTTTATGCTCTGACCGATCAAAACATTGCCGACTTTGGGAGCTTGTATTTCGATAATTAGATGGACGAATTTTTCCATATTTGGTTATTAACATTGTGTTACAGGCCAAATTCCTCTTGCAGTTTGATCAGTTGATTACTTCTATTGACTTAATTGATAAATAATGCTTAAGTAAGTATGAATAATTTATTGAAAGCACTCTGTACATTGCACGAATGTATTTCACTCTGCTTTTGGAATCGAGGGCTCCTAAAACAAATAGAAAATCATTAGTTCATATATTTACACGGAATCTCCTGAACCTACCTTCCGATTGACAGCAGCTACCTTCGGGGACCTCTCTAGGGCAAGTCCATCAAAATTATTCCAAGGATTATTTGGTGATATATTCGAATTCGTTTCATTCTATATTTCAAACATTCCTGATGTTTTCATCCAGATCTAATGTCATTTGCCATCCGTCATGAATATGACAGCGCCTTGTCATTCTTCTTCTATATTATGCACATTCCCATCCCAAGGTTCTCTCAAGAAGATTTGCTCACTCTTTTTATTTGGTTCTATGATCGACCTACCATCAGGGTTACCAACTTGTTCACGGTAGAGAACAAATATCTCGATATTTTCCCTGGCAGAAAAAGTAGTACAAAAAAAAAGGTTTTCTTGTCCATGTGGTTGAAAGTTAACTGTTCGCATTTTTGCGGATTTACTTGTGAAATTTGGGAAGCTCATGAAGAAGACGTAGTCTGTGGTAGAAACCAGCTACTCACTTTTTGTGGAAATAATTTCTTCAACTTTCCTCCGAAATTTCACCGCTAAGGGAAACCTGAACCGATCATCCTAAGTCAGACAAAGGCCATCCACCATCACAGGTATGTTTGGGGGAAATCTTGATACCCCGCTTTCTTTTCCCGTCATTTGACACCCTCAACCTACTTTCCATGTCTGATTCGGTTATTTTCTTATAGGCCTCTTAGTCTGACCCCAGGTCATGTGTGGAACTGCTTGTGTCCCTTCTCCACCAAGAGAACGAGTGAATGCACTCAGCCGTACCGTTTCAACAGTGAGGTATTATCGAGCGGGGAGCGCTACCTTATCCTTTCGAATAACCTCGACAGGCCCAGCAAAGAGAGGACCTGCAAGGGTTGCTGTTAGCCGTCTGTTAGGCAGATACTGATCTGAAAGGAAAATCAGATAAGATTATTTATAGCTTTTACACTATCTGTTATTGCTTTCGCATACATTCATTCACCGCATGCTACAACCTCACGCTTACTGAATCTCTTTGCTTATTGTCTACGGATACTTTCCAGCAAGGACTATGTTATGAGCTTTATACCACCCTACTCACCTTTGCTTTATTTATATTCCTAAGTTGCTATTTCTTAAGCGGTCATAGCCATTAGACACTTGTAAGCTTTCTATTTGCTTGATGTAGTCATCTAATGGGACATAGATTCCTCTCGATACTTTGGGTATTACCTATAGAAGAATAAAGATATTAGATTGATCCTATTTACCGTTTCCAGGAGAGGCATCACTTACCTTGAGCTCTCTGAGACAGGGTGTAGTGTCTCAAAGTAAAAACCTGTGACCGTGCTAATTTTGTAGATTTTAATTATATATCTATCATAAGAAATACACCGGTGCAAACATACGTATAGGATAAGCTTGAATGAGTTTCATTATTTTCATCATTTTGGGTATTTGGTATTTGTTATGATTTGTTATTATTCATACCTCTTCTTCTTCTCATTTTAGAAGTAGGGGTTAATCATTTCCTCATAGGCCTAAGCCCCTATGACCTTAGTACATCAACCTCAAACATCTAGTACAAATTAAATAGTTTAATAGAAACTTCAGTCGTTTTAACCCTACCCTTCTCCACTTGAGCTTTGGGATTGAAATACTCGTAAGTAACTGGAAATCATCCCCTAAACAAATAGAGGATGTTTGGAAGTTACAATTGTTGTCAAGTTAATTGACATTTGTTAGTTCTTCATCAAATTTGTAAGACGCGTTTCTTCTGTACAGCGTGTTATTTGAAGCAATTATTGCATTTGGCCTATGTTGCAATGATAAACGTCTATTGGGAAGCAACTTTGAGTTCAATTATCTCCGATTCTAAACGGACGAAAATTCTCAAAAAAATTCAGCTGATGTAGACACTGTCGAGAAATATCACATAAAATTTTCATTGAATTTGTAAGAAAACGGTTCTAGCGTTCCAAATATCTTCAGAGCGTGGATTGCTTTAGATTTCTCTGAACGATATGACTGGCCGTATTTAGAAAATGCATTCATTATTGTTGTAATTTTTATTCACTAGCGTTTTATTCGGAATGGCTTTATAGGAGTGGGTGTTAATATGAACTCGGGCTTCTCTGGTCTTCAATCTTTCTTATTGATTTGACAGACCCCGCAGGAGATATCTTTTTCAAAATACTTCTTAATAGTAGGCCAATAGGATGATCTTCTTATTCGGGTTTCCGTTACGGTGATTTATCTTGTGGTAGGTATGTATTCTACGTCAAAAATGACGGAAGTTACCTCACATTCCTATGAAACGACAATACATTTTTGAGATACATGTCTACCTACTTGATGAAATTATATTCATTGATTTTTTTTCCTTCTCATTTATTATTCTGCTAGCTTCGAGAGCATCAGGAGACCTTTAATTCTCAACTAGTCTACTATAGACTAGTTCTATGCTATTCATGTAGGAGTGTATGAGTTTATCCTTCATTTTATCACTCCAGGAAAAAAATACTAACAAGATGATATAGAGAGCAGGTTTTTTTTCATTATTTCTAGAGTGGTGAAAGGGCGTCAAATCAATGCGACTAAATAAACTTTCACATTCAATGTAATCAATACTTCATTTATCAATATTTTTCGTGAAATATTGTAAGAAGATAATATAGAGAGTCAGAAACATTTTTTTTTGTAGAGTATTGAAAGGAGGTTAAATAAATGCTACAAAATCAAATTTCACTAAAAATGTTAACAATGGATAATTATTCAATATTATTATAAGCAACTCCAAACTCATGATCCACTTTTATCAGTTCAAGTGATTTACGGTTCCTAGCTATTTATTATGGTACTTTGAAGATATGATTTTCATTTCCCCAGCAAATTCATATAAGAATATTTCACCCACATGAACTGAAATAAATGTGATGAAATAAATACACATACGCTGCTACCTCGATATCGACCACGAATTTATCGAAGAGTAGCGCCTCCCATCTTTCTCACGATGCCGTAATTAATGCTGCTTTCACGATTCACTTTCATTAGTTCGAAAGATACACGGTTTTCTAGGTGTTTATTATAGTGCTTTGAAGATACTATTTTCATAACCCCAGCAACAAAAATACTTTGTCAACGCAGACGAAAATTAACGTAATGAAATGAATAGCCATACGCTGCTGCCGCGATACCGAGCACGACTTTATCGAAACGTAGCGCCGCCCATCCTTCTGACGATGCCGTAATGCTGCTTTCACGATTCATTTTCATCAGTTCAACATATACACGGTTTCCTAGCTATTTATTATGGTACTTTGAAGATATGATTTTCATTTCTCCAGCAAATTCATATAAGAATATTTCACCCACACGGGCTTTTCTTTCCTTCTTTTTTCTTTCTTTCTTTTCGCAGACATGATAAATAATTACTCACTACGACAAAGAAAACTAAAACTAAAATTTTATCAAGTTACGTATTCAGAATAGGTACTACCTATTCCTTAGAATACGCAAGAGAAAGAGGGGGGAAATAGTTTACACAGACTTCATTCACCGCAATTCACCTTTTTTTGGAACACAAAATTTATAACTGAATGAAGATTCTTTTTTTTTTCAATTTTTGATTGATCACATTTGGAATAGGACGGAAAAATTATTGAAATTCTGTATTTCATTTTTCTTGATTACCATATTTACAATATTTATTCTAGATGAGAATTTGATATTGGAAAGTATTTCCCAATTTTGTTCGTATCGCCTGTACCATATTCATATAAATGAGAACTTCAATCAACCATACTATTATTTCCATTCTAAGTCGGTCCCATTGATTGAAATGAAGCAGGAATAAAAGAGGAGGTGCTTCACCAGAGGGCAGCATAAATCGGTATCAATTTTAGTAGTTTTCTTGATCGGTAGAGATGTCGCTCTTGCTTTCGTTTGGCAAAACTACCGAATATTTTGACAAATAAAAACTATTTTCAGGTAGTTGAAGGTTTAAACGGTGCTTGTTGAGAAGTTTAATATTGGTAATTTATTCTCGAGTATGTGAAAAAAAATCCTGAAAACTACCTAAAAATTACCGAAATAGATATATTTCGTCTATATTTTCTGACTTCTCAGTTAATAACTTTGATTTCAGGAGTACCAATAAGCATAGTTTCAACCTTTTCCTATTAGCTACCCCTTACAGAAAATTGCTAACATATTTAGTTTCCTCAAACGAAAGCAACAGCGAAGGTGCTGCAGTACGAACTCCTTTTTGCTCCTTGTCCATTCTTAAGTATGTCTGGGTAGTTGACATTGTCCAGAACGCAATTATTGTATTCTATTAGATGGAAAGAAAGAATGAAATAATAGCTGGAACTTATTCCACAACTATTATTTCATATTTTATCGACTTATTACAGTTAGCACATTATTCTTGTATTATGCACAACATAAAGAGGTGCTCTATTCAACCCCAGTAGTATGACAAAGCCGGTTTCGCCTCATTAATTTGAATTTTCGCTCTCGATGGCATCTGGCCATCGAGATCTCCGCCATTTTGGTTCTTCGGCGAAGTTCTTCAGCAACCCCCCAACGCCGAAGAAGGTGGGGGGAGGGTTGCGGAAGAAAAAAAAAATAAAAAAATTTTTGTCCCCGAGTGGGGCTTGAACCCACGCCTATTGGCATGGCAGCCGAGGGCGCTACCAGTGAGCCATGACGGTTCCATACTAATGTCGATTTAAAACTCGTAGCTTTGATAATGGGAAAAAAAAGCCGATTGGCGGCTGTCGCAATAAACATGGCGGTGTAGGGTGTAGCGTGTGGGGGTTGAGAGAGAGAAAAATTGCAGGTACATGATAGGCGTAGAGAGCAATTGGGTGTGTGGGAGAAGAAAAAACGACCTCATGTGATTCGTTGTGTCGAAAAAAATGGCCGTCGAAGCAACGCCCCCCTGCGGTACATGATAGATGTAAAGAGCGGAGGGCGGGGGGCGGGCGGGCGGGGAGATCAAAACGACCTCATGTGATTCGTTGTGTCGAAAAAATGGCCGTCGAGAGCCCCACGCCTACGATAGCAATGGCCGCCGCTGGCCGCCGTCGAAGCATCTCTCTCGACTTAGAACAGGCAGCAACATGTCCAGACTTGAGTTGGAATTCCGAGAATCGTGTGTGACGTCACCATGAATGAACATCTGGTGTTTACTGGCGAGCGGCGTGTGTGATTCTAGGAAATGATGACTCAGCGAAATCGAGACATGATTTGGTCTTGGACTTGTTTATCGCTCCACAGCTTAAGTAAACAACCACATCCGGTGGTTGTTTACCCAAGACCATTATTTTCGAGAAATGTCGGCATGAGACACGATTTGGCCTTGGATCCCACGGTCTGTGTCACGTCGACAGAGAGCACACACACACATGTTGCATTTTGCAACTCAAATGAAACAAACAGATATGCGTATATTTTTATTAGACTTCAGTGCCAGCGGCGTAGTATGATACACTATCATTATCGATTAAAAAATATTTTTGACGTATAGCTTTAATGAACTTATATATAGATTCAGATATTTGAACACTCAGAATCATTGTGACAAATAACATAAACCACTCGTAAAGTGTCGGCTCACATTTGGCAAGCTCCGCGGGAGGATACCAATACCAATACCTCACTGCACTCATATGGTGGGCTAATATACAGTACGTTCGACAGAACGGCTGCTAGAATTATATAGTTTGTCATGACGGTATGACTGCTCAACGTACACTGAGAAACGACGTATATATCACTCAAATATATATACACTGAGAGACACATACACCATTGCTCAATGTGCATGGCCCTCATGTTGATTGACCGAGAGAGATTTCATACTTGAAACAAATATGCACATATTTATTTCAAACATGATCTCGCGCAGCCTCTCAATCGCCAGTGTGCGGCGGCAAAACCATTTGACTTTGGGGGAAAAGTTTGGTGTATATTTGCGAAAAATACACCAAGCTCTTTCCCCAAAACCAAATAGCTTTGAACGACCATTTTTGCCATTCACTCTGTCACTCTCTCATTCGCAAAATAAATCGAGAAAATTGGTTTAATACATCTATTAATACATAATAAAAATACAATACAATATGATTAATAATAATAATAATAATAATAATATATCAAACATTGGTTCTTCTTCCTTGGCTGTTGTAGTTGGCGCCGGTGAAACGTCGTGGATCGGTGAATGCTGCTGCCCATTTCCCATCGTCAATTTGCATATTTTGAAAGCGTTTATACATATGCAGCTTTTGTTCGTACTGCGATATTTGCGCCTTGAGTTCACGCAAATTTTGCAAGTGCCGATGGAGAAGAGTGTCGCCGCCACTGCCGACGTGTTTCACCATATCAGGTGCGACGATATCCATAGCCAAATATCGAAACAATGTCTCACAGCACAATGCACTTCTATATCTCCAGATGCTATATGATTTAAACACAACGGGCTTTGCTTCTCGAGTGGCGGTGGAGGGGTTGTGACGACTGTACTTGTAGTGGCGGCAATATCGACGATGTGTGGCCTTCTAGGCAGATCGAGCACACACTTTAGCAGAAAATCGAATTTTTGATTTCCCTTCACATATACCACATCAGCTTCGAGGATGGGGCGCAGCACTTCTTGGATGTTGGTCTCGTTTAATTCCACATAGCCATCGGAGTATGGAATGCCGTGGATATTCCTTTCCAAATATCTCGCTTGGCGTTTATCATTTTCGCTCAGCTCATGGAATGGCACGACGGCTTTGAATAAAAAATGGTTCGTGCGTTGCCCGTCGGTGATGGCAAGTTCTTTTGGCTGGAACTCACCACCCACACAGAAACCCTGGATATCACAAGCTACGAGCTTCATCTTGGCTGACTGACTGATCAACTGAATCACTGAACGTTTGGCTAACAACTAACGCTGAATTTGAACTGATGCGCTTCGAGCGCGTTCCCCCCACCACCCCCCCACTCTTCTTGTTGTTTTCCTATCCATAGGCTTATGCTTCCTTGCGACGCGCATTCAACCAGCGCTCCACCCGCCGATCTTGCAGGCATATGACAGATGACGTATGACTTGAAGTGTTTTGTGTCTTATGACAGACGACGTACGATCTCACTTAAAGGCAAGTGTTCTATGACGTAATCGTGCACTATTACACAGTACGCACGACTATTAGCTGGGAACCCAACTGTGGCTTCTATGTCAAGTTTGACATCGACGGTGGACGATTTCATGAATTCCGCTCTCCGTGAGCAATCGATTACGAAGATGGCGGCTCGATCCTTGAATGCATCGTAATCCAGCAGAGGGCGTTTCTGGGGACAATTCGCATAGCTTGGGTAGAATTCCGTATAGGCGCGATGAGCTTCCACAAAGTTGTTTCTGTCAAATTGCAAGCGCATGCGTTCATGCGGGTAATTGTCACTGTTCAACGTTAGGCGTATGTCTCTGATGTCAACGTGGTCAAAGTAGCTGGAATCTCGTGCAACGTTGTCCATTCGATTTGTTTGGAAGGCGACAATGACGAATCGGGGGCTCTCCACTGCCGTACAAGTTTTGACAGACCATATTGCTTTGGTGGAACCAGGCGTGAGTGCAGGCAGTTCGTGCATATCCCACTTGCGGAACGAGATAACCACAGGTTTGTCAGTCTTTATGGATTGCAGCAGCTGCAAGCGAATATCGTCATTGGGAATGACGTTTTTGACTTTGAGCACGATGCTATTGATCGTCAGGGTGGCTGTGGTTGCGACCTGCGGATTCGCAATCTCCTCTATAACCATGCAGTTGTTGTCGTTTCTGCTTCTCACCAAACGAATGCACTGTCGTCCGATTGTGGCATATCTGTAGTCGTGAAATATGCCAAACAGATGTTTAAGCGGAATCCACATGGCGAACGAACCGTCGTTGGCGTTGCGAATAGCTCCACCTGGATACGTCCATCCGGCGGTGGCCAAGTGTCGAGAATCGGCGTCTGCGTAACAAGTGTATCCTCGCAGGGTGCTCACTATACCCGGCAAGCGAACAGAGTCCACCTCCTTGCCGTTGATTTCATAATACATTGATTCGAAGAAAAATGCTCCAGCATTATTGACGAATCGCACATTGCCATCTCCTGCGGTTTTGACTAGAGTGCCCTCTATACAGACGATAGCGTCGTTCATCAGAATCCATGTGTCACTTTGCTGAATGACGATTTCGACAATGTCATTATTTTGGAAGGATTTGACGTACGGGTGGTACGTTCGAGTCTCCACTCTCTGGATGGATTCATCGAATTTTGGATGATTGTACACGTCGAACACTTGTTTTGACAACATGATGCCCTTGAGATATGAGGAATTCTATGCTCGAGAGAGAGAGCGTATGATTGGTGTGTGCTCTCGTTGACTGCGTCTGCGCGACTGAACTGACGTCTGCGCTCTCAGTACTTTTATGCTGTTGGTTGTCGTTCCAATCAAATACCAACCCCATTTGACAGCTTGCGCAACACCAGTCGTACGATGATGGTTTCTCCACGGAAATTCACACTACAAAAGTCCTGATCGAGAATATTCAAGGTTATGTTCTGTATCTCCGTCTTGTTCACAGGCAGGTAGATGAGATTCGAGGGAGTCTCGTCGATGGCAAATCCGGGATCTTCTCGAACGGCAAACTCGTATATCGTATGGGAGGGTCGGTTGTTGAAGAAAGCGCCCGATGTGACGTTACTGTCAATGTGAACTGTTCGCACTTTGACTATGTTGACGGGCAGGTCAGACACGTGAACGATTCCAGCTGGGAGAATTCGAGGTGAGAAACCCAACAATCGTCCGATAGAGTCCTCTGGAGTGAAGTCTATGGTGTGGTACTTGCTATAAATTTCGCACTGTAGCGTATTGGTATTGGGTTTGAGAGAGAACACTGCTGCCTTAGCGTTATTGTTGCTGTCTCTGTCGATGTCCACTTCTCTTTTCTTCTTCTTCACCTCTCTCGGTTTGCCGATGTGTTTGTGAATAAACTTGGCAATGTCGCTTATTTCGTAACAGCCAGTGGGTATGCTGATGGTGCTAACAGATGGCGCTCCGTTGGCAAAGTAATAGAACTTCCCCTTGGTTATGTTCGGTATGCTGTTGTACGAATGAAAACCAATCAAAGCCAAGCCGTAAGAGCTGTGTTCGTCCAATTGAATTGGCGGAGCAAAGTCTGCGGTCAGCGTAGATGTGTGACCTGTCAGAGTGAACAGCAAAGACATGACTGACACTTTGGGGGTTATGCACTCTCATTTAAAGACTTCCACACTCGCTCCCTGTGTTCCACATCCAAAATGGGGTCAATTATGTAGGCAAGTTTGGAGATTCGCCTAGCGAAACGGATCCTGTCCATAGCCATACGCTGCCAATCGGATTTGCGCGAAGTGTTGTACGCAAATCGCCACACAACCATATAATGAACCGTATTGCGCTCTTCATTAAAGGTCACTGTCTTTTTGTTGACGACCCTATCCATCGTTGTGTTGAGTTTGATCGTAGAGGAATTTCAGACACAAATGGCCGCAATTTGCTTGATCGAATGTCTGATAGCGATCGTTGTTGTAGTAGATTTTCACATTTCCACCGTCATTTAAATATCGTACGAGTTCCACTGGCGGTTTCAAATTACCGAAACTGTCAAAGTATTTCACACAAAGTCCACTTTTCACGTAAGCTACCCAATGCGTTCCACGATTTTTTATCGAGTCCAGATTGACAATGGCGCACTCTTTGTACATGGGCGTAGATTGAGGTAGGTTGTCGCGCATGAAAACCCCAACGAAATTAGGAATTTTCAGACGTTTGGCATACTTGACCAAGTCCACATCGTACAAAGGTCGCTTGCTATTGGGCAGCTTCACTGGGAGTTTTTTGCAAACTTCTTGAGGAAAAGACCATAGCCTCCGCGACTTGTTTTGCGCATAAACAGGCCAGATCCCTGCTTTCCGATGTTCTTCATCGCAGTATTGTGGCGCTTCTCTTCATCTAATTTCTTCTGAGCGTTTTTCGAGGAGATGATGGTCCTGGCTATGGTGCTGGCACCACCAGCCAACGATCCCAGTGCTCCCAAAGCTGTGAAGATGGGAAGCAAAGGCAGCACACCTCCACTCTTTGCTTCGAAAGGTATTATTCGAGGTACTTTGATGTTTTTGCGACCGCCCAATTTTTTGACTTGAGCTCGGGCTGCACGCAGTGCTACCAACGAGGATTTTCGCAGAGCCTTCGCACTCATATCTTTGAGTTGTTCAGGTTTCAGTGCCTTCCGCAGATGATTGGTGATTTTCGACACAACATCCTTCTTGAACGACCTCTTTTTCGTTGACCGTTTTGCACCAGAAGCAGAGGCCATTGATGATGACTTCATACCCATGCCCAAATTACGCTTCGCCTTCATAGTTGTGGTGACTAGCCAAGCTGCAGCTTTCTCGCCGATGTTCGCGTCTTTGGACTTGACACGTTCCCAAGCTCGATTTTCCAACACCCAGTCAGCCTTGTGTCTATCGTCCAGAGAGTTGCTTTGCGAGTATGCGATATCGTGTGATCTGCAAGCAGTGTCTAGGGGATTCACACCAGCGTCTCCGCGTGCCAACCTCTTCTTCAATTTGGTGCCAGGTCCGCAGTATTGGTATCCGGGCAGATGTAGCTCGAATGGCAGACGATTTATCACAGAGTTAACCACTCCACGACCTTCGTGCTCGAAGGTTAACATGACAATGACGCGATTGGCGTTGCACACTTACTTACATAGCCGCCGCTCGAGCACTCGAACTGTCAGTCGAACGCCAGATGTGGGCGTGGTCACATGTAACATTTTTTCTCCAAATATACAATGAAAGTGGTGCAACAAGAGCCGACCCTGGAAATAGCCAATTTGGATTTCGTAGGTGGCGGCAACTTGAATGTTGTGCGCAAACACGGTCCTCTGCTACCGAATTCATTTCGAGCGATATTTTGTGGTCCCAGCGGATGTGGCAAGACCAACGCTGTACTGAGTTTGTTATTCAGCCCGAACGGAGCCCGCTTCGAGAATGTCTACGTATATTTAAAATCACTGTACCAGCCGAAATATCAGCTGTTGCACGATGTATTGAAACAAGTCAAAGGAGTGGGCTATTATCCATACAGGGACAACGAGGAGATTATCGAGCCGTCAATGGCAAAGGAGCACTCAATTTTTATATTTGATGATGTTTCGTGCGACAAACAGGATAAAATCAGAGAGTACTATGCCATGGGACGTCATAAATCCGTGGACGTTGCATATTTATGTCAAACCTACTCGAAAATACCCAAACAGTTGATCAGAGACAATTGCAACATTATAGTGCTATTTCGGCAAGACGATGTGAACCTGAAGCACGCCTTTGACGAGCACGTCTCTCCGGACTACACCTTCGATGAATTTCGACGCATGTGCGCCACCTGTTGGAAGGAAAAATTCGGATGTTTGGTCATAGCCAAAGACTTTGATGTATCCAAAGGGCGCTATCGACTGGGTTTTGACAGATATATTCAAATGTAGTGTCTCGAATATGTCATTCTGTGTGTAGCAATGGCACCGACTACATCACGTGTCGACTCCGAAATTGCCAAAGTCGAACGAAAACGTCAAGTCAGTCAGTTGGCGAAAGTTGTTCGAAAAAAGTATTTGTCTTTGAAACTCGGCAAATCCGAGCAGGATGAAGCGCTGAATAAATTATTCAAACCCATCACGGTGCCGCTGAAGAGACTGAATGCAGCAATGCCCCCACCACCTAAGCGACGACAGCTGAAGGTGAAAAAAGAAGAGAAACAAGAACCGCCATCATCGAGGACCCCTTCCCCCACCACCACCATGAAGAAAGAAGAAGACGAAGACAGCTATCACACAGATGACTATGAGTCTGACGACGACGACGATGAGGAGGATGATGGAGAATTGCTGGAAGTTTACCCCGAAGTAGCATCTAAATTCGTGAATGAACATCGTGCGAAATCGGGCAAAATCGATGTGACTTACGGCCCCATTTACGACAGACCCAGAGCGCAATGGATACTCGGCAACAAGTTGATGGGCTTGGATAAAGATACGGGGGACATTCGCATTGATGGCGAAACATACCAGGGTACTCCGGGATTATATAGTTTGATTTTCTACAAGAATCCGAAATACCAGAGACAAGACTTGGTGGCATACAAGCAAATTTTGATGAGTACAGGTGCCCATTTAGATGCGAAAGGTAGGCTGAATCCTTCCCAAATAGCCAAATACGAGAATATAATTCGACCAATGTTCAAAGACCCAAGTCAATCGAAAATGGGCGGCGGCAGTATCCCAGATCAATTGACATATAATACGAAGCCTGTAGAATACGTATACTGGGACGACGTCAATGAGCTAGTTGACAGATATAGGCTACTCGTCGCAGCTAAGAATGCTGGCAGCACCTCTACCGACAACGAGATCGTGGCCATCATCAATGAGCTGAGAGAGGCTGTATACATTCGATAAATACAGATTTTTTCTTTCCTTTTCAGTTAGAGTCTTTTCACAATATCTATCAGATGTAGTTCAATGTCCAGCGTGGCTTGTGCCGGGGAAGTAGTTGTTTTCTGTTAGATATTACAAATAAGTCACATTTTTCATTTTTCAATTTTCATGGAGAATGTTCCCCCTTTCAACATGAATACCTCCCAAGAGGTTATCTTGAACGATAGAAAATAGCGACTAAAGTTTGTCTTTCAGTCGCAGATGATTCCACAAAAGATTTTATGAATTTCCTATTCATATTTTCGAACTAAAATCAAAATGCTCATGACAGGTCTATGTCAAAAAATAATTTTCAAAGTGTCACCGCAGAAGAAATGTTTCTCTCATATCCATCCCTGATGTGTATGCTTCTGAAGAGCCTGTTTTATTTCAATCCTATATCAATCCTCCTGAAGAGCTTGGCAAAGCGAAATAGATTTTTTGTCGACCAAAATGTATTGGGGATTAAATGCAAGGGAAGCGAACCTTGCTTCAATGAAATGAACGATTTCTGTGAGTGATATTTTTTTTTAATAACATTCTCCTTATCTAATTTATTTAATGATTTGTTCAAGGAAAACTAGAAAGAATTAAAAAAGTCAGCTATCTGAATGAAAATGCAAATTTTCACTTTCAGATTTTTTCTTTCCTTTTCAGTTAGAGTCTTTTCACAATATCTATCAGATGTAGTTCAATGTCCAGCGTGGCTTGTGCCGGGGAAGTAGTTGTTTTCTGTTAGATATTACAAATAAGTCACATTTTTCATTTTTCAATTTTCATGGAGAATGTTCCCCCTTTCAACAAGTGTCGATGTTTCGCACCCCACAGTTCCATCATGAGCATCAACAAGTTCGGTCAAAGTTCCTCAGCTCGCCGCGCTCAGCAGCAGCCTTATCATTTCCCCGGTGTCATACTCAACTACACGGCAAACGGGGACATTGACGCTGAACATGTGAAAATATGTAATGTCGAAACGCCAACTACTCCGAATGATGTTGTCAACAAAAACTACGTTGATGACGTCATAGTGAAGCTCAGAGCAGAATTGGATGCGCAGAAACACGCTCACGAGGCCTTGGACATTCGAGTTATGAAATTCATGACACTTTCGTTGAAAAAACACGATACTTTGAAAAAGCAGATTGAAGAAATGTCGAGAACGCCAACGATTCTGGACTTAAGTACAGAGTATAACAATGGAGCTGCGCATTAGCATTGCGCAGTCGTTTGGGAGAAATGGAGTCGTCCGCAGCCAAAAAGCAATTGGTCGATGAGCTCCATGCTCCGGCCAGAAAGAGATTTCCCCGCAGACGTACCATCATCAAAGGAATCGACGATCTGTGGCAGATGGACTTGGCTGACCTTCAAAAATACTCGAAAGTCAATGAGAACTACAATTATATTCTCGTGGTGATTGACACCTTCTCGAAATACCTATGGGTGCGGCCTTTGAAGACCAAAGGTGGTAGAGACGTCACCGAAGCGATGGGGGACATATTATCGAAAGCGAACAGAAGTCCTACGTTCCTACAATCTGATTTGGGTACTGAATTCTACAACGCCAGCTTCCAGGCCCTCATGAAAAAGTACAACATCAAACACTACAGCACGTACACGAAGATCAAAGCAGCTATTGCGGAAAGAATGATACGCACACTAAAAGAAAAACTCTTCAAATATTTCAGTTTGAACGGCACCTACAAGTGGCTGGACATTTTACCGGACATTGCTAAAAATTACAATCAGCGCAAACATCGGACGATCGGCATGAAACCCTGTGACGTCACCAAAGACAATGAAGACAAAGTGTACAAGTATGCGTATGATTATGTGGGACGAGCTGGCCGAAAAAAGTTCAAAATTGGAGACTTTGTGCGAATTAGCAAGGCCAAACATGTGTTCGAGAAGGGGTATACGCCCAATTGGACGACTGAAGTTTTTAAAGTCGTCAAAGTGAAAATCACCCAACCAATCACGTACTTGCTGGAGGACTTGGAGGGGCGACCAATCAGCGGCGCTTTCTACGAACAGGAATTGCAAAAGACGAAGAAACCCGACGTCTATCTCGTGGAAAAAATCATTAGACGAAAAGGCCGAAAAGTCCTGGTGAAATGGTTGGGTTTCGACAGTACTCACAATTCCTGGATAGATTCGACAAATCGCTTGTAATTCAATGGAAAATAGGCACATTGGAGCATAAAATTGGGGGCCTTTCGTCTCTCTCTCCCTCTCTCTCCGACCGACTGCGAAATATTTCAAACCGTTCAGCGGCACGATGAGTCAGTCTATCATCATGCTTGGTGGAGTGCAGTTCGAGTCTAACGATCCTACGTCCGATTACGAGTCGATGTCTTCGTCCCTAGTGTCTATCGAGGAGGATTCTTCGGAGTCATCGTCATCATCAAGAGAGTGGGCAGAACGTGTTGCCGATTTGGACCGTGTTTGTGACATGTACAAAGACGCCATCAAGAAGGAACGATTTTACGTGTGCAGCGCCACCTACGAGTTCCGAAACACATCAATTTTGTCTGTGCAATGTGGAATAAGTGTTGCTCGAAGTTTCGTGCCTGCAGTGAGACTTGTGTGCACAATCCCGCACACCATCTCCTTCAGTCTGTCATTCAGCATGTTCGAGTGGGCCATTTTCGTGGGAGCCATTAATCGGCTTTACAATAACCGAGCTGATCCGAATGCGACCGACAACAAGACCGCTCAAATCAAACTCGATTGGGATGATGTCATGGACTTGGAATTACACACTTATGGAAATAGTGCAACAGTGCGAGTTTCCAAAGAGGACACCTACTTCTACTTGACGGAGCTCGAAATCCAGGAAATCTTGCATTTGGATGCCACAGTGTTGGCGGGAAGATTTGAATATTTATTGAATATAAACTTGTCAATATTACCATGATATATTAGCTAGTGCCAGAGTTCTTGCTAGAAACAATGATTTGACATTTGACGAGGCTATAAATTTGTGTACTATATCGTCCAAAGATGATAAACATCTATGTTTTCGTGAATGCCTATATTATTTGCCTGACAAAGTACTGTTTGATTATGAATCGAAATAAATGTATTTATGGAACAGAAGTAGCATTTTTATTTCAGTATGCATAGAGATATGCAGCAGTACGAAGCAAGACTCGAGACGTTCCGAGGCTGGACTTCGTTATTTTCGCCGAGTGCGTTGGCCAGAGCTGGTTTCACGTACACCGGCTTGAATGACGTTGTCTTGTGTCGTGTGTGTGGTGTCGAAGGCTTCCAATGGCAGCCTGATGACGATCCAATGGCTGACCATCACGAATGGAGTCCAAATTGTGACTTTGTTCGAAATTACCGCCACAACAATCAGACATCAGTGGTGGTAGAACCGCCAGATGGCGCTGATATACCTCCAGAACCAAGGCCGGCGACGGATGACACTTCACCGACAGTTGGCGCTGACATCGCAGTGCGACAAGTGACAGATGACACTTCATCGACAGTTGGCGCTGACATCGCAGTGAGACAAGTGACAGATGACAATTCATCGACAGTTGGCGCTGAAATCACAGAGCGACGAGTGACAGATGACAGCAAGCCCATAGATGATGGCAGTGCAGACTCACCACAGAACACTATAATGACGTGTTGTGTTTGTCTTGTGAATGAGCGTTCTGTGTTGTTTCTACCTTGTAGACACTTGGTGTGTTGTTCACGATGTGCCGGTCTGTGCGACACATGCATAGTATGTAGAGCGCCAATTTGGAATTTATTGAAAATATATTTATCTCAGTTAATTTTTGTTTTATTTTCTCTTTTTGAGCGAAAGAAGTGCTCATTTTTAGGCTCAAAAAACGATGCTCTTTTTGAGCGAAAAAAAGTGCTAATTTTTAGACTCAAAAACGATGCTCTTTTTGAGTGAAAAAACTCGCACCAAAATTGACATGGTGGCAGTGCGTTTTTTCGGTGGCTGAGTGGCTGAGTGAAAATTTCAGTCACTGAATTCAGTGACTGAAATTTCACTGAAATTCACTGAATTTTCAGCCCCCATAAGAAAAGCATGGGAAATTTCAGTTGAGTGAAATTTTTCAGTCGCTGAGTCTCACTGAGTTCAGTGACTGAACTTTGACTGAATTTCACTGAACTTCTTACTCAGTTCAACCACCAAGTCAAATTTGGAGTCTCTTTTTGATCGAAAAAAGTGCTGTTTTTTGACTCAAAAATGAGTACAAAGTATTTTTTTTTTTAATGTGGAGGTGAAACGAAATAATATTCAAACATGGATTACATGCTGATTTATTCAAACATTAATATATACATTTGATTATATGATATATGATGTGTGGGAACAAACAAGAGCACAATTTCCGCATTTTCATTTGACATTTTATCGAGATTTTGTGCGTTGAATCAGTCATCGAGTTCCGAATCATCATCTCCTAAGCCAATGAAGCGTTTGTATGCGAGATGCGCATAGTTAAATATCCAATTGACTGTAATGGCCCCACGGCAGAGTGTCATGGGAGCCCTGGAGGAGACAGCGCTTGTCGTCGTGGGGGTTGAGAGCGATCTTTGTTTGCTCCACACTAAAAACGTTGTGCGCAAAGGAGCGAATACAGCGTTGAGATGTGACTTTCTCACGCTGATTTTCCAAACATTCTACATAGTCGTCGAATGTGATTTTATTTTGGACAACACTGTATTTCACTCCTTTGGATTTTTTGACGCATGTTCCACCCTGTATCTTATAGGTGTACAGCTTTGAACGGAGTCCCACGAAATCTGTCATAATTCGGCCATTCGCTTCGTCTTTCATCAAGCCGGGGACTTTTTTGTTGGCAAGGGGAATCCCATACGGGTTGTCGATGGGGTAATCGCTTGTATCGAATTTTTCCAGGTTCGACTTTAATAAATTTCGATAAATGTCATCGGATTTGATCTCGTAAATCAGCGAATCAGTATCCGTATACATCAACTTGCACTGATCGCTCGTGTATTTTTCCATCATGAAACCGTGGTGGAAATCATACACGCACACCTTGGAAATGTCAAGTATCGCCATTCCGATGTACACGGGCTTATTGAACAACAGATCCGTCTTTGCCATCTCGATAGCGACGAGGTCCTCATCGAAAATGGTGCGATTCTTGAAATTCGGGCTGGAAATTAAATTTTTCGCGCCATATCGCCCCTCCCATTTTGAGACCATTTTCACTACACGATGTTTTCGTATGTTCTGCATCGTTTTCCCGAATACTGCGTTATTGGCTAATTTGTAGTTATTTTTGCAGAAAGTGGTTTTTGCTTCTGCGCGCAATTTCGTATTTAATTCAATGTACGGTTTGAGCCAGGCTGATTGGTCGAATTGCAGAACTCTGTGAATTTTTCTAAGTACAAGTCCGTGCGTCAGTGCTTGTTTCAACACCCTGTAGTGTACAACATAGTTTTCCTTATTGTACAGGGTGGTCATTAATTTGGGTAATTTTGAGCCTGGCGGAGTACGGTGTTCGGCGCATAATGGAAAATCTTTGTGTTTGTCATGCAAGTGTTCGGGGTACTCCAAATCGACTTCGAGAATATAGCCAATCGGCGAAGTGTCTGACACCTCGAGCACATTCAAATCGGCAACATTCTCGAGTCATTTGAATCCCCCATACGGAAGATATTCCATCATGGCCCACCCATATAAATTATTTACATCGAGATATAGCAAATAAGTGGAGGGCTGAGTGACGTCATACCTGTCACCCATGTATTTATTATTTGCCGTGGAGCGCCTGTTGCAGCACTGACTGATGCCTCCGCGAATTCCTCGCTCGATGAACATGAGCATGTCGACGTCCTTCAAAATCTGCAACTTGCACTGGGTGTACTTCAACATGCACGACCACGTATAGCCGGGTAGGGTGTAATGCCACGCGGGGTCCAGGCCATATGTCACGTGACCGATATTTCGAAAATTCTCGAAAATATCGGCCAAGAGCAATATGTCTGTTTTCATGTACAAGTCGGAGTACTCGCCCAGTGTTTTTAAGTTGAACGTTTGCCACACGTTCTGCGCATGTTCGTATTCTGCCTTGCTAATGTGACAATCGTTCAACTTGTCGTAGAAATGATGGAGCGCCGGCAAACATTCAACTTCCAACTTTTCCATCGAATCGATGAAATCGTATGGGAATACGCCCTTTCGAGTGAGTAATTCGTACTGCGAGGCTGTCAGATGTGCAAATTTGCGTTTGGATATTTTCAAATCGTGCACTGTCAAAGTCTGAACCAAATGGTCCAAACTCATGCCCATAAAACGGAACGAATCGATGAATCTGAACTTGATGTCTGTATTGTCGTCATACTGGGTGAAAGATATGTATTTCTCTTTGTTGACAGGCAACAAGCTGACTCGCCCCCTCTTTGCTATATCTCGAATAATAAAATGGCTGTCGTATCCGGATAAATTATGGAAAACGATCGGCACCACAAAAGACTTTTTGTATAACAGGTTGCATTGCGCATGCGTATATCCGCGAAAGGCACCCGTGTAGTGATTATGGTCACGGACAACTTTGTCGTCAGTTTTCCAAGGTTTTTCGCAGATGTGGCAACATGGCGCGTTCACCTCATCAGGTGATGCGGTCATGGGAACAATGTCCAAAGTTTTGGCTTGCACAATTTTGGCTATGGTCCCCATTCTTTCCGCAAACCAATCCATCGAATCGAGACCTCGATAGCTATCGTAAAATGACAAAGTGTCGTCATATGCACACTTGAAATAAAATCCGGCACTGAACGGAATATGTTTTTGGTACTTTTCCGTTTGAGAATTGCATCCGGCGCCGGCGGCATCTTTGAACGGTTCCAAAATCGACTCGAAATCCGCATATATTACGAAGGGCACTCTTTCTTTATGTACAAAGTCGCGAAATTCTACATGATCGTAGTGGGGGAAAGAAATTTTACATGTGTTTTGTTTTTGACAATCAACAGTATGACTGTTCAATTTTTCCTCTGTCGCAAATGATTTTTTTGTGAACATGATTATTGAGTTGTGCACTAAGTAGGCGAGATAAATCCTTTATCCAAACATAATGGAATTTTATGTCTGAATCGTCAGTGTCATCGTCGATCAGTGGCGGTGCCTCGTAATCATTTAATTTCGGGTGATATTCATTTTGAATGAGGAGAAGATTGACATGTTTGTCTAATTTTTGTTTCGTGAGTCGACTTGGAACAGTCACGAAAAATGCCTCCTTGTCCGGCTTCGGCTGAATTAACTCCAAAGTGTACACATTGACGGAAATGTTATTTAATTGTTCAAATTTGGTGATTTGTTTAAATTTCATGGGAAAGTCGATTCCGTCCAAATTCAATGCCTTTGAGTAATGCGGATATGACGATGTTCTATCAGTATTTTTACCAGATTGAACAGTATACAGGGCGGAGACGATTGCCCAAGCGAAACATGCATCATCATCATTTTTGATGTTGATGCAAGCTCGTTTTTTGGCAATAGATTTCGGCAACTCGATGAAAGACGAACCGTTACCGATGCCGGATTTGTTGATATTTATTTCCAAACTAACGATTTTCTCGAGACTCCATCCGCTCTCTTTGTCCGCAAATTCAGAAAGTTTGTTTTGAATTTGATCGATGACATTTTCCAAGAACCACTCTTTCAAAGTTGTACCCCTATCGATCACAGCGTTTTTAGTGTTGAAATACTTGAAGTCGATTTTTTGTTCTTGATTCAAAGAGTTTTTCACGAATTTCCCACAAAATGTCGAATTGACTTTAATGAGTGAATGTTTTTTCAATAAATTTTGAATTCTGTTTTTGAATAGAGAGAATGCGTCCCCGAAAAATTGTCCAATTTCTTTATGTTTTAAATTTATAATTATACCTGTGCGCAGACGCGAAGAAAATGCCGATTTCAAGTCCTCCCACTTTACTCGAGATGTCAATTTTGATTTGAGCCCCTCCCCCACGACGACTGGCTGTTGGCCTGAATTTTTGATTGAATTTCGGATAATTTTTAAGTGACCACATAAAGTTTGCAATTTTCTCAGAGAGCCTATGCCTTCCACCGCTGCGATCGCTCTATTAATAAGGCGGGCGGTGCGCTGGCATTGGGCCAACCAATGTTTGCACTCTTCATCGGAACAGCCCTTTTTGAGGATTTTTACCGCCTTAAGCAACTTTGCCGCCATCTCCACACTTTGTACAACAATGGCGTCAGATGACATGATTCAACACAAAATTTCAAGAAAATGTCAAATGAAAATACAAGAAACTTACTCTCTCTGTTTCCAACGGCTGCGACGTCTTCAGGCCTTGGCGATCTCAAACAGCTGCTGCGGATGAGCTCGATTGGCAATTTTCTTTTCACCCCTGTATATTAGCACGTGCTGGGCCTCGGTCAATTTGTCGAGGTTCGCTTTCAATGCTCCAGTCACTCGATTCGGAAGGAATACTACGCAGTCCTCTAACTCCACAAGGATTGACTCCCCAAACTTTGTAGTTTTGGTTTGAGCGTCGAGGATCAATTTGGGTTCGTCCTTCGGCAGCTCTTGTAGTTTGTGCAGGTCCTTCCTGCAAGCCAAGGAGACCTTGTTAATTTCGTCGAGATGAGACATCTGTGAAAAACATGCACGTTTCAAAATAATGAAGATTTTTTTTTTTGATACACGCTGTATAACTCTCTCAAAACATTATTGTGATTCACCCTGTATGAGAAATATGACAAAAAATCACTGTTTGAGAAAAAATATGACGATTTATGAGACACTCTGTATGAGAGAAATGTGACAAAAATATTCAACGTACACTGTATGAGAAAAATATGACGATTTATGAGACACTCTGTATGAGAGAAATATAACAAAAATATTCAATGTTCACTGTATGAGAAAAATATGACGATTTATGAGACACTCTGTACGAGAAATGTGACAAAAATATTCATTGTACATTGTATGAGAAAAATATGACGCTTTATGAGACACTCTGTATGAGAAATGTGACAAAAATATTCAATCTACACTGTATGAGAAAAATATGACGATTTATGAGACATTCTGTACGAGAAATGTGACAAAAATATTCAATGTATACTGTATGAGAAAAATATGACGATTTATGAGACACTCTGTATGAGATAAATGAACTTTATAACAACTGAATCGAATGGCATAGACACTTGAAACACTCGCGAAAACATATGTGAAATCTACTAACCTTTTGCAAATCACGAATGAATGACACTCACAATAAAACTGTATGGAGAGCGAGAGGCAGATGAGCAGCACAAAACACTTGTTGTTGCTTCGGAGGCAGGCTATCAAATGTCGTCGGCGCGCGCTGTGAACGTATGTATAAACTCTCTGTGTCATGTGACCCACGCCGATGGACACGTGACCCACGCCGATGGTCACGTGACCCCACGCCGATGGTCACGTGACCCACGCTGTCTGCCCACGCTGAATATGCTGGGGGGAAACCCAAACTACGCAGTAATAAAATGCTGAGTGGACATTTCTCGGAATTTCAACTTGGGTAAACAACCACCGGATGTGGTTGTTTACTTAAGCTGTGGAGCGATAAACAAGTCCAAGACCAAATCATGTCTCGATTTCGCTGAGTCATCATTTCCTAGAATCACACACGCCGCTCGCCAGTAAACACCAGATGTTCATTCATGGTGACGTCACACACGATTCTCGGAATTCCAACTCAAGTCTGGACATGTTGCTGCCTGTTCTAAGTCGAGAGAGATGCTTCGACGGCGGCCAGCGGCGGCCATTGCTATCGTAGGCGTGGGGCTCTCGACGGCCATTTTTTCGACACAACGAATCACATGAGGTCGTTTTGATCTCCCCGCCCGCCCGCCCCCCGCCCTCCGCTCTTTACATCTATCATGTACCGCAGGGGGGCGTTGCTTCGACGGCCATTTTTTTCGACACAACGAATCACATGAGGTCGTTTTTTCTTCTCCCACACACCCAATTGCTCTCTACGCCTATCATGTACCTGCAATTTTTCTCTCTCTCAACCCCCACACGCTACACCCTACACCGCCATGTTTATTGCGACAGCCGCCAATCGGCTTTTTTTTCCCATTATCAAAGCTACGAGTTTTAAATCGACATTAGTATGGAACCGTCATGGCTCACTGGTAGCGCCCTCGGCTGCCATGCCAATAGGCGTGGGTTCAAGCCCCACTCGGGGACAAAAAATTTTTTATTTTTTTTTTCTTCCGCAACCCTCCCCCCACCTTCTTCGGCGTTGGGGGGTTGCTGAAGAACTTCGCCGAAGAACCAAAATGGCGGAGATCTCGATGGCCAGATGCCATCGAGAGCGAAAATTCAAATTAATGAGGCGAAACCGGCTTTGTCATACTACTAACCCCTCTCGTCTGCTTATGGCGATTTCACATTTGTCGGCATTTTCTTCCGCATCTATTCGAGTCACGAGTCTCACGAGTAAATCGCCCATTACACTCAAATAAATAAGAATGTTTAAAAGTCATATTATTCCAAGTAATGCGAGTAAAAGAATCTCCAAAACATTAGAAAACTTGACATTTATTGACAAATCAGAAGTTGTTATTATTCCTGTCAAAACTGAACAAAATCATCGCCATTATACAGGGTCAAAATCAAATGTGATCGTTTGGGAGATCTGCACTAGTTGCAACTTTTGACCTTCGATACCTAAAAAACTCTCAATTTTAAGTCTTGGGCCAATGGAGGCTTTTCATCAGAAGGGTATAAAAAACATATCCAAATTTCAGCCAATTCGACAGGGATTCATTTCCTATTTGATTTGTGCGGGATCATTTCAAAATATAAAAAAAAGTTTGGTTGCCAGTAACAAGTGATACATAGTTGTATTCAGATTGTCATATGAGGACAAAAAAAAGTGAAAATATACCGGGTGACTCATTAAAAAATCGAAAATTTATATCACTTCCGGTGTGACCAGAAGTTGCATGAAGCTGAATCACTTGTCATACAATGAAGTTTTATGTGTAATACAAAACCTTCAAATTCCATTGCAATATCTGCAAAACCCAAAAAGTTATAGGTCCACTATCCGTGGACATCCGGTACATTATTATTTCAGATAAACTTATATACCCACCACCTAGTTCAAACGTGAGTATCGTTATATAGTATCGAATAGCTTGTATAAGAAGTATATAGGTGATCAATATTCTCACTAATGTTGCAGGGTAGTTTCTGTATGAACCGTTATGTTGTATGGGAATACCAGAAAGTGAGTATTTCATGTAGCTTTAAAATTAGATATTTGCATTCTCAAGTACGCGCCTAGATGTTTGTGAGTTTTCTAAGGAACCTATTTTCTATAGTATGCCCACAAATTATCTTATATTAAGTAATTTACAGACTCTATAATTCGGTATCTTGGCCCGAAAGAATTTGTATAACAATACTAAAATCTGAACTAGGTGGTGGGTATACACCTTCATCTGAAATAATAATATACCGGGTGTTTACAGAAAGTGGCCCGCCCCTGTAACTTTTTTGGTTCTGCAGACATTGAAATGACATTTGGTGGATCTGTATGAGACGTGAAACTGCATTTTTTGACAAGTGATTCGGTGTTACCCATTATATTTTCACTTTCCTCGTATCCATAGGACATTCTGAATACAACCATGTATAACTTGTTACTTTTTTTAACTGAAAATTTTTCTTATTTTGAAATTAAATTTTTAATTTAGAGGGTCATGGATATGTTCAGCTTAACGTAAATGTACCTGACACCCTAAGGGTCAGATAAATTCGGTATCCCCTATATAAAAATGAGACGTAAAACATTCAGGCAACTCGTCTCAGGAATGACTTGTTAATATAACGAATTTACTTTGTATTGAACAGAATACTCTAAAACTGAAGGAATTTGGAATATAAGTTTTTTTTCAAATTTGCCTTATTATTTATTCGAGATGAATAAGTGTGAGTTCATAGCGAATACAATGCCATGTCACGAACAAAATAACTTCCTCTTGTATTAATCAATTTTGGACTCCCAATTTTGCATACCACTGCATACTTTGAAATATCAATTTTCTTCTGGCCCCCTTATAATTTAAATCACTCTTTTCCATCGCTTTTACCAAGTATGAATTTTCAGGATCAATAATTTATTTAACCTGTCCTGGAGTGTATTTGCCATCGTATACAGGGTGTCCCACGACGAATAAGACAAGGAATATCTCGGAACTCGAGAGTAGTAGAGAATTGTAATTTTATAGTTTTAAATTAAATCAATCGGTGCAGCTTTTTTGATAAAACGATTCCAATAAACTATCACACTTGTGGTCTAAAACGATCAATTTAAGAATTACAAGTACTTCAATATCCTTTGTCACACGAAGTTTTTTTAATAAAATATGAAAGAATTATAATTTTGCTTTGTTTTAATCATCACAAAAAATATGAGACTGTCCAAATATACATGGTGACCCTAAACTTGAATATTTTGACAATTGCTCGTTTCAGCCGTTAGGCTTAGGGGCAGTGACAGGTATTGGTACTTTTACGTTATTAATTTTAGTCCTAAAGTATTGGGAAGAATACAACTTTTACGGGTTCTAGTTGAAATGTATCTGCTGTGTAAAATTAAATTTTCAAATCATAACGAGGGAAGGGAAAAATATAAAAAATGGAGGATTTGTAACGACCTCAAACTGTATTTTTTGACAATTAACTCCGGTCTGACGGGAAGTGATATAAACTTGAATGTGTCACGTAGTCCCAATCCCAATCGAGCTTGATTCGGGCGGTCTTGTCGGTCACATTCGGATTAGCTCGGTTCGTGTAGAGTCGATTAATGGCTCCCACAAAAATGACCCACTCGAACATGCTGAATGACAGGCTGAAGGAGATGGTGTGTGGGATTGTGCACACAAGTCTCACTGCAGGCACGAAACTTCGAGCAAAAACTTATTCCACATTGCACAGACAAAATTTGTGTGTTTTGGAACTCGTAGGTGGCGCTGCACACGTAAAATCGTTCCTACTTGATGGCGTCTTTGTACAAGTCACAAACACGGCCCAAATCAGCAACACGTTCTGCCCACTCTGCTGATGCCGATGATGATGATGAAGAATCGGCAGACACCAGTGACGAAGACATCGATTTTCGAATGAAAAAATAAAACAAAAATTAGCTAAGATACATATATTTTCAATAAATTTCAAATTGGTGCTCTACATACTACGCATGTGTCGCACAGAGCGGCACGTCGTAAACAGCACACCAAGTGTCTACAAGGTAGAAACAACACAGAGCTCTCATTCATAAGACAAAAAAGACACGTCATTATAGTGTTCTGTGGTGAGTCTGCACTGCCATCATCTATGGGCTTACTGTCATCCATGGGCTTGCCGTCATCTGTCACTCGTCGCACTGGGATATCAGCGCCAACTGTCCGCGGAGTGTCATCTGCCACCAACCTTCGTTCTGGAGGTATATCAACGCCATCTGTCGATTCTACCGCCACCACTGATGTCTGATAATTGTTGTTGCTGTGACGATGATTAGAACAAATTTACAATTTGGACTCCATTCGTGATGGTCAGCCATTGGATCGTCATTCGGCTGCCATTGAAATCCTTTAACACCACTCACATTACACAAAATAACATCATACAAGCCGATGTACGTGAAACCAGCTCTGGCCAACGCACTCGGCGAAAATGACGAAGTCCAGCCTCATATAAAATGGACATTCTCGGAAACATACATGTTTATCATCTTTGTACTATATAGTACACAAATTTATAGCCTCGTCAAATGTCAAGATTTTTGGCACTAGCTAATATATCATGATAATATTGGCATAAGTTCATATTTAATAAATATTCAAATCTTCCCGCCAACACTGTGGCATCCAAATGCAAGATTTCCTGATTTTCCTTCTTTGGAAACTCGCACTGTGGCACCCTCTCCATACGTGTGTAATTCAAAGTTCATGACATCGTCCCAATCGAGCTTGATTCGGGTGGTCTTGTCGGTCACATTCGGATCAGCTCGGTTCATGTAGAGTTGATTAATGGCTCCCACAAAAATGGCCCACTCGAACATGCTGAATGACAGGTTGAAGGAGATGGTGTGTGGGATTGTGCACACAAGTCTTACTGCAGGCACGAAACTTCGAGGAAAACTTATTTCACATTGCACAGACAAAATTTGTGTGTTTCGGAACTCGTAGGTGACGCTGCACACGTAAAATCGTTCCTTCTTGATGGCGTCTTCGTACAAGTCACAAACACGGTCCAAATCAGCAACATGTTCTGCCCACTCTGCTGATGCTGATGATGATAAAGAAGAATCGGCAGACACCAGTGACGAAGACATCGACTCGTAGTCGGACGTCGCTGGATCATCAGACTCGAAGTGCACTCCACCAAGCATGATGATGGACTGACTCATCGAGCCGCTGGTTCACGATTTGAAGTATTTTACAGTCAGCCCCAGAGAGGGGTAGCTGCCTGAAAGGCCCCCAATTTAATGTAAAAATGTGTCAATTTTCCATTGGATTACAAGCGATTTGTCGCATTTACCCAGCTGTTGTATTTGCTGCTGAAACCGAGCCATTTCACCAAGACTTTTCGACCCTAATGTCTAATGATTTTCTCCACTAGATAGACATCAGGATTTTTTGTTTTTTGTAATTCCTGTTCGTAGAAAGCGCCTTTGATTGGTTGCCCTTCCAAATCCTCCAACAAGTACGTGATTGGTTGGGTGATTTTCACTTTGACGACTTTGAAAAGTTCCGTCATCCAATTGGGTGTATACCCCTCCTTGAACACATGTTTGGCCTTGCTAATTCTAACTTTTTTCGGCCAGCACGTCCCGCATAATCATACGCAAACTTGAACACCTTTTCTTCATTGTTTTTGGGGACGTCACACGGTTTCATGCCGATCGTCCGATGTTTGCGCTGATTGCAATTTTCGGCAATGTCCGTGTACGTGTTGTAGTGTTTGATGTTGTACTTTTTTATGAGGGCCTGGAAACTGGCGTTGTAGAATTCAGTACCCAAATCGGATTTTGGGAACGTAGGACTCCTGTTCGATTTGGATAATATGTCCCCCATGGCTTCGGTGACATCTCGACCACCTTTGGTCTTCAAAGGCCGCACCCATAGGTATTTTGAGAAGGTGTCAATCACCACGAGAATCTAATTGTGGTTTTTATTGACTTTAGAGTATTTTTGAAGGTTGTCCAAGTCCATCTGCCACATATCGTCGATTCCTTCGATGATAGTACGTTTGCGGGGAAATCTCCTTCTGGCCGGAGCATGGAGCTCATCTGCCAATTGTTTTTTGGCTGCGGACGACGCCATTTCTCCCAAACGACTGCGCAATGCTAATGGGCAGCTCCATTGTTATACTCTGAACTGAGTCGTTGGCGTTCTTGACATTCCTTCAATCTGCCTTTTCAAAGTCTCGTGGTTTTTCAACGAAAGTATCATGAATTCCATAACTCGAATGTCCAAGGCTTCGTGAGCGTGTTTCAGCCCATCCAGTTCAGCTCTGAGCTTCACTATGACGTCATCAACGTAGTTTTTGTTGACAACATCATTCGGATTAGTTGGACTTTTGACATTTATATTTTCGCATGTTCAGCGTCAATGTCTCCGTTTGCCGTATAGTTGAGTATGACACCAAGGAAATGATAAGGCTGCTGCAGAGCGCGGCAAGCTGAGAAACTTTGATCGAACTTGTTGATGCTCATGATGGAACTGTGGGGTGTGAAACGTTGACGCTTGTATTCATCGAATATAGCCTGCTTCTTTCAGCTCATTGATGATGGCCATGATCTCGTTGTCGGTAGAGGTGCTGCCAGCATCTTTGGCTGCGACGAGTAGCCTATATCTGTCAACTAGCTCATTGACGTCATCCCAGTACACGTATTCTACAGGCTTCGTATTATATGTCGATTGATCTGGGACACATCAAAGTCTTTGGCTATGATCAAACATCCGAATTTTTCCTTCCAACAGGTGGCGCACATGCGACGAAATTCATCGAAGGTGTAATCTGGGGAGACGTGCTCGTCGAAGGCGTGCTTCAGATTCACATCATCTTGCCGAAATAGCATTATAATGTTACAATTGTCCCTGATCAACTGTTTGGGTATTTTCGAGTAGGTTTGATATAAATATGCAAGGTCCACGAATTTGTGGCGTCCCATGGCATAATACTCTCTAATTTTGTCTTGTTTTTCGTACGATACATCGTCGAATATGAAAATTGAGTGCTCCTTTGCCATTGACGGCTCGTCATTGTCCTTGTATGGAAAGTCTACTCCATTGACTTGTTTCAGCACATCGTGCAACAGCTGATATTTCGGTTGGTACAGCGATTTCGAATATACATTCTTGAAGCGTGCTCCGTTTGGGCTGAATAACGAACTCAGTACAGCGTTGGTCTTGCCACATCCGCTTGGGCCACAAAATATCGCTCGGAATGAATTCGGTAGCAGGAGACCGTGTTTGCGTATTACACCATTGAAGCCGTTTCCACCAACGAAATCCAAATTGACTATTTCCAGAGCCGGCTCTTGTTGCACCACTTTCATTTTTTAGTTATGCGTGTGACCACGCCCACATGTGGCGTTCGACTGACAGTTTGAGTGCTTGAACGCAGCTATGTAAGTACGAGCGCAACGCAAATCGCGTCATTGTCATGCTAACGTCGAACTACATCTACCCCGATACCAATACTGCGGACCTGGTACAAAATTGCAGAAGAGGTTGGCATGTGGGGACGCTGGTGTGAACCCCCTAGACGCTTCTTGCAGATTTCACGAAATCGCATACTCGCAAAGCAACTCTCTGGACGACAGACACAAGGCTGACTTGGTGCTGGAAAATCGAGCTTGGGAACGTGTCAAGTCCAAAGACGCGAAAGTAGGCGAGAAAGCTGCAGCTTGGCTAGTCACCACAACTATGAAGGCAAAGCGTAATTTGGGCATGGGCATGAATGCTTCTGGTGCAAAACGGCCAAGGAAAAAGAGGTCGTTCAAGAAGAATGTGGTCTCGAAAATCGACAATCATCTGCGGAAGACACTGAAACCTGACCGACTGAAAGATATGAGTGCAAAGGCTCTGCGAAGATCGTCGTTCGTAGCACTGCGTCAGCCCGAGCCCAAGTCAAAGGATTGGGTGGTCGCAAAAACATCAAAATGCCTCGAATAATACCTTTTGGAGCAAAGAGTGGAGGTTTGCTGCCTTTGCTTCGATACTGCGATGGAGAACATCGGAAAGCAGGGATATGGCTTGTTTATGCACAAAACAAGTCGCGGAGGCTCTGGTCTTTTCCTCAAGAAGTTTGCAAAAAACTCCCAGTGAAGCTGCCCAATAGCAAGCGACCTTTTTACGATGTGGACTTGGTCAAGTATGCCAAATGCCTGAAAATTCCTAACTTCACTGGAGTTTTCATGCGCGACAATCTACCTCATTCTACGCCCGTGTATAAAGAGTGCGCCATTGTCAATCTGGATAAACTCGATAAAAAATCGTGGAAAGCATTGGGTAGCTTACGTGAAAAGTGGAATTCGTGTGAAATACTGTTGAGATGCAATGATTATAAACATTGTGTACGTTGAAATATATTTTACATGTCAATGTCAGTATAAAAAAAATAGTATTGATGGCTCGAAATACTTCTTTTTGTTGAAAGATGACTACTCCCACTACAAAACAGTATTTTATCAAAAGTAAGAATGAAGTTATTGAAAAACTGAAAATTTTCTTATCGTCTGTTGAAAATGACACTGGCCATAAAGTTAAAACAATCAGAACTGACAATGGGACAGAAGTTGTTAATTTCGAGGTCAGAAAGCTACTTGAGAGCCATGGAATCCGTCATCATAAAACTGTTCCTTTCACTCCCGAACAAAATGGCAAAAGTCGAAAGAGATTTTCGTACAATCGTGGAGTTAGCAAGAACCATGCTCAGAGCAAAGAATATGAGCAACATATTTTGGGCCGAAGCAGTTAACACCGCTGTATATGTTTTGAATCGAAGTGGAAACAGTTCAGTTAAAGGAAAAAGTCCATTTGACTTATGGTATGGTCGAGAGGCTGACATCAGTTATCTTCAAATTTTCGGCACTGAAGTTTTCGTACATATACCCTAACAGAAACGACAAAAATGGGATTCGAAAAGTGAAAAAGGAATATTTGTTGGATATGAAGAAAATAGTAAAGAGATTTTTCATCCATCCCAGAATGAGTTGTAAATTTCCAGTCCAGATGAAGCAGAAGAACAAAACGTGAATGAGACCGATAAAGAAACACAAGCCAAATTTGAAATTGAGCCAGAACCATATCAACTTCGAATCAATGTACTATGAAATCAACGGCAAGGAGGACTTTGTTCGTTTGCCGGGTATAGTGAGCACCCTGCGAGGTTATACTTGTTACGCAGACGCCGATTCTAGACACTTGGCCACTGCCGGATGGACGTATCCAGGTGAGGCAATGCGCAACGCCAACAACGGCTCGTTCGCCATGTAGATTCCGCTCAAGCATCTGTTTGGCATATTCCACGACTACAGATATGCCACAATCGGACGACAATGCATTCGTTTGGTGAGAAGCAGAACTATCTGCACTCACGCCTGGTTCCACCAAAGAAATATGGTCTGTCAAAACTTGTACGGCATTGGAGAGTCTTCGATTCGTCATTGTCGCCTTCCAAACGAATCGAATGCACAACATCGAACGAGATTCCAGCTACTTTGACCACGTGGACATCAGGGACATACGTCTTACGTTGAACAGTAACAATTACCCGTATTAACGCATGCGCTTGCAATTTGACATTAACAACTTTGTGGAAGCTCATCGCGCTTATACGGAATTCTACCCAAGCTATGCGAATTGTTCCAAGAAACGCCCTCTGCTGGATTACTATGCATTCAAGGACCGAGCCGCCATCTTCGTAATCGATTGCTCACGGAGAGCGGAATTCATGAAATCGTCTACCGTCGATGTCAAACTTGACATAGAAGCCACAGTTGGGTTTCCAGCCAATAGTCGTGCATATTGTGTAATAGTGCACGATTTTATCATAGAACACTTGCCTTTAAGTGAGATCGTACGTCGTCTGTCATAAGACACAAAACACTTGCATTCATCTGTCATATGCCAGCGGAATCAGCGGGGGAGCACTGGCTGAATGCACTGGAAGGAAGCAAAAGCCAAAAATAGGAAACAAGAAGAGAAGGGGATAGACAGGTTTTCCGCTGCTGCCAGCGCAGTTCACAGTCAGACTTCCACGATGAAACTTGTAGCGTGCGATATACAAGGTTTCACCATAGCCGGTGAGTTCCAGCTAAAAGAACTCGCAATCACCGACGGTCAGTGCACGAATCACTGCGTTTTCAAACCGGAGGTGCCGTTCCGAGCCCTAAGTGCCGCTGACAAACAGCAAGTGTGATACCTCGAAAGGAATCATCACGGAGTGCCATATTCCGCCGGGTGTATCGACTTGGCGGAGTCCCTCACCGAAGTGCTCCAGCCCATAGCAGAAGCCGATTTGGTCTATGTCAAAGGTAGCCAAAAATATGATTTTCTCATGAAATATGTGGACACATTAACTTCAAAGAAACCTCACATCGTCGATATTGGGGCCACCACCAACAGCACGCTACAAGTTCCATCATTCGAGAAAGTGTCTTCACTGTGCCACCACCATACCGCCGCAGTATCCAACGAAGTTCACTGTGCCTTAAGAAATTGCTTTAGGGTGTGGTCATGGGTTTCGAATCAATTGATATTGTAGTAGATGGCCCCACCAACAGCAGCGGTGCCCCCGGAGACTCCATAAAGCGTCACCTAGACAATCTAAGAACATTGATGTGCGAAATAGCTGAATACGATCGCAAATTAGAGACTTTCAAGCGATTTCAGTAACATAAGTATTGACGATGGCAAATTCCAAAGCAACTCCAAACGTTCCGAGGGCCGAAACGACAGCTCACCGCTGCCGCTGAAGAAACGACGTATTGATATTTAAATTTTTCATATGTATTGTGATTATTATTATTATTATGTATCGATGTATTAAACGAATTTTCTGGAATTTCATTTTGTTTAATGAGAGCGAGAGAGAAAGAGAGAGAGATGTTTTATCTTTCCTTCTTATTTAATTTTTGCGGGAAATGTGTGCACCTCGCAAAAATGAAATAGGTTCGAAAAATATACAACGAGAGAGCCATTTCATGTGTTTGTTTCAATGATTCAATCACACACACACACACGAATTATCTTTCGAGAAATTCTCTGAGAGTGTGTCGGTGGTGAGTTGTAGACATTGATAAAAATGTGCGTCTTTTTCTTATATATTGCGCAATGTTTATCAGTGTACACCGAACTACCGCCATTTTTTTTCTCTCTAGGTGTAAGTGAAGTGTACACTGATGAATATATGTGCGTATTTTTTTTCTATATATTCATGTGTTATGCGCAATGTTTATCAGTGTACTCCGAACTACCGCCATGTTGACGGGCTACGTAAATTGTCCTGTCGAACGTAGTGTACATTAGCCCACCTTACGAGGCAGGCGAAGTTCTCATTTCTTTTTTCAATCAAAACAGTCAACAAATGAATAAATGGACTGAAATGTCACAAGATCTCAAGAACGATGGATATTTGCCTGTGCTAAAGGCCGAAATTCCTCCAAATGCCAAGGCATACAAACTGAGAAAAGTCTTTCGCAGCAACACTTGCGAAGCACTCATATGATGCCACTAGCATCGCCGACAGAGGTGACGACGACCACGACGCCTAATGTGCCCCGAATGCGGATTCAGACGACGACGGCGGCGAGTTCCTGCCCAAAATATGTCTATGACGGATACATGTTCTTTGTGAGTTTGGCGCTGATCTACCAGTTGGGCGAGTCATTCTACAAGTTACTGATTTTAATCAAGCAGAGATACGCAAAATGAAAATACTTATATCAATTATGGTACTGATGTGTAATTTTCAGGCAAAAAAATAAATGATTTTCTACTGTATTTTGCATTTTTATTTCAATTCTCAACACGAACAGAACAGTCTTGAATTCCTCGAATTTGTTTGTTTATTCAACTCTCTCGAGTCGAGAGCTACGTGACAAACGAATAACCTCGGAAAAATCGCCCAATATTGCGTTTCATTTTAATTCCTTCGAATAACTTTTAATCTTGAATCCCCCGCCACAGCTAACCGCGTCATTCTCAAAAACAAACACAGAAAAAAACCCGATGAGTTAGAGTGAAATGCCAAACATGCCTTATTTGCGACACAACACACACACTGTGAGCCTCGAAACTACGAAAATCCTGGAATTTCATCTTGTTCATCAATGACGAATATCCGTTGCCATTGCACACGACCCCAACATACTACGCCGTTTCCGTTATGGTTCTCACGCTATTGCAAAAAACTCCGGTATGACGTCATGCTTATCCCAACAAACGCCGCCTCTTAGCGTTAACAACAACCAGTGGCGGAGGTAATCCACAGGGTCTTGTCACCAGTACCAGCGTCACATTACTAAAATTGACAAAAACAGAAATCGATATATCTCGGCCCCCGGCACTCCAGCGCACCCCATCTTCTCTGGGGACATTCCTCGCCCACGCCCCCCGCCCCCGCACTTTTTCCCAGCCGATCCCAGACACCCAATTCTATACAACTACGGCGGCACGAAGTTAAATTGATGTAATTTCGGCCCCCATGGGCTCTAGCGCGCCCCCTTTTCTGTGGAGACGTTCCTCGGTGGGGCCCCCGGCCTAAAGACACCGCCCCCGACGCCAAGAACTCGATGGGTGCCCCCGAGGGAACCCCAAATCCTATACAACTACGGCGGCACGAGAAAAATGCCGCCGTAGTTGTATTGTCCATCTACTGTTCCATAATGAGTGAACTCGACGGAATGGAAGAGAAACTTCTAGAAAATTCAAAAAGTCTGAAGGCAGAACTTCAAGAAAGTTCAAAGAATTTGAAGGAAGAACTTCCTGCAAGACAAACTTCTCGAAAATACAGAGAGTTTAAAAAAAGAGCTTTCTGGTGTGGGGAATCGTTAAGAAGGAAGAATGGCCCCCTTCGAGACAGAGATGGAGAAAATCAATGATGGAATTGAAGAGGAAATGGGAAAATTGAAAGAAACAATCAGTGATGAAATCAAAGGCAGGCTCGAGGTGGAAATCAACAAAATAAAGGAGAAAATCAGTAAGTTGGAAAACCAGATTGACACTACGCACACCACAGAATCGTTAGTGAAAATTCAATGCTGGAAATTAATTTGAACTTCGATGATGATGTTCGAAGGGTTCGAAAGATGTGAAGATTAGTTTTGATTCAGAAAAGTTCTCTAAAGACTGGTCTATCCTAAAAGACATCTACCAGCTTCGGAGTTTTCTTGGCCTAAGCACCCACTACCGTCGATACCTGCTTGGGTTTGCCAACATCGCCAAACCACTTAACAGACTAACCGAAGGACAGACTCAATACTAGTGATCTCCGGAATGCAAGAAGTCATTCAAGAAGCTGAAAGAAGCCTTGATCAACGCACCGATCCTCAGCTTTCCTTTACCCAATGGAAAATTCATTTTGGACACCAACACCAGTAACGTAGGACTTGGAGCCACCCTGTCCCAGATCCAGGAAAGACAAGAGCAGGTCATTGGGTATGGAAACTGTTGGCTGTAGTAAAAGGGTAGAACATTTTTACATATACGTCCACGGAAGGAGATTTCTGGTGAGGACTGACCATGCAGCCCTCAAATGACTTTTACAGTTCAAAACCCTGAATGACAGATAGCACGCTGGATCGAGCGACTTCAAGGAATTGATTTTGACATTGAACTTCGAGCAGGAAGCAGTCATGAGAACGCTGATGAAATATCATGGAGACCATGTCCAGGCGACTGCTCACACTGTCGCCGTGCCGAGGAGAAGGAAGCAGCTGTTCGTAGGACCACGGTGGTTGTCGATGACTGGAAAGATGGCAAAATTCAGAAAAACCAGAGAAAGATCCAGACCTTCTCATTATCGGCAGGAAAGAGGCAACCGAAGACCATCATGACTGGAAATCGCACGCTATTATCCAGTGGTTAAATCATACTGGGTCCAATGGAATTTTCTTACGTTTGAAAACGGGGTCTTGAAACGTGTCTGGGGTCCGGAGATGACATAGAGGAGACGCGCCTGACAATGGTACCAAAGTCCAGGACACAAGAAGTAATCCAAAAAGTGCATGATGGTATCACTGAACTAGACCTAAGGCCCCGATGCGTCAGTATAACGTAAGCAGCACATTTTAAAGGATTCCAATATATATCGATGGCCTGTTTCCCGAATCTAATTATGGAAACAAATACATCTTTGTGGCAATGGATTATTTCAGCAAATGGGCAGAAGCCTACCCCCTACTCAATCGGGAAGCCATCACTGTCGCAGATGTCTTGGTCAAGGAGTTGATATGCCGATTCGGTGTCCCATTGGAGCTGCATTCGGACCATGGCAGAAACTTCGAATCCCATTTGTTCCCGGAAATGTGCAAAATGTTAAATATTTGAAACTCCAGAACAACGGCTCTACACCCACAATCCGACGGAATGGTAGATCGAATGAGTATGACAATAAACCGCCACCCATCCAAAGTATTTTCTGCCCATCAATGAGACTGGGACCAGTATCTACATATTTTTCTGATAGCTTATCGTTCAGCAGTGCACGAGTCAACCGGTCAAACTCCTGCAAGTATTATTATGGGAGAGCTACGACTGCCTTGTGACTTGATGTTTGGGACTTCACCCGGACAAAACACCGCGGGAGAAGAGTATGTCCGCAAACTTTGGCAGAGAATGGACAACATCCACGAACGAGTCCGTTCGAATATCGAGAGTGTCAGCAACCATATGAAAAAGATCTATAACATCAACGCAGAAACTAGAATATTCAAGTCCGGTAACCTAGTCTGGCTGTACAACCCCGAACGTTGCCGCGGTTTCTCACCGAAGTTGCAGAGTTCGTGGAAAGGTACATACAAGATCAAAAAGCCACCCCGAGGAAAACCTAGAGTCGTCCATTCCAATAGGTTGGCTTCTTATGTCGGTAATCATGATCAAGTTCGCACCCTCAGACCACCAGAGGGTGAGATGACCTTCCAGGAGTTCCTGGCCTTATACTCAAATTGGCAGAAAGTTTGACTGTGGCGTTCTTTGAGAAGTTTGGTCATCTCTAGTAACTATGGAAACAGAACCCAGAAGTTGACGGAGTGTAACAGTTAAAGAGGAGCCAGAAAAACATCTTCTACCTAGTAACCAACGAGCAATCTCGATATAAACCGTCCAATGAAGACGACTGGGAGAGCCTCACCAGATTGAGAGATACGATGCTGAACCAAAATCTCATGGACCTGGCAATTCCAAAATTGTCCTGTGGGCTTGATGGGATAGATTGGAGAGCACGTTGAAAATAATATTCAGATCCAGCGGCATAAAGATTTTGGTGTGCTGTAACCATCTTCAACGACCGAACACGAAGACTGTGGAATGTTACTTCCATCGGACGTCACGGTGCGGATATGGGGAGTCATACAGGTACCGACACACTCCAAGGACGCTATTTTGGGACGAAATGTCTTTAAGAAAGGGGCAATGTCACGGAAATATTCAGATTTGGTGCCATCTAGGTAGAGAAGAGCGAAGTGATAACAGCGACATGAGTGATCACGCCACCTATGGACGAAGAACGGTGGCTTAAGCCTAGAAACGCCCGGAAGGATGGCAGAAAGATTTGAAACCTATGTTTCTAACTATAAGAGGCCGTGCGCGTGGCTGTTGGAAGGTCTGAAGTCTGGAAGTCGACTGTTTGTACTTTGAAGATAAATAGAATTAGTTCAGTGAACCGTAGTACATATGAATTAGGTTTTGTAGTGTATTTATTCTGTTTTAATTTTTTGAATAAAGAATTTCAAAGTGAAATTGAAAAATTTCTTTACCGTATTCTACACCCATCCTTCACGGGTGTGCAAGAGGTTAGATTACACCCTGTATATAAAGGATGTCTCCTTACTACGGTACGTAACTGCAGGGAATGATTCATAAGGTCATGTTAAGAAAAAAAGTTTCTATAAACATGTCTAGAACTGCTTCGTTTTTGAGATACAGTGCGTTGAAGTTTTAAAACTAAAATGCTACTTATGAAATATCAGAAATAATCCTCAAACCTCTTTGGTTGAAATTTGGTACAGTCATTTGAACTAATGAGGCACTTATTCAGCCCTAACAGAGCACTGTCAGTGACATTATATGACACTTGGTGTCACAAACAAACTAAACTGAACGAAAACAAACCCATTGAACCCATTTTCCATAAGGCTACGTGAATCTTTCTGGTCAATTTTCTGCGAAAAGTGATTTCCTAGAAAAAAGTTCTTTGCATCATTGTGATAATCAATTCATCGAATGTCAGTGCTCTACTAGATTGAAATAATTAGGACCAGTGGTGTCTCAGTGGACACCACAGCCAACAATGTTGTAAAAACAAGTACCCCACTGAATTTCTTGTAGATTTTTTTTTTGGATTAGTCAACTGAAAGTGCAACTTTTTGATTTCTTCATATCTAGCTTCGCTTTCGAGAAAAAACAAAAAAATTCACTTCAACTCATTATGAAAACTACAAAAACGCAGGAGGGCTACAAGAGTATTTTTTTATTATTTCAACTTCAAAGACATTTTGACTTTAAAGTCGAAATTATAAGAAAAAGGCTTGTGGCCATCTTGCATTTTCGTAGTTTTTAGGAAGAGTTGGAGTGAAATTTTTTTTTTTTTTTTTCGAAAACAAATCTAGATATATAAGAGACCAAACAGTTGTATTTTCAGTTCACTCACTTTTTGTACAATATTGTTGGCTGTGGTGCCTACTGAGACGCCAGTGGCCCTAATAATTTCAATAAAGTTAGTGCCAAATAAGCGCCATAGTAGATGAAATAACTGTAACAAATTTCAAATCGGTTAGAGGATATTCATGATATTTTATGAATAGCATTCAATTTTTAAAACTTCAACGCCCTATATCTCAGCAACGAATACTCCGGATATATATTTATAGAAACTTTTCTTCTTAAAATGATAACGAATCACCCTTTGCAGTTACTCACCGAAGTTAGGAAACACCCTGGTATGTCGGCATGTCTCCAAAGTAATGGCATATGAATGTAAAGTCTGAGCTCGATGAATCAGTCTCGATGGGACCGCTAATGGTGCAACGATTAACGATATTTCGGAAGAGCATCGTCCATGAAAATATCTATAGAAAGAGACGGATCGCCAACCTTTCTGCGATGTTCCAAAGAACTAGGTAAGCTTGTGAGCAAAGTATCACCGACGAGATGGATGACTTTCTTTGGACAGAATCTGAAAGTTTCAATGTGTGTTTGGGTGCTGCACTTCATATGCGGAAACAGTATTCCAGAACAGTTCGGATTTGTGCCTTATGAATCATAATCAGTTGAAAAACTTCTTGGTATAAAACAGAAAATCGAGTCTTTGATGGGCACTCTTGGTAATGGATCTCACATGGTTCTCCCATGAAAAGTTACCGCCGAGGGGAAAACTGCTGGGAATTAGGGGTATCAGTTAAAAATTATTGGGTATTAGTATGAAAGAGAGGTATTAGTGGAAAATTAATTGGTATTAGTCGGGAATTGAAGGTATTACTCGAGTATCACATGAATTATTTCGTTAAAAGGACAAAAAAAAGGCCTTCAACCAATGAGAATTCGGAATTTCAAGAATTATTCCGAAATTAGAGAACACCGGTTGAAATAAAAAAAAATTCAAAATAGTACTTGACAAAACTACAGGGTTCAATATTTCTATTACTTTTATTGATTTATTAGGAGAATTACTTGGGCACTAATGGCATTAGTTCGGGGTATTACTCGGGAATAGCTTGGGTATTATAGAAAGAAATGTGTTAGAATTTTTGGGAAATAATGTACACAATTTCCTCAGCGGTTTCTGCTAATGGTAGTACCGAGCATTGACTACTACTGCCTTTCTAGAGAAAATACATGATTGGGTTTATCAGCATTGAATTCTACCAAGTTCTTGGATCCCCATTCTAGTTTTTTTGCCGAGTCCGTATTTATTCCTTTCACGATTTTTTCCCGTTTATAGGCTCTAACTGATTGTTGTTACACTTGATTAACGTGATAAGCGTCTGCTGATTTTTATTTTTCCGTATTACAAACTATTTTGGTTACTTACTCACTTACTTGCTAAAGGATGTAGGTGGGGTTTGAAGCCCCTGCAAGTAGGGCCTCTTATCATGGGGAAATAGATTTTCCTTTCCAGGTTTTTTTCGAAGCCTGGTTATATTGAGTTGAGATTATCTCATGGATTCTCAAGATGAGTTCTGCCTGCTATTTTCCGTGAACACCTAGTGTCCGGAAGCTTCTCTTAGTGAAAACTTGGCGTTGACTTTTCAACCTGGTCTACTACGACCCTCGCAGTTTTATTGTGGAACTCTGTGTGCTTTAAAGCGCACTGTTCAGCTTGGTCTTCATAATGAAACTCCACAGTTATACCTTCGCAATGATTTAATATGCGCAGCGCTTTTGCTTCCTGACATAACCTGTGTAAGCAGTGGCTTGTCAGCAGACCTAGGTTTGAATGTGTTTTTGTGATAGGTCTGGTAGGACCGCTAGGGCAGTCGTCGGGGTTATTCTCATGGCACCGGTAAAATTCATGTACGCTAAGATTTGGATGTCACTCAGCAATTTTGTATGTTAATACACTACTCTACAAATCTCGTGTATGACTATTTTGTATTTCAGCCCATTTCACACATACCTTCCCAAATCCCCGGGGTCAATTTACCTTTTTGTCCGTCTAGTCGATGTGGAGATTCCATATGAGCATTGAGCTTGTGGTCGAACAAAACTTGTAGGTATTGACTTCGTAGCATATGGGATCCCCACTTCATGGAATACTGATGGATTAAGAACTTTCAGCAACTTCCTAGTAGAGTATACCTTCTTACAAGAAGGTAGGTAGGAGCAATTCTTCTGCATTCTGCATTCAGAATGCATTCAGAATGCAGAAGAATTGCTCGCTTCTTCACTGCATCAGTTATGTCAGAGGCGGCTAGGTGAATTCCTAGTGCTCTCTTCCACAAATACCATATTGCTGCAAGCAAAAATAGATCACCTTCACATTAGAATTGCCCAACACATAACATACTGGCCATCTCTGAAATCCAGAAAAACTCATTTAATTTCATTCGTCCCCCTCAGTATTTGCATCGATAAGCAGAAATTATTCACCCGCTTGGTCACATCCTCCAGAGAGGCCCCTTTAGTTTGACTACTAACGCACTCACTAAGCCTTACATTGTTTATCCAAGCCAAATTAACTTGCTGAGCCGTTTCGACTCTTCAAACTTTGACTTGCTGGGTTCTATGCTGAGTTTTCTTTCCAAAGCCTGTTTCGACTCTCTGAGCTTTTCGACTCATTTGTTCAACCATGCCAAATTGACTTGGTAATTCCTATGACCCATTTTGTGACTCACTAACGAAGACTCACTCAGCTTTTCAGCTTTTTTTTGATAACGAAGCTAACTAATTTGCTGAGATGTGACTCATTTTCTAGAGCCATTTCGACTCCCTGAGCCTTTTAACTCATTTGTTCAACCAAGCCAAATTGACTTGTTGAGTCATATGAACCATTTTCTGAGACCTTCAGACTCACTAAGCTTTTCAGCTTATTTGTTTAACCAAGCCAACTGACTTACTGAGAAGTTATGTAGCTGTATGAATAAGGCGTTGTGCAACGCTTATATAAATATGTCTCGTGCAACGCTTATAGAAATATGTCCTAGGTTACTTAGATAAGTACACCTTCAATGCAATTTGTTCAAAATTAAAAGAAGACGTATTCAATTTTCTTATGTGCAGACCTGACTTGACCACCTGGCCATTAGTTCGAACAGCCCTAAGAGAACAGTACGGGGATAGAATTAACAGACACTAACTCATGATGTCCTTCACCTAACGATTAACAGAAACGAAAACATTTTAGACTTTCTCGAAAAGATAAAACAAATGAACTCTACTTAAAATTAAAATTAATCCGGATATATTAGTTCTTGATCCACGTGAAGGTTTGTTGAACAAACAGAAGGGACAAACAGAAGGGAATGCTATCGACGTTTTAATGGCGAATTCAGATGACAAACTTAGAGTCCTACTAGACATTAGAAACCCATAAAATTTGGCACAAGCTAGTGAAGTTGTTTATAGATACATTTATAATGAACAAAGAATAAATTCGCTACAAAATGAAAATAAAAACAGACTACGAACGAACAACCACATGATCAGAGATACATTTAGGAACAAAAATAATGATTTCCACCAAACTAATCAAAATTATCATAACCGATCAGACAATGCATATAACTTCGAACAACAACAATATAGACCAACACAAAATGTCTACGAACCTCGGAATATTAGACAATCTTTCCCTAGTGAACTGATAAATATTCAACCACTAGAAATCCTACGTCAATATCATACCAATGCTCAAGTTTTTGGCAAACCTTGAAACGTATTTGACCCCAAAAATTCTCCAAAACCTACAAATAACCCACTTTACAATATCCCAGACAGAGTAATTATTTCCAGCAAAGACAAAAACCGAATTTAATATAAGTTTCGGTGGCCACTCGCACAGAAACTCCATAAAATAATTACGAAGAAACTCACGATTTTTACACAGTCGAAGATCCTCCAATAACATCATAGATTTGAATAACCTAATCCCTAATTCTTTGCCATATATAAAAATCCATAATTCCCCAATCAAACTTTTAATCAACACGGGTTGTCATCCCTCTCTCTTGAGACCATATATCGCTGAAAAATATTTCCCTGACACCATCGCTCGACATAGTACACCTATTGTCACTTGTGCAGGCACACATAAATCACAATTTAAAGCTAAAATACAAAGTTTTCCTGAATTTAGCGGTGTTGCCAATGCTACATAAAAGAATTATATAATAATAAATATGTAACACGGTCAACTTCAAAGTTGGTAATTCCCAATGAAAATCGAGAAAGTAGTACAAACAACGGAAACGAGAAAATAAGAGTATTGTCATAGATAATAAACCCGCGAGTTAAGAATTCCACTGGATTTCTCCTCAGGACTGCATGATGATCATATTACATTCTTATCTATTGCATTCAAAATAGGTGTCTTAGGTAGGATGATCATTACATTGCTATCTAGCTTATTCATTTTGCTATTTCATTGTACATTTGAAAAGTATAAATTGAGCGTTTTCGCACAAGAGTAGTTAGTATAGAATTGGTATCGTTCATGAAACTCACATGTTAAACTGAATTTTTCAATAAAATGCTTGAGTTCCACAACCTCGTTTTGGCACAACATAACTCGCGACTAATCAAGAAAAAGACATAAGCGATAATGAAACGATACATACTAGTCAAGAGAACCTACATTAACAACACTGTTGAGTGAAGCAGTTTAATTTCTTCATCATCCTCTATATTAAAAAATATGATTTTCGTTTTTATGAAAACTATATACACAGATTTTGTACTTTTTCTGACGTTGTCAATATATCTCGAAAGTAAAGTTATTTGCCCTCATTTCTACTTCAGAGTCCTTTCTTCAGTCTTAAATAATAAATATCCAACATAATTATCCTATTTACGTCATTTGGCGACCGTGACAGGACAGCAGATGGACAATTTCAAGAAACTGAAGAAACAGAGGGACCAGCTCAGAGGAAACTTCAATAAGACTTGCGAAGAATTGAATTCCTTATTGAAAGACAAACACGCTGGAAGAGAAGATATCACAACTACTTTGAATAAGCTAGAGGATAAAAGTGACCGTCTTTTTACCCTGGATCAGAAGGTACACGATGCTATGTTTTTGGTCGACGTTCCAGACAATGAATTTGAAGATGAATGTGACACCGATGAAGATTTCAGACATAAACTCATTCATTATAAATCTAAATCCTATTATTTTCTGAATGAGTCCAAAACAGCCGCCATTTCTACTGCCAGTTCTTCAAGAGAGGTCAACACAAAGAGAAACTTCAGGTTGCCAGAACTGGAATTGAAAAAGTTTGATGGTGACGTTAAAAATTGGATTGGTTTTTGGGGTTAGTTCAGGAAAATTGATGAAGATCGGGATATCGACAAAGAAGATAAATTCCAATACTTAGTACAAGCAACTGTAGTCGGTAGTGCAGCACGAGAATTGGTTGAAAGTTTTCCGCCATCTGGAGATAATTATGAAAAGGCCATTCTACAGCTGAAAAATAGGTTCGCACGAGATGAATTTTTAATAGAAGTCTATGTGAGGGAGCATTTGAACCTCGTCTTAAAGCAATCGATGAAAAATAAATCAGGTATGTCATTGTCAACTTTATATGATAAGTTGGAGACCCAACTCAGAGCTCTAGAATCTTTAGGTGTAACAAGCGATAAGTATGCAGTAATGCTTTACCCTTTAGCCGAATTTGCTCTTCCAGAAGACGTACTCAAAGTGTGGGAGAGATATAGGAGCTCAATTGTTAAAACTCAATTTGATGAAACGAGGGAAAGTAATAATATAGAAAAGCAACCCACTAATTATTTGAATATGTTGTTAGATTTCTTGAGAGCGGAGGTGGAGAGTGAGGAGCGTATCAATCTAGCACGCACGAGCTTCGGACCAGCGAAAGAAACCCAGAGAAATTTTGGACAAGGAAGAGTTGCCCAGAGGAGTTTCAGACTAGGAAAAGAAGCCGAAAATGAAAGAGGAACCATGTGCAGCACAAGTAAGGTGAAAGAAAACAATGAACTATACACTATAGCCACTTCAGATGAGAAAGATGGTAAGAAAGCATTGAATTGTCTTTTCTGTGGTAAGTCTCACTCGAGTCACGATTGTATCGCAGCCCAAAAACTTACATTTGAAGAGAAAAAGAATTTGATATTAAAAAAAAATTGTTGTTTTGGTTGTTTGAAACCACACCACGGCATCAGAAAATGTAGAAATTTCATCAAATGTCTCATATGTAGCAAGAAGCATTATCCCATTATTTGTCCCGATTTACGTATGATTAGAAAATGTGAAAATAAAGATAACAGTAATGATAAATCGGTATCTGAGGAGGTTGGTAATGTATTCACAAGTAATAGTATCAATATTGCTTCTGAGACTCTGTTGCAAACTATTCTTGTTCGTCTTGATAATAATGAAAAAACTAAAATTGTGAGAGCTTTATTAGATTCAGCTTCTCAAAGGTCATATTTATTGACAGATTGTGTTAAAGAAATGAATTATATGAAAATTGGTGAAGAAAAAATTATTCAAGGTGTTTTTGGAGGTTCAGAGTCATTACCACATACACATGGTGTTTAAAATATATCAGTTCAAAGTTTGGACAGCTCTTTTCAATTCAATTTTATGGTATTAGATCAGCCTAAAATTTGCAATTACTTACGAAGGTTGCAGAACCCGCAATGTATTGAATTTATGAAGTCCAAAAATTTTAAAATCAATGATACAAATAACAAAATACATGAAATTTCGCTTTTGCTTGGCGCAGATTCAATCGGTCAATTATTCATAGGAGTTATAGAAAAGGTTGACAAAAATTTAATTGCTTTTGAAACACGATTGGGTTGGACTATTATGGGAAAACAGTACAATAGATCAAATGTTTTTAGTATATTTTCTTGTTTGAGTCAATCATGCATTTCGGATTTATGGTCACTAGATACCTTAGGCATGAAAGACCCAATAGAAGTCAAAAGTAAAGACGAAAGTCATTAGCCATTTAAATAAAACGATCTCAGTCAATCAAGAAAGTAGGTATGAAGTTTGTCTTCCTTGGGTTGAGGGGCATCCAATACTTTGCAATAATTATTCCTTGGTTGAAAAAAGATTGAATGCTTTTACAAAAACACTCGAAACAAAAAATATGTTTACTGATTATGAAAAAATCTTTATGGAATGGCAAGATTTAGGTATTATAGAAGAAGTTTTTGATAATGAATTTGAGAAAAATACTGCTGTTCATTATTTGCCACATCACCCAGTTATTAAAGAGTCAAGTGTCAGTACGAAAATAAGACCAGTGTTCGATGCTTCTAGTAAAGACATTAAAGGTCATTCACTGAATGATTGTCTCGAAAAGGGGCCCAATTTAATAGAGCTTATACCTTTTATACTTTTACAATTCAGATTGAGGTCTATAGGTGTGACTGCGGATATCAAAAAAGCATTTTTACAGATTAGTTTGTCAGAGAGAGATAGACATTTTTTGAGATTCCTTTGGTGGAAAGATCATGCACGTTCTTCAATCAAAATATATAGACATTGCAATTAGCGATTCAGAAGATTGGTATCATGTTCCAGGAAGTCTAAATCCAGCCGACCTTCCTTCTAGAGGATGCAGTGCAAGAACATTGATGGAGAGTAAATGGTGGCAAGCACCTGAATGGTTGAAGAGTGAACCCAAATTTTGGCCACACTCTGAGTTAAACTTATCTTCTTCTGAAATATATGCAGAGAAAAAAAAAGGTCGTTTCTATGGCAACTTCAGCAATGGACAGGGTGAGCTTGATTTTCAATAAATTTTCAAGTTACACTAAAATAATAAGGACAATTGCATGGATTATGAGGTTTTGTTTCAATTCGAAAAATAAAGAAAACAAACTCACAGGAGAATTCAGATGTGCAGAAATAGAAAACAGTGAAATTTGTATTTTGAAAATGATACAGCATGAAAGTTTCGGAAAAATTGATATAGATTCAATCCACAATTTACAGGTTTTTCTAGATAACAAGGGTATCTTGAGAGTTAAAACAAGACTGATTTTGAGAGACGATACAGAAGATTTTAGATACCCAATTCTGCTTCCTTCTTGCCATAAAATAATAGATGATCCCATTTTTGAACAACATCGTATAAAACATCATGCTGGAATCACTATATTATTGAGTATTTTGAGAGAAAGATACTGGATACTCAAAGGAAAAAAGACAGTAAGACGTGTTTTATCAAAATGCCTGATCTGTAAAGGACACAATCAGAAAGCTATAGAGACACCATTTGCACCGTTGCCAGAAAACAGAATCAAAGAAGCAGCTGCTTTTGAAGTTTCTGGAGTTGATTATGCTGGATCACTCTACTTGAAATCAGGAGGAAAAGCCTGGATTGTCTTGTTTACTTGTGCTATATATGAAGTAAGATGGCACCGCCGCAGTCGGACGTGAAAGAATCCGCACCGAAAACAAATGTGTGTAACAAATGCAAAAGTTCAGTAAAAACGGGATTGAAATGTTCAAAATGTGACACAATGTTCCACCCAAGCTGTGCAAAAAATAGTAGCTATGTTACATTCCTTGATAATAATAGAATTATGTGCTGTGACAGTGACTTAACCTCAAAGGGCGATTCTGTCGAACCGGAATCGAATTCCGCTTTATTCGAAGCATTGGGAAAAGTGTATACTGATAAAGTAGATCTCCATATATTCACTTATATCATCAAACAGAAAGATACTATAATCAAACAACTAGAAGAACAAGTAATAGTTCTGAATGATCATATCCGTCTCCTAAAAACTACGCATATCAAACCAGTTGAGATAAACCATTCCAAAAAAACTGTCGCTACTACACCTGTAGCCGTGGCAGCGGATCGTCCAATCAGTTCAAACCAATAACCCTATAGCGAGGTTGCCAGCTCCTCGAACTCATCAAGACATATGGGAAATCCCAACTTAGTATCAAAAGCAAATGTAGCTCAAGCAGTTTGGAATGCAAACACTAAAGTAACATGTGACCAGTATATAAATTTGGAAAAGGGTCCTAATGTGCTATCGAATGACTCCGCAGCCAGTCCTGCTGGTATAACTTCTCTTAATCATATTGATAATGATGGTTATCAGAAAGTTTACAGGAGAATACCTAAAAAGACGGGAACCGGTGATGGCGATCAAGCATTTCATGGAAAGGACGACAACAAGAATAAGAAGTTATGGCTTTTCATTTCGAGAGTTCCTGACTAAGTAAATGCAGATGACGTGAAATAGTTTCTAAAAACAAAAACAAAGTCTACGGAGGTACTGGTAAAACTACTGCCTACTCAAAATAATATAAAGGACAATCAGTCCTTCATGATTGGAGTTGAGCCAAATCTGAAAGAGACAATATACACTCCTGCCTTTTGGCCCAGGAAAATCACTTTTGAACGATTCAATTTCAGGCTGGGTAAGAGATTCCTGTAAAATTGAGATATGGATACAGCATTACCCGCCCAACCACAATCTTTTTTAGAAATGTGACTCCAAGAGAAATCGATCACAACGAAAAATCCAATACGGCTCTCTTTAAACTGGTGCAACTGAATGCCCAATCTCTTACAAACAAACTCATAAAGTTGGAATTACTAATAATTCAGGAATCTCCTGATGTAGTAAGCCTATCAGAACATTGGTGCAGTCAAGATAACATCGAATTTATGACACTAAATGGTTATACAATCGCCTCGTACTATTATCGTACCTCTCATATTCATGGAGGAACTATCATCTACATTAAAGAAGATCTGAAGTTCCAGCCAATAAAAATCACACACTTGAGTGAGGAGATGCATTGTGAGTGCTGTGCAGTGTCTATACAAGGGCCTGTTCGCAAAATCTGTGTCAGAAGTGTCTATAGGCCACCACTAGGTAATCTAAACACATTCTTCCAAAAACTAAGTGACATAATGGAGTTATGCAGTAAGTCCCATCGCAATATTTTTCTCTGTGGGGATCTGAACATTGACTATCTGATTAATTCAAAAAACAAAAAACTCTTATATGATTTTCTTGTAAGCTACAATCTGAAAGTCACTTCTTTAGCCCCCACAAGGGTATTTATGAATAAGTTAGGGCAAACATCATCGACAAAAATAGACTGTATATTAACTAACGTTGATGTAAATTATTGTAAGACCGAAGTTTACGAAGGTCATTTTAGTGACCACAGAATATTTACTCTGAGTGTTGATGCAACTTGGATAGATCTATCAAAAATAAAAAGAAAAGTGACCTGTTATCGTGACATGTCTGAGCAAAACTTGGATCAATTTAAAAACGCATTAGCTGCAGCAGATTTCAAAGAAGTTTATCTTCAATCTAATATCGAAGACTGCACAAACACCTTCATGAATATTTTTACCTATTTTTTGGACGTACATTGCCCTCTTAAAATACATTATAAAAAACATCAGAGCAGTAAAGGTTCAGAATGGGTTACAGTTGAAATAAAAAAAAGTAGTGAAAATTTAAAGAACCTCCATTGGTTATGTAGAAAATTGGCAGGAAGTGACGTCCAAGAATTATATAAAAAGGAAAAAGCTAAACATAACATGTTACTCAAAAATGCCAAATGGGAATATAATGAGCAACTTGTATATAGGTCTAATAATAAGCCTAAAACAATTTGGAATTTAGTTAATAAAGAAACCGGAAGAACAAAAAAAGATAAGGATTTAACAATCAGTGCTGATGGTGAAATTTTGAAAGATCCTTCAGATATAGCTAATACATTTGCTGAATACTTTGCTAACGTAACGGAAAACAATCTTGATAATTACTTTGGAAACTTGAGGCCAACATCGTGTACTACATCTGAAATTTTCAACAAAACATTCTTCTTTAACCCGGTAAAACCAGAAGAAGTAGAGGATGTAATCAAAAACTTGAAAACCAAACCTAGTACAGGCATTGATAATATATCAATAAAAATCTTGAAGGCATGTGTTAAATCTCTGTCGATTCACTTGAGCCACCTTATAAATCTATCGATTATCGAAGGCAAGTTTTCAACGTCACTGAAATTTGCAAAAATCATTCCAATTCATAAAAAAAATGATCCAGAAAATGTATCTAATTATAGACCAGTATCGGTGCTGAGTGTTATTTCCAAAGTCTTTGAAAAAATTGTTTGTAGCCGAATGATACTTTTTCTGCATATCAACAAACTTATATCTACACACCAACATGGATTCAGAACCGACAGATCAACACAAACTGCTGCATGCAATCTTGTCGAATATGTTTATACAGAACTAGACAACGGAAGGCATGTGGCAGGGCTGTTTTTTGACCTATCACGTGCTTTCGACAGTTCAGATATCAACTTCATCAAAAATAAGTTATATAATATTGGATTCAGAGGAATCTTCTTGGATTGGACCGTAGATTACCTCAGCAATAGGAAAATGATAGTCAAAGTAAAGAATGCCGTTTCCAACTCTCATATTATGAATAGAGGGGTTCCTCAGGGATCTGTGCTGGGACCGCTAATATTTTTACTTTTCATAAATGACTTACCAGTCCATCTAAAATCGCAAATGCTAACGATATATGCGGACGATACCTCACTGGCGGTCTCTGCACAGACTTCAGAGGAACTCATATCAGCCATTACTACTTCTCCCACAATACTACTTCTAACTCATCTTCTCTAAAATTTCAAATCGAAAACAATAGTATTGAAACAACAACAACAACAAAGTTCTTGGGCTTGCATATCGATTCCAGTCTAAGATGGACAGAGCAAGTTAACGCCGTAAACATGAAATTGAATAAGGCCTTTTACGCAATCTCAAGAATCAGAGACTCCTTGCCTACTAGCGCGGTAATCAACGTCTACTATAGTTTAGTGTACTCTCACCTATGCTACAATTTGATCTTATGGGGAAATTCCACAGATGCCAGTAAAATATTTGTAACACAAAAAAAAATTATACGAAAAATGTTTAACTTGGACTTCAAACAAAGTTGCAAACTCACATTTATTAAATACAAAATTATGTCTTTCTACAGCATATACATCTACCACTGTATTCTATATGTGAGGAAGAATATTGGGACGTTTCAGATCAATTCTTCAAATCATAACTACAACACTAGGAATTCTGATTATCTATGTGTTCCTAAACACGAAACAACAAAACTAGAAAATGGATTCAGATATATGGGAATGAAAATTTACAATAAACTTCCATTGACCATTAAAAGTATTGATTCCTTCAGTAACTTCAAAAGGACATTAAAATTTTTGATGACGAATAAATGTTATAATAGTGTGAAAGAGTACCTCCATGATAGCTTGTAGGAGCACAACTGTTTTTAATTTTATCTTTATTTTTATCAGTATTGTATACATATATGTCATTATTTTAAGACACATTTTAACACACTTCTCAGAGTGAGTGCTTGACGTATCCTATTCATTTTGTAATGTCACAAAGGATAAATAAAATATTTCTATTTCTATTTCTATACAGGGCCGTGCATTTAGAACTAGTCACTTCTCTGTCCACGGATGTTTTCATTCTCGCATTAACAAGATTTATAGCCAGAAGAGGAAGGATTTCAACAATTTATTCAGACAATGGAACATGTTTCGTCGGTGCTAACAACTTTCTGAATAAAATTGATTGGGATGAGATAAAGAAATATTCTACTGTGCACAGAATCAAGTGGATTTTCAATGTTCCCACAGAACCCTGGTGGGGAGGATGGTGGGAGAGAATCGTAAGAACAATTAAGGAGCTCTTAAGACGCAATTTGGGTAAATCGTGTATTAATTATGAAGAACTCTTAACCCTACTATGTGACTGCGAATCAGTTATCAATTCAAGACCTTTAACATATGTATCTGAAAATGACGATCTTGCACCACTGACACCATCGCATTTTCTACAGGATATCTCTGGTAATGAAGTACCTGATCTTGATATGATCGACAGAAAATACCTGGTTAGAAGACACCGTTACTTGCAAACCATTAGAGAAAATTTACGGAAGAGGTTCAGAAAAGAATATCTTGGAGATTAAGTACATTTTGGAAAGAGAAAAATAGTTAATAATATTCGAGTTTGAGATATCGTACTTATGGGAGCAGACAATGTGAAGAGAATAAATTGGCCAATAGCAAGAGTTTTAGAAGTTTATCAAGGAAAAGATAAAATTGAAAGGGTAGCTCGATTCAAGGTAGCTGGCGCTGGTGAATTGATTCGTCCTCTTCAACGCTTGTATCCATTGGAAATTTCAGCAACCGATTGTCGAGATTCCTCTTTATTTTTTTCAAGAACTGATCCCAACCAATGTCCCAATAAAAACGAAACGTCAAAGATGTTAGATTCCGATCAAGATTCCACTCCCGAGAAGAAGAAGACTGGAGGAAATCAGCGTGGGCAGTCATCCAAGGAGGCGACAGTAACCAGATCCGGACGTACAGTTAGAGTTCCACAGCGATTCCAGTCCTGAGCAGTTCTATGTGTATTTGGTTTATTAATTTTTTATTTATTTGCAATACACATATTGCAAAGGTGGGAGTATGTTGAGTAAAGCAGTTTAATTTCTTCATCATCCTCTATATTGAAAAAATATGATTTTCGTTGTTATGAAAACTATATACACAGATTTTGTACTTTTTCTGACGTTGTCAATATATCTCGAAAGTAAAGTTATTTGCCCTCATTTCTACTTTAGAGTCCTTTCTTCAGTCTAAAATAATAAATATCCAACATAAGTATCCTATTTACATCAAACACCATACACCGAAACAGTTATCAACATAACAAAAATCAAATCATCATATCGCTCAGAAAAACTACTGAAGTAAAATCAACTCATGAAAAGATATTTGACAAAAACCGCATACATTGGCAAATTCCAGAAGCACCAAACTTAGCGAAATCTACTCAAATATGATTAAAGAATATCTAAAACCCAATACCACGTATTGTGTACTATTCAGATCAGAAAAATTGAAATTACCCTTTATTTAATCAGTTACAACTAACTTCAAAAATAATTCATTCCATTTGTTTATCTCTAATAAAATGGCAATAGACGTCACAGATGAATCAGAAAGAAATTTAAAATCAAAGTACTATCACGAAACAAAGGCAACACATAGAGAAATAAATGAAAATCTCACTGCACTCAAGAAACATTTTTATCGGACCGGTATGAACAAAGACGTGAAAAATTATATCAATACTTGCGACATCTGTCAAAAATCTGAGTACGAACGCCACCCTACAGCGCTCGTCTGCAAACCCACACCAATAGGACAAAGTCCCCTCAAAAATTTATATATAGACTCCTTCAAATATTCCGGTCAATATTTCATAACTATAATTGATATATTGATTAAAAGTTTGATTTTGTGGAGGAAATCCAGTTCTTGACATAATTTTTTGGGTTTATCACCTTCCACAATCTGAAAATGAAAAAATGTTTTTAATCCAAAGAAATCTGTACAAGTGGAGAAGGGCAAATTAATTAATTTGCAAATTAATAAGGTGATAAACCCAAAAAATTATGTCTATAATTGATATTTTTTCACAATTCGGCCAAGCCTACCCTGTTAATTCACTATCAGCTATAGAAAAGAGCAACAAATACCTAATAAAATTACATGCGATAATGTTATTGAAGATTTCTGTCAACTACACCAAATTGATATACACTATGTTACCGGCTATAACCCTAACAGTAGGTTAGGTTAGGTTTAAATGTGAGTGAGCCCATATCAGGCTCTCCACTGCGGCCAATGGCCTATTGTGGCTCACCCTATGGTTATATTTCTCCCAGCATATCCAATCTCTTAACGAAATTGAGTAACATATTGGGAGAACAGTTTACCAGATCTTCTGGCCTTACTTTTGTATTGCCAAATATTGAAAATCTGGTTCTGGCTGCTGCAGGGCATGTGCACAGGATGTGTTTAGCCGTTTCATCATCCTCCATGCATAGACGGCACTCTGCATCCTGTGCAAGTCCGATTTTATGCATGTGGTGTTTGAGTTTGCAGTGGCCAGTGAGCAAACCTACTATAACTCTGAGATGTGCTCTACTGAGTTCTAGAAGTTTGTCAGAGTCCTGTTTTTTCCTTGTACAAGCAATAAATGCTTTGGAATGGGCTAGTCCTGGTAGACTGAGCCAATACTCAAGTCTTTTATTGTCTGCCCAGGCGGTTGTAGCATTCTTGGCAGTGCTATATGCTAAACCGATGACCGGTTCTGGCCCAGTGAACGTTGTTTCGGCCCCCCCTTTTGCTAGGGCGTCCGCTATTTCATTTCCTTCTAGGCCCGTGTGACCTGGTATCCAAACTAGGGTAACGTTGTTGCCTTGTGCTAGTCGGTTCAAGGTGTCTCTACAGTTCCATACTGCTCTGGATTCAAAGCAGTTGGATTCAAGCGCTTTCAATGCTGCTTGACTATCTGAAAATATTTTTATTGTTTTTCGTGTGAGGTGTCGGTTTTCCAGCTCCCTTGCACACATTTCAATGGCATATACCTCTGCCTGGAATATCGTAGCTAATTTACCCAAACTGAATGAGCGTTTCACTACTGGGTTCATATATTCCGGCTCCGACACCTTCCAAAGTTTTGGAACCATCGGTGAACCACCTTTCATTTGCCCTACATAGGTCAGTTTCATTCCGAACCCAGTCTTCTCTTTCAGGGAAGACCACGGTGTAGGACATGTTGAGGTTAGTGGTTTTAGGCATGATGTCTAAGGGCATTCCCAGAATGTTGTGAGCTATTATGCCTTCCAGCATGCTGCTGCCTCTCATGACACATGCCTGCGGTAGACTAATGGCCGCTTGGTAGAGTCTGTATGTTGCCCATCTTGCTTCTCTCTCCAGAACTATGTGGAGAGGAAGTAGTCCAAGAAGAGCTTCTATTGCTGCCGTTGGCGTGGAGCGAATGGCCCCAGTAATCGCCAGGCACGCTTGTCTCTGTAGTCCGTTAAGTTTAACCCGGTCATTTTTTGTTGGCCTTTGTTCCACCAGACTAGAGCCATACGTGATCATTGGTCGTATGACGGTCACGTACAGCCAGTAAACTTGTTTTGGTGACATGCCCCATGTTTTGCCACATATTCTGCGGCATGTCCATAATGATAGGCTAGCCTTTCGGATAGTCTTTTCCAAATGCGAGTTCCAGTTCAGCTTTTTATCTAGGATTATTCCCAGATATTTTGCCTCACTCGCAAATGAAATTGTTACACCATTGATGGAAGGAGGTATTAAATGTTCCAGCTTCCTTTTCCTGGTGAACGGTACTATGACCATTTTGTGGGGGTTAATGGACATTTCCTCCCTCTCACACCATTTATATATGGTATCCAGTATATCCTGAAGGACGTAGGAGATCGTCTTTTCGGATTTATCTTTTATTACTAGGAAGATCGTCAGCATATGCTTGAAGATCGACCTCCCAGAGAATGGCCAGCAGATCATCCACCAGCAGTGACCATAGCAGAGGGGAGAGTACTCCCCCCTGGGGACAGCCCCTGGCTGGCTTGAAGCTGACACTTTCTCCCTGTAGAGAGGTCGTTATTGTTCTGTTATGAAGCATAGTTCTTATCCAGTCACATAGTAGCGGTTCAATTCCTCTAGAGACAGTGGCCTCATAGAGGGAGTGAGGTAGTGCATTATTGAATGCTCCTTCTATGTCCAGGAATGCAGCGACTGCTACCTCCTGGTGTTCCAGGGCGACGCTTATTCCTGAGACAAGGTTATTGAGTTCTGTCGATTTTCCAGCCTGGTAGGCATACTGGTGAACATTGAGGGGGTGCTTTATTAGTGCACCACACCTTATGTGCCCATCCAGTATTTTCTCCATGCTTTTCAACAGAAAGGATGTCAGACTGATGGGTCTGAGCGATTTTGGGTGTGGGTCAGTCCGACCCACCTTAGGAATATAGATCACCCTAGTCGCGGTCCAGTTAGATGGTATATAGTTCCAAGCTAAACTGGCTCTAAAGAGTCTTATAAGGATAGGCATAATCTGTTCCAGTCCGATTTGTACCAGAGCTGGAGCTATGCCATCCTCTCCTGGTGATTTGTATGGGTGGAACGAGTTAACCGCCCATCTTATCGCCTGCGGTGTGATTATTTTGTTGGCAACCACCCAGTCATCTCTGTGGGGTCGTTTAATCTGGCCTATATTTGTGACTGGAGGTCGATTGTCCAGAATCAGGCTGCCTGGGAAGTGATTATTAGCTAATAGCTCTAGTGTCTCTTTCCTGGAGGCCGTGAAGGAGCCGTCTGGACGTCTGAGCGATCCTAGCTCCTGTGTCGGCTCTCTGGATAGAATCTTGTGGATACGGGCTCCGCTTGATGTGTTGGACACATTTTCACAGAATCGTTCCCATGATTCTCGTTTTGCTTTCCGGATATTTTTATTGTATGTGGTTAGAGCAGACCTGTAATTGTCCCATTCACCTGATACCTTAGCTCGGTTGAATAATCTTCGAACTTCTTTTCGTGTTTTATCCAGATTTTTGTTCCACCAGGAAGCATTTCGGTTATCCCTCTTCTCCCTTAGTGGACAGTTTTCATGATACGCTGAGATAAGTGCAGTTTGTAGATGTTCTGCAGCAATATCTATTTGATCATGACCATTTATTGTGGTCAATACGTTTTGGAGATGGTTCTTCAGGTAGGTTTTGTATCCGTCCCTGTCCATGCTCCGCATGTTTCGGTATTGTACCACTGGCCTGGGGCCTATTTCAATGTGAAATTGAATATGCCTATGATCTGAGCATGATGGCTCAGAGGACACCCTCCAGTTGGATATCTTGTTGCTTAGAAATTCTGAGCTGATCGTTAAATCTAGTACCTCTCTCTTAATCCTATTGACGAAGGTTGGCTCAGACCCTAACAGTAACAGCCCCAGTGAAAGATTTCACTCAAGCCTGATAGAAAATTTTAGAACTCTACGCGAACAAAAACTATATGTCCCATTGAACCACTTGATGAACTATGCCCTTTTATCGTATAATAACAGTATACACACAGCTACAGATTCCCTACGTGTCTGCTCCGAATGATTTCTAAACCAAACGATTTCTCACCGGGCATTGCCCTATGATTATTATCATTTTTTTGTAACCAAACAATTTATTAACGATAAACACTTTCCATTACCATTATCTTGTGTGGTTTCTGAACCCATTCGGATATTTGAATTCATATTAATTGAATGTTTTGTTTAAAGTCGTCTTCTTTGCTTTATCCTCGTCGCCAATGTAGTATTCCTATATTCACTAATATTACTCAAGTACACACTTCAGGTATTCGGATGGAATAAAACTAACACTGTGGTTTTTTACCCGCACTCAACTTCGTCGAAGTCTGTCTTCCTATCGACCACGTACGACTGAGTCGTGCCTGGATTCTATATTCACTGAATCACCAATGAATAATCATTACAACCCCGTGTACACTATCGAATGGTTTGGCAGGAAGTTAGTTTTCAATTTTTTTATTTTATCATAGGGCAACGTTTTAGAACATTATTGAAAAAACAAATTTTTTGCCCACCGTATCTACAGCTAATTTGTTCAATTATAGGGCCAGGTAGCTCAGTGGTTGAGACTGTCGCATTCAAAACCATTGACTGCTGGTCGGCTAGGTTCAAATCCTAGCCACTACAGATTTTTAACTGGTGGCCCGGAAAAGTGCTAGAAACTGCAAGTTGAAAGGTACGACCTCGTTAATCCTTGTCTCGCACAAGTTTCGACCTTTGAGGGCTGCCGTTCGTAAGGAGACGACAGCTAGTTAACGGAAAAAACAATTTTAACAGAAGAAAATACCCTTTTTCAATTGATGAACGCATTTAGTTTTCTCTTTAATTCTAACAGTGAGTTGGCTGTGATTTTTCCTATGATTAGTTTTTTGTAACCAAACAATTTATTAACAATAAACACTTCCCATTACCAAACAAATACAAGAAAATGAACATTAATCACAAGCAGGCGTTTATCACTCAGTGTCTTCTAACTGATAGCGGCTAGTTATACTTCTCTCATTTGCACTGTTGCCAGTCGGATTGCTAATACGCCCATCCTGACGAAATCTTTGTTCTCGAAGATTTATTGAAGACCTTCGTTGTCCAAAACAAAAACAGGCTTGGCTGAAACTAAAGATCCTCTGAATCATTTCTTATAGCAACAATTCCAACTTTTCAGTTAGGCCTAGCGATCACATTGGCTCTATCTCTAACGGGACTGAGATCATAATAAAAAAAAAACATTCATTTCTATTAATGAAACCGCAACCTTCACATCTGCTCTTCCTTCAATTAGACATCGAATCACGTGTTCACCGTAGTCCGAAGACTATGGAGGGCCTGCCTACCTCGCAGCATCAGGCCATGTTACTACTCTCCATCTGGCGAAATCTCCCGGCAAGAGAACCCATCCCAACTGACTGTCGTCCAAAAACTAGCGGAGAAGAGTCTTTGTTTAATACCGAATTGTGCTTTTTAACTCTTTGTATGAACGACTGATTGCTGATGAAATGAAATGAAATGTAAGTGAATGACTTCTGGTTCTGGTTCTGGTTGGTGTCATCAGATTATTTGTAAATGTCTCTTTCGCTGATTTGCTTTTTGTATTCTGTTGTTCTTGTTGAAGATTTTGCTAGTTTCGTTTTTATTTGGCTGTTGTTCTGGGTGTATTTTGGGTTTTTCTTTGCTTTATTAATGGTTCATTATCATTTGTTCTCCCCATCCGTTTATTTTATCCATTAGTTATCTAAGTATTCTTGTTTTTCCAATTCCTCATCTGTGTAGGGTATGCAAGGTTTTTACTGGTTGAGTATGCCCGTAGTGTTTCCCTTGCATTTATTCTTTGTAGTATCATACAGCTATTGATGACATGTTCTTCTCTGTACCATTCCCGCAGGTGCATTGTCCATTTGTGTATGTCAACTTGAAGCGTCACACGATTTCTTTCTTCATTTGCGTTGTTCCATTGCCTTTGCCATGTTGTCATCTTTTTATTTTCTTTTTTTTTTGTTTCAGCTTTTTTTTTTGTTTTTGATGTGTTGTTCTATCCTAACTCCTGCTATGTGTCTCTTTGCATTTCTTTCAGCTCTCTTCATTCCTTCGGTATTCATGTTGATTATGTTATCTGGATCTTTTGGTTGTTATCCAGTTTGTTCTGTATTCCTTTTTGGAATATATTTATATTCTTGTCGGTGTTGTTGTTATTGGCTATCCTATTTTTGGAGTCCGTGTGCATGGTGATGTCTCTCTCTCTCTCTCGTTGTCTCCTATTCATTCAGCTGCCGTTCAAATGCCTATGGTTTCTGCTATGTGTAGGTCATCGCCGTCCTCCGTTCTTCCGCCTGTCTAGCTATTTTCAATGATCTTCTGTTTTCGTTATGCAGCAGGCTCCTACTTGATCTTCCGAGAGGGTTGCGTTAGTGTACATGTGTATACTATTATTTCTGGCAGTTTTCTTTTTGTTTTGGCGGGGTAAGTCTTACGTTCGTGACGGTTTTTTTTTAGCCAGATGTCTTTCTTGTTTTATAGTTTGCGTCATCTATTTATTTGAAGTTGTTCCCGCCAATACATATAAAGAGTCTGTGGGTGCCGTTCGGTATGCTTTGGTTATCGCTAGTAAGTTTGGACGTCTTGCCGCTCTAAGGTATACAATTATGCTAGAATATTCGGTTCATTGTCCTCAAATCTATGCTCCGTAGAGTAAAAGAGGTTAGGACGAATATGGTAGACATTTCACCGTCTCAGTTCATTAACTAACCGGTAAATGGAATATCATGATATGAATATAGTTAGTTTGAGACTGAGTGCTTGATTCACTCTTTTTATATATACAGTGGCGTATGAAGCTTTTCATATGAAAAAAGTTTTTAAATCCTACATTTATAGTTGTTTTATTGAGAAATTTCACTTACGATATTTGGAAAAAAATTAAGTATCAAAAACTGGAATAAATCCATTAATAGTTGAAGAAGTATTTGATATAAAAAAAACAATAATTTCTTTTTTGAAAAAAAAAAATAGTGAATTGAATACATTTTTTCCCACTGAACATTGTAAATTACGACACGTCCTGCAGGAAGTATAAATTATTGTTGAATTTGTAATATATCTTCGCAAACTTGATGTAGGTTTACTGTAAAACTGTTTTTCTCAAAATTTTCAAATGAGAAAATTTCCATACAAGTATCATACTACATATGATCTTAATATAAGAGTTGGTGGTGAACTTCCAGATGCAATGGTAATTGATTCACGTTCACTGCAATCAAGAAAAATTTCTTTCTATAACATTAATGCAAGAGTTGGTGGTAAACTTACAACACGTGTTGGACAAATCTGGAACCAAAACTAGATTTGTTTACATATGAGAAAGCTTTTTGATTCAATAATTTTTCAAGATATTTTTGATTTGTTTGATTGATTTGTAATTCCTTGGAGAAAAAACAATCTGAACTCTCCTTCCAGTTGTTTCCTAAGCCCGGACAACGAGAGGAATATATTGAAAGCAAAATGGACGAACATCACTGACAAAGCTTCTAGTTGACTATCAGATCAGAATTCATGAAAGTGTGTTCTCTTCACTTTATAGAAAGTGAATAATTCAATGAAGGTGAAAAGGTTCTTCCAATTTAAGTTGAAATACTAAATAGAACTTGTTTTTTTTTCAGCTAAATATACCTCAAAAAAAGGATGTTGAAAAATACGGTTGTTTCACCTGGATCTTTGAGTACTACAGGAAGGCAGAAAAAATGAATTGCTTAGAAGGAGAAAGTATCAACAACAAATTCCAATTTTTGCCAGGAAAATGATTTTGATTTGGAAAATGGGTTCAAGGGCCCCATACCTCCTCTTTGCTCTAATGCTGTTGTTACTTGAACAACACGTTTATACTTCCAAAATTGGTTTCTGATTTCTTGAATTCACTTTTCAAATTTATCACATATTTTTCCCCTACATAGTTCAACTTCCTTTTGTTGAAACGTGGGGACACTCAATTTCATAATTTCATTTCACTAAATACTTTTCTTCTCCATAATTGTCTAATTAGCTGATGATGAACCTATATAGGTTCGAAACATGTTCAAAATATTGATTATTTGATTGATGGTTTTGCCATCACACTATCACACAACATCTGATGGAATATTGAATTGTGGAGATAACTTCGAGTTTTTCTATATTGTGAATCCATACCACTCCACTTCGAGATACAATGGACTTCTACCACAGATTTAATGCTTCTGAAAAATTATTGATGATATTTCAGACCCAACCTAATTATAGTGGTCCAAAACAATTCAGGGATTTTCAAGTTCAAGTGAATACGCCAAAAGTGTTGAAATTATGTAAACTTTTGACAAGTGATTGTGCTCTCAATAGCTTTACTGGAATAGTAGATTTGGCATTTTACATACACTAATTGAAACTGTGCAAACTGTGTATAAAGATACCAGATCTCATAGTTTAAGCATGAAAGAGGGGGACATTCAATTTGGATGGTGCATTTCTTGAAATAATAATGCTGCATGTTGACTTCCGATTCTTGTTCAAAGAAACAAAATGCATAAGTACCATAACCAAAAATAATCTCAAATTCGCACCAGCCCACGTAACTAACCACATTTTTTTCTGAATTGACGTGGTCGTTAGCTTAAGAGAAGATCTGATTTAATTACTTCCAAAGCAGAAACTCGTAGAATAATTTGATTTCGCTAAAAACAATTAAGAAACGAAAAGGTTCCAGCAACACTTCTTGGTAGTCAAAAAAGTTTCTGCAGATTGCGAAAGTGAACTCGACCATGAAGTCATATACTTTGACCCTGACATAATCCAAATATTTATATCATTCAGTTTTCTTATATCTTCCAAAGATTCTATTTTGATATATGTTTTCAGGTCATCTGCTGAAGCAACAATCTTGCACATTTGATATATGTAATAATTTATGTCTTGATGCACAATGTGAAAAGTAATTGCTCTATGATAGAGCCTTGGGATACTCCGAAAGTACTGATAAAGATTGATTTGCTGTTGTTGAATTTTACAGTATTCGGACGATCCGTGAGATATGCTTCCACATATTTCATCCCTAAAATGAGCATCATATGAGGAAATGAATGTAAATATTACTGCAACTGATATTATTTTACCTACTCGTCTGTAGAAAATCAGTTCATATGGTAGTTATAGTAAGTTATCAAATGATTTTGAAATTTTCAAGAAATCGTTTTTTCGTTATTATCATTTCCATTAACCGGCTACCCCTTTACGAGCAACCCTCAAAAGTCTCCCTAGAAGACCTTTCAATTCCCCATTTAAAAATTTTCATGTTGTCATTCTGCATAAATTTCCCCTTGAAAACATTGTAATAGTTACTTCACGATTACTTTACGTCCACCCCAAATATCCTCAACTAGGCTACCTGCAAATGTTGTGGAATTTGATGCATCAGAGCTTTGAACCAGATATTCGGCCATAGCACACTTTATACCAGGATATTAATCTATTTCTAATTTCTAATTTACAATCCTTCCATGTTCGAATTTTATGTTTTAGAATTACATCATATTTACATTCTTTCAAAAATAATATCCACTGGAAACCACGTTTTTTCTTATTTTGGTGTCCGCAAAAAGCAAAATTCTGCAATTTTCACGTGAAAAAGAAAAAAACGAAACTTGTATTCATTCTAGATATCCCAGTAATTTTTGAGTATGATTTTGAAGAAATATTCTGCTGTGTATTTTTCTAATTTTATCTCTGATGAAAATTTAATTTATAATTATATATTATATATTATATATTATATATATATATATATTATATATATATTATATATTTGACATAAATCATTTCTCACCAAAAATTATATCATATTTTCAACAATATTTCTCCTAATTTGGGTTCGTCAGTATTCCAATTTTATTGCAGTTTTTGCAATATTTCATTTATACATAATGTCATTCATAAATTTTAACAATTCAGTAATTTATATGTTGTATATGTATGTTATTTGTTTTTATGTACACGAATTTTTCATTGTAGCCCTGAAGAAGGCGAAAATTTTGCTTTCCAAAGCGTTCTGAATTTTATATGAGCTCGATATTTTTTATGGCTTTTTCCATGAATTTCAAGATAACCGATAACAGTACGATAAGTCTGTAGCTCTTTTTTAGGTGGGGATTTGTTGTACTCTCTCAATTTTCATTTGGACGGAAATAGCCAAACTTGCAAGGAACTGGAGTTGATTTAGAAGCATATTTTTTCTTGAGAACAAACGGCGATTCCCGTCATATTCACAAGTTTCGTGATAGATGAAAACTTGAAAATCTATAAATTCTCAGTTTTATTCATCTGCGTTAAAAGCAGATTTACGGAAAGCACGTTCTGCAATCTTAACGCTTCAAATACAAAGTTGTCCCTTGTGAACGCAAATGCAAACAAGTTGCATGCTGCATACTGATAGATAGGGGTGAAATTTTTATGACGGCCAGGCTTTTAGTAGAGTAGAAAATGGTTCACAGTTCTCCACATTCATGTTTAGTTAAGGAGAATGTCATGTTATGTAATTTATCTCTTACGTGAACTATTGATGTGGTGTTACAAAGCTCGCAAACAGGTATTTTACAGCGTTTGAGAAGGCAATTTAAAAATATCATATACGTGCATATTACGCTAGGTTCATGAACAGTAGAAATATTATTTTGCATTCCTTTCAAAACATACTCCAAGAAAAACCCGAAAATAAAAAAAAAGTTATCAACGAAAATATATGGTGGCAAACTGGATATTTCTTTCAATAGATTTTTTTCAAGATGTATTGGACACCACCCTTCAGATGGACTATATCAGATCAGATCTAGATTCTGTGATGAACGCTTATACAAAAAGTTAAATATTTCTCGTTCTGGTTCTGTTAGAAGTATCAGAAGAAGTGTCAGAATTCTCATAACTAGCATGAGAATGAATACTATAAATACCATAGTGCCAATTGCCTATTACTGTGTTTCTGGTTGTAATATTACACGGGATTACCAACTGAATAGTTTCTTAGTTTTCGTTCGAAAACGGGAGTAACAGTACATGAAATTATCATATTATTGGATTGTGTAGTAAGTTACCATTATATTCAATTCATTTTGAATTACAATCATATGGAAATAAATGGATTCCATACTAGTAGTGTATCTATGAGAGAACTAAGGAATCAAGGTCAAGCTCATATTTGATAATATAAAAAATATCCTAATTTGGACCCGAAAAGAAAAAAAAAAAAAATCCCACAGTACCTCACCACGCAGATGAGAAAAAATGTATTTTTCATGATGAGACACCCGAAACGGCAGACATTCCAAATTAGGGTCCAACGAATTTTTGACACCCAGATTCACTGATCATACGAGTTATAGAAAAAATGTAGTCCTCATTATTCATCAAGATGGGAGGATCCTCTATACCTCATTTTTGATAGCTGAGATTCGCAGATGAGAGTTATAAAAAATGTATTCTTCATGATGAGACACCCGAAACACCAAGGCAGAAAAAAAAAATTAAGGGTACCCTATGGTGGTCAACGAATTTTTGATAACCAGTTGGGATTCATGGAAAAAGTGTAGTCTTTATTATTCTGTTTTTACCAAGGTGGATCCCAGTAAATTTACCGAAATTAATGGAGTTTTTAATTTTTCATCAGGAGTAGTCTTCATCATTCTGCGAATCTTGACCCGTATTATAATAATAAATCTCTTGTAATTTGGCATAATTTCGAAGAGGACATATCTTCCGTGATTTGGACCCGAAACCCCAGGACGGACATTTTTGATACGTTACTACAGAATTGAGACCTAGTTGAACATCACAGATGTAGTTTTCTTAATTTGGTGTGAATTCAGAGAGGACCCTGTTATATTTGATATTATGAAAAATATATATCTTCTTTAATTTGAACCCGACAGGGCGGAAATTTTAACAAATTTTTGATACATGACAAATCTGTTAGAGTTATGGATCCCCAGTACCCCATGGTGGCCATCCAACGAATTTTTGAGAATCAGATGCATATTATTCTGTTTTTACCAAGATGGTGGATCCCAGATGCCTCAGGGTGGATATCCCAATTTGATGTGCCATTGTGAATCTGTCGGAAAAGGATACCACCCCATTGCGAGCATCGCATCAAATTTTTGATGAAGATGTATCATATTCATATAGCTAACCTAAGTACGATGCTGAGTATTAAAATGGAAAAAAAGTTATTATGCTGTGGATTTGAACCACGTACCTTCGGCTTACCAAGCCGCACAGTTACCGATACGGCTACGAACCGTGTTTGTACATTTAGTCGAAATGGTCGTTCAAGTGTGCAAGGTCTCGCAAATTGTTGAGCTGTTTTGTTTGATATGAACAAATGGTCTTAAGCCGTACTCATCTTTAAATATCATACGGATTCAGCTGTTTGCATCACAAGGGTCTTTATCATTCACCGTGCAGTCAACTGTCGGAAGGAAGTACAGTAGCACAGGGCGAACATTTAAGAAAATTTTCAGCTGAGATTTACCGACATGTAGGTATTCTATGAGTCATAAAAATGTAGACCTCATCATTCTGTTTTTTAATAATGCGAATCTGCATTTTTTGAACAATTTGTGTGACAATCACATCAATTATAAAGAAATGCCTAGTTAGTATTATTTTGGTAATCGACCCATAACATCTACGCTATCATTAGATTAAAAATAAAAGAATGTAGGTAATATAAATAAAAAAAGCTCTTATAGACGCTCCTGTGTTTTAAGTTATTTTGGCGATTGGTTCAGGTAGCATCATTATATCAATAATGTTTCAATTAAATTAAAAGAAAGTAGTTTCTGATAAAGAAAAAATCTCTAATGACGCTTCTGTGTTTTAAGTTAATTTTGGCGAATAGCCCAGGGAGCATCATCATATCAATAATGCTTTAATTAAATTAAGAAAAGTAAACTCGTTTCTGTTTCTTAGTCTGACTGCATCTATGAATAGTGAAAAATACCCTGTCTATATTATTTTTTATTCAAATCCGAGTAATTTTAACAATTTGTGTGGTCTATGTTACATAATTGAAGAAGTACGAAGTACTTGAGGTTTTTAGCGCAAATATGGTTAGGTACCTATAATGAGAAAAACTGATTTTTTCTCGATTATTAGGTTCGTAGTGTATGCAGAAGTATGCTATTAATGAACGTAGGTTTTTGTGAGATGTCCTCTATACTATTAAGTAAAAAATCAGTTAATTAACCGTAACCGATTAGATTCTTGATGAAGAATTAATTATTTTAGAATTCCTAAACCAATTTCAATCACTCATTTTTATTGGTATCTGAACTGCTAGTGCATTTTTGAATGAGGTCAGATATTATACACTCTAGGTAAGACTGAATGAGAACTCAAGGTCACTTGGGTATCACTTATAGTTGTTGAATATGATTGAGTCAACACAAATGAATTTTGTCCTTTCTTGGTAGAGAAAGTGTCTTATTTAAAAATATTATGGATAAATGGGTGAACGTGGCAGTGGAAGAAATATGAATATTTTCAATATTTAGTTATTGGTATACAGGGTGATGATAAGCATGTCTTGCATTAAATTATTAAAACGAGTGCCTACTCTCATAATTCTTATAATCATACATTATTTTCAAATGTATTCGTTTCTGAATAACAAGAAACTTAAGTGGGCAGTAACTGTATTGATGTGATAACATGAAAAATGGATTATTAACGAATAATGATTATATTTTGACAAAAATATAAAAATGTCATCAGGGGTATATTCGACTTTTAATATATCTCATGTAAAGTTATGAATTGAGTGGTATTTGTAGAAGTGGGGAATGTGACTTCCAGTAAAAAAATATATTGAAACAATACTGCACCAATAGTGTAGAGATATCACATACATATTGATAATAACCAAAAAGAAAGAAAGAATTATTCAATGATTTATCTTCCTTTGGAGTTCTCATTCAGAATTACAATAGACAGGAAAAATGAAGGATAGTGCATATGGAAACTGTAACTGAAGGAATATGAGTCGAAAAACACGTAAAAATAATAATAAAAAATATGGATTACCCATAGGATGAAATGAAACATTATGGGAATAATGACTATAGAAATAGAGAACAGGGGCATATACTATGCATGCACTGGGTATTAAGGTATTTGATGAAACGCCGAAATGTGAAGTTTGCGAGTAGGGTACATAATTCTGTAAGTGAAGAATTCGACTTTTTTCCAGTAAAAAATAATATTGGAACGATAGTGCAGATGTCAATAGTGTCACGTACATATTGAATTATATAAGACATATCTATGTACAAAGCTCCTCAAAGAGACAATTATTTTATTAAAACAGTCATTTCGCCACGACATCTTTAAATGGCTTCCTAATCAACAAATGTAATAACAATGAGAAGAAAATTGAAGGATAGTGCATATGGAAAATTCATTTGAAGGAATAGATGGAAGAACTCTTAAAAATGATAATAAAGAATATGGAGAATCTATAGGATTGATTGAAATTAAATATCAGGTACAGTGCAAATAGTATTCGTGAGGCGGGTATCAAGAATTACGCATTGGTTGAAACTTTTCTTATTTCGATGTGCAGAAATGCAGAAATAAGACTAGATACGTTTCGAAGCTGGACTTCGGCTTTCCCGCCAAGTAGCTGAAGCGGGCTTTGTGTATACAGGCTCGGAAGATATAGTCATATGTCTTTCATGTCAAGTTGAAGGGTTCCAATGGCAGCCAAATGACGATCCTATGGCGGACCATCGCGATTGGAGCCCCCTTTGTGATTTTGTTCAAAATTACCAACTCCAGACGTCGGCGACCAACAGATGGTGTTGATATCCCTCCAGAACGAAGGCTGATGATAGATAGGCTCACAGACCGCCCGAGTTGAATTATTATGTTTATTTTGTGAACGATTTTTGCGTAGGTTTATTTCTTGAAGACACTTGTGGAGTTTGTAAAACACCAATTTTGACACTTCTTGAAATATATGTATCTTAGTACATTTTCTTTCGTTTTATTTGATAGAAGATTTTAATATATTCAAAAATAATAATAAAAATCATCATGGTCATACAATATTTTCCATGAATAGGATAAATATTATTCACTTTTTTTTCAAACAGAACTAGTTGAAAAATGTGTTGTAGAACAGCATATGACTCATTTAGTCCAACTATAAAGCGATATTTAATTCGGTGTTATGATATTGACAAGTTTTGTGTATTATCATAAATTAATTACATTATGGAATCCGCTTCAATAAACAAACAATTTATATACAAGAAGAGCTTTATATAATTCTTGCTACCTCACATTATGCAGGTTATCATCTTAATACAATTTTTAACTTTGGAGGCAGCTGTTGTTCTTCCGATATAAAGAAATTGCAAATGATGGTTTATTCATCAACAACTCAATTGAGAGTATTTTATTTGAACTAATAACCTGTCACAACAAAAAATAAACAGTTGAGAACTCCACCCAAACATTCACCAACCAACTGAAATATATCATCGAAAAATTCTTTGTTTTCATGTTTTTAACTGTCGATTCCCATCGAAATTTTCAACTCGTTTTCTTTTGATTATAATAATTCACCCTACGCTATCACAGGAGTAAAAATAGGAAATAATGAAGAGGCGATTAAAGGAAAATACATTTAGGTTCACTTATATAATTTAAATAGTATGTATATAATAGTCACATTCCAAAAAAATTACAGCTGGACCGTATCTTTTAATACCTACGTCGAAAATTTTATTGACAAATTGTGGTTTCAAACAGCATATTTTTTAATTCTAGATGCTTCAGTAGGTCTCCGCTGGATTAATATCAGTATAGACCAAGACGAATACCATTAATTATTTCCGAACAATATCTACTTTCGAAATTATATATACTTTTGTGGTTATTCCTGATCACAGTTAAAATTAAGTAACTGATTCTTATAATTATCAAAAATAATCATTGGTTTTTTCAAATGATGACTGTAATTTCGAGGGTTATAAATACCTATCTCTTTGATAGAAACGGGCAAATGAGTGTACCAAAGTAACATAATTAACACTTTTTCTCAAAATGTTGGTAATAAATTGAAATATTTCTGATGAAATTTTCCCGGACAGTTACATGACAACGTATCTCTGAAACTAGAAGCAGATTACACTAAAGTTCATATCGAGGATAAATGATTATTTTCAGTGATAAACGAATGGATGTATAAAATATGTTAGAAACACATCTATCATTTTGATTCCAGAACTGCTACAATCGATCGACTCTCTGAAATTTTGACTGTTCCAAAAGATGAGTGAATTTGTGAGTATCACCATCTGTTAGGTAATAGCTCTGGTAGAAAAGAACAATAATAATTTTTCGTCCTTCGTTACTAAATATAACGAAATCAATAATCTTTTATAATGAATATTGAACAGTGTTTCAAATTAAAGTTGGAGGAGCCTAGCATGTGCAACAATACCTTTTAAGAGAATCATCATTTTATTTTCCTATACACAGAAACGCATTGTAGAAATATAAGTCTTTGTCTAAAAGTAATAAACTAATTCATGAACAAGTGTTGTTATATCATACTGAGAAACGCGCACTACTTTTTTTAGTTATAGAATTTTTCACGAAATTATAACATTTTTAAATAAAAATACCAACAAACCGCATTGAGTTTGGTAGGTATGGTGTAGAAGCGATGACGGAAGAAACGTAACTTGTTGAAAGAGCAGATATAAAAGTATCAAAGGGAGTTTATTAGCAAAACATCACCGACAGTTATAACAAAAATAATAATAACCACTCACCTAAACAGATGAATTTGTGACTAACATAAATGTTGAATCTACTATTAAAATGATAAATTGTCATGATAACAAAAGAAGGATAGGAAGACTCAACTCATCACACTAAAAGTGGGCTGATGGAGAGTATATCACCTATAAAAAATGGTTGGATGAGCACTCAAATAAAATGCGAAACGTTGGTAATAATGGAAAAACTGGAGGACTAGGATGAGCACTCCAAAAAAATGCGAAACTGTAATGAGCAATAATTATCGAAACTTTGGGTTCAACTCTGATGAGTATTCAAATAAAATTATAAACACGGATTTTACATTAAATTTGAACTATATCTGAGACAATATACCGATGAGGCAAACAAGTAACCGAAACTTGGGCTTTTCACTCTGATGAGGACTGAACACGTCGAAACTGGGGATTTTCATCAAATTCAAATAAGAATTTTAAACAGTAATGATGGAAACAGAAACCTAAATTTTGGACAATAAGTCGATGAGCACTCCAATAGAATTCGAAACGGTGATGATGGACAAAAATTATCGAAACTTTGGGTCTTAACACTGATGAAGACTCAAATTGAATGCGAAACGGTGATCATGATGGAAAAATCAACCATAACGTCGATTAATAACTCTGATGAGGACTCAAATGAAACTCGAAACAGGGATCATTCATTGAATTTAAATTATATCCGAGACAGCATATTGACGAGGGGAAACAAGTAAACGGAACTTGCGGTTTCCACTCCGATGAGGACTGAACACGTCAAAATTATGAATTTTCAACAAAATAAGAAATTTCAACAGTGATGATGGAAACAAAAAACGAAATTTTGGTCTATAAGTCGGATGAGCACTCCAATAAAATTCGAAACGATGGGCAAAAATTATCGAAAATAGGGATTTTTTACATCAAATTCACATAAAATTCGAAAGGGTATACCGATAATGGAACAAAAATCAAACGATACTTCGAGTTACAACTCTGATGAGTACTCAAATGAGTATGGAAACAGGTATTTTCCATTAAATTCAAATAATATCCGAGACAGTATATTGATGAGGGAAAAGAATAACCAAAAATTTGGAGTTTCAACCTTGATGAGGGTTGAACACATCGAAAAATTCAAATACAATTTTTAAACAGTGTACTGATGATGGAAACCCAAAACTGAAATTTTGGGCTATAATTAGGATGAGCACTCCAAAAAAATTCGAAACGGTAATGAGCAATATCGAAACTTTGGGTTCAACTCTGATGAAGACTCAAATAAAATGCGAAAAAAATATGAAAACTGGTATTTTTCATTAAAATTAAATTATATCCTAGACAGTATATTGATGAGGGAAGTAAGTAACCGAAACTTGGGGTTTCAACTCTGATGAGGAGTGAACACGTTGGAATAAGGGATTCCCATCAAATTCAAATAAGAATTTTAAACAGTATACTGAAGATGGAAACAAAAAACCGAAATTTTGGGCTATAAGTAGAATGAGCACTTCAATAGAATTCGAAACGGTGATGATGAGCAAAAATCATCGAAACTTTTGGTTTTAACTCTGATGAAGACTCAAATAAAATGCGAATCGGTTATAATGATGAAAAAATCAACCGAAACGTTGATTTACAACTTTGATAAGTACTCAAATAAATATGGAAACAGGTATTTTTCATTAAAGTAAAATAATATCCGAGACAGTGATGAGGGAAACAACCGAAACTTGGGGTTTCAACTCTGATAGGGGCTACACAACTCCAAGTTCTGACAGTTGTGAAAGGTGTGATAGTGTGATAGTTATCGAATTTTCTCAAGATTGCACACAAATCCTGCTGAAATCACAATGTCCAGCTATGATTTGAAAAAACAGCAGTGATGATAGGTATATTATTAAGTTTTTATAAGCCTATGAAACATATTGATTATAAATTTTTTTATTAAAAATATCGTGCACTTAGCATGACTTAGAGCCAATTATTGAGGTTTCTTCAACATTATAATTACTATGCTCCCCAGAAAAAAAGTCCATCAACAACAATAGAGGTCGATTTTACCCATCCTGTCAATTATAATCAAGTCATTTATTCTATATTGAAATTGAATCTATTCTCTGATAATGTATCCATTGGCTCTCATGAGGAGAGTGCAAGAGAGAAAATATCATTACTATCATCTGAAAATTTTGAAAAATTACAGCAGAACTGTTTTCAATGCCACCGTTAAGTTTTTTTTGAATCGTAAAATAAATCATATTTGTATTAACCTGTTGACATTAGTACATAACGATACTAATATCTGGAACTCTCAACAGCAAAGACGATAATTAGTCATTTTTATGTATACATTCTTTTCAACTATTTTGATGTTTTAATATCAGACGCGGAAATTCAACATGTTTCGAATTCAATTTGAGTCTTCATCAAAGTTGAAGCAGAAATTTTCGATAATTTTCAACCATTATTACCGTTTCGAATTTTATTAGAATGCTCATCCGACCTATAGCAGAAAACTTCAGAAGGCAAGCTTTTAAATATCTAACTCACAGAATTACCTACATTACACATCTAAAAAAAAAATTTAATTTTTTTTCCTGACTGTTGTTACACTTTCAAACTTCCTTCGAGATTGAATGATGTAGCATTTTCTGCACCTGAAATGCATCGATTTCAGTCTTCCAAAATAGTGTGTTTCTGATATATCATACCGTGCACTTTGAGATCGTCCCCTCTGAAAAAAGTTTCGTGTTTTGTTCACATGGAACTCTAACAAGTTAATTATTGAGGATGGAGGAATTGTTGATTGAGTGTGAATCTGAGCAATATCGCATTCAGCAAATCGAAATTTGCCAATATTAGGTCGAACATTCAAGAATGTTGAGTGAAAAAATAGCGCTGCATGCAGAAACATGTTGAATTTCCGCGTCTGATATTAAAACATCAAAATGGAAATCTTAAGATAAAGCATGTATGTCTTTGGTGTTGAGAGTTCAAGATATTAGTATCGTTATGCACTAATGTCAAAAGGTTAATACAAATATGATTTATTTTACGATTCAAAAAAAACTTAACGGTGGCAATGAAAACAGTTCCGCTATAATTTTTCAAAATTTATTGTTGTTGATGGACTTTTTTTCTGGGGAGCATAGTAATTATAATGTTGAAGAAACCTCAATAATTGGCTCTAAGTCATGCTAAGTGCACGATATTTTTAATAAAAAAATTTATAATCAATATGTTTCATAGGCTTATAAAAACTTAATAATATACCTATCATCACTGCTGTTTTTTCAAATCATAGCTGGATATTGTGATTTCAGCAGTATTTGTGTGCAATCTTGAGAAAATTCGATAACTATCACAACGCATCTGTTAGAACTTGGAGTTGTGTAGCCCCCATCAGAGTTGAAACCCCAAGTTTCGGTTGTTTCCCTCATCACTGTCTCGGATATTATTTTACTTTAATGAAAAATACCTGTTTTCATATTTATTTGAGTACTCATCAGAGTTGTAAATCGACATTTCGGTGGATTTTTTCATCATTATCAAAGTTGTAACTCGAAGTATCGTTTGATTTTTGTTCCATTATCGGTATACCCTTTCGAATTTTATGTGAATTTGATGTAAAAAATCCCTATTTTCGATAATTTTTGCCCATCGTTTGGAATTTTATTGGAGTGCTCATCCGACTTATAGACCAAAATTTCGTTTTTTGTTTCCATCATCACTGTTGAAATTTCTTATTTTGTTGAAAATTCATAATTTTGACGTGTTCAGTCCTCATCGGAGTGGAAACCCCAAGTTCCGTTTACTTGTTTCCCCTCGTCAATATGCTGTCTCGGATATAATTTAAATTCAATGAATGATCCCTGTTTCGAGTTTCATTTGAGTCCTCATCAGAGTTATTAATCGACGTTATGGTTGATTTTTCCATCATTATCACCGTTTCGCATTCAATTTGAGTCTTCATCAGTGTTAAGACCCAAAGTTTCGATAATTTTTGTCCATCATCACCGTTTCGAATTCTATTGGAGTGCTTTCGACTTATTGTCCAAAATTTAGGTTTCTGTTTCCATCATTACTGTTTAAAATCCTTATTTGAATTTGATGAAAATCCCTAGTTTCGACGTGTTCAGTCCTCATCAGAGTGAAAAGCCCAAGTTTCGGTTACTTGTTTGCCTCATCAGTATATTGTCTCAGATATAGTTCAAATTTAATGTAAAATCCGTGTTTATAATTTTATTTGAATACTCGATCAGAGTTGAACCCAAAGTTTCGATAATTATTGCTCATTACCGTTTCGAATTTTTTTGGAGTGCTCATCCTAGTCCTCCAGTTTTTCCATTATTACCAACGTTTCGCATTTTATTTGAGTGTTCATCCAACCATTTTTTATAGGTGATATACTCTCCATCAGCCCACTTTTAGTGTGATGAGGTGACTCTTCCTATCCTTCTTTTGTTATCATGACAATTTATGATTTTAATAGTAGATTCAACATTTGTATGTTAGTCACAAATTCATCTGTTTAGGTGAGTGGTTATTATTATTTTTGTTATAACTGTCGGTGATGTTTTGCTAATAAACTACCTTTGATACTTTTATATCTGCTCTTTCAACAAGTTACGTTTCTTCCGTCATCGCTTCTACACCATACCTACCAAACTCAATGCGGTTTGTTGGTATTTTTATTTAAAAATGTTATAATTTTTGAAAAATTCTATAACTAAAAAAAGTAGTGCGCGTTTCTCAGTATGATATAACAACACTTGTTCATGAATTAGTTTATTACTTTTAGACAAAGACTTATATTTCTACAATGCGTTTCTGTGTATAGGAAAATAAAATGATGATTCTCTTAAAAGGTATTGTTGGCACATGCTAGGCTCCTCCAACTTTAATTTGAAACACTGTTCAATATTCATTATGAAAGATTATTGATTTCGTTATATTTAGTAACGAAGGACGAAAAATTATTATTGTTCTTTTCTACCTGAGCTATTACCTAACAGATGGTGATACTCACAAATTCACTCATCTTTTGGAACAGTCAAAATTTCAGAGAGTCGATCGATTGTAGCAGTTCTGGAATCAAAATGATAGATGTGTTTCTAACATATTTTATACATCCATTCGTTTATCACTGAAAATAATCATTTATCCTCGATATGAACTGCTTCTAGTTTCAGAGATACGTTGTCATGTAACTGTCCGGGAAAATTTCATCAGAAATATTTCAATTTATTACCAACATTTTGAGAAAAAGTGTTAATTATGTTACTTTGGTACACTCATTTGCCCGTTTCTATCAAAGAGATAGGTATTTATAACCCTCGAAATTACAGTCATCATTTGAAAAAACCAATGATTATTTTTGATAATTATAAGAATCAGTTACTTAATTTTAACTGTGATCAGGAATAACCACAAAAGTATATATAATTTCGAAAGTAGATATTGTTCGGAAATAATTAATGGTATTCGTCTTGGTCTATACTGATATTAATCCAGCGGAGACCTACTGAAGCATCTAGAATTAAAAAATATGCTGTTTGAAACCACAATTTGTCAATAAAATTTTCGACGTAGGTATTAAAAGATACGGTCCAGCTGTAATTTTTTTGGAATGTGACTATTATATACATACTATTTAAATTATATAAGTGAACCTAAATGTATTTTCCTTTAATCGCCTCTTCATTATTTCCTATTTTTACTCCTGTGATAGCGTAGGGTGAATTATTATAATCAAAAGAAAACGAGTTGAAAATTTCGATGGGAATCGACAGTTAAAAACATGAAAACAAAGAATTTTTCGATGATATATTTCAGTTGGTTGGTGAATGTTTGGGTGGAGTTCTCAACTGTTTATTTTTTGTTGTGACAGGTTATTAGTTCAAATAAAATACTCTCAATTGAGTTGTTGATGAATAAACCATCATTTGCAATTTCTTTATATCGGAAGAACAACAGCTGCCTCCAAAGTTAAAAATTGTATTAAGATGATAACCTGCATAATGTGAGGTAGCAAGAATTATATAAAGCTCTTCTTGTATATAAATTGTTTGTTTATTGAAGCGGATTCCATAATGTAATTAATTTATGATAATACACAAAACTTGTCAATATCATAACACCGAATTAAATATCGCTTTATAGTTGGACTAAATGAGTCATATGCTGTTCTACAACACATTTTTCAACTAGTTCTGTTTGAAAAAAAAGTGAATAATATTTATCCTATTCATGGAAAATATTGTATGACCATGATGATTTTTATTATTATTTTTGAATATATTAAAATCTTCTATCAAATAAAACGAAAGAAAATGTACTAAGATACATATATTTCAAGAAGTGTCAAAATTGGTGTTTTACAAACTCCACAAGTGTCTTCAAGAAATAAACCTACGCAAAAATCGTTCACAAAATAAACATAATAATTCAACTCGGGCGGTCTGTGAGCCTATCTATCATCAGCCTTCGTTCTGGAGGGATATCAACACCATCTGTTGGTCGCCGACGTCTGGAGTTGGTAATTTTGAACAAAATCACAAAGGGGGCTCCAATCGCGATGGTCCGCCATAGGATCGTCATTTGGCTGCCATTGGAACCCTTCAACTTGACATGAAAGACATATGACTATATCTTCCGAGCCTGTATACACAAAGCCCGCTTCAGCTACTTGGCGGGAAAGCCGAAGTCCAGCTTCGAAACGTATCTAGTCTTATTTCTGCATTTCTGCACATCGAAATAAGAAAAGTTTCAACCAATGCGTAATTCTTGATACCCGCCTCACGAATACTATTTGCACTGTACCTGATATTTAATTTCAATCAATCCTATAGATTCTCCATATTCTTTATTATCATTTTTAAGAGTTCTTCCATCTATTCCTTCAAATGAATTTTCCATATGCACTATCCTTCAATTTTCTTCTCATTGTTATTACATTTGTTGATTAGGAAGCCATTTAAAGATGTCGTGGCGAAATGACTGTTTTAATAAAATAATTGTCTCTTTGAGGAGCTTTGTACATAGATATGTCTTATATAATTCAATATGTACGTGACACTATTGACATCTGCACTATCGTTCCAATATTATTTTTTACTGGAAAAAAGTCGAATTCTTCACTTACAGAATTATGTACCCTACTCGCAAACTTCACATTTCGGCGTTTCATCAAATACCTTAATACCCAGTGCATGCATAGTATATGCCCCTGTTCTCTATTTCTATAGTCATTATTCCCATAATGTTTCATTTCATCCTATGGGTAATCCATATTTTTTATTATTATTTTTACGTGTTTTTCGACTCATATTCCTTCAGTTACAGTTTCCATATGCACTATCCTTCATTTTTCCTGTCTATTGTAATTCTGAATGAGAACTCCGAAGGAAGATAAATCATTGAATAATTCTTTCTTTCTTTTTGGTTATTATCAATATGTATGTGATATCTCTACACTATTGGTGCAGTATTGTTTCAATATATTTTTTTACTGGAAGTCACATTCCCCACTTCTACAAATACCACTCAATTCATAACTTTACATGAGATATATTAAAAGTCGAATATACCCCTGATGACATTTTTATATTTTTGTCAAAATATAATCATTATTCGTTAATAATCCATTTGTCATGTTATCACATCAATACAGTTACTGCCCACTTAAGTTTCTTGTTATTCAGTAACGAATACATTTGAAAATAATGTATGATTATAAGAATTATGAGAGTAGGCACTCGTTTTAATAATTTAATGCAAGACATGCTTATCATCACCCTGTATACCAATAACTAAATATTGAAAATATTCATATTTCTTCCACTGCCACGTTCACCCATTTATCCATAATATTTTTAAATAAGACACTTTCTCTACCAAGAAAGGACAAAATTCATTTGTGTTGACTCAATCATATTCAACAACTATAAGTGATACCCAAGTGACCTTGAGTTCTCATTCAGTCTTACCTAGAGTATATAATATCTGACCTCATTCAAAAATGCACTAGCAGTTCAGATACCAATAAAAATGAGTGATTGAAATTGGTTTAGGAATTCTAAAATGATTAATTCTTCATCAAGAATCTAATCGGTTACGGTTAATTAACTGATTTTTTACTTAATAGTATAGAGGACATCTCACAAAAACCTACGTTCATTAATAGCATACTTCTGCATACACTACGAACCTAATAATCGAGAAAAAATCAGTTTTTCTCATTATAGGTACCTAACCATATTTGCGCTAAAAACCTCAAGTACTTCGTACTTCTTCAATTATGTAACATAGACCACACAAATTGTTAAAATTACTCGGATTTGAATAAAAAATAATATAGACAGGGTATTTTTCACTATTCATAGATGCAGTCAGACTAAGAAACAGAAACGAGTTTACTTTTCTTAATTTAATTAAAACATTATTGATATGATGATGCTCCCTGGGCTATTCGCCAAAATTAACTTAAAACACAGAAGCGTCATTAGAGATTTTTTCTTTATCAGAAACTACTTTCTTTTAATTTAATTGAAACATTATTGATATAATGATGCTACCTGAACCAATCGCCAAAATAACTTAAAACACAGGAGCGTCTATAAGAGCTTTTTTTATTTATATTACCTACATTCTTTTATTTTTAATCTAATGATAGCGTAGATGTTATGGGTCGATTACCAAAATAATACTAACTAGGCATTTCTTTATAATTGATGTGATTGTCACACAAATTGTTCAAAAAATGCAAATTCACATTATTAAAAAACAGAATGATGAGGTCTACATTTTTATGACTCATAGAATACCTACATGTCGGTAAATCTCAGCTGAAAATTTTCTTAAATGTTCGCCCTGTGCTACTGTACTTCCGACAGTTGACTGCACGGTGAATGATAAAGACCCTTGTGATGCAAACAGCTGAATCCGTATGATATTTAAAGATGAGTACGGCTTAAGACCATTTGTTCACATCAAACAAAACAGCTCAACAATTTGCGAGACTTTGCACACTTGAACGACCATTTCGACTAAATATACAAACACGGTTCGTAGCCGTATCGGTAACTGTGCGGCTTGGTAAGCCGAAGGTACGTGGTTCAAATCCACAGCATAATAACTTTTTTTTCATTTTAATACTCAGCATCGTAATTAGGTTAGCTATATGAATATGATACATCTTTAACTCATCAAAAATTTGATGCGATGCTCGCAATGGGGTGGTATCCTTTTTCGACAGATTCACAATGGCACATTAAATTGGGATATCCACCCTGAGGCATCTGGGATCCACCATCTTGGTAAAAACAGAATAATAAACTTATATGATGCATCCGATTCTCAAAAATTCGTTGGATGGCCACCATGGGGTACTGGGGATCCATAACTTTAACAGATTTGTCATGATGTATCAAAAATTTGTTAAAATTTCCGCCCTGTCGGGTTCAAATTAAAGAAGATATATATTTTTCATAATATCAAATATAACAGGGTCCTCTCTGAATTCACACCAAATTAAGAAAACTACATCTGTGATGTTCAACTAGGTCTCAATTCTGTAGTAACGTATCAAAAATGTCCGTCCTGGGGTTTCGGGTCCAAATCACGGAAGATATGTCCTCTTCGAAATTATGCCAAATTACAAGAGATTTATTATTATAATACGGGTCAAGATTCGCAGAATGATGAAGACTACTCCTGATGAAAAATTAAAAACTCCATTAATTTCGGTAAATTTACTGGGATCCACCTTGGTAAAAACAGAATAATGAAGACTACACTTTTTCCATGAATCCCAACTGGTTATCAAAAATTCGTTGACCACCATGGGGTACTGGGGACCCTTAATTTTTTTTTGTCTGCCTTGGTGTTTCGGGTGTCTCATCATGAAGAATACATTTTTTATAACTCTCATCTGCGAATCTCAGCTATCAAAAATGAGGTATAGAGGATCCTCCCATCTTGATGAATAATGAGGACTACATTTTTTCTATAACTCGTATGATCAGTGAATCTGGGTGTCAAAAATTCGTTGGACCATGAGGTACATCCTTAATTTTGGAATGTCTGCCGTTTCGGGTGTCTCATCATGAAGAATACATTTTTTCTCATCTGCGTGGTGAGGTACTGGGGGATTCGTCAACTGGGTTGATGTTAATTTTTTATTGTTTCTGTTCAGTTGTTAGGGATGTTAGATTGGGATCCTCTCAAACCACTTTTTAAAAAATAACTTTATTTTACTTGACAAACAAAACAAAGTTAGATGAAATAAATGATATTTCAACGTGAACTTGCACGGACTAAAGCTGGAAGCAACAATAGCGTTGCGTAGTTCTCGGAGGCTCCATTTATAGGTTTCTGGATGCTGACTTGACGACCTCGGGCTTCTACGTCTTGGATAAACAACTGGAATTGCGCTGGAGACGAACCTTGATGGTCGGCGACTTCCTGGCAGCACTGGGATTAACTGCGTAATTTGGATCAAAGGGCAATTGTATTTTTTCATATAACAGCTCCCCTCATTTTGAAAAAGTTGATGCTTTGGATGCAGCAACTTTCAGGCAAGAGTTTTGTTGCTTGAAGATGGATTCAATTGGAGTTTTTCTTCGATATCTTCTCCAATGTGAATATTTGGTACTTTCCTCAAAGGGATGAATCTTGATAGGGCTCTGAAGGATCCTCGTCCTGGGGGTCTTGGAGGTTGATCATCATTTCTTGATGCCATTATTCCAAGTTTAACAGTACGATTTCTTTTATATTTACAAACGATATATAAAATTATCAAAATGCAAATTATTATAATTATGAAATAGGTAATCCAAGAAATATGTTTTGTTATAAAAGGTTCATTAATAATTCTATCAAGATCTTCCGAATATTGATCCAACTTATGCTGTGCTATATTTAAATCATCAACATTTAGTTTACTTAGTTTCATTGGTTTCAAATTTGGAAGATTTTTCTTTTCTGGTAAATGATTGCAACATTCGTATGGAATTGAAATCGTATGTATTGATTCAAATTCAGTTTTCTCAGCGTCTTTCTAAGAAGTTTTGATAACGGAGGCAGATACAGCCTCCGAAACGTCAACAGTTTTCAAAAAAAGAGAAGTATTCTTTGTTAATTCGATCTCATTTTTTCAGATAGGCAAATTCAGTGTAGGGTACGTTACTGACAAAAATTAATTTCTTTCAAGACAGCAGTCTTGTGAACGCAGTAACTTATCGGGCAAATTAATTAATTTGCCCTTCTACACTTGTACAGATTTCTTTGGATTAAAAATTTTTTTCATTTTCAGATTGTGGAAGGTGATAAACCCAAAAAATTATGTCAAGAAATCGTATGACTATTATAAGTTACATTCTTTTCAAAATTCAAAAGATATTTTGAATAAACTTTTGAAAAATTAATGCATTACATTCTGGTTGTAATTTTGAAACTGAATTTTTTTTTATCACTTTTGATACTGGTTCAAATCGTGAACATTTCATTGTGATTAGAATAGGGTCTGATAAAGTTATAAGCCATATATTTGGATCTGAGTTGAAAAAAATTATAATCTTTAGCATATAATAAAGACGTTTCACAAATTCTAGGTAGTTGAAACAAGTGCTTGAAAATCTGAGCCTCACATATAGCATTGCCATCAATAGGGTATGGTAAAATGTTTGAACATAATTTTAAATTTAAACTCAAATCTTTACAATCGTTAAAATTTTCTAAAATAAAATATAACATAGAATCATCATCCTTTGTAATACATTTATGATTCGTAGTTAAAATGTGATGAAGTCCTGTCCTATTATCAAGGATGGGAATTGGGTATAGTTGGTAACTTGCATATAATTCAGGTTCAACGAGAGGGATTTTTAAAACAAAAACAACTCTACTATCAGTCTGAAAAGCTTGTAAATCAATAAGGTCTAAATATTTCGAAATTGATGTCATTTTTATTGGTAAAGGTAACTTCTGAGTTTCCATAGATTGTACGACTTCCTGAAGGTTATAAAGTAAGTCGTTCGGTGTAATAATTGAAGAATGAATTATTCTCAATCTCGCAAACGTGATAGAATTTAAAATATCATCAAGATATGATTCTATAAACAAATAAATTTCCATAAGTTCCTCGCAAAGTTCTAGTGTCCTTGTTTTTTGCTTCTACTGAATTGAAATTGTCAGTTATGTCAACAATAAGATTATTGATTCCTTTGATATCCTCATTAAAAGTGACTTCATCAAGTTGCAGCTTTTGAATTGTAGTATTAAAATTTTTAATTACTGAGGTTACTACTGAAATTTGATTTTTCATAAGATTTTCTAGTTCATGTTCATCATTTGTAATTTTATTAATGCAATCATTAAAATATTCACCATCACTACTATCTAAATTTCCTGAAATTGCTTTCCACACGGTTCCTACTCCGTTTATTGATCCTCGTTTTACGCGACTATGAAAGTTTGGTGTATCTAAAAATAATTCTTGCAGTTTCAGTACAAGTGAAACTGCTATCTGAGTTGATAAGCTGATATGCGTTTTAACATCTGCATAAAAATATTTCATCCGTACACTTTCATCTTCTGCAAAGTTATTTAATAGAGTATGCAATATATTATTATTCTGCTCTAAAGCGTTTCTAACAGAAGTTGAGTCTTTATAAACTAAGAATGTCCATTTATCATTCGTGATTTTTATTTCTTCTCGCTGATGGTAATAAATACCTATTATATTGTTGGTAAAGGATATTTATCGTCGACAGTTACTTCATTCAGTTTCCTATAATCAATTACGACTCTCCATTTTTGTTTTCCTGCTGAATCCATTTTTTTCGGGACTACCCAAACTGGGGATGATCATGGGGATATAGAAAGTTGTATAATTCCTTGATCTAGCATTTTTGAAACTTGTGTTTTAACTTCGTTCTTATGGATTTGTGGGTATCTATATAATTTTGTAAAAATGGGTTTTGCATCATTAGTATCAATAGTATGTTTGATCTCATTAGTAAAAGTGAGTTTATCACCATCTAGATGAAATATATCTAAGAATTTTAAACATAGTTCCGCAATCATTTCATTTTCTTCCTCATTGAGATGTTCGAGTCTTAACTGTTTTTGTACTCTCTATCTAATGGTATCTCAGGTTGAAAGTCATTTCCTGAGTTGAAATTCATAATTGATTCTGTATCAATTATAGGTTCTAGTATCAAGTCTGAAAAATGTACTGTTTTTGGAATAATATTCACATCAGCAATTGTTGTGAAAAATTCTGCTTCATTTATTTTGTACTCGCCTAATTTGAACTGATTATTATCGAAAATGTCGAAGTCTACTACAAAAAATATTGAAAACATTTTTTTTTATCACCCTGCATCTCGAAAACTAAGCCGTTGAGGACATATGTTTATGTGAACTTTTCATACTGAAAACTATCAAAGAATCACCTTTCCAAGTTTGTAAGAATATTGTGTACAAATTTCTTTATGTTATGTTACTGGAAAATGTTCGCATTAATTTTCATTGTAGCTCCTGAACCGTACAAGTAAATGAAAAACTTTAGGGCAACAAAAAGATGTTGAATGGAACAACATTGCTGTCCCAAAATATGTCAATGACAGCAGAAGAAAAATTCTGAAGGGTTGAACAAAGCTTGATTCTGAAAAAACGAGGACCCTGTGAATTATTTGAGAAATGAATTATTTTGTATCGTGCGTACTATTGAATGGATTGTACTTGCCCAATTTGGACTGATTATTGTCGAAAATGTTGAAGTAAACTCCAAAAAATCTTGATAAAAATTTATATTCATCACCCTATATCTCGAAAACCAAACCGTTTGGAACATATGTTTATATGAACTTTTCGTCCTAAAAACTTTCAAAAGATCACCTCCCGAAGTTTTTCAAAGTACTTAATTATAAAATAATGAAAGCACACCTAACAACGTATACAGTATCAACGATGCGTGGGTGGATGACAGCCGCTTCCCTATTTACGATAGGAAAAAATGTTTTAACTAATAGTTGTAGAAATCAATAAAAGCTGTTCTGAAAATAACTACCAACATACAGGGTGTCCGATAAATGTGTGACTCACCAAAACTGTGTTTTTTTAAATGAAACGCCCTATATATTTCCATTGAATTTCTTTGAAAGAGTTTTTCTCAAAAATATAGTGTTGTATGAATTTACACTGGGTGGTTCTGAAGTTCACATTCATGTCCCAAAATGGGTTCATTCAACACCAAATATCTCAAAATCAATAATTACGAAAAAGAAAAATTTTTCACCAAATATCTTTGAAAACGGTGAATTTTGATTTCATAATAATTAATTCACCGAATGGCACTTTTCCCATACAGGGTCAACCAAAACTCGATATACCTTATTTCTCAGTTTTTTTCAAACGAAACACCCTGTAAATGAGATCATAACAGATTAGTCCAATCTATGAGCTTCCAGAAAATGTTTGCCTACTTGATTTCTATCGGAAATGTACCTTTTTCTTGAGGGGAGTATGAAAAATATTATAAAAGCAATAGTGATATTTTTGTATCCAGTAATAGACAAACACGGCAACAATATGATCTCAAAAAATTTGAAAAAGCCTCAATTCATAGTATATGTTCGAACAATCTCTCATTTTGACCTATGGACAAATTGAGTCTATCTACAATGGCTTTTCGAACTTCATTTAAAATTGGTCTTGTAATAGAGTGAAAAATGGCTCTTATTCTGTTTTTATTTCAGCTTCATTGGTTTCTCGCTGTGGACCTATTCTTTAACATATCCCCAGATAATAGAAATCTGAGGTCTCGGAACATTTCTGCCCCTCCCTCCAGAAATGTATCATTTGCAATTTTCCTTGTACCTAGTTATGTAACAATTCACGTTCACGACATAACCGCTAAATTATTCTGTTTCTACGTTTTGTTCACTTCTTGTGCTTCACACTTCCTGTTTCCCCAAACGTTTCTTTCGAATCAGGATAACGAACTGCATACATTCTACTGGCTAAGAACATGTACCGTAATGTAGAGATCAATTCATAAATTATATCAAATCACCCTTGGAACATTTGAAGGTTACGAGAATTGTCATCAAACGTGACATTTAAATATCGAGGTTAATTTATAGTTGATATCTGAATTTTTTTCATTTCAAAATGAAATTATCTAGCGAAGAAATGTTGAAGATGATATACATATTGGGTAACTGTGACAGAAATTGTTTATTAGCAATATAATGTATGCAGTTTGATATTTGAGGAAACGCAGTGTCAAGCACAAGAAAAGGCAACTATTGAATAAAATTGCAACAAACCAAAAAATGAATTAGCGGTAATGCTTTCAACAGTTGAGAATCCCCATGTTGGTACGAGGGAAATTTCAAGAGAGCTGGATATAAGTCATACTTCCGTGAACAGAATATTGATAAAAAATAAACTCCATCCATCCATCCATCATCCATCCATCCATCCAATTAAATCAAGAACTCTTTGAGAGGGATTATGATACTAGAGTTCGCTATGGCAAAAATATATTAAATTCCATTCGCGAGAAACCAAGTTTTCTGAATTATATTTTGTTTAGTGATGAGTCTACATTTAAGAGTAATGGGATAGTTAATGGACACAATTGCCACTACTACTCGACAGAGAATCCCCATTGGGTGAGACAAGTTGACAACCAGAAAAGATGGTCGATAAATGTTTGGGGGGCATACTCAATTGGGGATCAGGTGAGAGGACCATATTTCTTTGATGGTCCTCTGAATGGAGAAATTTACAGAGATTTTCTTCGAGATGATTTACTAAATTTGATGGGGATGTACCAATCGACACCGGACACAAGTTATATTAACAATATGATGGCGCACCTCCCCAAACAATCAGGTTAAAAGATTTTCAAACAGATGGCGCCGAAATAAATGGATAGAAAGAAATGGACCCATTCATTGGCCAGTGATGTCCCCAGACCTCACACCTCTAGATTTCTATCTCTGGAGATATGTTAATAGGGTAGAGGTCTATCAACGACACCAGAAGACATGAAGAATTAAAGAAGTTTTCCGCTCTATTAAGTACAACACCAACTTCAATTGAAGTTCGAAGAGCCATGGTAGATAGACTCAATTTGTGCATAGGTCAAAATGGAAGATTGATTGAACATCTCCTGTAAATTAACGCTTTTTTACATTTTTTGAGATTATTTTGTTGCCGTGTTTGTTCTTCATTGGATAAAACTATTGTTATTGCATTTATGACATATTTCATGATTTATTCAAATATTAGATTAATTTCCGATGGAAATCAAGCAGACAAACCATACATTTTCTGGAAACTCATAGTGTGGACTATTCTGGTCTGGCCTCATTTACAGGAAAGTGCTATTCGACAAATTCATTGATATGAAATAAAAATTCACCATTTTCAAAGATATTCGGTGAAACATTTTCCTTCTTCCTAATTATTGACATAACCACCCGGTATGAACCCATACAACTCTATATTTTTGAGAACCACTCCTTCAAAGAAATTCAATGGAGTGAAAATATATAGGGAGATTCATTTAAAAAAAATAACTTACCCATTTACCGGACACCCTGTTTGTTGGTAGTCATTTTTAGAACATAGCTTTATTGCTCTCTACAACTTTTATTTGAAACATTTTTTCATATCTTGCATAGGGAAGCAGCTATCGTCCACCCACGCATCGTTGATAGGCATAAATGCGTTCAATATCTCTTGTAGTGATTTGTTTAATTTAGTTCATGTCCTCCTTTGATGCTTGAGTTTTTTCATATCTCCACAACTACGGTTATTGGTTCTGATGAATTATTCAGTCATTTAATGCACACGTCTTCATTCTGCAACGATTCAATAAAAACAGTTTCTTTTTTGAAAAAATAGGGCATTTGAACGGAAAAATAAAGAAATAGAGAATGACTCCTCATATAGATGTTCTAGAATGACACTGCAAAAATGATACTGCAGATCAACAATGGCCCAAGGTGCCTTGAAGGCAACCGAGACAATAAAATTTTTGATAATCACTCAAAAAGATTATTTTCAAAGGTAAAATTTTTATCTTTTGTGTTTAACATGAGTATTCGTCGTATAAAAAGCTGCAGAAAAATTATTCTACCCCCCATGTTCTTTCACCACTATGAATTCAGGTGACGCTACGGTTCATCACATTTTTATCGAAAACAACTCTCTTCAGCGAAAAACAGAAGGAGTATGTATTAATTTTTCATAAAATGAATTTTGAATTGTGGTATCGATACAAACTACACTTAAACCAGCCTAACGTTAGACGTGAAAACGTGGTGCGCACTTGTCGGACTACGGACTATAATCCGTTATACAGTATCGGAAACTTTTCTTCTGGGGTATAGACAGGAATCTACGCGAGCAACAAGGAACGCAATGATATGATAATACCACATAAATAAGCGAGACGCACTACTGCGCGCCTGTCCTGTCACCTCGCTCGAGGAACGCAATGATATGATAATACCACATAAATAAGAGATACGCACTACTGCGCCCGACGAATTAACAGCTCAGTCGATATCCCTTCCTCGAGCGAGTAGAGGAGAAATTGTAATGGTCTCTCAACAGTATAGCAAGCTATTCTTTACGCTCTCATAAAACCACCAGATGAAAAATTTCCGATACTGAATATCTTGTGATAAGACACTCAACAATAACGCACGGGAAATAAAAAATCTATGGGTAGATTGGTTTTACTATACGCATGAACTGAAAATTTTATTTCTGTGATGATATTTATCAAAATATGAAAAACTGAGAAAACTGTTACATCGGATATGACATAGAATAATTACAAACAACAAAATATCAGCAATGGCATCTTCTACTAGGATTAAAATATTTGTGTATTCCCAATTCGATTGTGAGTAATTTTGTATAGGTCACAGCCTCTTGGATCATGAGATTGCCCGACAGGGGTGGCGGGGGGACACATCAACTCAAAATTTTTAAATAGCATAGGGGGTCGAGTGTAACATCGTTGAAAAAGAAATTCCATTCTCTTTACAACCATAAAAATTTTTTTAATTTCGTTATTATTTTTTTTGCAATTCAAAATCGAAATATCAAATATAAATGCGTAACTGAATACTACTCACACCTCGATAAATTTGAACGGTTGGATGTGGAACAATGAAACAAAAAATTTTTTGAAGGGTATTACACATACTTCTTTTTTAGAGGAAAAACATTGCAATTTCTCGACAGATGACGCTGGGGGCACATTATCTCAAAAATTTCGAAAGGCATAAAAATCGAAATTGGGAAAAAACTATAAAAAAATTCAAAAACATTCAGATGGTTGTAAAGATAATTGAATTCTCTTTTCAACGATGTGACACTTGAGCTCACATGCCATTTAAAAATTTTGAGTTGATGGGCCCTTTCGCGCCCCCTTTTGAGCAATCACCATATTATTCATTTCATAAAGTAGTATCGGTGAAACCCCCAAAAAAAATTCTTTTTCATGTGTTTACGTCAAACCGTTCAAAAGTAAACAGGGGGAGGGGGACTATTAAAAGCCGCACTGTATATATATTGTCCCAGATTTATCTTATGTTGATTATTATTTGTCTCTACTAAAAACTGAGATCAGACAAAATTGCTAGGCATTCGGTCTGGATATTATTTCATGTTAGTTTTTCTAGTGATTGGGAACATAATATTACATTAGGAAAAGGAATCTACAGACCAAATTTCAGGTCAGAAAACTACGATAATTGCTTAACCGTACAATGGGTTCTTTAAGTATATTTCTTTCACTGCACAACTTCAATTAATGTAGTATTTTGGATAGGTACATACTCTCAAATAAGTCACGAGAATGGGCTTTTTGGCTATTTGGATGGACGAGGATCTGGGAACTATCTTAATATGAGAAATATCATTTCTTGACAATACCTACCTCAATATTTTAAAAATATGGAAGTGTTTGATCGTCTTCCAGGAAAAATATGTTTATAGAATAAATCCCAAGTAATTAATGAATCAATCATCTTGCCTTTGAATATCGGGTTAAAGTATGAAATTCCGTTAGATTCCAAACTCCTTCTAGGATTATTGTTCATATCCTATATTTTTTCTTCAGTTTTATGTTCCACTGGAAATTTCAAGGGCGTATTGATGTTTGAGGTAGGAACTACTAATATATTTTGGAACTGCAGAAGAACAATACACACACTCTGTAAGGACGGACACTCGATGAATACTTAAATTCGAATGCACTTTGGGCTATTTTATATCTCAACCAAATGATAATACTTTTCATTTTAAAAATATCTGTCAAAAACTGTGGTACATCTAACCTCAACATCGTGATAAGTTTAAGAAATTTGAAATCAGATTAGGATAACATCAGTACTAAGATGAATTTGTAGTAATAATAATCAACACGAACATATTTTAGGAAAGCCTAAAAATATACCCAGAGAGTCTGTTGTACCTAACAACCATGAGATGGGGGCTAGCTAAGCGCGGTCGTGGTGGCCCCAGCTACACTCAGGTGCGAGAGGTGCGGTAATTTCATAAACCAAATTTTAGGAAAGCTGCCGTTTTGATATGTCAAAATATACTATTACAGCGATTTGAAAAAGAAACGACAGACCATTATCACTGTTCTAAAGTGATGGCAGAAATTTTGAAAATTTCGAAAAAAATATCTTTTTAAATACTTAAGGAAACTTGAAATTCATATATGTTATTCCTTGAAGTATCAGAACCTTACACTTCCGAGGGCAGACCGGTACGTCGCTTCCTATGATCTGGGAGACAGAAAACCCTTTCTCCCCCACGAGTATAAAAATATATAAAACTACTTATTATAGTATCAAATGTAGGGTCATGTAGCTCAGTGGTTGAGACATTCAAGTTCGAAACCATTGTCTGCTGGTCGACTAGGTTTGAATCCTAGCGAGTACAGATTGTTAATGTCGCGGTTAGCGTATAGCGGACTGTAAAGCGGACTGCAAAGCGGACTACAAAGCGGACAAAGAGTTGAAGACAAGTTGAAAATGCACTGACCTTGATCCTTGCGTGACGTAATATGTTGTAGCTACAACTTCCAATTTCTTGTTCTTCCAACTCCAGGCTGCGGAATGTCTCGTTAAGCGGGTTTTGCGGGTGTTTATAAGCACTTAAGCACATAGCACGATGCACGAAAAACGGGTTATTCCCAGCATGACAACCGGTTTCGATCTCGTTCTCTCGGTACCACCTCCACCCTCTCATGATGTTTTCTGCGCGCATGCGCTTGGTCAAATATGGTGCGAAATTCAACTTGTATATTTTATTATATTTACAGAATCAACAATTATTAAGAATAAAAACAAAATAGAATTCTTTCAATACCCAACAGCACAGAACATAAAATGTGGGGAGATCAAACACAGATGGCCCGAAAAAGTGCTAGGAATCGCACGTTTAAAGGTAAGACCTCGTTAATCCTTGGCTCGCACAAGTTTCGACTTATGAGGACTTCCGTTCGTAAGGGAACGACAGCTGGTTAACGGAAAAATAATTTTAACAAAACAAAATCAGCTAACCATTTTGACCCAATTTTGAAATATTTTGACTTTTTATATTCTCTTTTCAACGTGTTGATATATATTATCTATATTTTTATTGTCAGAACTTGTAATTTTGTCTTGTGAATCTGAAGATTGGTCCTCAGATTCATTATTTGGCTCATTATATGATTCAGGATCACTTTCTTCAACTTCTATTTCTACATCCCCTTCGTCTTCAGGATATAAAAATAATTTCCCTAGCTGTTTTTCACTCAAAGAACTTCCTTCCATTTCAATATAATAATTAGATGAAATAGTTATATATTTGAAATTGATCGTTGAACGCATAAGCACAGCACACGCTCGTAGAGGCTAGTCATTTACCGCATGTAAAACTATCCTAAACTGTTGTCATTTGAATAATTAATACCCGACTTACAAGTGAATTGACTACGTATAATCCGAATTCAGTGTCAGTTTTGTCATGCACTTGATGACGATAAGGATGGATGCATGTAGCACATGCTCCCGACCGCAAAGGGTTAACAATATCGCATCGGCATAACGGCCTGTTGTTTTATTGTCCCTAGTTACCGTTGGCATTCACAAATATTACTTTATTTTATATATTTGACTTCAATTTTGTTCATAGTTAGAGCATTATGTCAAGTGAAATGAAGTGTGTATTTTGTGCCACCCAAAAAACGAACACAGTGTTTTTATTCACTGATGAGACGTTAAAAAAATGTCAGAATATTCTGCGTTTACGGAAGTATCACAAACTGAAATACAACGACATCATTTTACCCAGTGATTTTTATGATTCAGGCTATAACAGCCAATGTTATATTGTATTTTGCATTATGTTACCTGAGTTTCTCACATCAACTATTCTAGTCTTTCCGTCTTTCGCTGGGTAAAGGTTAGTGACTACAGCCTTTTGCCATGAATTCCGGGGTCCATATGGATCAACCATTATGACTATGTCTCCCACTTCTATTCCTCTTCCTCCGCTATCTTGAAACAATTTACTGCTTCTGATAAGCGTTGCAAATACTCTTCTGTCCATCTCGACCAAAACAAATCCGCTAACCTCTGTTTAGCTCTCTAGCAGGACATCAAGTTTAGGTCTTTGTCCGCAGTTTCCGTCAATGGTAAAGAGTTATGAGAAGGTCCAATAAGAAAATGATTTGGCGTCAAACTTTCCGCATCGTCCAAATCGAGGTATACATGAGTCAGGGGCCTAGAATTTAAAATACTTTCACATTCCGAAAGTACAGTCCGGAGTAGGTGTTCTGGTGGATATCTTGATTTTAGAATAACCTTCATTATCTTCTTAATACTTTGGATCAATCTTTCCCAGCAGCCACCTGTGTGAGGTGCTAGAGGAGGATTGAAGAGCTTTTATGTATTGCTTTTTAAATTATGTTCTAAGCCGCCTACGTTGAAAAACATTCAATTTTAGTAACAGTCATCATGAAACCTGTTTGTATCTTCGTTTCTCCCAAAAAAATTGAAAAGTGCATGTTGCCATTTAAGAAATAGCAATTGTGAGCATTTCTTCATGGATACCATTCTGTTTTTAGGTAATTTTTGATAATTGTAGGAAGCTGTTATTACATGAGAACCTCAATTATTAAATGTATCGCACTTCGAAGCTGCCTCTGGTAACTTCTGTTGTCGTTTGTCAATTGTGATGATTTAAGTTTGAGTTTCGTGGTCAACTTTTTTCGATTGAACAATCAACTGTATTTCCGCCATTTTCAGCCGATTTTCAATTTTGAAAAACAGTGTTATCACTAATTGCGTGCTCTTTCGGATAATGAAAAAATATGTACAGGGTGACATGAAAAAAAAGTTTTGGGTCACTTCCGGTTGAACCATTTCCAGTAGGGGAGCCAAAATATGCGTATTCGAAGCGACACACCAAATTTGAAACATGTATCTTCAAAACTATGGAAAAGTTGGTGGGCGTACCTCACCTCCTGGTCACCCGGTATATATAAATAATTAAACATGCCTTGTCTTCAGTGGAGTAGGACAGTCCTCACTCTGAGGGGATCAGCAAAAAACCCTTTCTGTCTTCGATATTACGCCAAAGCTTTAGTGTCCAAGCTAACGAGGGTTCCCATAATCGCTTATGGTCGAGCCAGGAAAGGGTGTCCTTTGACATATCAACCACAATCTGTGTCATTTCCAAATGAGATCCTGCTGTGCGGCTTCAACGAACCTCGTTAATGGTTGTGGAGGCCTAATATTCGTTAATATTCGCGGTGTGCTCTAACTGTGCCGGTGTTATGATTCTCTCTGGCATACTGTTGGCGTATACAAGACTTTCTTTGAAATAGTACAAAAAATGTTTTTTCTTCGAAAAACTACCCTCAAGGAGGCTGTTCGTCTCCGAGCAATAGGACTACTGATTTATGATCCGATAAGTCGGAAATGTCCCAGTTCCAGGGAATGTTCCTATCCAACGTGATGTCAAGTACGTATGGTCTACGTTGAACATACTTTGTGAGCTCTCCAGTCCCACTACTTGGTAACCGTGTCTGTCGTAATGTCGTAACAGTCGTACACCACTGGCGTTGGAGTTCTGACTTCAATACCTGTTCTTAGCATTTAGGTAGCCCGCAACGATATCTGGAAGGAGATCCGATTCTATTAGTAGAGCATCTAAGGTTTTGTTCTGTCTGGCGTCAATGGGGGGATTATAAGGAAGAATTATATGCAGAGACTATCCTAAAAACAAATCTGCTCCGTTTGATCAGGATTTCCAATGGCGTGGGTCCTGACCTCTTCTATGATGTACTGGTAGGCGTTTAGCGAGCGTTCCACAAAATGGGTCCTCTACCACCTCGCCTCCCAATACAATCTTTGTTGTTGTCAGTTTTTATTCTTAATCTAATCTATATATTAATTCAGTAAAATTAATTCAGTAAAACATAAAATTTTGTTATGGAGAAAATTTAAAAACATCATCATAACAATGGTAGACATGTTTTACATTGGGAAACTATAACAAGCATTAAAAACTGCATTTATTGCCAGAAGAAATTGGAAACTTCTCATTTACAGATAGTTGGATGCCTGCAATAGATGGATTTAAAAAATGCATCAAAGAAAAATACCCTATGCTCAATTTTTCTCTACCCAGGTATGTTCCAAACATAAACTATCCCCTTAGCATTCCGATTTCGTTCCAACCGCATCTCCCGCCGAAGTTGGTTCCTCATCGTAAATCACCAGAAGCACATCATAAATTCAGATTTCGTATTATTTACATGCCATACATCATTTCTATTTTATTCATCACTCTTCTTTAAACGTGAAAGTCACATAAAATCTCATGTTCTGGGTAATGCAACAGAGAATGAGAAATATATTTCTATGAAGTATGTAAATTGATAGATGAAACAAGAATAATGAGATTTTTCTGCGAATCCCATGAATTATGAACCATTAAGTAAAAGTAGTCCATAATTCCTAAAGTAAAGTTGCACATCAACACAACCTCACGGGGTTAGTAAGGGAACGACAGCTGGTAAAAAATAATTAAAATTTTATTAAAAAAAATTAATAATTAAAAAAAATAGAACCTACAATGAAGTACACCATAAAAAAATTCCATATCCAAGATGACGCCCACCGCAAAATGGTGGATCATAGAATTCAGACAATCAATACTTTAAAGCTGAAATCTAGGTATCTAATTAGAAAAAAAATCTATATCGACGTAGAATCGTGATTCCCCCACCCAAAAAACTGATAGGAAATAAACCTTATAATAATAAGGCACTGAATGTACCTACTGAATAGAATGAAAAATATTGAGTAACTAACCCAAAAACCCAAAAACTAAACAAGATGATCATTTTGCCAAAGAAAGAAAAATAATTCGGAAATAAAATCACTCGAGCATTTCTGGAACGAGGTGTCAACTTGAAGACCATATAAAATAACCCGTAATGATGATAACAATTTTACATGTATGTACAACAGGGTACTAAGAGGTATTTTGCAAAAAAAAATCGGAATAAAATTACTATCTGAAACGACATATCAACTCGATGAACATTAAAAAAAAACTCGTAATAATGATGATGGTATAACCAAAGATGAATTCCTTCACGAGGAAAAATGGGGTAATTTTGTCGAAAAATTTAAATAAATCGGAAATAAAATCAGTCGAACCTGATGTCTGAAACGATGAAGCAGTTCGATGAACATAAGAAACAACTCGTAATAATGATAACAATCGTATAACAAAAGATTATTGGAAACTCTGGGTAAATTTGTACAAAAAAAATATATTTGAAGCGAGATATCAAGTTAATGAACATGAGAAACAACACGTGATAATTATTTAAATCATATAAGTGAGAATGAGTTCCTCATCAAGAAAACAAGGTGGTCATTTTGTGGGAAAAAAATTGAAAAATTAGAAATAAAATCACTTGGACGTACTGAAACATGGTATCAAATTGAACATATTATTATGAAACACCTTATAATAAATATAAAAATTATACTACCAAACATGAGTTCTTTAGCGACACAACAAAGGGGTCATTTTGACAAAAAAAGAAGACATCGGAAATAAAATCACTTGAGCCTGTCTGAAACAAAAGATGAATCCATTAGCATGTGATATTTCGTAAAAAAATAGAACAATGTTGTTGAAGTTGTTATTTCCATCAACTGGCTGCCCCCTCAAGAGCAACCCTCAGAAGTCCTCGAGAGACTTGTGCGAGCTAGGGAAGATGCAGCCCTTACCTTTCAACGTGTGATGCAATGCACCGTTGACGGTGCGCCAAATCAAACCCGCGTACCTTCGCTTAGCAAGCGGGCACACTGCCTACGCGCCACCAAGATCCAAAAAAATAATATAATCGAAATCAAAATCACTAGAATCTGTACGGAACGAGTTATCAATAAGTTCAATTTTTTTTCTCAAATTCTAATTCAAATTTATTTGAAATCCGTTTCCCAATTTTCAATAGATTGAACGAGTCAGCATACGTATACAGTACATTAAAATACTAAAATTAGGTTATATAACATATAGGACAGACACAATAATTAATACTATCAGTTGGAGAGGAATTAACTAATTTCGACTTACTAAGTTTTCATGGTTTTCTTTTCATGGTTTTCTTTCCATGGTTTTCTCAAAAAACATTTTTTTATATCGAAGTGGACTTTTTCAATGACAGATTTACTTTATTTCTTCCTGAAATTAGGCAGTTTTTATTTTATGGGAAATATACAAAACTGGGATATTTTGAAACTAACCAAAAATGGGTGAAGTGATTTTATGTTTCAATTCACCATATACCTAGTGTTTCACAGTGGATGGAACAGAACGACAGATCATTTCGAATATTTGTGGTCGTGGTATACAAACATGATCGATCCGTCTAAAATATTTCTATCAATACGGTTTTGTCGCTTGTATCAGAAAGTAGTTGCTACTTTGTTATTTCAAATGGAGCACCCTGTATATTACTTCATTTTTGGATTTCCTATAGGATTCCCTAATAATTCCCTATACCTACAGTTTTGTACATAAAAAAATCGTACAAGGCATTGCACTAATTGCATTGCATTGCACTAATTGCACTAGAAAAATATTAAAAGCGCGTTACTGACAAAAATAGTTTAAATTTGGACACTACTTGTCAAAGTCAAAGAAGTTTAATAAAGATAAACAAGCCTGACTCACAATAGCCTATTACAGCTGTACTACTTTTTCATGCACCCAACTGTGCCTGTGACGGTTTTTGAGATAAAAATTGTGTTGCCCAATATTTGTGCAAAACCTGACCATTGAAAAATAATAATTTTTTCCCCAATGTGATTTTACAAAATATTGCAATTTGGATTATAGCTGCATGATACCATTGAGTATTCTATCAAATGAACTGAATCTCAGTTTCAGCAGTTTATTATGTTATGGAATCGTCTTGAATAAAATGAATATTGGATAGTGATTTAGATAGTAGGCCATGAACTTCATTCTGACAGAGAACCGACATGTTATTCCTCCATTGTCATCCTGAATTCACGTTGCATAGGTGCGAGAGAAGGTACTATGGCAAAAAATAATGCTTCAAATGTGGTTTTGATGGATTTATTCATCATGTATGGTCAGAGTAACAAGAACATCAGCAGAACATGCAGAGAGTCGAAAGAAAAGTATCCCGATTTACTGAAAATGAATTTGAGAAAATTCATTAGATTGAAGATGAATTTCGAAATTTTTGATCTTCTTTGAAAGCAACAAGAAACTTGTCTAGACCTGTGACAGGTAATGAGGACGACGCAATGAATGTTTTGGCATACTTATTTCCACGGGAATCCTCAAGCTTCTATTCGTAGTGCAGTTCACGATTTAGGTTTGAAACTTTCATCAGTTAAAAGGATTCTGAGAGAACACGGAATGCATGACTACAGATTTCATAAAGTCCAAACTCTCAAGCCCCAAGACGCTCTACAAAGGATAGAACTATGTGAAATGTTGATGGTGCGTACACAAGCAGACGAACATTTTCTCAAGAAGATAATATTGACTGATGAATCAAAATTTTCGAGATTCAACAGAAGGGATATTCACTACTGGGGATGTCACAAGAGAAATGTGATTTCAAGAAAAACTCAGTTTCTACGATTTCTGTTCAATTATGGGGATGTCACAAGAGAAATGGGATTTCAAGAAAAAATCATTTTCATCGCTTTCTGTTTAATTATGGACAATCAATTGCGCTTTTTCTTCATGATGAAAACCTTGATGCTCGAAAATATTTGAATATCTTGGGGACAACGGTTGGGAATTTCATTGAAAAACTAACACTAGAACAATATCGAACATGTTGGTATCAACTTGATGGAGCTCCTGATCATTGCACTGCAGAAGTTGGATTAGAATTGGACCGCATATTTGATGATCGATGGATTAGACGTTTCGGTCCATGGACCGGGCCTCTAGATCCCCTTTTCTTACAACCGTGGACTTTTATTTGTGGAAGAGAAATGACCCTACAAAGCACCGGTCAACACGAGGAAAGAATTATTAGAACATTGAGTGACCCGAGCGTTTTTAGGAATTAGATCCAAACAAAATTCAAAGAGCGCAATAAATGCCGTTGATGATCGGATAAGAAAGTGTTTGAAAACGAACGGTCTTTCCAGATTTATTAATTCACATGTTCAACTCTGATATACTTTCAGCTTTTCATGATGATCCAAACATTTCAAAATTTCTACTCAATCTAATATTCGGGATAAGCATACTTTTCATTAAACTGTCTACATGTTCTGCTGACATTCTTGTTACATTAACCATAAATGATTAATAAATCCATCAAAACCACATTTGAGTAAATATTTTTTGCTATGGTACTCTCAAGCCTATGCTACTTGAATTCAGGATGACAATGAAGGGATAACATGTCAGTTCTCTGTCAGAATAAATCTCAATCACTATCCAATATTTCTTTATTCAAGACGATATCATAACATAAATGATTATAACTGACAAACTGTACGAAATAGATATTTGAAAAGCATACACAACTGAATTGGAAAATGTTACAGCGTTCCTAATAAGTGATAATATATAGTGTGTTCCATAAAAAAAACTGAGTTTTAGTCATTTTCATGAGTCCCCAGAAGGAACCTACTTCTGAGCCTGCCTGTATGCTGAAACTGAGATCCAGTTCATCGACAGAATAGCTTATGAGGCTACGACCCAAATTGCAATATTTTGTAAATAAGCATATGAAAAAAATGTTATTTTTGTATGGTTTGCACGAAAATTTAACAAAATAATTTTTATATCGAAAACCATCACAGATAGGTATAGGGATGAAAGTTATGAGAAATCCTACAAGTAATCCAAATATTATATAATATATGGGATTTTCCATTTGTTCTGTTCTCCAGATACTTCTAATGTTTCATCCACTGTGAAACACTTCACCTATTTTTGGTTAGTTTCAAAATATCCCAGTTCTTTATATTTCCCAAAATAAAGAAAATTTGTTTATGATATATTACAAGATACAGGGTGTCCCAAACTCGATGGCCTATTATACGTTCCTAGAGAACGGACGGATTATTTTGAAAATTGGGTTTCTAAGGTGATCGGTTTTGTTCTATGGATCTAAAATATTTTTAGCACTGCGGTGTTGCCCCTTCTATTGAAAAGTAGCAACAAATTTGATATTTCGAATAGGACACCATATATAATATTGCATTTTTCGCTTTGCTACTACTTGTTGAATATTTTTGTATGATACCTCCATATACCTATCTCTAATGGTTATCGAGAAATTCATTGATTTCCTTATTTTTTGTGCGAAACATAGCTTTAATTAATTGTTTACCACTACAGTAACTGGATTCGTAGAAAGCTCAAATTTGAGATGTAGTTTGACAATGTCCTGTGTATTAGTTAAGTATAAAAAATGTATCCCCCACTATACAGGTTCCTTCAAATTCGTGATGTTACTGATAGATACAAAAGTGGTGAAAAGTGCATTTTTTTTATATGGAATACCCTGTATATTATCGAATATCCCGAAAAACAATTAAATTTGCTTTCAAATGTTTATGATGTCCCTACACCTAAATAGTCAGTTTACCGAAATGAAAGCAAGTTTCTAAAATTGGATTATTTTGCCGTATTTTGTTTTAGGTAGCCATGAAATGTATGAAAATTCGAGAATCAGAGCATCAAAGATAAAACGTTTAGTCTCTTTCATTAACGTAAATTTGATTGGAAAATAATCAAAATTATTTGTATAAAGTTTTAATGAAATTGTTTATTCTTCACGGTCAGAGTGATCAAATTACGTATAGGAAGAACATGTAAAAGGTTTTTTAATATATTGAAGTGTGTGACTGATAAGATGACGAACTGATTGTACAGAGAATGTTTCATATACGGGGTATTCAAAACTCGATATTAGCTGTTATACGTTTCTGGAGACTTGGTAGATGAATATTTGAAATATTGTATTTTGTATTCCACAATAAGAGATTGCGATCTTGCTCTTAAATAGATTTTCGCGGTTGCAGTATTGCCACCTCTACTTATAACTGATATCGACTTTTTAACATAGGTATTTTTTTTTCGTTTGAAATTAAATAAGTAAATAGATTTTTGCTGTAATCTTGGAAAGTATATGATTTATCAAAAAAAAAACAACTCAACAAGGTCGAAGACAATTTCACTCTCCACAAAAATCATTCTCAGTAATTTCTTATGAAATGCGCTTGTTTTTCCAGAAAACGTGATTGAATGCCCACATCAACTTTCAGATTCACCCTTATCCGCCGCTGAAAATTCTGGAGTATATATGTAAATAAGTAATTATTATACTGAAGCAGCAACCTATGCCCTCTTTGGACTATATGCAACAATTTTAAAGTAGTGTTACAGGTCGTACTTATACATGCCAAAATAAAAACTTTGTTTTACTACTGCCTTATTTTCAACTTTCCCATAAAACTGGCATTTTCTTCAGTAAATGTTGAAAATCATAGCTTATTCATATTTTGCATATACATATGTTTGATAACACTATTGTAAAGTGCAAACCTCAAGCTTGAAATCACATACTTTATTACCGGGATTAAGGGTGAGTTGAAAACTGAGTCAAGAGTAAAATCCAGTTTTTTCTTTGGCATGTCTAACTGAGACGTGTCTCACTCTGAAATCGTTGCATATGGTCCAAAGTGGATACTGCTTCAGTATAACTCATATCATATACTCACATGTTATATTTGCATGAGGAAATACAAGTCTTCAGGAACGATATACACTTTATTTTTCCTTTTACTATAATTTTTAGCAAAGTTATGCCAAATCTAATTCTCGACCCTGCCGGAAATTGCAATGGCGGTTTAAGGCGAGCCTGAAATTTTACGAGTGCATTTTGTGAGAAATTACTCAGTATATTTCTTGTGGAGAATTGAATTATCTTTCGCCTTGTTGGAATTTTTTCTTGATAAATCTTATACTTTCCGAAACAACAGCAAAAAAAAATAAAATTTTTTGAAGTAGTTTTTTTTTGTTTCACCCCTGATATTTTGCTAAACATTTTTTTTTTTAACAATATATGATGTCAGGAAGTCATGTGCCGAGTTTCAAAGTGCTACGATTCATTCTTCACTTATAGCTTACATTTGTCTGTGGTTACTGTACTAACAGTATGTTATATCATTTTTTACTTCGTGCATCCCATGGTCATATAATTATATTGTAGACCTCGATAAAGCTAATAAACGTTAGCGCAAACTCGGGATAGCAAAATAATAGTGTACTTCTCTTTCACCGACCGAATCCTCGATAGACACAATATTCTTTGAAAATACATATACAGCGTGACTCACGGTCGATGGTAGGTTAGACGTTTCTAGTAAACGCAACGCAGGATTTTCTGAAAGTTTCAGATCTCACATTTCCTCCCCTGTTCTATCGATCTAAAAAAAACAGCATTGCGACGTTGCCGCTTTTAGGACGAAGTCCTAGTAACTTAATTTTTTTTGAATGAAACACCCCATATATTAACAAATTTTTAGAATCGCTCTTTCATTATAATACTTTTTTGTCAATAATGTGCTATACCTATCTCTATCGATTTTCGAGATAAAAAATAATTTGTGTTAAATATGGTCCAAAACACAGTCCCAATGAATTTAAGTAAATCAGGCAAAGTTTACTAACTGGTCGTCTGAAAGTTCCGACTGAAGTTTGGACATACCATTTTTATGTATAACGGAAATAATAATAATGTTAGCACGCCCTATATGATATGGAGTCAATTTCTTGGTGTTGGTTAAATATTTTGAATTTGTACAAACTATCACCAAAATATCAACTCTTCATGAATTATTGAGAGTGTACTCAAGTTCAATTAGGGCTATGTTTTAGACCATATTTAACACAAATTATTATTTATCTCGATAACCGTAGAGATAGGTATAGGGCATTTCTTACAAAAAAGTATTACAATAAAAGAGCGATTCCAAAAATGTATTAATATACGGGGTGTTCTATTTATAAAAGTAAATCTACCAGGACTTTTTGATAGAAGTGGCAACGTCGCAATGCTAAAATTATTTTAGATCGATAAAACAGGTGAGGAAATGTAAGATGTGGAATTTTCAGAAGAATTCTGTTTTGCGTTTACCATAAAGTTCTAACCTACCACCCACCGTTAGTCACGCTGTATATATGTATATATGTATATATGTATATATATATATATATTTGCATATGTATATATATATATATATGTATATAAATGAAGTAGTAAACCCTCATAATGCAACCGTATACGGATCCGTTTCGGACTCATCAGACCTCTTCAGTATATTTATATATACATTCTGCTATCTTTGCTACGACCATACATTTGGTATGTACCATCAGTCAGACGACCGACTACATTACGGCGACCGTATATGGTCGTCCGATTGCTAACCCTTATATTAGGGATGCGATGGTAGCAAGCACTTCGGAAAACTGATTTTTCATCGGACGTTTGTTTGACTGTGTATATTTTGTGTATACTTCATAATTATTCGACGGCCATGGGTACTCTTTATTTACAAACAACTCACTATCGGGCGACCAGAAATGCGACAACAACGCACACTGTGACTGAGACCTTATTCTGGAGTAAACCGTGATAGTCTTCTGTTAATCCTCGAGCTCCGTCCAGTAAATTTTTTTTTGGCATTCCAGTATTTTCCGAAATTGCATGGTCGATTATTTCCTAGTGAATATGTAAGTATTCTGTTTATTTACTTGTTTTTCTTCTTTCATAAGAAGATACTTAGTTCAATTTTATTAATTAAAGTTACAACACAAAATAATGTACGGAAAAAATCAAATTATAACTATAATCTAGATTATCAACTGATTTTGGTTCAATTGAATTTGTGCTGGACTCTGAAATCCAAATTCAATTATTACAATACCAAAGTGAAATTTTCGTACCTATGTTCTGAAAGGTTCTCATAATTTTGAGTCAGGTACTATGTGGTCTTGATAAACCATATGTTCGGAATAATTTTTCCAGACGTTCAGGGCTGGCTTTCACTTCAGCAATAAAACCCAACTTTCTTATTAGGATGTCTGCCAGTGTCATATTCCAGTGTAACGATCAAAATCATTTAACAAAAAGAATCCACATGTTCAGAATAATTTTTTCCAGGGCAGGCTTCACTCCAGCAATAAATCTCAACTTCCTTATAAAACTCTGCTAGTTTCATATTTTTATGTAACAATCAGAATCTGTTGAGAAAAAAATCCATTTATTTAGATTAATTTTTCCGGGCATATAAGGCCGGCTTCACTCCAGCAAAAAATGTAAACTTCCTTATTAGGACCTCTGTCAGTTTCATATTTCAGAGTAAGAATAGAAATCGTTTAAGAAAAGAATCCACATGTTCAGCATAATTTTTCCGGGCATCCAGGGCTGGCTTCACTCCAGCAGTAAATCTCAACTTCCTTATCAGGAACTCTGCCAGTTTCATATTTAAGTCCAACTATCAAAATCGTTTGAGAAAACAATCCACATGTTCAGAATAATTATTCCGGGCGACCAGGGCCGGCTTCACTCCAGCAATAAATCTTAACTTCCCCATTAGGAATTCTGCTAGTTTCATATTTCGATATAACGATCAGAATCGGTTGAGAAAGGAATACATATATTCAGATTGATTTTTCCGTGCGTCTAGGGCCCGCTTCACTTCAGTAATAAATTTAAACTTCCTTATTAGGAATTCTGCCAGTTTCATATTCCAGTGTAACAATCAAAATCGTTGAAGAAAATAATCCACATCTTCAGAATAATTTTTCCGGGCGTCCAGGGCCGGTTTCACTTCAGCAGTAAATCTCAACTTCCTTATTAGGAACTCTGCCAGTTTCATATTTTGGTCCAACTATCAAAATCGTTTAAGAAAACAATTCACATTCTCAAATAAATTTTTCTTGCCCAGGGCAGGCTTCACTCCAGCAGTAAATCTGGCAGAGTTCCTAATGAAAAAGTTGACTCCAGCAATAAATCTCAACTTCAGCAATAAATCTCAACTTCTTTATTAGAAACTCTGCCAGATTTATTGATGGGGTGAATCCAGCCTAGACGCCCCGAAAAATTATCCTAAACATGTGATTTTTTTTCTTAAACGATTTTGTTTGTTTCACCGAAATTCGCAGAATTCCCAATAAGGGAGTTGACATTTATTGCTAGAGTAAAGCTTGCCCTTAACGCCTAAAAATTAATTCTGAACATGTGGATTCTTTTCTCAACCGATTCTGTTCGTTATTCTGGAATATGAAACTTGCAGATTTCCTATTGAAGAAGTTGAGATTTATTGCTGGAGTGAAGCCGGTCCTGGACGCCTCGAAAAATTATTCTGAATATGTGGATAATTTCCTTAACCGATTTTGTTTGTTATATTGAAATATGAAACTGGCATAGTTCCTGGTAAGGAAGTTGAAATTTATTGCTGAAGTGGAGTTGGCCCTGGACGTCCGGAAAAATTATTCTGAATATGTGGATAATTTCCTTAACCGATTTTGCTTGTTATACTGAAATATAAAACTGGCATAGTTCTTGATAAGTAAGTTAAATTTTTTTCTGAACTTGTGGATTTTTTCTTCAACTATTCTTAGTTTTATGGTTGAATATGATACTGGCAGAGTTACTAATACGGAAGTTGAGGTTTATTGCTGAAGTGAAGCCGGCCCTGGACGCCGGGAAAAATTATACTGAACCTGTGGATTTTTTCTCATTAACGATTCTGATTGTTATACTGAAATATAAAACGGGCAGAGTTGCTAACAAGAAAGTTGAGATTTATATCTGTAGTGGAGCCGGCCCTGGACGCCCGAAAAAATTATTCTGAACATGTGGATACTTTTCTTGAACGATTTTGATTGTTACAATGGAATATGAAACAGGCAGAGTTCCTAATAAGGAAGTTGAGATTTATTGCTGGAGTGAAGCCGGCCCTGGACGCCCGGAAAAATTATTGTGACATGTGTGAATTCTTTTCTTAAACGACTTTGATTGTAACACTGAAATATGAAACTGAAAGAGTTCCTAATAAGAATGTTGAAATTTATTGCTGGAGTGAAGCCGGGCCTGTACGCCCGGAAAAATTAATCTAAATAAGTGGATTTGTGGAATATGAAAATAAAAAAGTTCCCAATGAGGAAGTTGAGATTTATTGCTGGAGTGAAGCCAGCCCTGGACGCCCAGAAAAAATATTTCTGAACTTGTAGATTTTTTTCTTTGGCGATTCTGATTGTTATAGTGAAATATGAAACTGGCAAAGTTCCTATTAAGGAAGTTGAAATTTATTGCCGGATTAAACCGGTCCTGGATGCCGGGAAAAATCATTGTGAATGTGTGAATTCTTTTCTTGAACGACTTTGATTGTTACACTGAAATATGAAATGAGGAAATTGAGACTTATTGCTGGAGTGAAGCAGGTCCTGGACGGACAGAATTTTTTTTTAACTTGTGGATTTCTTTCTCTAACGATTCTGATTGTTATAGTGTAATATGAAACTGGCAAAGTTCCTATTAAGGAAGTTGAAATTTATTCCCGGAGTGAAGCCGGCCCTGGATGCCCGGAAAAATTAAAGTGAATGGGTGAATTCTTTTCTTGAACGACTTCGATTGTTACACTGAACTATGAAACTTGAAGAGGTCCTAATGAGGAAGCTGAGACTTATTGCTGGAGTGAAGCGGGCCCTGGACGCCCAGATTTTTTTTTTGTGAACCTGTAGATTTTTTTCTTCGATGATTCTGATCGTTATAGTGAAATATAAACTGGCAAAGTTCCTATTAAGGAAGTTGAAATTTATTGCCGGAGTGAAGCCGGCCCTGGACGCCCGGAAATATTATTTCTGAACTTGTGGTTTTTTTTCTTCAACGATTCTGATTGTTATAGTGGAATATGAAACTGGCACCTATCAAGGAAGTTGAAATTTAGTGCCGAAGTGAAGCCTGCCTGGACGCCTGGAAAAATTATTGTGAATGTGTGAATTCTTTTCTCAAACGACTATGATTGTAACACTGAAATATAAAACTGGAAGAGTTCCTATTAAGGAAATTTAGATTTATTGCTGGAGTGAAGCCGGCCCTGGACGCTCGGAAAAATTATTGTGAATGTGTGAATTCTTTTCTCAAACGACTTTGATTGTTGCACTGAAATATAAAACTGGAAGAGTTCCTAATGAGGAAGTTGAAACTTATTGCTAGAGTGAAGCCGCGCTTGTACGCCTGGAAAAATTATTCTGAACATGTGGATTATTTTCTCAAACGATTTCGATTGTTACACTGAAATATAAAATTGTCAAGAGTTCCTATTAAGGAAGTTGAAATTCATTGCTGAAGTGAAGCCGGCCCTGGACGCCCGGAAAAATGATTGTGATTGACTTTCGAAAGCCAGTTATGGTATAATTGTATTGAAAAATTCAATATACACGAAAGTATATTGCGCCTTCCTTCCAGTGGTCGTCCAAATGTATGTTATATGTGAAACCGTCACAATGATATTGGCATTTAAATTTATATATATACATATACAGGGCAATTCAAATTCGACCCCCATCATTGGGATCTCCTAAACTACAGTAGATACGTCGAAGCTTAAATTGGTGCAAAATTGCGTTGTTTTATGCTCAACAAAATACTGTTTTGAAACTTGGAAAATTCCGAGTATTTCCGAAAATATCGGGAAAAAACTGAAAATCGGAATTTTCGTTTTTATTTTTTTCTATCGTTATTTGACAACATAGCTCAAAACCAAAAGTACATTCTCATTGATACTTTTTCTTAGCTACACGTTTTCATGTTCAGATTTACTATACGACGTTTCGTCTTCTGGCATTCATCATCAACTTTTTTTTCTGTTGAGTGCGCCATATTGTTTTTTTTATACAGAAAAATAGTGATTCTCATTCAGATTTCATTAATGTATAATTTGTTATGATTTGCTCTTCTGAAACCACAGATATTAAAAAAAAAACTTCATCTGAGATGGTCATGACTCCATCGAAAAATTTTGTTTAATAAACACTAGTTGTCAGAACTCATTAAATATCATCATCAAGTTATCATCAAGTTTGCACAGATACTTCAGTCGAAATGTCCTCATTCTCAAATGAAGAAAAACGAGATGTTGAAACTTCATTATAAATTTGATAGGAATAGTACGAAAACAGCACAAATTTATTTTGAATTATATCCGGAAAGACAACAGCCGGATAGAACATTATTTGGAATTTTGGACAAACACTTGGCTGAGTACGGTGCGTTTCAAAAACCAAGAATGAAATAAGGAAGCAGAATGGAACAAAATACTAGAAATAACTTATTAGCCGAGGTAAAATAATTGTTCATTCCATATTCGAAGAAGTATAATTATTTTTGATACTTTTTTAGGTAAATGCAGATCCTTCCAAATCAACACATCAAGTCTCGGCAGAAATGGATGTGCCACAGGCGAGCGTTTGGAGGGAATTCAAAAAAAGTGGTTTGAAATGTTATGAGATACATATTTCACAAAAATTTCATCCAGGTGATCCTGAGAGAAGGATGGAATTTTGTAGCTGGCTCTCGAATAGGGTAGACCCTACAAACTTCTTGAAAAACATTATTTGGACCGACGAAAGTACTTTTTCGAACTGTGGTGTTTTTAATAGAAATAATGAGCATATTTGAAGTGAAAATAATCCACGACACTTCAGAGAAGTCAGACCACAAGTTCGGTTTCATTTGAATGTGTGGGCTGGAATTTATGACGACCGAATACTTGGACCTCATTTCTTCTCTAATAAGTTGAACGGGGAAACCTATCTTCGGTTCTTAAGAAACGAATTCGAAGAATATATGGATACGTTTCCCTTTGTTAATTATAACAGCTGCTGGTTTCAGCATGACGGGGCTCCTCCACACAATAAAAGAGTAGTTTGCGAATATTTACTCCAAAGATTTCCTAATAGATGGTTAGGAAATTCTGGACCAGTGAGGTGGCCGGCAAGGTCACCTGACCTTACAGTTTTGGATACTTTCTTGTGGGGCACTTTAAAGAACAGAATCTATGGAGAGCAAGAATATCACGCAATTCAGGTCTATCAGAAGAAGGGATATTGTTAGGGCTGTTCTTAATTTGAGACGACGAGGTCGGTTATGTATTCTTGTTTTTTGAAACGCACCTTACTCAGCCAAGTGTTTGCTCAAAATTCCGAATAATGTTCTATCCGGCTGTTGTCTTTCCGGATATAATTCAAAATACATTTTTGCTGTTTTCGTAATATTCCTATCAAATTTACAATAAATTTTCAACATATCTCGTTTTTCTTCATTTGAGAATGAGGACTGAAGTATTTGTGCAAATTTATGATGTTTAATGAGTTCTGACAACTAGTGTTTATTAAACAAAATTTTTCGATGGAGTCATGACCATCTCAGATGAAGTTGTTTTTTTTTAATATCTGTGGTTTCAGAAGAGCAAATCATAACAAATTATATATCAATGAAATCAAAATGAGAATCACTATTTTTCTGTATAAAAAAACAATATAGCGCCCATTACAGAAAGAAAAGTTGATGATGAATGCCAGAAGAAGAAACGTCGGATAGTAAATCTGAATATGAAAACGTGTAGCTAAGAAAAAGTATCAATGAGAATCTACTTTTGGTTTTGGGCTATGTTGTTAAATAACGATAGAAAAAAATAAAAACAAAAATTCCGATTTTCAGTTTTTTCCTGATATTTCCGGAAATACTCGGAATTTTCCAAGTTTCAAAACAGTATTATGTTAAGCACAAAAAAACGCAATTTTGCCCCAATTTAAGCTTCGACGTATCTACTGTAGTTTAGGAGATCCCAATGATGGGGGTCGAATTTGAATTGCCCTGTATATATAGATTGTTGTGTTTTTGTGTATGTTTTTCACTTTTGTGTTTGTGTTGTGAATTTGATTCATTGTATAGAAAATATAGAATGAACTTCTTTTACGAAAATAACTTTTTGAAAAATGCCCTAGCCCAAAACCTTCATTTTACCCCTTTTTACCTTTCCCTCACTTATATATCCTTCCTTTTTTTTTAGCTCTCAGTAGAAACTTGGACTGCCCTGTATATAGGTGAAATAATATGTAATATTGAAAAATTGTCAAAAATTGTAGCCAAAATAGAATAATAAACTTTAATAATTGAATTTTCTTTTTTTTGTAATTAATTGTTCAAATAAAACTTGTCAAAAGCTGAAAGTCGTATTTCTCATTTATATAAACCATGAAATAATGTCCTAGTAACACTTCTATCTTCTATTATATATTCGGCGTCCATTCCTCAATATCACACGTTGTAGTATGTGCATCCTGCTGTTCAGCCCGCAAAGTTTAAAGATAATTCCTCAGACCGACCCTGCCTGCTTGTCCACTGGAACCGCCGTCTTGCTTGCTCCTAGAGTCCTCATTGTGTTTTTTGCGCTCGGCTCGCAAGGTTGTTTAGTACACGTTACGTTTGTAAAGTGAAGTTTGATCAAACGACGGCGTATTCCTTCGCAAAGTAAGTTGCTCAAACAATAATTAAATTTTCAGGCCACTGTTTCCCCGCAGGGGATCTGTCGCGAAACAATAGTTACTCATAACCAAGTTTCTTTGTAGGTTTTTTCTATTTAGCATGGGTAAAACTAAAGAGAAGAAAAGAATGCGCGAATCCTCGAGTGATTCCGACAATTCTCGATCAACAGATCGTGAAGAACTTGGAGAGATTAATAGTTATTTAACGAACAAGTGTATTAATAAGGGCGATTAACAATCGAGATATTTTAACGCGTGAGCGGAGCGAGCGCGTTAATGTTTGAGATTGTTAATCGCCATTTCAATTCACGAGTTTGTTACAAAACTTTTCCGTCGACAGAAGTTTTCAAAAATAGAGATATCTTATTTTCAATGTTTATTTATTTAACGTTACGATATAAAACAATCACTATTTCCTATTTATATTAACTCTACTCAAAGATAGTTTAATTTTTCTCAGTGGTAGTTTTATTTTATTTTTTAATATTTATTTTCAAATTGAAATAAAAAAAAAATTTACCCTCGGTGGGTTTTGAACTCTCGACCTCAGTGTTGCAAGCCAGGTGCGCTTTACCATTACGCCACGGGACCATATAAGGTTTTGAGTGACAACTGGTGTAATAAACATTTTCTAAAATTTTATTGAAAATTGACAAATAAATAATGACAGGTAGTACTAACCAATATAAAATGTATAAGAGCAATGTATGTTGGGTTGCATATAATCAAATCGTTGATTAATAGAAAATCATTCATTAACAGGGGTCATTAATCAACGATTTTGAGTGCGTTAAAATACATCATAAATGAACGGTCGACGGAAAATAGTTATTTAACGAACAAGTGTATTAATAAGGGCGATTAACAATCGAGATATTTTAACGCGTGAGCGGAGCGAGCGCGTTAATGTTTGAGATTGTTAATCGCCATTTTAATTCACGAGTTTGTTACAAAACTTTTCCGTCGACAGAAGTTTTCAAAAATAGAGATATCTTATTTTCAATGTTAAAAAAAAAAATTACCCTCGGTGGGTTTTGAACTCTCGATCTCAGTGTTGCAAGCCAGGTGCACTTTACCATTACGCCACGGGACCTTATATGGTTTTGAGTGACAACTGGTGTAATAAACATTTTCTAAAATTTTATTGAAAATTGACAAATAAATAATGACAGGTAGTACTAACCAATATAAAATGTATAAGAGCAATGTATGTTGGGTTGCATATAATCAAATCGTTGATTAATAGAAAATCATTCATTAACAGGGGTCATTAATCAACGATTTTGAGTGCGTTATAATACATCATAAATGAACGGTCGACGGAAAAAAATCTTAAAAAAACCTCGAAAGAAAATATGATCGTGGGAAGAGTCGACACCGGGACTCTAGAAGAAGGTTTAGATCACCTTCTGTTTCTGTTGAACGGAAAAATCGAAAGAAGGCGAAACATTCTCACAACGACCATCGCCGAGACACAGGGGGACTGCATCCCCAACAGTGTTCTTCGGCACGCCGCAGTAGGGAACGGACAAGGATTGCATCCTTAGCCCGCAGCCCCAGATATTCACGAAGCCCAATACGCCGTTCGCGCTCTGGTGAACGGACGATGACGAACTGCGGCAACACTGAACATGACCAAGCCACAGCTGTACCGGCGGTAGCGGACGCTTGCAGCGTGCCACCTGATACAGAGCCGGACTGCGACGATAGTAGTCGCGATGCAGTTAGTGAGGCCGAATTGATCATCCACAATGACACGAATCTGTCGAATGATTTTCTAGTTATACTGGGTGGAAATCCGGAACAACCCGCCGGGACAGGGTTCTCATTGCATGCAGAACTGGTTCCTCGCTGGCGCAGTAATTTAACTGGTGGAATGCCGAAGGAGGAAATAAATACCCTGCTATGTAAGCAGGAAATTCCCCTGAACTTGCCCGCTTTAACCCTCCCGACTCTTAACCCGGAAATATCAACAGTCGTTCGCAAAAATAACCTGGCAAGAACTAGGGACGCATCGCAAGCGGACAACCAGTCCCAACTGGGAAAAGGGTTATGCGCCCTTGGCAGAGGTATACGGTGACGATTTGACAGATAAAATTAAGGCCGTCAAAAATCTAGAGAGTGTCGGCAAAGAACTAAAAATGTCGTCAAGCCAACAGGCCCGTTTTAGCAGTCAGAAAAGAGGGGGGGGAGTATCCAAGATAGGGACAAAAAACTTTTCACGCCCATCCCGTCGCCTGGGCGAGACGGGAGCTCAAAAGGGCCATGCCCTAAACAGACGCTGGGAACCCCACAGGAGCAGCCGGACATCGTATCGGCCACAATACCGCAAGGACAAACCGAGAAGGAGAGATTAAATCAGGTAAGCGTGAAGGGCCATGCAGGCCGCCTAAAGTCTTTTCACGACAGATGGGGTTCTCTAACTTCCAATCCCGTAATTTTAGACTGGATCCAGGGATACAGAATCCCCTTCAAAAAATTACCGGTCCAAAGAATACCACCACGCTCACAAGTAATTTCCCGTTCTGAACTTGAACAGCTATCTATCGAAGTCAACAACCTGAAGCGAAAGGGAGCCATTGAACGGTGTAAACCGTCGAGGGGCCAATATATTTCTAAAATATTTCCCGCAAACAAAGCTAGTGGGGGAAAACGCTTCATTCTGAATTTGAAGGGGTTGAACGATTACGTTATAGCCCCACATTTCAAGGTGGAGGACGCTAGGACTGCAACCAGGCTAATTAAAAAAGATGGGTTTGCGGCATCTGTCGATTTGATGGATGCGTACTATTTAGTATCAATCCATAGAAAATATAGGAAATTCCTTCGTTTCGAATTTCAAGGTGTCCTTTATCAATTTACTTGCCTTTGTTTTGGCCTTTCGTCGGCTCCTTTCGCATTCACTAAGCTGATGCGACCAGTCGTTGAACGACTGCGCGCTAGTGGAGTTTTGTGCGTCAATTATTTGGGCGATTTTTTGCTACTAGGGGACACAGAGGCCGAATGTTCAGAAAACGTTCGGAAAACAATCTCTTTATTAGAGTCGTTAGTTTTTATCATTAACTACAGTAAATGCTCAATCACACCTAGTAACCGGTGTAGATTCCTAGGTTTCATCTTTGACACAAAGAGACTATCTTTAGAATTGCCACACGAAAAGCGAGATAGAATCGTTAAATGGACTGAAGCCCTCATATCCAGAAAGCGTTGCAAAATCCAAAAATTCGCAAGGTTTTTAGGAATCCTTACGTCGGCCTGCCCGGCCGTTAAGTATGGTTGGTTGCATACTAAACGGTTTGAACGTAAGAAATGGCTCGCTCTAAAATCTAGCCAGGGAAATTACAACGCTCACTTGGACTTATCACAAGGCTTAAAGGAGGATATCGCTTGGTGGCGAGTAAACATCAAGTCGTCGCACAACGACCTGAGAAATGACTCTTATACGGTAGCCATTTTTACTGACGCAAGTCTGTCACGATGGGGTGTTTACTGCCAAGGGGAGAGAACCCATGGGTGGTGGACAAACAGTGACAAACTCTTACACATCAATATTTTGGAACTAAAAGCAATATACTTTGGCTTAGAGTGTTTTGCAAAAGGTTTGAAAAACTGTAATGTCCTAATTCTCACAGATAATACTACCGCTTTAGCCTGTGTGAACAGAATGGGAAGCATTCAACATTCGACCTTGAATAACCTAACCAGGGAAATTTGGAAATGGTGTGAGTGTAGGAACATTTGGATTTTCGCCTCTTACATTGAATCAAGCAACAATGTGCAAGCGGATCAAGAATCCCGGATTCTACGCTCAGACACCGAATGGTCCTTGAACAGCCATGTTTTCAACACTATGACAGAGGTACTGGGTGCACCAGGAATAGACATGTTTGCGTCGTTCCTGAACAAAAAATGTAAGCGATATGTATCTTGGTTCAAAGACCCTTCGGCCGAATCGGTTGATGCATTTACATTAAACTGGGAGAAATTAGACTTTTATGCATTCCCCCCATTTGCACTGGTACTCAGGGTTCTACAGAAAATCATAACGGACAAAGCTACAGGCATTGTAGTTGCACCTTTATGGAAATCCCAATCGTGGTACCCACTTTTTATGAAAATGATTGTTGGAAAACCCCTGACTTTGAGCCCAAAGTATAACCTTCTTATTTGTCCTTACAGCAAAGACAAACACCTCTTGTGGCGGGACCTTACCCTGGTAGCAGCCCGGTTTTCCGGAAGGCATTTAGACTGAAGGGAACACCAGAAGAGGCTACGGACACCATGCTGAGCTCTTTGGCCCAATCAACAATAAGACAATACGATGTAACATTCAAGCTTTGGTGGGAATTTTGCAGAGATAAAAAAGTATCGCCTTCTGAGGGATGTGCTCCCCACGTTCTGTCGTTTTTCCAGACACAACTTAGTTCCACCAACAACGCTTATGGTACCTTCAATGCACATCGCTCCGCGCTTTCCCTGATCGCCTCGTCTGACCTGGGCAATAATCCTCAGATAAAACGTTACTTAAAAGGCGTTTTCCGGAAGAGATCCCCAAAGCCCAAGTACGACTCGATCTGGGACCCCCAACAAGTTTTAAATTTTTTGGAAGAACAGCCCAGATGGAAGCTTGAGAATGATGTCCGGCAAACTAATCACTTTGCTTGCTCTCGCAACAGGACAAAGAATCCAGGCTCTAGCCACCATCAGATGCTCGAACATCAGTATAGGTGACAACGGAATGAAAATCTTCATTCCCGATATCATCAAGACATCGGCACCGAATAGAAACCAACCGTGCCTCATCCTTCCCTACTTGGCGGAAAGACCAAACATATGCGTAGCCTCCTTGATCAAAAAATACTTGGATATGACCGCAGACATGCGGACTCCCGATAAAGACGTATTTTTTTTAACCTACAGAAAACCAAACGGCCCGGCATCGAAACAAACCTTGAGCCGCTGGGTCAAAGAAACGCTGAAGCGCGCGGGGATAGACACCACAATTTTCACCTCACACTCTACGAGGCACGCGTCGACGTCGGCAGCATCGAGAAAAGGTTTATCCGTGGACACAATAAGGTCGTCCGCGGGTTGGAGTGGTGAATCAACATTTGCCAAATACTATAACAGGCCTGTTAACGGTGGTTTTTTGTACTCAGTTTTTAGTAAAAATTCTAGTATATAGAAAGATTTGATTTTGAACACCATTTCAAGCATTATTACGAAATACAAGTATGAAATAAAACCGTTAACTAAGTTCATAAACTTTTTTTTACCCCTTCGACTGCCAAGTTACTGGTGAAAAATAACGAATGTTTTACCCAGAGTCTCCAAACATCTACAACGTGTGATATTGAGGAATGGACGCCGAATATATAATTACTAAATCAAACGAACTTACCTGAAGTGAAGTTCGATTGTAATTATATGAGGCGTCCATTCCGAAAATATCACAACCCACCCCCCCTATCCCTCCGTGGATGGTAAAACATCCAAACTCCGAACTAAATGAGGACTCTAGGAGCAAGCAAGACGGCGGTTCCAGTGGACAAGCAGGCAGGGTCGGTCTGAGGAATTATCTTTAAACTTTGCGGGCTGAACGGCAGGATGCACATACTACAACGTGTGATATTTTCGGAATGGACGCCTCATATAATCACAATCCTGAAGTGAAGTTCGTTTGATTTAGTAATTATACTCTAAATAATGTTCCTTAAATAAATTGAACGCCCCCTATTATTCTAGCCTTGGAACTATTTAAAATCGTGCCTTATTTGTCAGTACACTAAAGTCCTTAGATGGCTTTGTTGGGGCACAGAATGAGGTTATGAATAATAGATTTAATATTTAGTTAAATTTTTATTTTTTATTTCATAATACTAAAAGTTCGATTGAGAATTGAAATAGAGTAAGTGAATCAATTTAAAAGAGCTCCGCACGTTTAAAGTTGTTTGAGGGTGTTTACTGTAAACTGCTGCACTGCTCGGCTCCAAAAAGTAAGTGGATAAAAAGTTTCCAGAGAAAAGGCGATGGTGATAAATACCTTTATTTTACCGGTTTCCAGTACACAGAAAAAAATTGGTACCTGAATACAATGAAAAAGTTTAGTGACTCAATGAATATTTTTATCGATATTGGTCCAATGAACGCAATCGTTATGTCAATGTACCACTGGTTATCCATACTATGAATACGGATCTTAATAATATCAATGAATGCTTTCATTGATATCATTATCAAGTACATTAAATAGGTTCGTTATGGTAATGAATTCCATTCATCAAACGAATGAAGAGTGTTCACCCAAGACCCAAGCAATAAATTGTATTCGTTCAACTGATGAAACTGTATTCATCAAATTAGTTATTATTGTCCATTCTTCGAATGAATGCTGTATGATTGATATAATGATTCAGATTAGTTTGACCATGGATATTTTTCATCAATCTAATGAACGGTGATTATTAAGTATCGGTTATTCCTTGATTCAATAATTGATATACATTAAATATTTGTTTCAGTTTATTCTCGTGATGCTTTCACACATTGAACTAATTATTTTGTTTATCATGAATAAGTGGTATTTATTCAATCATCGCATATCATTCGTAAATGCAATGAAGGCCTCCCACTGATATTGAGCATACAGTGAGTTTCCGAATGATATGCAAAATAATTAACATGCATTCATCAGAACATCGCAATCCTGATTGGAAGGCGTATCTCCAAGTTATCTTTTATTTCGGCTGGCTCCTTTCGGAGCTCTTCGGATGTCTCTGTAGTCTGTGCTACCTGAGAAGATGCTTCAACGATCGCTTCTGTCTGCTTAAGTTAACCGGCTCTGTGCAAAGAACGAAGTCGTTTGGAGTGGTCCCTCTAGTGGAGGCGCTGTGTACTACCAGCTAAAGCTAACTTGCCAGCAACGGAGATTTCTATGCGAGGATTCGGCTGAACAGATGCCGGCAAAATTTATGAGTATATTTAAACACGAGATGGCTTGGTTCGACATAAGGCTTATTATTATATTCATGAATATATTAATTACGGAGTTATAGAATGGGAAGAAAATGTTGCTTCTATCTGCCTAACAAAACTGGGACTTAGTAACTTCGTTACACCTTCTATGATCTTTCCATAGCCCCAATAAAACCTGTGTATAAATCTGAAAATAGATTATCATTGATTTCGATAAACTTGGATTCATTGTAACAATAAAATCATCTCTGGAACCATTAATTACGTTCATTGATATGATGAAACATTTCAAATAGATTCAGTGTACCCCTTTCATTACCTCAATGAACCATAGCATCAACGAAACCTGTTCATAAATGTAAAAAAAGATCATCTTTGATCTCAATGAACTTGAATCATTGTCCCGATGAAAAATGTATTGTGCCAATGAACGGAAGGTAATAAACGGTATTCATTGATATAATGTACCACATTTCATTCATAAAATAGTATTCATTGTTTCAATGTACTTCTTTCTTCATTTCAATGATCTTTTCCATAGCCACAATGAAACATGTTCATAGGTCTGAAAATAGATCATCATTGATCTCGATAAACTTGAATTCATTGTAATAATAAAAACATACATATTTCAGTGAATGTTCATTCATTGACTCGACGAAAAATGTATTGTGCCAATAAACGAAGAGGTTCTCATCAATAAAATGTATCATATTTTTTTAAAATATATACATCAGTGCTCTGGGACCATGAATTATGTTCATTGATGTGATGAACAATTTCAAATTGTTTCAGTGTACCACATCCTCACCTCAATGAACCTTTCCATAGCAGCAACGAAACCTGTTCATAAATATGAAAAACCATCAACTTTGATCTCAATGAACTTGAATTAATTGTATCAATAAATACCTTCGTACATCAGTGAATGTTTAATCATTAAAGGTAATTGTGCCAATAAACGGAAAGGTAATAAACGATATTCATTGATATTATGTACCACATTTTTTTCATGAAATAATATACATTGTTGCTGAAATATGTTGCGTTATCTAATATTATTTGTTCAGGTCTCCCAATTTTCTCTATAAATTTTACAAACACTTCTTTACTATTTTAAAATTAGTTTTCTGGCAAGGAAATAATTTTATTAATTTAAAAAATCATCTACCATCACCAGAATATGTTTATTTTTATTTCGACTAGCTATCAAATTACTAATCAAATCAATTTATATTATACAGGTCCACCTAGTAAATCAAAACTATATTATTCTGGTATCATCTGAGATACATCATCTATAAATTTAAGGGATATCTTATGGATATCCTTAGAGCATATCGTAGGGACATCCATGAAGGATATCTCATGGATATACCCTAAAAATATTTTATGAATATCATGGAAAGATATCTTATGTAAGTACACGTTGGTACCTCCCAAACATCCATTGGACGTCCATAGTATATCATTTGGATATAAACTGGATACCCATACTATTCCTGCACTCCATGATTGATTTCCAGTGGATATCCATAGGACTGCCATGTATCACATGGGATACTTTATTGATATATTTTATGGATATCTTATTGATATCTTTGAAGAATATCGTATGGATATCTACGAAGAATATCTCATGGATATACTCTTGGGATATCTTATGGATATCCTTGAAAAATATCGTATAGATATCCGTGAACGACATCTAATGGATATCCTTGAAGTATATCTTATGGATGTACAGGCTGGTACCCAACGATCATCCCTCTCTTTTTTTTCTCATTAAAATTAGCCTGACTATGTTTTTCTTCCCCGGTATGTGCCTAATCTCAAATTTATAATCTTGCAATATCAATGCCCATCTGTGAATTCTATTACTCGCATATTTACAATTTGAAATGGAAATTAAGGCTTCATGATCGGTGTCTATAAAAATTTTTGCTCCAAGTAAATAAAATCTAAATTTACTCATACAAAATATTATACTAGCCAATTCCAACTCACTAACACTATAATTTCGCTCATGTTTCTTTGTGACTCGTGATATAGGTTCTCCAGTTCTCCCATGTACTTGTATTGAAATTCCTGCTAATCTGTCCATGCTTGCATCCGTTCTCACAATAAAAGGTAAATCATAATTAGGATGGTAAATTTTGAAATTTTGCGAAAAATCGTCTTTGAATTCCAAAAATGCTTGTTCATGCTTTTCTTTCCATTCCCACTTGACATTTTTCTTCAGTAAATTCAATAGTGGTAATTATTACTCAAATCAGGTATCAGTCTTTTAAAATAATTTAACATTCCCAGAAATCCTCTCAGTGTTTTCAAATTGTGTGGTCTTATGTACTCTTTTATTGTTCTAACTCTCTCTGGATCCATTTCAAAACTAATTCATTTAGTTTATAGCCTAAATGTATAATTTCTTTTTGAAAAAATTCATCCAATAATTCTAATACCTTTTCTAAATGTTCATTATATATGTCTTCGTTTTCTGAGTAAAATAAATATCGTCTACGTAATTATAAAATTTGATGCAAGCCTCTTTCAAGTGCTGAACAAGCTGACTGTAAACCATTTGGTACAACACAAAATCTATAGACAACCCCTTCTATACAAAATCCTGTGAAATTTTTTACTTTTCCATCTACTGGAATTAACCAAAAACTGTATTTTAAATCTATCTTAGAGAAAATTTTAGTTTTGGTAATTCTGCCAAATATAGCGTCAATATTCGTTGGAGATTCATATTGCGATATTGTTATTTTATTAAGTTCTCGTGCATCTAAGCATAATCTGAGGTCCCCATTTCTATTTTGAACTACAACTATAGGATTTATATAATTACTGGTACATTTTTCTATTATTCCTTGATTGATAATTTTTTCAATTTCTTTCCTCACTTTTTCTCCAAATCGATATGGAATTGGATAACTTTTTGATTTGAACTATTTTAAAATTAGTTTTCTGGCAAGGAAATAATTTTATGAATTTAAAAAAATCATCTACCATCACCAGAATATGTTTATTTTTATTTCCACTAGCTATCAAGTTACTAATCAAATCAATGGATATAATACAGGTCCACCTAGTCATTCAAAACTATATTATTCTGGTATCATCTGAGATACATCATCTATATATTTAAGGGATATCTTACGGATATCCTTGGAGCATATCGTAGGGACATCCATGAAGGATATCTCATGGATATACCCTAAAAATATTTTATGGATATCATGGAAAGATATCTTATGTAAGTACACGTTGGTACCTCCCAAACATCCATTGGACGTCCATAGTATATCCTTTGGATATAAACTAGATATCAATACTATTTCTGCACTCCATGATTGATTTTCAGTGTATATCCATTGGACTGCCATGTATCATATGGGATACGGTATTGATATATTTTATGGATATCTTTGAAGAATATCGTATGGATATCTACGAAGAATATCTCATGCATATACTCTTGGAATATATTATGGATATCCTTGAAACATATCGTATAGATATCCATGAAGAACATCTAATGGATATACTCTTGGGATGTCTCATGGATATCCTTGAAGTATATCGTATGGATATCCACGAAGGATATCTTATGGATATACTCTTGGGATATTTTATGGATGTACAGGCTGGTACCCAACGAACATCCATTGGATGTCCATGGAATATATTTTGGATATAAACTGTACGTCCATAGTACATCCATTATGTCCATAACAGATATCCACTGGATATCCACTGGATATCCATGTGTTATCTGGGATGTGTGGAGGCTTTTTAGAAATAATACTTTTAGGTTCGTTTCTATTGGTAGTATTTTTACTTTTTCCTAACTGACATAAACTACATTTTGTTAACAGATATTTTGTCATTTCCCTACAACTTATAATATTTCTCTTAAAATCATTCAAGTTTTCCTGATGCCTATGTGTAAATATTTCTCATGAATATTTAAAATAATTTTCTCTGATAATTATATTGTTATCACATCTAACTCATTTTCAATTATCTTTTTAATAACCACACCATTTCTGTCTATCGTCCCTCTCTTTTTTTTCTCATTAAAATTAGCCTGACTATGTTTTTCTTCCCCGGTATGTGCCTTATCTCAAATTTATAATCTTGCAATAGAAATGCCCATCTGTGAATTCTATTGCTCGCATATTAACAATTTGAAATGGAAATTAAGGCTTCATGATAGGTGTCTATAAAAATTTTTGCTCCAAGTAAATAAAATCTAAGTTTACTTATACAAAATATTATACTAGCCAATTCCAACTCACTAACACTATAATTTCGCTCATGTTTCTTTGTGACTCGTGATATAGGTACTCCAGTTTCCCCTTGTACTTGTATTGAAATTCCTGCTAATCTGACCATGCTTGCATCCGTTCTCACAATAAAAGGTAAATCATAATTAGGATGGTAAATTTTGAAATTTTCTGAAAAATCGTCTTTTAATTCCAAAAATGCTTGTTCATGCTTTTCTTACCATTTCCACTCGACATTTTTCTTTAGTAAATTCAATAATGGTAATTATAACTTAAATCAGGTATCAGTCTTTTAAAATAATTTAACATTCCCAGAAATCCTCTCAGTGTTTTCAAATTATGTGGTCTTATGTACTCTTTTATTGTTCTAACTCTCTCTGGATCCATTTCAAAACTAATTCATTTAGTTTGTAGCCTAAATATATAATTTCTTTTTGAAAAAATTCATCCAGTAATTCTAATACCTTTTCTAAATGTTCTTTATATATGTCTTCGTTTTTTGAGCAAAATAGATATCGTCTATGTAATGTAATAAAAGTGTTCGTATTTGTCTAAAATTTGATGCAAGCCTCTTTCAAGTGCTGAACAAGCTGACTGTAAACCATATGGTACAACACAAAATCTATAGACAACCCCTTCTATACAAAATCCTGTGAAATTTTTTGTTTTTTCATCTAATGGAATTAACCAAAAACTGTGTTTTAAATCCATCTTAGAGAAAATTTCAGTTTTGGTAATTCTGCCAAATATAACGTCAATATTCATTGGAGATTCATATTGCGATATTGTTATTTTATTAAGTTCTTGTGCATCTAAGCATAATCTGAGTTTCCCATTTCTTTCTTGAACTACAACTATAGGATTCATATAATTACTGGTACATTTTTCTATTATTCCTTGATTGATAATTTTTTTAATTTCTTCCCTCACTTTTTCTCTAAATCGATATGGAATTGGATAACTTTTTGATTTGAATTTCTCTGTTTCTTTGACTTCAATTCCGTGTACATACTTTCTTGCTATTCTTGATTAATACATCGTTAAACATTTATACTTTTTCAATAATTCTTCTACATAATATCCATATTTCATATTACATTTATATTCATTATCATTATATTCTTCATTTTTAATTACTTCATTTTCATATTCATCTTTATTTTCATCATTCACCCATTTCACTGAAATTTTTACTACACAAAATCTCATTATTCAATTCAACATTTTCCTTATTCAAATTTTCAAATTTGAACCAATTTTCCATCAATTTTACTGCTTTTCTTTCATGGTCTATTTTTGCATTATTTTTCTCTAGCCTGATCAGTACCAACAATATCTATGTATATATTTTGTACCACTAGTAGTTGCATTTAAATTACTTTTCCTTCTATTTCCAAATTTATATTTATAAATTCTATTTATCCCCACTAAATTTGTTTTTTGCCATTTTTACCATTTTGTTTAAAAATTATATATCATTTCCTAAGATAAATTTCTTGACATAATTTTTTGGGTTTATCACCTTCCACAATCTTTTTTTGAAAACTGTTGACGTTTCGGAGGCTGTATCTGCCTCCGTTATCAAAACTTCTTAGAAAGACGCTGAGAAAACTGAATTTGAATTGCGATTTGGTAATAAGACCTTTCTTTGACAGTGTCAAATGAAATCTGTCATACATTCTTTTGATTGACATTTGGTATCTTGATACCCAAAAAATTATGTCAAGAACTGGATTTCCTCCACAAAATCAAACTTTTAATCAATATTTATTTTCATTCATTAGTGATGTTTCTGAACCAGTATCTATAAGAATTTTTACTACTTTTTATCCAATTTTTCCTTGTAATGTTATTAAAATATTTATTTGGTCTATTTTTCCATTATCATTTAAATCAATATATTTCATGGGATGTTCATGATTCGGTTGTTTCAGCTTACTATATGGTTTTCTTAATCAAAATTTTCTGAATTTTCCATTTTCTTTATTTCTTGTGCAGAACTTGATTGTCCTGTGTCATTTTGTAACGTATGTCTTGTTTCATTATCTGTCAGTCTCTCTATACTATTTGTCCTTCTCTGGATATGTACTGGTTTCGTACGTTCGTCATTTTGTCTATTAAAATATGAGTTTCTCCTACCCTCTCTATTATATTCGTTGCTATTTTGTTAATTATAACCTTGACTTTGGTTTTTATTATTATTATTCTGATTGTAATATCTGGTTTGATAACTATCCCTATTATTATTGTTATAATAATTATTTCTATTGTATTCAGGTTTTCGTAGAAAACCCCTCAAAAGCAGAGCTTGTCCGAGCAAGGAAAGACCCGGGACCTACAGCTTAAAAAGTGAATTCCGAACCACTTTAGCTCCGTGATGGCGGTGAGGATCGAACTATTGTTATCATTACTGTATTCCTTTCTATTTCCATACCTGTCATGGTTATTTTGATACTGTTTTTTTGGTTTTTCTTTTCTTTAAAATTGTTAATATTAATACTTAAGACTTTATTTTTATTTTTTGAGAGTAAAATGATGTAATATTTTTCATATATGTATACATTGAATTGAAAAACTTGAAACTGTCTATTATTGTTAGAATAACCTGTATTTGATTTTTCCTATCCCAGTTTCTGTAAGAAAGAGTTCTTTCCAACCTCATCAAATAATCACTCAACCTAGCCATAGTTTCAAATTTGTGCATGCTAATAATTTCAAATATTTCTTACTTAAGATGCCTACTAATGTTGCCTACAATTTCCTCTTCGTTCATAGTTGGATTTAAATATTGTGCTATAGAATATAACTGAATGGTGGTGGTCGTGGTGGTCGGTGGTCTAGAGGTCTAAGGCGCAGGCCGTTAAGAACTTCAGTATAGCAGTAATCGGTATTATTTCATGTTTATTTTCTTCAAATTTTCTTACCATGTATTCTTCCATTTTCTCTATTCTACTTTCCATACTTTCCCTCATACCTTCCATGTTTTTTTATACTCTTATCTCTCTCTTGTGTTACTTCACTTGCCTCTCCATGATCACCTTCTTCCATACCTTCCATACCTACTCTCTTACCATTTCCCAAATCTATGTTTTCTCTACAATTGAAATTCTTTCACACTTCAATCTTTTTCTCTACCCACACTACTGCGAAGCCTTCACTCACTTTTATCTACCTTTGTCCAAACTATGCTTGGGCGCGTTGGGCAACATTTGTTGTGTTTTTGTGTATATTTGTATGTTTTTTATTTTTGTATTTGTGTTTGTGTTGTGAATTTGATTTATTGTATAGAAAATATAGAATGAACTTTTTTATGTGAATAACTTTTTTAAAAATGCCCTAGCTCAAAACCTTTATTTTACCCGTTTTTACCTTTCCTTACTTATATCTCCTTCCTTTTTTTCAGCTCACCCGGTGAAACAAGAAAAAACTCCTGCTCTCAGTAAAATAAGGCAAGATTTTCAATAGTTTTAGGCTAGAATAATAGAGGGCGTTCAATTTATTTAAGGAACATCATTTTGAGTTTAATAAAAGATAGAAGTGTTACTAGGAAATTATTTCATGGTTTATATAAATGAGAAATACGACTTTCAGCTTTTGACAACTTTTATTTGAACAATTGATTACAAAAAAAGAAAATCAAAGTTTATTAATCTATTTTGGCTATCATTTTTGACAATTTTTCAATATTACATATTATTTCACCTATATACAGGCAGTCCAAGTTCCAGAATCACACTTAAAGTCTGTTAGATGGCTTTGTTGGGGCACATCAGTTATCAACAGATTGAGGTTAGGAATAATAGATTTTATATTTAGTTCAATTTTGATTTTATATTTCATAATACTAAATAGAAAAGCTCGATTGAGAATTGAAATAGAGTAAGTGAATCAATTTAAAAGAGTTCCGCACGTTTAAAGTTGTTTGAGAGTGTTTACTGCAAACTGCTGCACTGCTCGGCTACAAAAAGTTGCCAGAGAAAAGGTGATGGTGATAAATATCTTTATTTTACCGGTTTCCAGTAGTCTCGGTTCGTCTTTCAAAAGATAATTATGATCGTTAGGTACGTATTGTTTATTTCTCGTCTCAGCTTAACTTATTTGATTCTTGTTCTTCTTATTTTGTTCAATTGATGGTTTTCGTTGATATAGCTGTCTGGGTTTTTTCTTGTTAGTATTCAAATTATTTTTCTTCTTTTAGTCAGTTATAAATTTTTCTCATGTTTTTCGTTTTTAAAATTTCTTCTCTCCGCCATTATTTTTTGCCTGGGCAACGTTCAAATTTTCTTTCTTCTCTCCACTAATCACATTTTTCTATTTCGCGTCACTGGTCTTTTTATTTTATTATTTTAACTTCCGCACTGTTTTTATGTACCTACACTTCTTAATTTTCTACCTATTTCCATAATTACTCATTAAAAAATATAAGAAAAATATACCCTTTTTGAAGAAATTTCAGACAACTGTCACTTTTCAAAATCAGTTTGTCAAATCCTGGAGAAAAGAACATATAATTCAAGTGGAGTAGAACTTGATGAAACAGTTCGACCAATAACTAATTATCCATACAATATATATTTGATATTTCAATCACATAATTTGCTCGGTTTTCACAACTTGCTTGTAAAAACATTCTATTCTTCCTGGTTCATTTCGTAGTTGTATTTTATTCAATCCAATGACTGCTAACGATGTTCCTTCTTTTTCTCTTGATAATATATTCTGTAATATTTGTGAAAAATCTTTCAAAACAACGGAAGGTCTCAAAATTTATAAAGTTTCGAGTGAAAAATCTAGTTTGAATAATTCAGCTTTCACATAACCTGTCAATTCTGTTTTGTTGCCTCATTCTACTAAAGATGTGTCATCTGATACTACATTCCATGAAAAATTGTCCTCATTGAAACGATCCAGTCACATTATGAAAAGAATTCCTAAATTCGCTAGGTACTGCTCTGCCTCCGCTCTCTGTGAAATAATAGATGATTGTTTACATACCAACTCTCCAACAAGCTGGGAAAACTTGTTAACTTTTCCATATTATATCTTGTTCACCATCTCACATACCAGGGAGTCCCGTAGATCTTCTCAACATCTCTTGAAAAACATCAAACTTCTTAATTCCAAGACCAATCTCATTCTATCTGAAATCGATAAAAGGAAATATAACCAAAACTTTTCCAAGCTTGTTTTAGGTAAAATAGCTGATGGTGATATTAGGTCAGCTATCAGAATCTTGAGCTTCAGTGATACGTTGGCTGGTTACGATGAATCCATACTCTCAGTTCTCCGATCAAAACACCCTCGATCAGGTTCCTTCACGATTTCTCTGGATTCGCAACCACTGAACGATTTTTTCAGAGTTCCCCGTGTTTCAATTTTCAGAACATGAAGTATCGGAGGCAATTGAATCTTTTCGCTCTGGTTCTGCTGGTGGTTTAGATTATTTTCGCCCTAGCCATAACAAGACCTCATTAGTCACAGCTCTGGAAATTCGGGACAGAAACTTCTTTCTTACAAAATGCTGTTACAAAATGCTGTAACTTCATTTTTACTGGTAGGGTTCTCCAGAAATTTGTCCTATTCTTTTTGGTGCTTCACTGTCTGCTCTTCGGAAAAACGATGGAGGAGTAAGATCGTCGATTGGTAGCTAAACTCTGTTGTATGAGGATCAACGATGAACTGGGATCGATGTTACGCCCACTACAGTTTGGTTTCGGTACTGCAGGTGGATGTGAAACTGTTGCTCATGCTGCTCGTAGATATATCAATCCCGATTCAAACATTTTTCTCGAAATAGATTTCAAAAATGCCTTCAACGCGATTGATAGGAACACCATGCTCCGTAAGGTTTAAAATTTGTTTCTAGGATTATATCCCTTCTTAAGTCAGTGTTATAAATCAGCTTCCAGTTTTGGTGAACATCTGATTCTGTCTGAGAGAGGTGTTCAACAATGATCCCTTAGGACCAGCTCTTTTTCGTCTGACCATCGACGAACTAGAAGTTTGTTTATCATCCGAATTTTTTTGTTGGTATTTGGACGATGGCTCAATTGCTGGCGATGAAAACATTGTTTCAAATGATTTAGAAAAAATCATTGATTATTCAAAAAATCTTGGACTTGAAATAAATTTTGGTAAATGCGAGTTGATTACTCTTTCAACTTCGAATGATATTTCCGAATCCATCATTTTGAAATTGGCTCCTGGTTTAAGAATTTTGGATAAGGCTAAATGTAGTCTACTGGGGCGCCTCTTTCTAAATATTCACTTTCAGAACATCTTCGAGAAAAACGGGAATCACTCCGATTGCTAACTACTAGAATGAACTTCCTAAACACGTCGCATTTTTCTTTTAAAAAATTTGTTTGGCGAATCCAAAACTCATGTATGCCCTCAGGTGTTCCCCCACTGGGTCAAGTCAGTTGGAGCTGAACGAATTTGATAATTTACTCCGTAACATGACGGAATATATTATAAATAATTATTTCAATAATGACTGGTTCCAAGCAACGCTTCATGTAACCCTTGGCGGACTGGGGCTACGTTCGACTCGAGCGTCATAGAGACCTATTGGGTTGCAAAGATTAAATGATAAGAAGAAAAAAATGTTATATAATATATACTTTTTCATCGGTGAGGGAAGCGGCTATAGATTTTTAAATATTTAAAAAAATACTGTTGCATGGACATACTCGAGCGCGTCAGATATTGATAGAATCAATATTGTACGTATTTTTAATAATGTACGTATGTTAATCTGATCGTTTGCATAATGCGGGTGGTTGTACGTAAAGATTGAAGATGAAAAAAATAAAAAATTAATCGAGCGCGTCAGATTTTCTAAGGGTGTGTTAAGTGCACCAAAAAAAAGCTCTCATTCAATAATCTGACGATTTAGATGTGACGCAAACTCGCGGCCATTATTATAATGTGCAAAAATATTCGCATTTTGAAATACTCAAGCGCGTCAGATTACGATAAATATGGTTCATCTTTATGTTCTAAACGTGCTGTCTCATAATCTGACGATTATCTAGATTCGCCTAACCTGACAAAAAAAAAATTAGTTTTTCAAATCATTGAACTCAATTAATTGAAAAGCTCAGGAAATATCATGCAAATGAATAAGTGTATGTTTTTCAAGTAGAATACTTGTATTTGTAAAAAATAATTTAAAAAAAATGCTCACAAAAATTTAATTTTTATAATTAATTGATTCATTAATCATCATCTTCATCTTCTTCTTCTGGCTCGATTTCATCCTCAGATTGCGTATCTGTAACAAAAAATCATTAAAATATATTTTTTTTATGAGTAACGTGTTATTTTAATCATTGGAGAAAAGAAATACCTGATTCTGGAGTATACTCAAGAATATCAGGTATTATGACTACATCTTCGTATGCTTTCGGCAATTGATTACCTGCAAACCAGGTCATTTGGAATTTTCGAGATTATCGTATGTTGCTCAAGATTTTCGGAGAACCAGTTTGCTCCGACGATATTCTAAAATATTTATACAATTTTAATTGTTTCTGATGTAAATTTAATTGTTTTTTGTGAAGTAGTTCCACCACAAAGTAGACACTTTAAATCAATATCACTCATATTAAATATTTATAAACATAACTAATACTGAAATAACAAAATGAGACGAAACGTTGAAAACACGTTGTGAATCATATGCCACGAACGAGTTTCTGTGATCAGTTGTGATGGCGTCATGACAACAAAAATCAGAGTGGGGACGGAGTGAGAGAGTAATAGATAGAGAAATAGTGAGAGAGGAAATATAGGCATCACGCAGCTGCACGCATTAAACTTTATTAACAAATTCTTGTTATTTGGGCTTGTGGAAAACGTCAGATTATATATTTTTCGTTATCCTTGAATTATTTTCTTCAAAATGAAAATAAAAAATTAGCTACGCCCGAGAATGTCGAGATGACGTTTTTTTACAACTTTGCGGCCCTGCCCTTTCTTAACGTCACTCTCAAATTGTCAGATTAGTGGAATATGCACTTTTTAGCATGTAATTAACTCAGCCTATCTTAATCTGATGCGCTCGAGTATTTCAGATGATCAATTTTTTTTTACTAATCTGATCCTTTATCATTCACGGGCGGCCTTATTATATATGGGGCTCATTATTCGGTGGAGGTACTTAACCGGGTAGAAGGTATCCTCCTGTATATTAATCTGCCGCGGTTTAGTAAATCCCAAAATCCCCGCTTGGGCTCCCCTATTATTACCTTCACCAGCTTTTTTGTCTTCAGTCAATAGTGTTTCTGATCTTATCCATTCCATTCTCCCTTCTATTTTTATCAATATCAAAGACTATTTTTATGCTGAAGGTGAATCACTTTGGCATTCCGCAACTAATATGGATCCTCCTACAGATAAAAAGAATATACAGAAAGGATAAGACCGACCTCTTCTGAACATTATAACTGATAAACTTCTGGAATCTATAAGTGTCTACGATAAGGCTCAGCTGAAAGCAGCAATGATCAAGGAATCGGGTGCTTGGCTGAATGCTTCACCTGTTGCATCTCTTGGGACGCTATTAGACGATGAATCTTTCAGAATTTCAGTACGACTTAGGATGGTTCCATCATGGTGTGCCTCATACTTGTGTTTGTGGTGGTTTAGTTGATGGAAAAGGTTCGCATGGTTTGAGCTGCAGGAGAAGTGTAGAGCGTACATCTCGACATCACCAATTGAACGACATATTGAAACGGGCTATGGTGTAAGCGGATGTTCCTGCATTTTTGGAATCCTTAGGTACCAGTCGAGATGATTGTGAAAGACCAGATGGTATGTCTCTCATACCCTGGAAATACGATGAACCTGTGGTATGGGACTTCACTTGTGTTGACAGGGTGGCAGCTTCCCATCTAGCCGAAAGTTCTAAGTCAGCCGGCGAAAAATTAAAACGAAAAAAATATCAAAATCTTGGTAACAACTATTTGTTCCATCCAGTAGCAGTGGAAACTTTTTATGTTTATGGCCCGGAATCTCTGTTATTTGTTCATGAACTCGGAAGGGAATTGATCCAAGCAACGAAAGATTACCGTTCTACCACGTTTTTGATAGAAAGAATTAGTATTGCTATTCAACGTGGTAATGCTGCTTCGGTTTTAGGAACTATTTTCTATCGCATAATTTGGATGAGATCATGCATTACCCTTATTTCAGTACGAGACAAGCCGAGATATGTGTATAGTCATCAGTCTCCTATCAAGGTTAATTCGTAAGTTCTTTTTCAGTGCAGCCAATGGACATAGGTCATTCCTGCCTCCCAAATATGAGTTACAATCCTCGAAGTTCTGGTTTCCTTTCAGTGGAATATCTTCATCGAGCAAGCGCCGTATCGATCCCTCTACGAAACCCTTCATCACTTGGAAGTATCGATTGCGGCTTGCGGATTGGATCTGATGCAAATTTTGTGGAAAATGTTCTTCCTTACGAATCAGTGGACGGTTTTCCTGAGAAAGTCTTGCGGAGAAAATTGGATTGGATAATTTGGGAAATACTTGCTACATGAACAGCATTCAACAAGTGTTATTATAACGATGAACGAGAATGTTTCCTACTTATTCACAAAACTCAAACACCTACTTATGCCGCTACAGTTTCGTAAGAATGTGTCATCTTTTCCATCAATCCAATTTCCTGGAGACTTTGAAGTCCGCTAGATACTCTTCAGGACAACAAGAGGATTGTTCCCAACTCTTGGGGTTCTTGTTGAATACTCTCCATGAGCAGGAAAATAACACAATCGATGCTCCTGACCGCTCTGAATTGAATGATTCCGTACAGTCTATCTCGTCTTGTGTTTGTGGATCTTTTGCTGGAAAAATCCTCACTAGTTTACGTTATAGTACATGTTCAAAACATAATACAATAAAAACATAATAATATGTGACTTTCTGGAGCTTCAAATGGCATTTCCTAATATGACTGAAAATCAGTCCGTGCAAAGCTTACTGTTTCAACATCTGAAAATGGAACTTTTAACTGGTGATGATCGGCTGTATTGCCGAATATGCGCCAAACTGACTGACAGACAATAAAGATAGCTCAGGAACCATACAATCTAATAATAACACTGATGCTCTTTAAACACGACTCGACCTCTGGCGAAAGCACCAAACTCTTACGAAAGTTCGAAATAGATGAACACCTTAATCTAGCGGCCTACTATTATAATCTTTATGCAGTCATTGTCCACTGATGTGGTTCTGGCGTTGAATTGTTGTTGTTAAAATTGTTTTTTTCGTTAACCAGCTGTCGTCCCCTTACGAACGGCAGCCCTCAAAAGTCGAAACTTGTGCGAGCCAAGGATTAACGAGGTCTTACCTTTTAACGTGCGATTTCTAGCACTTTCTCGGGCCATCAGATAAAAATCTGAAGTAGCTAGGACCAGCAGTCAATGGTTTTGAACACTTCAGTCACAAACACTGAGCTACTTGACCCTTATGTGAATGTGGTTATTATTAGGCATTGGCCAAAGACAAAACGGAATGGTTTAAGTTTGACGATAGTTGTGTCACTGAATGTTCTAACGATGTCTTTAATTTATTGGAGCCTCTGGAGATGCCCTACATTTTATTTTATGAAAGAGAGCGCCAATTAATTTTTGTTGTTGTTTTATATTTCATATTTTGTATTACTTTCGTTCAGTTTTTTATTTGTTTATTTTATTTTAATAAATGTACCATAATGATCGTCCTAAAGTATTGGGAAAAATACAACTTTGCGGTTTTTGGTTAAAATGCATCTGCTGGAAAAAAATTTATTTTAAAATTATTATTACAATTTTGTTTCAAATGGCAACATAGTGGCTCGTCGGGTCAGAAAAAAAAGCATATCATTACGGATAATTTGATATCGCACACTATTATCTTTCTTTTTGAGATTAAAATAATATTAAAATTCATCGAGTAACCTATGACCAACGCAAATGATATGACAAAACCATCAATCCAAAAACTAATATCTCCTTGCATAAATGCAATAGCGTACACAATAGTTTCCTTATTTGAAACCTATAACAGTGAAGCGGTATCAACATAATCGTAATGAAATTCAAAAAATTTCCATTTAAAAAAATTAGTTATACAAATTCTTAAGTTGAATTTTATGTACATAGCAGAAATATTTAGACTGAAAAATATTCCACAAAAATGTTAAGCTGAAGCTAATTTACTTGTCAAAAAATGCAGTTTTAAGTCGTATACAAATCCTCCAATTTTTGTTTCTAACCCAACCACTATGTTGTCATTCTAAAATGAAATAGTGGGAATGAATTGAAAATTAAATTTTACACAGCAGATGCATTTCAACCGAAAACCATATTTTTCCCAATTCCTACTTTAGGACTGTAATTGATAATTTGAACGTATCCATAGCCCTCTAGATTAAAAATAAAATATGGAAATAAAAAAAATATGGTCACAAAAAGTAATGAGTGATACATGGTTGTATTCAGAATGCCATATGGAGACAAAAAAGGTGAAAATATACCAGGTGTCAAGTGTCACATCATTGAAGAGAAAATTTCATTCTCTTTTCAACCATCTACATTTTTCTGAATTTCTTTAATATTTTTTTGCAATTCAAAATCGATATATCAAATATAAATGCGTATCTGAATACTACTCATACCTCGATAAATATTCACGGTTTGATGTGGAACAATGAAAAACATTTTTTGAAGGGTATTACCGATACTACATTTTGAGAGAAAAAACATTAAAATTACCCGATAGATGGCACTGGGGGCACATTAACTCAAAAATTCCGAAAGGAATAAAAATCTAAATTACCTGAACGACATTCCAAAGTTTCATTAACATCCGACTTTTTTCCACCTAACCCCACATTTTCCAACCTGTCGACTGGACTACAACGGCAATCGCATGCCGGAAAGGTAGTCTTTTCGTACTTGTTGGGATAATGGATATTGTACTTTAGTTCGAAAATATGAATATGAAATTCATAAAATCTTTTGTGGAATCATCTGCGACTGAAAGACAAACTTTAGTCGCTATTTTCCATCGTTCAAGATAACCTCTTGGGAGGTATTCATGTTGAAAAGGGGAACATTCTCCATAAAAATTGAAAAATGAAAAATGTGACTTATATTGTACGTTCAACAAAAAGAAAAACGTTATTGAACTATATTTGGTAAAAAAAAGTGGTTCTTTATTGCACTATTCTTTCATTTAAATATAGCGTTTTGTGATCATGACAAACAGAAACATTGAAATCGACGCCTGATTTAGTAGAAATTTTCTGTCAGATTGTTTTATATTTTAAACAATTGCATATTCCATATTATTATCCATCACATTCACTACATAATGGAACAATGTCATAATCAGAAGAAATGCATTTTACTGAAAATTTAATGATGAATATCAAATGAATTGAAAGAAATAGTTTTATATTCAGTGTTACCGAACCAGTTTCAATATTGTTTCAAGAAAAAAAAAATCTGTTAACAAGCTGTCGTGCGAGCTAAGTAATTGACGAGGTCTTACCTTTTTATGTTCGTTTCTTAGCACGATCCGAGGAAAATGGATCTCGAAAGGAGGTCGTTCGTAAGTCACCCATCCAAACCACAATATCGCCTTGCCTTGCTTGGCTTTAGATATCGATGAACCGCGCTCTATACGAGCTATCTATGATTAAAAATTATTATACCAAAAGCACTCGCCCTCCCAGCTGAATATTAATTGGTAAAAATAAAGTTTGAGTTGATTTGTTTCTAACTTTCTCCATGCAAATCAAATGATCATAAATATTCTGCTATTGAATCACATTTTTCATTTTCCTAAAATTAGTGCCAAGTAAATCAAACAGTTTTTGCTTTGTGCATAAATGTAAAAAAATATTGTATTCGACTAGTGTAAAAAGTGTTTATTGCACTTGACAAGTTGTCCAAAAAGGCCATCAGTCCGAGTGCAATAAACACTAACTTTTTGAACGACTTGCACTAATAACTATGTTTTTTTATTATCATAAATTTTTTAGTTTCACGAAAAGTAATAATTTTTTACTTTTGAGATGTTTTCATATTTGTTTCAGATGCTCTCTGAGTATGAAAAGATTTAAGAGATTTTAGGAAGAATGCCATTTTTTGGTAAATTTCAATTATATTTATATCTTCCGGTCATTGTATTACCATAATCGATAATTCTTCAATTAATCTTTCTGAAAATGACGATAGAATTTCATAATACGAAGAAAAGTTTTTTCTTTCAGTAATGACACCAAGAGTTTTTTCCCTGAACTTCATTCATAGTCAAGAGGAAAAATTCAATTTGATTTCATTTCACCTACGGAAGGACGTACGAACAATTTGAAGTTGCATTCAATACCTTCCAGTAGACATAAAAATATCATAGTCAATGAATATACATGTCAATGTCTAACCAATGTTTAATTTTAGCTTTTTTAAAATTAATTACCAAAATTAATTTTAACTTGATAATATGAAATATTCATCATGAAAGAAATTGAAGTTGTATGGATTGTAGTTGCTATTTTTTGTTCTTCACTGTTTGGGATTTCATTTTTGAAGGCTGTTTTTTAGCGGCTGGAGCATTTGAGTCGGTAGGATTTTGTTTCGAGCTGTCTTTCTGGTTCGTATAATGGTTCATTGTAGAAAAATTTTGTTGAGGAATGCCAGAATCCATCCTGTTTCTGGAACTCGAAATTTTCTTTATATTTATTGTTTCCAGTTTAGGGGAATTTTGTGTTCTTAATGGGCTGCTGAGAGTATATTTATTGCGAAGAGCTTTCTCATCGAGAGTATGAAGTTCATTTTCAGTTTTTTCAGAATTTAATTTTGAAGAATTTTCTGATTTTTGTTTTAAATTTTTTCCAAGAGATTTCGCAGTTTTTTTTTCGCCTAATACAATATCACTGTTGGTACTTGTTTCCCCATCGGTTTGAATAGGTTTTTCGGAGCTTTTCAGCTTAGTCTTCGTTTTCAACAAACTACTTCTTTTTATTTCGGAAATTCTTGATGTTTCACAGTTATTTCGTTCAGTGATTTTACCACCACCAGTTATAAGCTTTTTCACTACACTTTCAACTGAAGAGAAACGATTTGATACTCGAGAGTTTTTCTTTACAGCATTATCGTTCTTTTGTTGCTCTCTGTACGACATTTTTGCAGTGAAGACTGTGAAGTTAACGTTCTTCAATTTGTTTGTATCTTCAGGCAGTGTGTTATTTTCAGAATTAGGTCTGCCAAATGTTCTGGTAGCATTTTTACTCAATTTCGATTTACTGATTGAATTCAACTGTTCTCTGAGTTCATTGATACTCTTAGGGACTATTTCAGAATATTTTTTTTTGGTTAGAGTTTTTGTTGTCCCTTTAATATATTTGGAATGGCTCGTGTTTGGAGTAGGAATTTTAATGGAGTCTTTCTCTGATTTGCTATTTTTTCCAGCAGGAATACCACTCAACCGAGTAACAACATTAGTTGAAATATTTTCAGAACATTTTTCAGTTATTTCATCATGTTTGCACTTACTTGGTTTATGACACTTCGGACAACTTTTTTGTTCATTTTTTGATTTCTGCAAATCGACCAACACAATTTCACCTATTTTTGTGATATCAGGTATTGTTTTCTTCACGTGGTGATTTTCACCGAAGCTGCTGCTCTGCTCTTTCGTCGATTCTTCCCCAACGCTGGACCCCAAATTTACAAGTTTTTCGTCATGTTTCTCATTATGAATAAGATATGTTTGCTGATGTGGCAATGTAATTCGGTCAATGTTTTCTAGAGATTCATACGCACTCTGCAAATTCACAGAATCAATAGTTTGCTCTGAATCGCTGAATTCGTGAAAGTAATAGCTATCATCTGAAGCGAAACCCTTTACAGTTTCTTCTTGATTGAGTATCATAGTTTCGTCATCACTGAGGTTCTCCTCACGGCATCCTCTATCCCGCTGCTCCATATTTTCTGCACTTCTTAGTTTCTGGTTTCCGACGAAGGCACATTTCATAGTATCTGATAATTTACAAAGTGCTTCTTCCTCGTCATCCAAATAACTTTGAATTATTGATTGTTCTAATGCATGCATACTACGTAATGCTTTTTCAATGTTATTGGTTTCATCGGCGTCTTGGATAAGAAAAGGAGAGGCAACCTGGTGTTGGTAACTGAAATCAACATTTTCTTTTTCAGCATGTTTTGTCATTCCAAACATTTTTTCTGGTCGTATATTGTAAGAGTAAGGTACTTGTTCATCAAAAATTGTGTTTTTATTCGAGGATATTTCGGGAAGCTCAGGTTCAGCATTCAGAAGTTGCAAAAACCAAGGAAAATCTTCTGGAAAAATAACTTTGTCGTTCTGATTTGAATCTTCAATCAACAGAGGCAAACGCGTATTAGTTGGATGATTGGTATACTTTCTGTCGAGAGTTTGAGCCAGATTTGTTGATGCACTGAGAAAATTATAGACGGATGTTATCATAGTCCACCAAGCATCCATATCATTGCAAGGATTGAGATCACGAATTGAAAAGTCGCATTGGTTAGACATCACTTGAATTTTATGGGAATTGAACGTAGGGATGATTGATTTCCTATGACACTGACATTGAAAACTTGTGTTGAATCTTGTGATTTGAGCCTGCTATGCATTCTGACATATCTGATGGAAATATCATTTAAGTCGATACAGGATGTTTTCAGTCGTTAACAATATTATTCTATCAATAGTAGCGATCATTCTATATTTTGAATTCACCAATGGGTTGGAATTTGAAGTTGTTAATATTGAGAGTTGTGAACAAAAACTGAAAAAGCTCAAAACCTACAGGAGCTGAACGACGATATCGATTGGATATTCCAATGGAAGAATGAGTCCAAAAGCGAATTCAAGAGTTACTGATCATTTGATTTGAATGAATGAAAATACGGAATTCTCTCAAATGGAGTGCGTTATTCTTATTCCACTAGATGAATGATGGTTACATTTTTAGTGATGTCGAAAATGCCAACAAAACCGCGTGACCATATGATGTACATACAGTCTGTCTCACTCTTCATGGAAGCACCCCCGTAACTTGAGGTAGAATGATGAAACTCACAGCACTGATGAAAATGGCTCAATGGTGTTGGCCCAAGTGATATACTGTAACGCTTTTATTTTCGATCTAGTTGAGAATTGGGGTCTTCCCTGCCAAAGCACCCCATGGAGCAACATTGTAAATGTAAGGTCGAGCGCTTACGATGGGCCCGGAGACTTCTGCAGACTTATATGTTTTTTACGGTACCTCGAGCGTCAGTTTTTTTTAGTGGTATGATCCACATACCTGGGTAGCAACAAATATTTTGAGTCAATGTAGGCTAATCTGAATACCGGGTTGCATTATGATTCTTTCGTTATACTCAGCCACTTCCTGAAAAATGAAATGATACTCGAAAATGACTGCTAATTTTACTGAGTTTGTTTGTCAATTTTGGCATAGGTTTCATACAAATTATATCACTCACACAACATGACAGATCTTATTTAAACGAAATAAGCAAATCCTCAAATTTTGGCCCTTACCTAACAGGCAATATGAGCACGGAACATTGAGATACGAATTGACACTATAAAATCTGGAGTTCGGTATACCTTATTCATAAACAATCTAAAGGCTGAAAATAGTTTTCCTGTGCCCTGCGGAAATAACGGAAAGATAAATTTAGGATTAAACGTCGAACGAAGGGGGCAGTGTGTTGAAAAGGTCTGCGTACACGCATAATATATTTATTAGCAACTCAGACAATGGCCAATATTTGAATCTCACGAACATCATTATTATAGAAGTAGTACTCTCAGTAATGAAAACATTGAACATTTGGAATAACTTGAAAATATTATTAGTAAACAGTTGAATGTAAGTTTTTCAAAGCGAAGTAAAGCGAAGGGAAGGGAAGGGAAGGGAAGGGAAGGGAAGGGAAGGGAAGGGAAGGGAAGGGAAGGGAAGGGAAGGGAAGGGAAGGGAAGGGAAGGGAAGGGAAGGGAAGGGAAGGGAAGGGAAGGGAAGGGAAGGGAAGGGAAGGGAAGGGAAGGGAAGGGAAGGGAAGGGAAGGGAAGGGAAGGGAAGGGAAGGGAAGGGAAGGGAAGGGAAGGGAAGGGAAGGGAAGGGAAGGGAAGGGAAGGGAAGGGAAGGGAAGGGAAGGGAAGGGAAGGGAAGGGAAGGGAAGGGAAGGGAAGGGAAGGGAAGGGAAGGGAAGGGAAGGGAAGGGAAGGGAAGGGAAGGGAAGGGAAGGGAAGGGAAGGGAAGGGAAGGGAAGGGAAGGGAAGGGAAGGGAAGGGAAGGGAAGGGAAGGGAAGGGAAGGGAAGGGAAGGGAAGGGAAGGGAAGGGAAGGGAAGGGAAGGGAAGGGAAGGGAAGGGAAGGGAAGGGAAGGGAAGGGAAGGGAAGGGAAGGGAAGGGAAGGGAAGGGAAGGGAAGGGAAGGGAAGGGAAGGGAAGGGAAGGGAAGGGAAGGGAAGGGAAGGGAAGGGAAGGGAAGGGAAGGGAAGGGAAGGGAAGGGAAGGGAAGGGAAGGGAAGGGAAGGGAAGGGAAGGGAAGGGAAGGGAAGGGAAGGGAAGGGAAGGGAAGGGAAGGGAAGGGAAGGGAAGGGAAGGGAAGGGAAGGGAAGGGAAGGGAAGGGAAGGGAAGGGAAGGGAAGGGAAGGGAAGGGAAGGGAAGGGAAGGGAAGGGAAGGGAAGGGAAGGGAAGGGAAGGGAAGGGAAGGGAAGGGAAGGGAAGGGAAGGGAAGGGAAGGGAAGGGAAGGGAAGGGAAGGGAAGGGAAGGGAAGGGAAGGGAAGGGAAGGGAAGGGAAGGGAAGGGAAGGGAAGGGAAGGGAAGGGAAGGGAAGGGAAGGGAAGGGAAGGGAAGGGAAGGGAAGGGAAGGGAAGGGAAGGGAAGGGAAGGGAAGGGAAGGGAAGGGAAGGGAAGGGAAGGGAAGGGAAGGGAAGGGAAGGGGTGACCTGCAGTTATCGACCAAAAACTGAACTATGGAATAATTCATTTCACAGCATCTGTACTCAGCGGTATTTCACCTGGCAATGCAAGAAACCACCTACAATCTATGGCTACCCAAGGGGCTATTCTTAGTCTGACCCAATCAAGACAAGGCTGAGAATAAGCGTATGTTTCAGCCGTTACACAAAAAGCATAAAATTCAACCAGCGCGGCAGCGAAATTGCAACTAGATCCAATCTTTCGAGCCGGCCAAAATGTTGTCATAGGAATATACTTCCAGTTAAAATATTTTTTTTTCATATTTATATTTTGATATCTTAATATCAGTAGGAGTATTTATCCTATCATATAAAGTGTTCCATACGTTTTTTGATAAAAATGAAACAACACAGGATTTATCATTTACGGTCCAATTCTACTTGATACTACCTTCGCAGACAAATATCAATCAGCGAAGTAACACTTTTTCTGCTCAGGTAACAACTGCCATCTATCAAATTTAATCAAATTTATCGCGATGCATGCGAAAAACAGATTGTGTGAATTGAATTAATATCCAAAATATGAATGAGCAATCGTCGAAAAAATTCAGCAGCAGAATAAATTGACTACGTTGGCCGAAGCCGAAGCCTCGCTATGCTCGGCTGTGAATCGCCAGTTAAAGGAATAACAATTTTTCTCGAAAATGTGTAAACTATGTTTTCACACACTGTTCACAGTGCGGGTTTTTTTTTTTAACTCGAATGTGCTTTTATTAGGGTCAAGTAGCTCATTGGTTGAGACTGTCGCGATCGAAACCATTGACTGCTGGTCGGCTAGGTTCGAATCCTAGCTACTACAGATTTTTGACGAAAAAAAAGGTCATGATCAAATAATTGTATAATTGTACCATAAATGATTCTTTTTGGGAAAATTCAGTAATTTTTTATGTTCGACAAGTTTTTATCATTTATGGTCTGATTTTATAAAGAATTCATGCCCATAAAATTCTGCAGTGTGTGAGAGATATTTTTTTGTAAAATTCAAGGAATCGAAATGGCAAAAAAATTGACACCACGTTTGATACTATTCAAAATTAATAACGTGGGGCTTTTGAAGATTATTATGTATTGAATTAAATTTAAAATTTAGTGAAAAATTATATGAAAATACGAGTTGTGTCGCTTTTTTGTTTATTATAGTATAGGTTTTTTTTTGAGCCAGGGACTGATATTATTCAGGGGCCCTCCGGAGCAAAATTTACTTATTTTGGACAAGATTCGAGTATACAAAATGACGAACCATATTTTCACTTATGGGCTGCTTCTATTCAAAATAACTGTAGAGGAGGAGTCAAGTTAGGCCCATATTGCTTAGAATTTTTTTGTTTTAAAATTTATTGGCGCTGGGTCAACGAGCGTGAAGTTTGTTGAGTAGGGCACAACGGAGGTATGATGATTATAATAATAATGAGAATCTTTAAATTCAACTTCCAACCACTTTCGAATAATCAAAAATGTGGCAGACTCATCGAGGACAAAACAAAAATTCCATGAAATGATTTGATAATAATAATGATGTAAATATTTAAATTCAATTTTCAAACACTTCCAGTTGTTCGATCAATCCAAAATTTGACACACATATCAAGGACCGATGATAATATATTAATTTTATAGTAATTATGTGATGATGAATAAATTATTGATAATAGTGAAAATAATAATAATTATAATAACTGCTGAAATAATGAATACGTTGCTCTCTAATCTGAAAATCATACCGGTTTGGCGTAATGCAGCAGAAATCTATGGTTCACTACGTCTACTCAGGGATCATGATTCTCAGTAATTACTAACACCACGGACATGGGAAGTGACCATCTAGGTAAATAACACCAGCACGACCTCCGAAAGTATTGGGGATCCGGAAACAGAGAGCGGCTGGAATATTCCTAACAGACGAAAAATAAAAAGTATACATACATATGTGGAAAAATCTCAGCCGCACGAAGACCGTTATCATTGGTTCACTGCGTCTATTATTCGGGACACATGATTCTCGGACCCAGTATTAACCCACCCCACGGACGTGTCGAGTGACACTTAATGTAAATATTACCATACTCATTGGCAGGCAGGCAACAATTTTGTTGTTCTGATCAATCCAAGGTTCAAAATCAAATTTCTAATGCGTCAAGAAGAACGTAAACAGAATCTAAAGTGGTGAGAGTAAAAAAAATTCTAACTTTGGATTCCTTGGTTCGTTTCAAATTAAGTTTCAACTAGTGACTGTAGATGTCACAAGTTATTTTCGATTATCATTGTCTTTGCCGTAATATTTTAATTCAGAATGAACTCGTTTCGATTTCGAGAGCTCCATAAAGCTGGTCTGACGAATTTTAAACAACAAAATAAAATTGAAAACACTCTCTTTACTTCAGATTCTGTTTGCGTTTCTCTTGACACATTAGAAACTTGATTTTGAACTTTGGATTGGTCAGAACAACAAAATTGTTGACTGCCTGCCAATGAGTAGAAAAATTTCTAACTTTGGATTCCGTTGTTCATTTCAAATTGAGTTTCAACCCTGACGTGTGTAAACAACGAAATGGCCGTCAGCAGATGATGGAACTCTCGGAATTGAATCGGAAACACTCTCTTCACTCCATATATACCGGATGACCACGAGGTGAGGTACGCCCCCCAATTTTTCTATAGTATTGAAGATACAGATTTCAAATTTGGTATGTCGCTATAGTAATTGAATACGCATATTAACTAAAAATTCACCACTTCCGGATTAACCGGAAGTGAGCCCAAACTTTTTTTAAATGACACCCTTTATATATTTTTTCATAATCCGAAAGAGCGGGCAATTTGTGATAACACCATTCTTTAAAATTAAAAATCGGTTGAAAAATGGCGGAGATACAGTTGATACTACAGTCAAACAAAGTTGGCCATGAAATTCAAACCTAAATCATCACAACTGACAAACGACATTAGCAGTTATCAGAGGAAGTTTCAAAGTACGATACAATTAAAAACTGAGTTTCTCGTGTAATTGCAGCTGCTACATAATCCAACAATTATCAAAAATTTCCTTAAAACGGAATAGTACCCATAAAGAAATTCTCACAACTGCTATTTCTTGAATGGCAACATGTTTTTTTCACTTCGTCATGATGAAAACTGATTACTTATCAGATTACTCGTGTGAAAAATTTTGGAGAATTCCTAATGAAATCGCAAATGCAAGATGTTTTAGCATGAGTGTTCTCATAAATAGATATTCTTCAACGAAGGCGGCCATGAACATAAAAAAGCGAAACGAAAAAGCAGCATTCATTAAAAAAGTAGAACAAACTTCGACTTCGTTGAAATGATATGAGCTTTTGTGTATTACTCTCTCAGTTATGTTCTAAGCCCAGGGCCGGAGAGAGCCAGCATTGGGCATTGGGCCTGCGGAAGTGTATGCTGCTAGGCCCCTACCTCATTTCCTTTACTAGTTTTATACCATCGGTTTTTTAAGTTTGACTGGACAAAAATGCAAATTTGTAAACGTTTTTTTTATTTTACAGATATTTTTAAGTTTGATGCAACTCGTCAAAAATGCAATTTTGTAAAAGTTTTTTTTATTGAAGAAATAAATGGAACATTATTATTTTCAGCAATACAATATATTTTTTAAACTAATTCTCCTGTCTGACTTAAGTGGGATTCACAACCAAACTTTTTATGTTTTGCTTTTCACGTTTGGTATTCTGATTGGGGAAGCAGAATCTGAAATAAAACGAACACGAAAAGATGAATTTTCTCAGCTTTTTATGTTGCAAAATGCGATGTGTTTACATCTTTGCGAAAATATACGAAATGTAAAATACTTGCTGGTAGCACTTTCGATTTTATAGCTGTAGATAAACCCGAAAAAAATACAGCAACATCACATCATTTGAAGAGTTGGAATCAATATGAATACTTTACTTGAAGAACTTTACCTTAACGTTAAACCCAATCTTTCCGCAGGGCTTATGGATTCTCTGTATAAATGTTCCTCAATGCGAGCTTGGATCATCACTACAAGTTCATCAAAATGTTGTTGGGGCATTCTGAAGAAGTTATGGCAATTTTTTTGTTACTCGTTTTTTGTTGACTCCTCAGAATATTAAATACTGTTCTGCAACCTTCTATCGTCAGGCCTTGATATTCTCAATATTCTCTTTTTTTCGATAAATTTTTTCCCTCCAGTATAAAAGAAAGCTTGTTCCAATTTTCAGGAACATTATTCATTATTTAATTATTATTTTGATTATTCTTAATTTCATTTTGCCAAACCAAGGTTATATTTCCTTGTTGAAAAATAAATTGACTTTTTTTGACGTTTTGTTGCGAGTGGCATTTTGCGTCAGATTAATTTCAGATTTTGCTTCACCAATCAGAATACGAAACGTAAAAAGTGAAACGAAAAGGTTTGGTTGTGAATCCTGCTTCAGGCTGTGGCTGCCTGGTCCTCAGTTTGGGTTTTAGTTGTTGGCATTGAATTATAATCATTTTGTTTCAAGAGGTCTGCGGGCCTCCTGTCTTCTCGGGCCCCGGAAAATTTGCCCCCCCCCCACCCCTGCCCCCCCCCCCCCGCCCCCCTCTCTCCGGGTCTGTCTCAGCCGCCTACGTTGAAAAACATTCAATCTTAGGAACACTCATCATGAAACCTGACTGTATCTTCGTTTCCTTTAGGAACTCTCCAAAACTTTTCACACTAGTAAACTGATAATTTATATGTTTTTATCACGACAAATTGAACCTCGTCCTAAACATCGCCGTATTAACAACTAACCTACACAGTTGCCAAGTTTAGGATGTCACAAAGGAGGTATTTGAAAAAATTATATACACTGAATTTGTTGGGGCTCAACCCATATTCAGCAGTTTTTATTACGTTGGTCAAGATATCCAGTTTTGGAGTTTTTTGTCAAGATTGACGGAAAAAAATGTCGAATTATTATCATTTATTGAAATATTGTTAATGTCATACCAGTTGAATTCATTCAAATATATACTGTTATAGAGTTTATTCATTTATATGAATGTTCAATATTACCTAGAATTTTAGTGGCGAAATTTTGAGCGAATTACGCAAGAAATCCCACGATACATTACATGGTCCTTCGAGCCGGATAAAAGGTCAGTGTGCATTCCTTCCTTGTCCTTTCCTAGCATTCCCTTTTCAACTGGTATCAATTCATTCAAGTTATTTGCCTGAGCTACAGAATTTTGGAAGCGTGTTATTGTTTGTAATTTTGAAACAAATAGACAGATCCAAAGTTCAGATTCATCACATAATTAGGATAATTTGGCTAATAAATTACCAGCATCACATTATTAAAAAAAACTATAACTGTGTTTACTACATATCACGAATACCTATACTGACCAATAATGGCAGAAACACTGACCAGGATCCCACGCCTATTTTCAAAAATGAATAATAACAGGCTGAATCCTCCTGAGTAGCTTAATTTTGCCGAGACGCCCAATTTTTTCCTCTACGAAATTTCTCGATGGTGGTAGCTAATAAACTGCGCAGGCGTCAATCATGTCGATTTGGTGAGTGCAAAAAAGTCATTAATAACAGTTAGTTTTTTATTTGAACCTCGAGATAATTCGTCAAAATGGATGGTAGGACTGCAAAGTCCCCCACTCCCAACATGTAGCAATGACGTGGTAATAAAAAATCATTAGTAACCAGCGGATTTTTTTACCGTTGCTTAGTTAATATTTGTATAATTGAATGGTCATATTGTCCTACAAGTGGAATGGTATGTGTTCCCAGACCTACGCTCCGAAATTGTCAATTCCATGAAAAAAAAAATCATGTCGATTTGGTGAGTGCAAAAAAGTCAATAAATAATAACAGTTCCTTTTTTAGCTGAACTTCGAGATAACTCGCCAAAGTACTCGAAGGACTGAAGAGTCCCCCACTCCCAACATGTACCAATGACGTGGTCATAAAAAATCATTAGTACCCAGCGGATTTTTCTGGTGTTGCTTGCTTATATTTGTAAAATAAAATTGTCACATTGTCCTAGGTTGGTTTGCCCAGTCCTATGTGCAAAAGCCGTAGTATACATGGTACTCCATTATGTTCTTGTACAAACTTGATAAAGACCTACATTTTTCTAAAAATGGGCAAATTCTAGCAGTTTTTTGTCTAGTTATAACAGAGTGAGTGAAAATCAAAACTGATATTGCAGTATTCGAAACTGTAATTTCTAAGAAAGTTTAATTTCGAGTTAGAGCACGAGAATCAAATCGATGCATAATACCCAAAATAGCACAAATCGAGAATTTTTGACACCCTGTAGCTCGAAAACTGGTCTGTAAATTAGACTGATAATGAGGATACACAACAGGATCTACAACATATCAAATGTTGAGCAAAATTAGCCGAAAACCATGTAACGTAGTAAATGTGCGGGGTCCTTCATCATTACCAAACAATTAATGATACCTACTCTCTAGACTATTTCCTTTCAAATCGATAGATCACACAGGGCGTCCTTTTTTCCGGGAAATAAGAACGTCTAGAAAAACGAGTATACAGAAAACCGACACACACTGATCGATACCTCCATAGCACTTCGAATCATCATCCATGCCAAGGGGGGCACCTAACACAGTGGACCAATCCCAAACCAATGCACCGTCACATAAAAATACTGGTTAAGATAACGGACATCAAACAGTGAACAGTGAATGGAGTAAGCAACACGTGGTGGCCAAACGTAGAGTTCTTCGCACAATAAACAACCCGAAAAACCATTAGTAATGATGGCCGCGAAAGCCTTTAACAATTTACAAAAAATATTGGTACTTATTTTTGTGAGGTATCTCTTACCGGGAATATTTGACTATACAGTGATCATGAGAAAAACGTCGAGAAATAAGAGTATTGTAATTAACAGCTGAATTTCTTAAAACACTGGCTACTAAAGTTGATGAAAAAAAAACTAGAGGCCACAATTAAAACAATAAAGTTGACGATGAAATTTAATGAACGGAACGTCGCATTGGAAATTGGTTCATATGCGATTACAACAAATATGAAACAGTATTGAAAGTTCCTTTTTTAAATTACACTGACGGGAATTGTATGACCAAATATTGATTATGTCGAGAAACGTCGACAAACACATGTTGTAATACATAGCTGAATTTGTTATGAAAGTGGCTACAAAAGTCGATGAAAAAAACTGGAGGTCGTATTTGAAAAAAATAAGTTTATGATGGAATCTAAAGAAGTACACGTCGCATTGACAATTGTTTCATATTATATTATAACAAATATGAAAGATTATTGAAAGTTTCCCGGATATCATTCGAAATGGAGGTGGTAGAGCCATACAACGAAATTCGACAATTTTAGATTTTGGCGACTATTCCACTCATTCTAAAATACGCGTTTTTGAATGGTGGGAATTTTCATATTGATAATTGAATACAGCATGTTTTCGATTTTGTAGTTCGGCATTTGATTGGCTATTAGATACCTTTGTAGTTCGCTTCGTCATTGGTTGTTTTATAAAACAAACTTACCCCACCAGCAAGTTGGTATAATATCACAACACCGAAATTTGACCCAAACCATGATGAACACTAACTATTAATTCATATCAACTTCACAATTTTCGACCAATTTTTGACACAACACCGAACTTTGACCAAAACCATGATACGCTTCACTTTTCATTCATATCAACTTTTCGACAAATTTTGCATACACGTAAACCAAAACTCCACCCTTTCAATTCCCGTAAAAGCATGAAAATGAACGATGAGTCACTATCTATCTACCAATGAACTAAACAATTTAATAGGCTTGTTCGCGTTCGACGCGTTCACAAAATAAACTGTTCGAAACCCGAAACCGTCACAAGCATGCGTAGTCCCACAGAACTCAAAGAATGCGTACAGTTCTGTGAAACTGCGCATGCATCCGATGGTTTCAGACTGTTTGTTTTATGAACGCGAACAAACCTAAAGACAACCAACGAAAGACGCGCCCTGTGAATGGTCATTGAAATAGCGTGAAGTTTGAAATACCAAGACAGCTGCTCTGCGCAGTTTACTCCAAATAGTACTTTTGCAGACGCTTTCTTCATTATGACGGCAGTCCTCAATTTGATATTTATGTTTTGTTAGTTGCATAGTTTTAGAATTTGAATGTGGGATTAGTATTCCAGGTTGAATTCAGTAGCAGGCTGTCACATGAAGGAAAACAACAAAAATTGTTGATTCAAATTCAAACTTAAAAATGAATGACATGAGCCGTTTCAATATTAACATTAATAATAAATAAAAATGGTTTTGATTTCATTCATGGAATAGTCTTAACAACATAATTTGTTTCTCAAAGTCGAAGGAATTTTTATTTCGATAATCACCAATACACTTGTTGTATTAACTACGAATATCTCAAAAACAAACATTGATATTTAAGGTCTGAAAAAGGCTTATTATTGCTACCCAAAACAGAAAACTTTCGTCCGACCTTGTAGGTCTCTCCGTTTCCGAGATAGCAATAGTGTGTCATCAGCTAAGAAGACGGCCTGTATATATAATGTTGAACCCCTTATTACTTCAAACACCCCGAATGCTTAGCTGTATTATATTTTGATCGATCAGCTTTCATGCTGATTTATCGTCAATGAGAAACTCAATCAACTTATACACTCGTAGGCGAATTCATACACAGGAGAATTGATTAAATTATTGATTAATAATAATAATAATAATAATAATATAACTTTATTCAGAAAAATATGGTTTTACAAGTGAATAAAGTAGGTTGGCGATGAGGGTTAACAGTTGTTTCGCAAAAAATACAATCGAATCATATACAATGGAGTCATATGCAATAAAATTAGTTATAAACTATTTGAATTCAATATAAATAAAAACACCATAGATTATATGTATGTATAAAATTGAATCATCAACACAAGGAATTTTAAATCAAAATTAGGACTAAATACAGTAGAAACTAAGCATTATAATAATCTATTGAAGTGAATACAATAATTTTATAAACTCTGAACAATATGAATAAACTACAGTATTATCATAAAATAAAATGTTATGAAAATAATATTTATTTACTATTTTAGGACACATAATACTACTAATAAATTGGAATGCTAATCGGTTATAACAACAATTTTGATATAGGTAAAAGTATAAAAGATAAAATATATATAAAATGTAAAAATGATTACCTTGTAGAAAAACAGTTTCGTTTTTTCTGAAACATATTTCTCACGAATGTTAGTAATGCCCAGTCGTTCACTAGTTAAAATATGGGATATGAATGGTACATTGATATTTTTTATAAAGTCAAATTTTTCCTAAAATCTCAAGTAGGGCCAATGTAGACTTTTACTCAGAATAGCTCCAACTACAACATACCGAAAATTCAGCCATTTTCACTTTTTTCATTAAATGTGTGCGTGGTCCTTTGATGTTAGTTGCATAAATTGTTGTTCAAAGTTGATTTTTCCGTCAACCAGATGTCGTTCCCTCATAAAGACAGCCCTCAAGAAACGAAACTTGTGCAAGCCAATGATCCAAGGGTCATCAGAGAAATGCCACGTCCGGCGACCAGAGTGGATGAAAGATCAGTACTTTAACCCCCGTAAAATAGAATATCTTCCTTCGAACTGGACTTTTGAAGACTTATGAGACACCATACATCCTATTTTACCGTTGAGCAGATTTTCACAATTCGTCTGACCTCTTTGAAAGTTTTCAATTATTAATTTCAGCTCTTCAGACGATGGGGTGTTGCATGTGTTTCCGGGTTTCCCTGCATCTGTGAAACCGAATGTGTCATCATTTAAGCCGCCCTGGAGGGCAGATTGATTATTTCAATGTTTTTACATTATTATTGTTGTTTCCAACATGTTTATAGAAATTATGAACGCTAAACAAAATTTTCCACTTTTTTTATACAGTTTTCAAGTAACTATGATATTTTTGAATTGAACAAACAATTATGAATTGAAAGTAACTTTACTTTACGAATAAAAGTATATTAAATTAACTAAACCACAATTTCAAAATTATTCGTTATTTTGAATAACTCTTGTAGATCTAGCGATACATACCCGTTTTTTGTAGGACACTGTATTATTTGGGTGAAGAATGCACTAACCTTTCATGTGCAATCATTGTCCTACAGTTATTAATAATTTTTAGGTCTGGGAACACCTACCATTCCACTTGTAGGACAATATGACCATTTAATTACACAAATATTAACCAAGCAACGGTAAAAAAAATCCGCTGGTTACTAATGATTTTTTATGACCACGTCATTGGTACATGTTGGGAGTGGGGGACTCTGCAGTCCAACCATCCATTTTGTAGGTCAGAAGTTTTTTCGAGTACTTTGGCAAAATATCTCGAGGTTCAAATAAATAAATAACTGTTATTAATGACTTTTTTGTACTCACCAATTCGACATGATTGACGCCTGCGCAGTTTATTAGCTACCACTATCGAGAAACTTAGTAGAGGAAAAAGTTGGGCGTCTCGGCAAAATTAAGCTACTCAGAAGGAATCAGCCTGTTATTAATCATTTTTGAAAATAGGCGTGGGATCCTGGTCTACTAGACGAGCTTGTACGAAAACGGGGAGTTTTGAAAAAGCATTTGACGCGGTTCAAGCATTTCTTAGACACGTTACATAAAGAGCATCCTGATTTAGTTCAGTTGGAGCTTCGAATGAATAAGTCATTGGTTATTTTGGGTCAATTTGAATATGTACAAATGAAAATTGAATAACTTGATGAAGACGTGGAGAAGAATTCAAAACAACATGAAATTGAATGAAATAAGTTCGAATTATTTTGCACTTCATGCCCAAGCCAAACGTATTCTCCTCAGCGTTAATCCAACTGTAGGAGAACAAGGGTTACAGTCGGGGTCGAATATTAATAATAGTAATTTTAATTCAAATTACCCACTATAACTCTACCCAGTATCGATGGTTCATATAGTCAGTGGTTATATTTTAAAGACACTTTCACTTCAATCATCCACCAAAATAACATCATAACTGATATAGAAAATTTTCATTATTGCGTTTATCTTTAAAAGGTGAAGTCAGGTCTCTTGAAATTTCCTCAGAAAATTATAAGTCTGCATGGACACTATTGCAAAATCCATACGAGAATAAAGTTTTATTGGTCAAACAATCATGTAAAGGCTCTATTCAATCTACCGGTTGTCCATAAAGAATCGCATAGTGCTTTGAAGTTATTAGTAGATAATCTAAATTAACATTCGAAAACCTTTGAAGTATTTGGTCAGCCAGTAGATAAATGGGATACACTCGTGATTTTTATGGTTTCCAGTAAATTAGATTCTGTTTCACGCAGAGAGTGGGAGATGAAAATACAAGTTCATCCACAAAATTATCCACTCTGCAAAAATTGATAACATTTCTAAATGAACAATGTAGTCTGTTGGAAACTCTGACTACATGTACTTCAAGTCAAAAGCCTAAATCATTTGTTGTAGCCGAGAATAATGATTCAATTTGCAAATTTTGTGCTGCAGATCATTATATTACTCAATGCAATAGTTTCTTGAATTTGAGTACTGAAAAACGATATTTTGCAGCAAAAGAAAAACATGTATGTACCAACTGTCTAAAGGGAGGCCATAGAAATAAGTTTTGTGTCAGTACTAAATGTAAAATATGTTCGAAACGTCATCATACTTTTCTTCACAATTCAAATACAGAGTGTGATAAACAGGAAAATTATGAAAAAACTGACCATAATCAAATTTCCATTCCAACTACTGTGGCAATTTCAAGTAATATACAGAGTGAACCAAATCAAGATTCATTCACGTTGAATGATCATAATCAATTTTCATACATACAAGCTATTAATCAGAATCAAATATTATTATCTACTTTAATTTTGCAAGTTTTAGACAAATATGGCAAATATCACTATCGCAGAGCTTTGTTAGATTCTGGTTCTACTTCTCATTGGATAACACAAGAATTTGCTGACAAACTAAAACTAAATCAACTCAAAACACATGTATCTGTTTCAGGTGTTGATGAATCTTTAAGCAATATTACGCATTATTTAAACGTCAAAATAAAATCCAACATTAGTTCATATCAAACGAACATAAATTGCTTGATTATTTCAAAAATAACAAATCATTTACCTTCAATTTCTTTTGACAAAAATTTCAATTGACATTCCTTATGATATCAGCCCCGCTGACCCAAACTTAGGCAAAAATAAACCATTCAAAATACATCATTCGGATGGATACTATCAGGACAAATTCCTTTGCAACTTTATTAAAGCACACCACTGTAATTTCATGAATGATATCGAATTGCATGATTCAGTTAATAAATTCTGGGAATTAGAGGAATATCCAAATATCATGCCTCTTACAGATGAAGAAAGATTAGCTGAAGATTTCTTTAAAGCTACAACCAAACGCGATGAAACCGGTAGGTTTGTTGTAAGATTTCCCCTGAATCAGAACTGTGACAGTTTGGGTGAGTCGAGACAATTGGCACTCAAACGATCAAAACCAAATTGAATAAGGACGAAGTCTTGAGGAAACAATATGTTGAATTCATGGACGAATATGCTGCGTTAAATCATATGTCACACAATGTTTCACCAAGTTATTATATTCCTCATCATTTTGTGAAAAAGTATAATAGTTTAAAATTAAGAGTTGTTTTCGATGCGTCTATGAAAACTACAGGAATTTCTCTTAATGACTTACAGTTAGTTGGTCCAACTATACAACTAGATCTGGTAAATATTTTATTGAGATTCAGATCACGTAAATATATATTGGTCGGTGACGTCACGAATATGTACCGTCAGATTGTTATTCATAAAGATGATAGAAGGTTTCAACGTATTCTGTGGCGTTCAGACCCGAGTCAACCAATTGAAACTTTCGAATTAAACACGGTCACTTATGGTACATCATCAGCACCTTTTTTGGCAATTCCTTGCTTACATGAAATTGGTATTCAAAATAAAATTGAGTATCCAGTAGCTTGTGAGGTTATTTTGAGAGATTTTTATGTTGATGATCTACTGACTGTGTCTGACGATATCAACTCACTTAATATTTTGTATAGAGATATTACCAGTTTATTTAGTGTTCATGGATTTTCTCTTGATAAATGGATTTCTAATGATACAGGTATTTTAAAAATTTCTCAACCAAATTGTATTATCAATATCGGTGACAATTATCAAATTAATTCATTAGGACTTTTGTGGCATTCTGATTCAGATAATTTAAAATATAACATCAAACCATGTAAAAATGTTAAAGAAAAACCTACAAAACGCGTGATATTTTCAACAGTTGCTCAGTTATATGATCCCTTAGGGCTTATCGGTCCGGTCATTATTAAGGTCAAATGCTTGCTCCAAACTCTTTGGCCGCTGAAGATATTGTTACAGACCTGAAATTTGATAAAGACTTTTTGAATTGTTCGAGATCGTTCGATGAATTAGATTGAAAAATCTAGAAGCACTAACTTTTGTTCTGGATCAATCGTCGAACATTCTATTTGTGTTCTATTGATTTCTTAAGTTTTCTAGAACTTTATTTGTATATATAAGCAATGCATTTGTGAGATGAAGTAAGTTAGTTAGGAAATTACTTTGAGTTATCTCGGATACAAGTATTTTGATATCAGATTTGACAGTGACCTGAATTACAGTGTTGTCAAGTGAAGTTTGGTTAATAAAGGCGAGTTCATACCAGTGTACACTTATTTTTGAACCCGAAGACGCAACAATATCATGGGACGAACCACTCTCATTAGACATATCGTACGAATGGAATAAATTTCAAGAACATTTACACTTTTTGAATAATATTCAAGTACCACGTTTTGTTTTATGCGATAATCCAAACATTATTCAATTACATGGTTTTGCTGAAACTTGTGAATCGGGATATGGTTTGTGCATCTATATAAGAACTATTAATAATTCTGGTGAAATTCATGTCAATTTATTATGTGCCAAATCTAAAGTTGTACCACTTAAATGCCTAACTATACCAAGGCTGGAGTTATGTGCGGTTTTACAGAAGTAGCTAGAAAGCTAAACTTTTCGATAAAGTAAAATTGGCATTGAATCAAGTATTCTTCTGGAGTGATTCCACAATTGTTTCAGGTTGGATAAACGGAACACCCACAATGTGGAAGATTTTTGTAGCCAACAGAGTGTCAAATATTCAGTTACTAACAAACAAGAAAGATTGGCGTCACGTTACTACTGATAAAAATCCTGCAAATTTAATTTCGAGAGGTCTCGATCCACAGAACTTGTGTGATGATGAGTTGTGGTGGAATGGCCTAGATTGGCTGAGCCATATATCCAATAACTGGCCAGTCATATCGAATTTTGAAACAACACCTGTTGAGTGTTTTACAGAGGTCAAAAAACAGATGCCAGTTGTATCTATTGTCAATTCAGATATTTGTACCATTTTTGACAAATTTTGTGAGACTTATAACGAACCGTGGCTTATTTATTACGTTCCGAAAATAATTCACATCCAAATTCAATCAAAAATAATGGACCACTTAGTACCAAAGAGATTAATTACTCACTAGTCGTTTCATTAAGGCTAGTTCAAAAAGATTAATTTTCATCTGAATTAACAAATCTCGAAATGTATAAATCAATTGAAAAAAAAAAGTAAATTTGCAACTCTTCAAAATTTTAAAAGTACAAATTTGAATTTATTCTAATTTAAAATGAATGGAAGTTATCAACTATTTGCTGATAGGCTGCTCATATTAGTTCGGGTAGGGTGTGAATAAGTTTAACAATTAATTGACAATAGGTAGATACAGATTACTGTCAACTGTTGACAAAATTACAATAGTTTACTTGACTGCTTCAGAAAGTGGGCGCCAGGTAGCAAAAAGATAAAAATATATGAATTTAAAATTGAAGGTAAAGATAATAATTTACTACCGAAGAGAAAGTATGATTTGTCTAGCTTGGGTAGGAAGGCAGAATAAATAGGCCGAGTAACAAATAACAAATTTTAATGAATATAATTTAATATAGCTGAAGGCCACAAAATTGGCTGAATGCCAAAAAATTGGCTGAAGGCCACAAATATGTTGTACTGGTGCTGAAGGCCACAAACAATAGCTGAAGGTACAAAAATATATTAGCTGAAAACTAATGGATCAACGTAAATTGAAGACTACACGATTTTAATACAAAACCGCCAATGGATTTAAAATTCAGAACATTTACAAATTTTCTCTGATTCAAATGAACGTGGTCCTTGTTGGTCTATACCTGAGTTGGTTGGTTTATTCGAAGCTGGTCCTGTGAATTGATCAGGCTTGGCTGTCTAAAGACTGGTAGAACGATAGTCTCTACTATGGACTGCTACCTTGTCGACTTGACTAGTCGGTGACTAGTGACCACCTGGTATTGAGCGGTTCTGTACGATGGATCTTATAGGATAGCGATGGGACCTTCCAATGATACCAATCCTCTACCCAGTATATGGCTTTCTCGATGTCGCTGTCGTGCGAAGCAAACGGAATCATACAGTGTTTAGGGAACAAGGATATCCTTAGAACCTCAGGGTTATATTCTGAATTTTTTTTACAGGCAGGGTTTTATTACACAAAACAAATTAGATGGAGAAATGATAACTAAGAAGTTAAATTCTCAGAGAGGCAAAGGTGTACTGTTGAGATTTTATTGAAACCAAAAATACTGAAGAAGTCAGTATTCTATAGAGAAACACAATGATAGTTGATCGTTTTGAGAGTAAGAATCTGTCTGTAAATAGCTACTGTATTTGTAAATACTCAAAGGAACCACTGAAATTTCATCCAAATATATTTGAATTCAATACGAATTTAATTATGAATTTATTAAAATGAAAACTGAGTGACAGCAAATCTCTAATAAATTGTTAACTTTCGTATGATACAATAAATAAAAACGTGATCAAATAGCTCTCGAATCTTCTGAAGAAAAGGAGCTAGATAATAAGAGACAAAGGTAGAAGAGAATAATACGGCTACATATGCCAGAAACTCCTTAATTCAAGAATCGCTACTTTTGCATATAATGCAAGCTATAGGTGCAGTGGAGACTGCGAGAAACACCACCTGGCACACTCTATTTTAACAAAATTGCGCAGGTAAGTGATTGAATATTTATTCAAATTGAAAAATTTAGAGTAATCGAACCAGAGAGGAATCCACCAGACCGAACGCGGCACAGCGCAGACAACGGATTCTCTCATTTATTTCTCAGAGGAAAGGTATTGACCAAATAGATCAGAAATTAGAAGTAAATGCTCACCTGAGGATCTCCTGCGTTGCTTTCCTGTCCCGCTGGACTGGCTATCAACCTCGTTCTCCTCTACAGGTTAGACACCCTGAAGATGGTTTCACTGTTCACGGGCTCTTAGTCGGTCACAGAAACAAATTCAAAAGGCTAAGCTCGTATTCGTACGATCTTATATGTTCTTGTCCCCGAGAAGAATTCATTTCAGCAGAGATGGGTTCTTGGCCTTAATTTTGGTAAAGAATTCAAACTATGGCAAAAATCAAATTTTTAGTTTTTGTCAAAAAATATTGCATTCAGCATTTGAACATGCATAAAACTTTAAAACTTTAAAACTTTAAAACTTTAAAAATTTAAATCGTCTTGTGATGGTTTCGGTAAATACAAATATGAATGCGGGAAGCTGAATACACTTGTTAGTAATGAATGAAGCGAAGAATTTGTATATAAGTGTATAAATTTATTATTTATTGCAAAGCGCTTTCGACTTGCGTCATCTTCAGTGCTTACTAGTCAGGCAACAGGAAGTATCGAGATTTGTAAAAACATCATCTGTTTAAATTTGAAACTTAATTAAGTCCAAAACCCAACGAAATGCATGTTGGAGTTGGTTTTCATTCAATTGAAATATCCACATGGCCTTATAACTCCAACATGCATTTCGTTGGTTTTTAGACTTAAATAAGTTTCAAATTAAAACACATAATGTTTTTACAAATCTCGATACTTCCTGTTGCCTGACTAGTAAGCACTGAAGATGACGCAAGTCGAAAGCGCTTTGCAATAAATAATAAATTTATACACTTATATATGAAAACTGGAAGTTCGGGTTGAACCGCGTCTAGAATTTGTTGAAATTCGACGTTTCGGCTCCGATTTTGGAGCCATTTTCAAGAAAAATAGGAAAAAAGGACACTGAGGTCTCAATCTGCCTACTCCTCAGGTATCATCAGGGTTTTGTAACTTGACGCCGTGGTCTCAATCTGCCTACTCCCCAGGTGGCGAGACCTGGGGAGTAGGCAGATAGTTAGGATAGATAAAATATCAGGAAAGGTAAAGAAGAAACAGATTATCAATAAAAGCAAATTTTAGATCCTTAACATGCCAACGACCATCCATGTCTTCAAGTTCATAAACAAGGTTCGATATTACTTTAGAAACAATACAAGGCATGAATTTTGGAGCCAGTTTTGCAGAATAATTATTAGGAGCTGAAGATAGAGTTACATTTTTCTTCCAAAGCCTGTCACCTATATGAAATTTGAGTTCTCGCTTTCTCAAATTGTACTGACGAGCATTCCTAATATAAGCTTGATGTAATTTCCTACGTATATCAACGAAAAGTTTAGGAAGTTCTTGAACATCATCAATACGCTGAGATTTCTCAGAAATGGTGGGAATGTTATTTTTATTTCCTGATATTTTTCCATAAAAATGTCCTGTAACAGGAATATTCCGAGCAAAATTCAAGAAAGCCGGAGAATACTCAGTAACATCATGCTTTGTCAATCGGATAGCCTGTGCAACTTTATAGATAGAGGAATCCCAAGTTCGATGATGCTCATGAATATAGCAGCGAAGGGATGTTACTATAACTTTATTTGCTCTTTCAGCAAAATTGACTTGTGGATGATATTTGGCATTGTACACTAATAAATTGACTTTCATTGTCAACGACAAAAATTTGAGGTACTCCATAGATAAGAAAAACATTATTTTCAATGAACTTAATTATACCTTTAGAGGTAGCTTTAGACGTAGGATGAACTAAGACATGTTTGGTAAACCAATCTACAACAACTAAAACATATTGGTTGCCATTTTTTGACCTGGGATAAGGACCCAATAAATCTGCTGAAACGCATTGAAAAGGAAAATTTATATTTTTGTAAGATCCCATATGACCTGTTTGAGGTAAATTTGAACTCTTACAGACAGCACAAACAGGGCATTTTTTACATATTTATAAACATATTTTCTTATATGAGGCCAGTAGTGCAGTTCTAAGATACGGGAAAAAGTTTTAGATATTCCTAAGTGAGCGGCAGTTTCTCTATCATGGTAGAATTTCAAAATTTCCTGTCGATTGGCAGAAGACACCACAATTTTCCAGTCAGTAAGATTACTTACTATATTGTGACGGGAAAAGATATGTTTATAGATAATACCATTTTCGACACGAAAAGAAGGATAAGCTACTGGGTTTTCCTTGATTTTCTCAATCAGGCTGAAAGACATCTGCTACTACATTTAAGGAACCGTTACGGTGTTTAATGGTAAAATCAAATTGTGACAGTTTCACTGCCCATCTGGTCAAACGTCCAGAAGGGTTAGATAAATTGTGAAGGTAGATAAGGGAAGCATGATCCGTTTCAATGGTAGACCTCGTGCCTTCGATGTAACTTCTAAACTTCTCTATGCCAAAAATGACAGCTAACTGCTCTTTTTCAGTGACTGTATATTTTCGCTGACAAGCGGTAAGAGTTTTACTTGCGTACGCCACTGGATGTTCAACACCGTCACATTCTTGGTATAGGATAGACCCGACACCTGTATCAGATACATCGCATTGAATTATAAAAAGTTTTGTGAAGTCAGGGCTAGCAAGCACAGGAGCAGAAGTAAGACGAGATTTTATTTCCTTGAAAGCAGTCTCTGCCTCAGGAGTTATTGGTTGACCTTTTTTTCGACCATGAATAAGATCAGATATGGGGGAGCAAATGGAAGAAAAATCCCTAATGAAACGACGATACGTTGGTGTTAGTTGTAACAAGACCAATCAAATGTTTAATTTCAGTGGTGATTTTGGGAGTCGGATAGTTAACAATAGGAGAAACCTTTTCAGGATCTATTCTCAAGCTTTGTTGATCAACAACAAAACCAAGATAAACAAGAGAAGGTCGACAAAACTAACACTTATCTAAATTAATAGTGAGATTGGCATTATTAAGTCTTCGGTATACTTCCTTTAAGGTTTTTATATGAAGCTCAAAAATAGGGGTGTCCACGATGATGTCATCTAGATACACGAAACAATATGGGGCCAAAGAAGGTCCAATGACCATATCCATCAATCGTGCAATCAGTTTCGGACTGTTATTCAGACCGAACGGAGAAACTGTGAATTAAAAGAGACCTTTACCATATACTGCAAACGCGATTTGGTCTAGAAGATTCAACTAGAGGAATTTGAAAGATGGCCTTGGTCAAATCAATTGAAGATAGATACCTAGCATCTCGTAATTTATTCAGAATACTATCAATAAGTGGCATAGGATAATTATCATTGACCATGACTTCATTCAACTTCCGACCATCGAAGCACACACGGAAATCTCCTGAACGTTTAGGAACCAACCATAATGGACTACACCAAGGCGATTGAGAAGATTGAATGACTGTGAGCTCCAGCATCTCATCAATTTCTTTGTTCAAGTGTTCCTGCACAGTAGGAGACAAAGGATATTGTCGCTGAACGATAGGTTCAGCATCACCAGTGTCGATGCGGTGTGTCAATAGATGAGTGCGACCAAGTCTATCCTTGGGAGCTATAGATTTAAAACATTCAATGACCTCCTGGAGTTCTGTTTTCTGAGAACCAGTAAGTCCAGAAAATGGTTGAATAGTGTTCACGGAGCAGATAGAGTTTGGTACAGAATATGATAAATTACAGAAAATTGCTTCAATTTTAAAAAGCTGGAAAAAATCCATACCTAAGATAAGGGAATGAGTTACTGATGGAATTTTAATTTTTTTTATTCTTCAGAAACATCATTAAGAGAAAAAGGGACTAAAACATATCCAAGAAAATCTTGGGGTTTACCATCTGCAGTGGTAACATGAACGATGGATTCATATTGAATATGAATATTAAATTTCTGCAAAAGATTAAAACCTGCAGAACCTAAAATTGAAGCTGTACTACCGGTATCTGCCAGAGCAAGAATTTGCTGACCACTAATTTCAACATTAAGATAAGGACGATTATCATTAGGTTTCCTAACAAAGATAGGAATAATATTTACAGGATGCAAAAATTCTTTTACAAAAGATAACCATTTTTGCCATTCCACTTAAGAAGTTTCTATGGTCCTGTTTATTTTGCCTTTTGCTCGACCGTTTGGATTGAGATTTGGCTGCTTGGGGTTCTGGACTTTCGGTATGCTGACTGGTGACAATGTCCAGCTTTTCGCCACCGTGTTTTCCGTTTTTTGGACGGCATTTAGGGCACTTTGGTTTGATAATATTTTCCAAACCACATCCAAATCAAAACATTGTTCGGGGTTTCCTACACTGAGAATAAGTGAGATCAGCCAAATCACAATTCCAACATCGTGATTTCGATAAGGTTGAAATAATGCTTGGAGGGAAATTATTACTTGAAGAAAAAAATTTCTTATACGACTGTTGAGATGTTGAAGAAAAGGAAGTACTCTAAGGACTACTCAAATCAGGCTCCAATAAACCAGTGTTGCGACTGGGTGGTGCTTTATAGCGATCAGCCCATAAGCGAGATTCCTTTAATTTTTTACACAAATCAGAAAGTTCAGAAACTGTTTCTGGATCTTGCAAAGCCAGGTTAGAAATAAAAAAAGGTAATAAATTTCTACAAATTATCTGAATTAGTGTTTCTTCATCAGGCTTCGTAGTCAACCTGTTAAAGAGACCTTCCATTGAAGAACTATATAGTGCGACCCTTTCAGTAGCACCTTGGGTTCTGGAATTTATTTCTCGTTCCAGATCTTCTTCATAAAAGTAAGGTAGAAAATCTTTTTTCGGTGCTTTTACAAGATCATCCCAATTATTGAATTTACTTTTGTTGTTTACAAACCATGTCCAGGTAGAACCTTTGAACAGGTCACAAGCAGACTGGAAGAGCTCAGGCTTAGAAACACCTCGAGTTTCTCGTAATAATTCAACTTTTTGAAATGAATTTACTGATTCTTTCTGATTTGATCCAGTAAAGAAAATATTCCATTTATGGGGAGCAACTGATTTGGGCGATACACCAGGGGTACCAGAAAATGTTTGAGAATTACTATCATGAGTAGGGGTAGAGGTACTTGGAGTTACTTTTAAATCAAAGTCAGCTTCTAATTCTAACATAAGAAACTGTTTTTCTTTCCGAGCAGGTTTTCAGAAGGTGAAAACAGTTAGATAAACAAGCTAAACGACTAGAAATTCTTTTAAATGCAGGATCTTCTTTCGATCCGCTAAATGAAGCAATAATAGTGTTCAAGTCAGTTATAGTTTCTTTGATTTGAGTCACCTCTACAGCGTGTGAATTGGTAGTAGCAAACCCAGCATGAAATCTACGATTAGCATTCTCTTGACTTAACAGTCCCTTCAAAATTTTAAGTTTTAAATCAACAGTTCCCGAAGGATCGATACCTCTAAAGATAATCAATAAGCTAGTACTCTAGGGATACTTCAAAATAGTTTTTCAGTAGTATAGGCAACACGATAAGATATATGAGATACTACACGATATAAAAAAATATCAAAGATAGATAATAAAGAAATATAATATATATATATTTACCAAGTTTTTTTGGATCAGATATTTCAATGTTCTACAAAGAAAAACTGATTATGTCTTCCACCAAGCTAGTATAAGGTAAGAAACGAACAGTAAAGTTTTCGGGGCCCCACGTTGGGCACCATTTGTGCAACTCTCCAAAATGTTGAAAGTGCAAATTTGAATTTATTCTAATTTAAAATGAATGGAAGTTATCAACTATGTGCTGATAGGCTGCTCAGATTAATTCGGGTAGGGTGTGAATAAGTTTAACAATTGACTGACAATAGTTGGATACAGATAACTATCAACTGTTGACAAAATTACGAGAGTTTACTTGACTGCCTCAGAAAGTAGGCGCCAGGTAGCAAAAAGATAAAAATATATGAATTTAAAATTGAAGGTGAAGATAATAATTTACTACCGAAGAGAAAGTATTATTTGTCTAGCTTGGGTAGGAAGGCAGAATAAATAGGCCGAGAAACAAATAACAAATTTTAATGAATATAATTTAATAAAGCTGAAGGCCACAAAATTGGCTGAATGCCACAAAATTGGCTGAAGGCCACAAAATTGGCTGAAGGCCACAAAAATGTTGTACTGGTGCTGAAGGCCACAAACAATAGCTGAAGGCACAAAAATATATTAGCTGAAAACTAATGGATCAACGTAAGTTGAAGACTACAAGATTTTAATACAAAACAGCCAATGGCTTTAAAATTCAGAACATTTACAAATTTTCTCTGATTCAAAGGAACGTGATCCTTGTTGGTCTATGCCTGGGTTGGTTGGTTTATTCGAAGCTGATCCTTATGGAGGGCTGTGAATTGATCAGGCTTGGCTGTCTAAAGACTGGTGGAACGATAGTCTCTACTACAGACTGCTACCTTGTCGACTTGACTAGTCGGTGACTAGTGACCACCTGGTAATGAGCGGTTCTCTACGATGTACGACGATGGACAGCTCCTTGACAATGTGCCTCTTGGATCTTATAGGATAGCGATGGGACCTTTCAGTGATACCAATCCTGTACCCAGTATATGGCTTCCTCGATGTCGTGCGAAGCAAACAGAGAGAATCAGAATTGAATCATAGAGTGTTTGGGGAACAAGGATATCCTTAGAACCTCAGGGTTATATTCTGAATTTTTTTTTACAGGCAGGGTTACACAAAACAAATTAAATGGAGAAATGATTACTGAGAAGTTATATTCTCAGATAGGCAAAGGTGTACTGTTGAGATTTTATTAAAACCAAAAATACTGAAGAAGTCAGTATTCTATAGAGAAACACAATGATAGTTGATCGTTTCGAGAGTAATAATCTGTCTGTAAATAGCTACTGTATTTGTAAATACTCAAAGGAACTACTGAAATATCATCCAAATATATTTGAATTTAATATGAATTTAATTATAAATTTATTAAAATGAATACTGAGTGACAGCAAATCTCTAATAAATTGTTAACTTTCGTATAAAAAAAAACATGATCAAATAGCTCTCGAATCTTCTGAAGGAAAGGAGCTAGATAATAAGAGACAAAGGTAGAAGAGAAAAATACGGCACCAGGCCGAACGCCGCACAGCGCAGACAACGGATTCTCTCAGGCCAGCATTTATTTCTCAGAGGAAAGGTATTGACCAAATAGATCAGAAATTAGAAGTAAATACTCACCAGAGGAACTCCTGCGTTACTTTCCTGTCCCGCTGGACTGGCTATCAACCTCGTTCTCCTCTACAGGTTAGACTCCCTGATGATGGTTTCACTGTTCAAATCCGGGCTCTTAGTCGGTCACAGGAACAAATGCTAAAAATTTTAAAGACAGATACTGGTAAGGCAAATTCAAAAGGCCAAGCTCGTATTTGTACGATCTACTATGTTCTTGTCCCCTAGAAGAATTTTTTTTCAGCAGAGATGGGTTCTTGGCCTTAATTTTGGTAAAGAATTCAAACTATGACAAAAATCAAATTTTTAGTTCTTGTCAAAAAATATTGCATTCAGAATTTGAACGTGCATAAAACGAACAGGTTCCCCACTTTAAAAATTCAAATCGTATTGTGATGGTTTCGGTAAATACAAATATAAATCTAACCTCGATTATTCATCTATTAAGGAAATTATATATATATATTTTTTTAGGAATATAATCCACCAGAAATAGTGAATTATATACGTACAATAAATGGAACTCTATTTTACTTTAAACTGAACATTAGTGCTGACAATACTAAAACAAATTAAGACGCTGTCTCTTTTGTAAGGAATGCAGCGTGGTTCTTGTTCCACAACAAACTGAAATCCGGATTATCAAAAGCAATCGTAAAATTGTGCATGATTGCATAACTTCTTACAAAACAAATCCTAGTTTGAACGCAGAGTCTTATGGCTGATTTACCAAGACTAAGAGTGACTCTTGCAAGACCTTTCGTACATGTAGGAATTGATTATTGTGGTCCATTTAATTTACGAGACCGTAAAACAAGAAATTTCAAGGTGACTAAGACATACGTTTGCGCTTTCATATGTTTTGCTACTAAGGCTGCTCATCTTGAGCTTGTTAGTGATATGACGTCTCGAGCATTTTTAGCTTGTTTGCACAGATTCGTGGCCAGACGAGGTAAATGTAACCATGTTTTTTTGTTGGGGCCAATTCAGAGCTCAAAAAATTCTTGAAGTCTATTAATGTAGGTGTTCAAACTGAATTTAATCAGGAAGGTATTCAATGGCATTTTATACCCTCGAAGTCCCCGCATTTTGGAGGATTATGGGAGGCTGGTGCTAAATCGGTCAAACATCATCTCAAACGTGTTATAGGGGAATCGAATTTAACATTTGAAGAGTACTCAATTGTTCTGGCTCAGGTTAAGGCTTGTCTAAATTCAAGACGTTTATATCCTCTCTCCAGTGATCCTAACGATCTCAATCCCATTACCGCTGCATACTTCCTTATTGGACAGCCACTGCAGACGGTACCCTGTGAAAATTTCACTGGTGTAAAAGAGTCCATCCTGTCCCGGTTCCAGAGATGTCAAAAAATTGTTCAAAATTGTGTACTACCCAATGGTGAAGAACAAACCAAATGTTGACACTTTAATTCCTTAAAGCTTTCAAAGGCGGCATGTTGGGGCTCAACCCATTTTCAGCAGTTTTTATTACGTTGGTCAAGATCGGTTGAAAAATGTAAGTTTTATAAGGGAGCTTCCATCTTAAATGGGTCACACTGTATACATTTACGATGTGAAGTGGAATCCGCCCATGTTAAAATCGCGGTAGATGTGGCATCCACGGTGAAGTGGCATCCGATATACGGACGTCACAATGCATTGAGCTCCATATTATCTCAAACGGTTCAGTAAACCCGTAGGAATCTATCGCTGCTAAAATCAGCAGGACGTCACTTTGGGCGTTTTTTGAATAAACCCATACACCACGATTCACGGAGTCTCCGTTGCGCGGCGCGGCGCGGTAGCACACTTGGATATTGAATATACAGCTGACGTACAAGTTGGCACCCGTTTGTATACATATCGAAAATCGGTATAATTTGGCGTCTGTATATTTATTTTTTATACAAAGTGGAATCCTGGCAAGGTTGTCAACCTCACGTCTGATAATCGAAAGCTTTCAGCATTGAAGTTAATACTTTCCATCTGTTTTCTTTTATATTATTAGTTTTAACTAGCTGATACAATCGTTCGCAGTGCCGAAGGTGTTAGTTATTGCAGCCGATGTTCCATTATTGATTTAAAATTATTATATTGTACAATGAGCATGAAATGGGTCATTTCATGCAAATTGTACACTATACTTTTTCTACGACCATCTTAGTCATAAACAACTCTGCAATATTTTTAATAACACTTTTTATCATAAACTTTCCTGCCGTTATGATTCCCATGATAACATACAACCTAAAAAATGAATTGAAGATACAAATATTCGAAAATTATAATGAAAATCGAATACTAATCGATTTCATAAAAAAAAATTAGTGGTTTATTTGGGAATGGAACCCTCAGTACCAACTTTCCAAATACCGACTGCTTCCTCACTCTCCAATCGCTGCTACGAGCTCACATAATGATATGATGAAATTGACTGCTATAGAAAGTTCCTGCCAACTATTCGAAAATATAGAATTCCATTGTCATTAATCTTCAAGTTAGCGGTGTCAATGTCAAATTATACTCGCTATTACTACTCATTTTCGAATACTTATTTTTTTTAACCGTATTTTGTAAATACTGTTGTGAAATGTCAAATTATTAGAACGTTAACAAACTTGATTCGATCTTACATTATTCATGATCATAAAACTGACAGTCTAGTAGTTCATGAAAGTCGTGGGAAATGAAATATCCTGTTTTGAAATGATCATTACAGTGCAGTTTGCGATGTAGAATAGCTATTTATGATACAAGTTCGTAACGTAGGACTTTTTTGTATGAGTGTGAAGTTGTTGAATGAGGAGCAGCTGAGTTCAACAAACACACGAGTACAAAAACCCCTTTACGAAAGTGTATCATACAAAGTTTTTCCTTCGACAGTTATTATATTTCCAAATTGTAGCAATTTTATCATCAATTCGAACGTTTTATGTTATTATTTGTGGTCGTTTTATTAAATGATGACTTCCGAGTTATATTTTACGCACAATGTGGTATTTTTCAAAAATGCATTTATGTATGAACAATGTGTAAAAATGTACTTTACGCACTGTTGATGATTTTACGCACAGGTGATGTTTTTACGCACTTGTGCGCAAAAGTGTCACTTTACGTACTGTCGTAGAAAAATTATATTTTCGTTATACAATTCACTCGAATCCGATTGTGACTATTGGCGATAAAACAAACTAGAGAGAGAAAATACATAATCTCCAAATTCTGAATTTCTGAAAATGAAGCAAAATTGTTTGTATTATCCAACGTGGACTACGTGATAAAGCAAAATTACTACTCAATTTTTAGGCCATAATATTTGGAATGGTAATATTTTACACCAATCAATAGAACATGAAATAAGTGATTATTCAACAAAAATACGGTTAGGAAACCAACTATGCTATCACATGAGGAACAGTCCGTAATTATATTCTGCAATATTTTGGACACGCAAATATCATTTATTAATTTGTTAGAAACAATTAAATAAAAAAATAACCTGTTTTTTTTAGTGTTTCGCTTATAAAATGAAAACTAATACATCAATCTGGTTGCTCTAATGAGATGAATTATAGAGAATTTAACAAAATGAAATACTATTTCTGGGCATTGTAGCGAGAAATGGGAATATACATTTCGTAGTGCAAAAAAAATTCGAATTGCAATCGTGCCAAACCTAATGGCCCGACCGCACCTATTTTACTTATGAATGAAGAACTTGTAATTCACTATTGCCATGAAAAGTGCCAACACTACAAATAAAAAATGGCGGAGTTGTGAATTTTTAAAAAATCGCAAAACTTTTCGGTTTTTTTCAGTTTTTCTCCGTTACTAATGATCCGATCGGATCGTACTGTACTTCATTTTGTTCGTATTTCAATTTAAAAAAAATAAGTATTCGAAAATGAGTAGTAATAGCGAGGATGATTTGACATTGACACCGCTAACTTCTATATGAAGATTGATGACAATGGAATTATATATTTTCGAATAGTTGGCAGGAACTTTCTATAGCAGTCAATTTCATCATATCATTATGTGAGCTCGTAGCAGCGATTGAAGAGTGAGGAAGCAGTCGGTATTTGGAAAGTTGGTAGGTACTGAGGGTTCCATTCCCAAATAAACCACTTGTTATTTTTTTTATGAAATCGATTAGTATCCGATTTTCATTATAATTTTTGAATATTTGTATCATCAATTCATTTTTTAGGTTGTATATTATCATGGGAATCATAACGGCAGGAAAGTTTATGATAAAAAGTGTTATTAAAAATATTGCAGAGTTGTTTATGATTAAGATGGTCGTAGAAAAAGTATAGTGTACAATTTGCATGAAATGACCCATTTCATGCTCATTGTACAATATAATAATTTTAAATCAATAATGGAACATCGGCTGCAATAACTAACACCTTCGGCACTGCGAACGATTGTATCAGCTAGTTAAAACTAATAATATAAAAGAAAACAGATGGAAAGTATTAACTTCAATGCTGAAAGCTTTCGATAATCAGACGTGAGGTTGGCAATCCTGCCAGGATTCCACTTTGTACAAAAAATAAATATACAGACGCCAAATTATACCGATTTTCGATATGTATACAAACGGGTGCCAACTTGTACGTCAGATGTATATTCAATATCCAAGTGTGCTACCGCTATATATATATACAGGGTGTCCCTGGACTTCCTCTTTTCCTCTCGGGAATGTATAGATGGGGTCAAAATATCACCAGTACTTCATATAACTTTTTTTCCTAAAAGTATTCGTAACCGAGTTACGGGCCCTCGAAGTTACAAAATGAAAAATGTTTTTCTTTGATAACTTTTCAAGTGAATATTCAAAATCATCCAAATTTTGGTAATTGACTAAACAAATGAATTCCTTCGATGAGCTTTCATGCAGGAGTCAGTTGTTTTGCTACAAAGTCAGGAACGGACTACCCCCGATGGTCCACACCCCAAAACTTTGAAATGACAGATATTTTTCAATATTTTTCAACAAAATAAGTTTACCTGGACCATTTCCTGAACAAAAGTACTCGTGTGGAAAATCGATCGGTGCAACGATTTTTGATAAAAATGCACTTTTGTTCGACGACATCCAACCTACCATTATTCGAAAATATTAATTTTTAAGGAAAATGGAAATGATAGGTAAAATGTTCATAACGAATTTTTATAATGCAAACACGTTTACCTAACGAAACTCAAGAGCCTCAAGAGCAAACAGAAATGAAAAATCCGCTACAGAAACTGCTCGATATGACCACCTTCTCTCTCTATACATTTTCTGAGTCTGCGAAGACACCCTCTCTGTACTTAAAATAGCATTCCAGGGTCGTTTCGTATGGCTTCACAATGTAATGTTATTCTATTCAACAATGCATCTCTTGTGTGAATAGGTGTAGCGTAAACAAGGCTTTTTAGATGCCCCCACAGAAAGAAATCCAATGGATTTAAATCCGGAGACCGCGATGGCCATGAATATGGCCCACCTCTACCAATCCATATATTGTGGAAAATATGGTTCAGATGGTCACGCACAATCAAATTAAAATGAGGAGGAGCGCCATCATACATAAACCACATATCTCTTCGAGTTTGCAATGGAACATGTTCCAAAAGTCCATTCAAATCGTTCTGAATGAACTCCAAATAACGTTCTCCATTCAATCGGTCATGTAGAACGAATGGTCCTATAAGATGGTTTCCTGTGATACCAGCCCAAACATTCACGTTGAATTTCCGTTGGTGTTTGGTTTGCAATATCCCATGGGGATTTTCTTCGGCCCATATATGGAGATTATGAGAGTTGATAACTCCATCTCTACTGAAACCTGCTTCATCACTGAATAAAACTCGATTAATAAAAGTCATATCCTCTCTTTGCTTATCCATGAACCAATTGGCATATTCCAGTCGTGCTGGAAAATCTTGAGGTGTCATGGCATGTACCTTCTGGATGTGAAATGGGTGGAGCAGTTGTTCCCTAATTATTCTATGAATAGTGGACTTGGATGTATGGAACTGTTCTGATAGATTTCTGATGCTAATTGAAGGATCATCAGCGACGGCTTCCAAAATATTTTCCTCCAATACAACGGTACGTACAGTCCTAGGAGCGCCCTCACCACCTCGTTTTGGCAAAACTGTACCTACAATAATATCGAAATAAAACAACGTGCTCAAATTAATTATCAATTATTACATACCTGTCTCCCTCAAGCTGCGATCGACACGCTCGAACGTTTCTCTTGACGGTACCGTTCGATTGGGAAAATGCTCGGAATACAGACGACGAGCTTCTGCAGCATTACAAAATGCTCGTCCATAAAATACGTGCATATCTGCATATTCATTGAATGTAAACTGTTCGGCCATATCAAAAAAATTCAAAATATCCTATAGACTATTGACAATACAATGATAGTCATATGACAACGCACCACTCAACAAAACAAAATCGCATTCCAGTTTCTCATTTTTTATCAAAACTTTCTAAAAGGGTTTTTTGTCAACATCTGTGAAAGAAATTGAACATAATTGTTCCCTGGATATTTTTCACCTGATCATGTGCAGCCGTTTTTGTAGTTTATTCGTTTGCTTTTCATTAGTATAGGTAAATATTTTTTCCGATGTGCGTTTTTTCAGCTAAATTTAGATTCGGGTTAACGAATTTCTCCCATAAAATTATAATTATCAGTGAAACTCCTCAACAGTTAAGCTGTGAAGAAGAATTTGAAACATTCAAATATTGAGTTTCATGAGATTCAGATAACTGATCAACACGAAACGTGATTATTCCACACGTAATACATACAAAATATGGAATGAATTCGATATTTCATAGTAGAGTAGCTTGTTAGTTTAAAAACACCACGAATCTACAGAACTTGATATTTCTTTTGAAAAAATATCTGCTTTCACAATTGTGAATTAAACTTCCATATAGGTCCTGTACTTTTTGTTTACGACTTTATTTTAGCATACTTTGTATTCTTCCTGTTATAAATGTTGTTGAATTAACGTTATCATTATTATTTCTGCTTTGAAAATTATTCATTTCAAATAATGGTGGACGAGCGGGTTTGATGTCGTCGAGTAAAACTACATTTTTATCAAGACTCGTTGCTCTGATCGACTTTCTACACGAGTACTTTTATTCATAAAATTGTCCAAGTAACCTTATTTTGTTGAAAAATATTGAAAAATATCTGTCATTTCAAAGTTTTGGGGTGTGGACCATCGGGGGTAGTCCGTTCCTGACTTTGTAGCAAACCAACTGACTCCTGCATGAAAGCTCATCGAAGGAATTCATTTGTTTAGTCAATTACCAAAATTTGGATGATTTTGAATATTCACTTGAAAAGTTACCAAAGAAAAACATTTTTCATTTTGTAACTTCGAGGGCCCGTAACTTGGTTACGAAGACTTTTAGGAAAAAAAGTTATATAAAGTACTGGTGATATTTTGACCCCATCTATACATTCCCGAGAGGAAAAGAGGTAGTCCAGGGACACCCTGTATATTGGTAAGGGGTCTTTTGTGACCTCCAAAGTATATACGCAAATAACGCTGTCACCTCATATATCACGAGTGACCTCCGATTTCGGAGGTGACAACGATCTTCCATTTTGTCGGTGCTATCGGAATTTACATGGCACAGAGAGGCATAAAACGAAAATGTTGTCGGAGGTGTCAAAGATGTCCCCATACTCACAAATAAAAAAGTTAGTTCAGCCAGTTGCCGTTGGCGCTAGGATCAGCATTCCCTTCATAGAGATAATACGATCCCACCTCCATACAATATAAGCGCGTATTCAGATACCCTTCTAACTTAGTGACTTCCGTAAAATGGCTACGTCTTATACTGCGTTTGTTTAGGATATCTCTTCATTTCACACGACTCGTTGGCACCTCCATGTGGATTATTGTAGCTTATATATGAGAGGTACTTGAGAATTATTTGTTTTGCCGCAGAACTGAATCTTCGTGTCGATTTGGGGTTACTGAATCGATTGAAAATATTCATAATGCGTCAGTGGCATTTCGTTGATCTCATTTTGTGAAATGGATATGATTACATTCATGGAAATAGATATGCAGCACCTCCTCTCGTATTTTTCGAACGGTTATACTTATATCAATGAAATTTGGAATGTGAAATCTAGTGATGAATGGACTGGTCACGTTTCATGTGATCAATTTGATTCTATGACAAGTGATACTTTGTTTGAAAGGTATTCAACAATGATAAATTTTTTGGGTTTGAGGTAGTTTTGAAAATTAAATTAAATAAATCTGTGATTTCAGTTTAGCGTAAATATGATTATTAGTCTACTCGACAAGTTGAAAATGGTACAAAATAGAGATACTGCTCTTAAAATTATGTGCGATGGCTCATTGGGTCCGAAATGACTCCTAGAAAAATGTGTCAAAAGCGTGTATTAACACATAAAAAATTGCAAAAGTTATAAACAATTAAAGATGAAAAAAATGGCATTTCGTTTTTTGCCAATATTTCATAAACTATTAAAACTATTAATATTTAAGAAATTTCAAAAAAAGGTTCTGAAAGAGGAGGAAATTTCCAATAAAAAACTCGCTAACTCCCGGAACTCTATCTCCATTATTTATAATTTTAATTTAATGAATATTATTTTTTGAATTTGGAAAAAATTATGGTGTGTTCTGAACACTATGAATAATTTATTCCCGTTGGAAATTTTAATTAAAGTAAATTTTTCAACAAGTTAAACAATTTTTAACTAACAAAATTTTCTTGAACTTCCTTCTTAGTTGTAAGCGAAAAAATATTTAAATAATTGTCGTAAAAAAAATTCGCTTCGTAGAGCCTAAAAGTTGAAAAAAATATTCATACTTTGTTTAAAATGATTTTTTTACTTGAACATTACTTGGATTTTTCAGTTTTTGTTCGAGTAAAAAAATGATTGCTTAAATATTAAGTTAGAAGCTTATATTTGATTATCATATTTATTTAATTGGAGTTTAGCATTAGTATTTTCAATTGCTATTTTACACCTGTTACTTTTTATAAACAAAAAAAATTCTCAATAAACAAAGTATAAATATTTTTTTAACTTTTATGGCACGATCTTGTTAAGTATGTATAGTAAGAAAGGCTCTACGAAGCGAAATTTTTTTACGACAATTATTTAAATATTTTTTTTCACTTACAATTAAGACGGAAGTTCGAGAAAGTTTTGTTAGTTAACAATTGTTTGACATGTTGAAAAATTAACTTCAAGTAAAATTTCCAACGGGAATAAATTATTTAGAGTGTTCAGAACACGAGGCCAGGAAGCAGGGGGCTGACAAGCGCTTGTTAATAGTACAAATAGCAACAGATATCATACGTGGGGATATCAGATCCTGATGTGATTTGGAAGTGGTAAGTCATTGTAATTTATAATTTGTAGTTTCATTTTTGATAATCAGTAATAATGCAAAACTATTCTTCTGCCTACTCCCTCCTAATTGTAATGACTCATCTAATTAGTTATGAACGCATTGATATAATGAACAACTTTACTATCGTTCTCATTTGCCCTCCCCTTTACTGTTGTTCTGTGATCGTCTGGTACCTGATTAATGATTGATCGGGTACTATAGTTACCTACGTAATCAGATCTTGACAAAATGGTTTTGAGTTTAAACTGAGTTGATAACATTTACTTTTACTTGAAAAAATGCTAGAAAGGGAAAAGTTTTGAGTTCAGACCAAGTTTCTTGCGTTGGGCTGCCTTAGCGGAAATTTGGCGTTATGAACTTTTTTGGTTTAAAATTCATATCTCACCACTGGAGTGAGCGGATTTCAAAAAGCATATGATAGATAGAAATGAATTTCCTACAACTTTGGTCCTATAACATTTTTCAATCGGAGCAGTTATTTTACAGGCGCTAGAAGTTGAGGGTTGTAAATTTTAGCGAAGTTGATAAAACTGCCGATCTTTCAAGGGCGATTGCGGCTGATCTACTATTTGAAAAAGGTGGGGTTGGCATTTTCTGTAGGATGCATACTTTTCGAGTTATATGCGAAAACCTGAAAGAAGTGCGTAAATTTCGCGGTTTTCAGGCTCTCAAATCTAAAGCACAACTTGAAACCATCGCAAACTCATATACCCGTTATTCAGGACTCTCAAAAGGAACCATATACAGCTTTCGAACAATTTTTAGGGGCTAGAGCACTAATTTGCCTGAATTATATAAGATGAAGATGAATTCGAACAAAGTCCGAAAAGTGTGCCGAAGAGTTTCAAATAAATGAATGAATGTTTTTGTGTTTTGGGTGTTATCGTTCATTGGGTCGGCCAGGATAATTTTAGGGTTGTCCGACGTATCCTAGCACTGATGAGAGGGGTGAAACATGTCATATCTGCAGGTGGTCATTCCCAACCAATGGGGGATAATATTCAATTCTCAATTGCATTTAGCACTTGCTTTCGTGAACTCTTGGAGGAACATTGCACACATTGATGTCAGATGTAATTCAGTAATTCAATGTCCGTGAGGGAAGTAGTTGTTTTCTGATAGATATTTGCCTCTTATTTTCCAGTTTGTGGGATAGTGTGGAGAGAAGTGTGAATTCGACTTTGTCGAAATTTTTCGTTTCATTTAAGATGAAGAAAGAAAAAGTCCATTAAGACGCATCCTAATTTTTTGACGTCTTTTCTCATAACGTAGCGAAAACATGAAATTAATTTCACTATAACTTGTAACATAAAATTATCTATCTATCTTTATAATGTTGATGATGGCTGTGAAAAAACGGAAATGTAATAAATAGACTGGGAGACATATTTTATTTGACGATTTTCTCGTTTATGCCTTTGAGAGGAATGAACGATAAAGAAGTGCTGATGAAAATGATGGAAAATTTAAGCGGTCCCCGCGTGGCTTTCATATGGAAAATTCACTTTTAATTTTTTTTTTAATTATGCCAATTTTTTACGAATATTTTATGACGAAAACTTTTATATTTTCAAGTGGCAGCAACGAGAAAATTACCGAAAATTTCCATTTTTTCACCCCATCAATTCAACCCTTTGGCCACCTGCAACCCTTGAACCAATTGAAATTATGAAAGTTTTCATCATGAAAATAAAAAAATTGGCATACGGTATGCGAATGCCGAAGTGAAGTTAGAATTTTTAAAAAAATTTAAATTAAATTTTTCATATGGAAGCCACGCGGGTACCGTTTAAATTTTCCATCATTTTCATCAGCACTTTCATATCTTTCATTCCTCTTAAAGGCGTAAACGAAAAAATAATCAACTAAAATCTGTCATCATCTAATAATAATAATAATAATAATAATAAACAGCTTTATTCCATTGTTGATTTTTACATAAAGGTTCATTAATTATTAATACAATAAATGGAAAAGGCAGAGTTCAGCTCATTCCTAGGTAGAAATGTTCTGGTCTTCCACTCAACCTTGGAAATTAAAAGTAAGAGAAAAAAAAGAGATATAATTATTTATAGAGATAGACGACGCTGTAGCTGCTATACTAAATTACAGTATCAGTTTACATGAGAAAAAAGTGTGATTTGAATTTCCTTTTGAACGATGAAACAGGGCTATTCCTGAGGTAGGAAGGTAAGGAGTTGTAGAGCTTAGTTATACAATAAGAAAAACTACGTTCATATATACCACGTTTATGTGTAGGTGGAGTAAGTACATTTTTAAATCTTATATTGATGTTGTGTACATCTGTGCGAAAACTTATTTTTCTGTAGAGGTACGATGGCTTTTTGCTCATAATTACTTTATGATAGAGAACAGCACAGTGTAACTGCCTGCGCTGTTGCATATTTAACCAACCCGTTTTATGAAATGTTTGACTGATATGCTGATATTTACGTATTCCATAAGAAAACCGCAGACATGCATTTTGGACTTTTTGTATTCTACCAGTACATTCCGCAGTGAGGCACGGTCCATACACTACATCACAATAATTAAATGTGGATAATATAATTGAATCCGATAGCATGCCTTTTAATTTTGAATCTAATATATGCCTAGAGTTATAAAGAATTTTCAGCTTCATAAAAGCTTCTCCTACACATATATTTATATGTTTATCAAATCGCAGTGAAGAATCAAAAAGAACGCCTAAATTTTTACTATCCTCTTTGACTGGAATTGGTACATCATTAACATTTATATCAAAAACATTTTTGAGTTCGTTAACGCTTTGTTTAGGTCCAAAAATCAGTGCAGTAGATTTGTTTGGATTGAGGCACAGTGAGTGAGCAGAAGACATTTCAGAAATCGACCTAAGATCTGCATTAATTTGCTGACACCCTACTTCGAAATCACCTGGCATAAAAGAATATATAAGTTGCATGTCATCAGCATAAATTTGCGCTGTACAGTGATTAAGAGCATTTTGAAAAAATGCTGTATACACAGAGAAGAGAACAGGGCCCAGTACGGATCCCTGTGGTACACCCTGTTGTGTATTTCTTACTTCAGAAGTTTGATTATTCAAAATAACCCGTTGTCTGCGATCTGATAGATATGATTGAAAAAAATTAACTGAGTTTACGCTCAAACCAATATAACTCAAAATTTTCAGAAGTATATTGTGATACAGAGTGTCAAAAGCTTTAGAGTAATCTAGTAATGTCAAAACACTAATACGTCCCTTATCTGTATTTCTAAAAATTATATCTGTTACATTAAGAAGCGCAGTTGCACAACTGTGCCCTGCTCTAAAGCCCGACTGTACTTCTGGAAGAATTTTGTTATCTTCCAAATACTCTACTAATTGACTTTTTATAGCTTTTTCCAATAACTCCCGGTCTAAAACCAACTACAATTCCCTTAATGCTTACTGTGAGAAAAGTGACAGACAAGACGTACACGTCACTCATCGAGTGTTGAATGATCAATTACATTTTTTTTTTTTCGTTAGGAATGTCCCACTCAGGCCCTGTCTCCGAAGCCCCGATACATCCGGAGGGCGTGCTGGTGTCATTATCCCAATAACCACTCCCCACGTCCGTGGGGTAAGTGGCTATTGGGTCCGAGATTCAAGTGTCCTAGTGAACCTAGGATGATGTCATTCTGCATCCGTCCGGCTAAGATTTCCGCCATATAACGGCAAGCTGGTATGATTTTTAGGTTCGAGAGCAGTGTGTTCATTATTCCATCAAGGACCCCTATGATCAGAACCACCGTTTTAATAATAATAATAATAATAATAATAATACTCCCTCATAAACACTCGTAGAGTGTACCCAAAGGCATGGCCTGTGCGGGTAGAGGACGGCTATTATTGTTATTTACCGTGGCGCTCCGGGGCGACTTACTGATTTTTGGTGGCGTATTCACTTTTCAGCTGCAGGAAAACCCGGAAAACCTACAGCACCACCTCGGGTGGCCGGCGTGAACTCCTAACTAGCACTATCAGAATTATCAGCATTATCAGAATAGTTTGGATAAATCCTGCAGAGTTCAAAGAGAAGATCCTAATTTTTATTCCGGACTAAATCATGCTTATTTTGGCTTGCATTTTTGCTGTTTTTTACACCTTTGTTACCTGTTATCTGTCAAAGTAACCACTACCCAAACTTCATAGTCGCTCGTGTTGGTAACGTGCGCAGGCAAACTTTCAGGTTTTATGAAATGATGTGCGCCTGGCTGTTGCGGGCTCTTAGGCTAGAAGGTTAAAAGTCTCTGTCGCACTCATTTAGGCATATGGAGAAGTTTTTCGTTATTTTCATTAATCTGTATATTTTTGAAATTTATATTTAATGTTTTCGCTACGTTATGAGAAAATATGTCAAAAAATCAGGGTGCCTTTTTTTGTAACGAGTTACCCTCATTTCCAGAGAAAACCCCCTCAAAATCTTCTAAGAGCTTGTGTGAGCAAGGAAGATGTGGGACCAGCGACCGGTCGCAGGTGCTGATAATTGCACCCACGCCGTTTTGGTAGAGAAGCAAACTCTTCCATCATGATCACCACGACTGATTGAGCAATTACATTTCGGCTTTTCACAGCTATCGTCAACTTGGTTTTTTCAAATACGGCAATGTTAAACTGAATATTTTTTACTGGATTCTCTTTTTATTAGGATATTTCTTTCCCTAACGGATAGTCGAGCATTGAAAATTTTTTTGTAAGGCAACAGTAAAGTTGCACGTTTTCGTATACCCACTACATTCAGATACTCATGCAGAGAAAACATTTATAATTGCTGAATTCAAATAGTTATTTATGCAACAAGTGCAAAAAGTAGGTGTTTATTTATTGAACTTTTTTGCACGAGTTTTATACCATTTTTTTTTTAATTTCATTTAGTGGACACTAAACTGTAAGGAAGACATTGTTTGTATAAATCTATCTGCTAGAAGTAATTCAAGAACATTTTGTGTAATTCAGTTGATATTCGAAGGAAATAATTTTATTTGTAACAAATTGCATTTTCTAGTAATTTCATAGTCCATTATTCAATGAATATGATCAAACATGCAACTATTTAAAACGTAATACAATCTCACAGAAAATGGGCTAAATTTGGCGTCGATTTGAAAGTTTATGTCTGTCATGATGACAGAACGCTATAGTAGAATGACAGATGAGTGCAATAAAGAACCAGTTTTTCCACCAGAAAAATGGTTTTATGCATCTAGCTTTTCGATATCAGTACCGCTAATGACAGGTCCCAATTTATCAAACATTTATCAATATTGTTTCAATAGAATTGGATATGATGAATTTTCCATATTAATCATCATAATATTAAGCAGAAAAATATCCAAATATCTACCTAAAATCTCTCTTTGATATCCATTTTATATTAACTTAGAGTGTAATTCGAATGAGTTGTAACTGGTTTATTGGTTCTGACATATTCAAAACAATGTCATTATATCAATGTCCAGCCCTGAACTTGACGCATCCTCTCGAATATACAAGTAAAACCATATTAACTTTTTTTTAAATACTTTGCTGATTCTACCTGTGACTGTTTATTCTGTTCAAAATGTAAGTTGCAAGATGTTACGTACTTTGGATAAAGCACCAGGTATCGAAACACATTGGGTGAACGCATTTTACAAGAGAGGTTCTCCTATCGACTTATAACAAGAACTCTTTCATAAATTTGAATCAACAGAAATACGGATATTAAGACAAAAAAAATCATGAAATTGCAGAAGTAGTACTGGTAACATTCTTATTCTACAATCCAAGTAACATCTACCTGTCAAATCAGTCAAACAACCCTATACAATAAAGTTAGTTAATACATTTTTAGATGACTAACTCGACCGAAGACTAGATTACCTCTAGAATTGACCGAGAGCTAGGTTATATAAAATAAATTCGCTTCGCTGACGAAAGTACTATCTAGAAATCAATCAAAATGCGTAATGACACAAATCCTCATATATTGAATCTATATAGCCGATACTTAATAGAAATCCATGTCAACGTTTATAATAATACTTCAAATTGACATTTTGTTTCTCAATACCGTGATAATTGTTTCACCATAAAATGGCTTCTTCTTCTTCTTTATAAACCAAAAATTTGTGAAAGACAACATTATAGTTTTTGATGACGACAAATCCTCACATGGAAACCATACACAGTTTCCAGAAAGAACCTTCCACATGTTATATTTTTCGAAAATTACTATAGGAAGTGGAGTTTAGAATCTGTATTCATCATATTTACGCTAAACTGAAATATTAGATTCATTCAATGCAACTGTCAAAACTACCATAAATCCAAAAAAGTTATTATGGTTGAATACCTTTCAAACGAGGTATCACTTGTTATAGAATCAAATCGGTCACAATGACACTGTGATCAGTTACCAGTCCATTCTAGTATCACTAGAGAAGAAGTTTACACTGCCTCATTTTGAATATTGTCAATCAATTCCGTAATCCCGTATCAACAGGAAGATTACATTCTGCGGTGAAACAAATAATTTTCAGGTACCTCTTGTATAAAGGGTGATTTACGTCCAATTGAGTCGAAAACGAAGCAAAATTTGGGAATTAGAACCAAAAATATTACCTTGTGTATGTGTAAGAAAGCACCGCCCCTGGAGTTCAAGAGGTGGACAGCGACAAAATTGTTCATTCTCCTACATCAAACGTGGGAATCAAGATGGTGGTTTTCACTGAAGTTTTAACATAAATCCCAATAGAAAATTGCAAAAAGAAATGAATTTTGTGGAGCCCAACATAGCCAAATATGAACGGTGAAGTCATTGACGTTGGTGTCGAACGAACGTTTCACTGTTCTTTTGAGCACACATTACAGTCAAATTGATTAATAATTGTTGTCTTTTGCGCCATTTATCAATATTACTCCTCTAACTAATGCCTCCCTAAGCACCGTGATGAAATAAAAATGCATAAACATGTGAGGTTGACTGACTGATCAGTGTGCCTGGAACCGTGAACAGTCATAGATATTGATTATCGGGAGATCGTAGTCTAAACGCGATCAGTAGCGCAAACGAGGGAGTTGGCCATCAAAAATATTATATAAATCATCTCTGATTTCAATGAAATTTTGAAGGTTTGTTTCTACAGCATAGTCCAGCATACCATTTAATTTTGTGTAAGTGGTCGTAAATCGTATAAGCTCCAATAATGGTAATTCCCATTTTGAAAGAAAAATTAAAATCTCGAAATAAATTGAATTTCATCGCACGTTATCAGGAAAAATCAAACATTGTTGTGTGTTCGCATAGACTCAAACTATATCTCTATTCCATATAAAATTTTGTCCGATGGCTACATCAGCTAAAGTAAATAAACTTATCCATTTTTAAAACAGGTGGCTGTGAAAAAACACTATTTGAGCAAGCCGACAATAGAATAATTTGTCACCAGATTCAAGCTCAAACAAAAGAAATGTAGTTGTTTTTATTTTACTTCAGTAGGAAGGACTTCCTGCCAATTCATAATATAATTGAGATTAACTTTGTTGAAAATATGTATCATAAAACAACTAAAACCACTACCATAACACCTCCATCCTCCAGTTGATATATATGAAAATACCCTTATCGCTTCTTTCGAACGCAAATGATCGTTCATATAAGAGGAAGAGACAACGTATTGAACGAATACGAAAAACCACACAAAATTTCTTCCCGCCGGCTCCGCGCCGTGGCATACAATTTTAGCAGGTTTTCGATTTTAAACTTGCCCTTCGTTAATTTCATTGTTGTAGATAAATATTTTTAAATTTCAAATTAATGTTTTCGTCAAGTTATCAGGAAAAATTAATATAAGATAAGATCTCCTCAAAAACACTTTTTAAGGTTAATTGGTACGTTCGGTAGAATTAATAATAATAATAATAATAATGAGTGTTGTACTACCATTTACTACACTCGTACGATATAGACGAGACATCGGTGGTGCCTTATGTCCTGGAAGAAATCGAGTCTGTTATAGAAAATGGGAATTGCCGAATATATTGGAACTACTCATTCAGGGGGTTGAAACCATACTAAGTGTCCGGCAATGGTCATTTTAAATATTATTCTAAAGAAAATATAAAAAAAACGAGTTTTATACTTTAACGTATTCGTGGTGCTGTTTTTACACCTTTGTTACCTGATATCTGTCAAAGTAACCACTACCCAAACTTCATAGTCGCTCATACTCGCTGTGTTGGTGACGTATGCAGACAAACTTTCAGATTTTATGAAATGATGTGAGCCTGGCTGTTACGGGCTCTTGCTCTATTCCGAATTGTGTGGAGTCTCGCAGTACCATACTCATTAGACATACGAGGAAGTTTTCAGCCCATATCTCCGCAGCCGTTTGACATAATGCTATCAAACCTGGTATCACTGGATTCGTAATGACATTGCCTAACCAAATATAATAGGTGTCTCATTTGAAATTATCACCAAAGTCATTTTTACTAAAATGCGGATATTTTGAGTGGGGTTAAAAAATTGGCCCATTGGGAAAGAAAATCGACCTGTCCGAGGATTTTATCGAAATATCTTTATATTCTGAAATAATAAATATATTTCATTTGTCTTTTACACACGCCTGTCGTTATATAGGAAGGGGTAAGGGTATTTTAATTCATATCAGCTGGAGGATGGAGGTGCTATGGTAGTGTTTTTAATTGTTTTGTGGTATGCGTTATTCAAAAGAACTAATTTATAGAATAAAGGAAAAAATCCAGATAGGTGGCAGAGGAAGTTCGTTCTGCAGAAATGAAATAAAAAAAAATATTCATTCCTTTGGGCTGATACTGGTGAAAAATTCTGATATGTGATTTGGTTAGTGAACATTCTACAATGTTTAATATTCGTGATAACATGTATTGAAATTGAATTTCTCTCAAGTCATTTTTTTAAATTTAATTTTCAATATAGAAACTTTACTCACATTGTAAAAATTGTACAGGCCTCGCAACTGCTCTCGAGACTCATTTATTTTTGAACCCTTTCTGAATTTTTTGAAACGCAACTATATTTGATACTCTGAAATTCTATTTGGATTGGAAGTCATTCAACAAAATATGAAATCATTCTTCTTTTGGCAGGTATTCATAATTCGGTGACAATGCATTACGAAAAAAAAAAAATTAATTGTTAGCTCCAATATCGAGAACGAGTTTGGTGATTACAGTCCAATTCCATTATAAATTGGTATGTAGAGATTTTCGAAGTCAAAGATGAATTTTGTCTAATTTCACCAATTCAATGTGGCGGCTCCAAGTTTCGTTATCAAGATTCGCTTCAATTCAAAATTGGTATGTAGCGTTGGCGTCGGAAATTATGAATTTTTTGTCGTGTTTTGATGACGAAGGATTTTTGTGGTTATGGTCCGATTCTATTGAAAATTCGTTTTGAGTATTGCCACTGCGAGGTCGGATATCGTGATCAGATTGTCAACATTCGAAAATCCAAGATAGTGGCTCCTATATATTTTGCTAAATATCTAAAAAAAAATAATTTAAATAAGGTGAAAATTTTGTTTTGAATAACAGCTTTTATTATTTTTTACTTTGCAGTACATTTGAATGGTTGCTTATTTTTCTCAAAATGCCTAAGTCTCTGAATATCTCCCTAGAAAATAGAAAGAAAAGAGATGTTTGGAAAATTTTCAAAGTGAGGGCAATCGGGTGTAAAGACTGAACTCGAAGGGACAATTTCGATGAAACTGCTCAATATGGAAAGAAATATGATATCGCAAAAGCCACAAAAATATTTTTTGAGTAGAGGCAGACTGCCAACTTATCTGTAGTGTTCCGGTGAAGTGAGTTTGAGAGGAAGGCATCACCGTCGAGATTAATTGCCATTTTCTGAATAGAAATTAGAAGCCTGAGCCCTGTTTCAATAAACACATGTTTTGAATAAGTGACTGAAATGAATAAAATATTTGTAGTACCTAATATGAAATCAGTACTGTTTCGGACGAATAAATTGTAAAGAATTATATTGAATTAAATTATTCAACTTTGAAACATCTGTATCTTGGAATAAACATTACATATCAAGATGAAAAACAGAGACAGTGCTATCTGCCTACACACATAGTGCTGTCACTTGATCTTCGGCATTTTTCTTAGTTGCTTTCTGCTTACTTGTTATTCGTTGAATATTTTGTTATGTTTATTTGGTTGAAGAAAATAAAGACCTTTATTATTATTATATTTATTATTATTAAAACATATGTATTCTTTGGAGAAATTTCGATGAATTTGTTGTATACTCGGAATCTCTTGATTTCTCAGTCCGAAGTACCCAACTATATCATTACAAAATTTGAACGTTCCTAACATAGAAAACTTCAAACTGAGTAACTAACATAGCAAGTTGAATGAAAGCTCGTAAAAAAGAATAATAAATAAATACACTGAAAAAATTATGCAATAATGAAAGTTTTATTAGTAAATAGTTTGTTTAACAGCGATAGAAGTCCCCAATTTCACGAATAGCTATTCATGTATAATTTAGAACTGATATCCAGCACTCTACAATTCATGTGTAATTGTAGTGGGTGGGGGACTTACTGTAGCTGTTGAAATAATTTCTATACTTCAAAAATATGTTTTACTTTTTAGTTCACATTGCTATGCAAGCGTGTCTTTTTAAATTCACAAAACAACATTCAAAACTGAAATGATGCTTCAGATGTTCGATAATTAGAACTTGTGCAATAATTATGCATTGTCATCCAGTTCCGAGCTGTTTGAAATGTTATATCTCTATCTCATCGGGAAACATCTTCATTATTATTATTACATAATTTCAGCATATTATGCAATAATATTGTATTGTCATCCAATTCTGAGCTACATTCCAAGTTTCAAGTTTCTTGCTCATCGGATAAACATATTTATTATTACTATTATTAATATTTTTCCCGTTAGGAGTATCCCAGTCAGGCCCTGTCTCCGAATTACCAATATAACCACTCCCCATTATTACTATTATCATTATTATTAATTTTATTGAATTATTTATTATTTTATGCAATAATATTGCATTGTCATCCAGTTCTGAGACATGCTCTAAGTTTGAAGTCTGTAGCTCATCGGGACGTTAGGTTGAAATCGATTACAGAAACTGTTTCACTTGATATTTAGGCATTTCGAGAATAGGCCTCATTAGTTGTATTGAAATTGGTAAATCAATGATTTCTGAATAATTTGTTACAAAGAGGTGTTTTTGTGACCTCCGAAAAAGTGGCAACAATGTTGAAAGTTGGAACGTTCGTGGGGTATCTGCTCATATAAGGAAATCGGAGGTCAGAACAGACTTTATATGATCTGCATATATGAATACTTTAAATTTTAAAAATCTTTTCCCCTCTCTTCAAATCCGGATTCTTGACGTCCCCCTCACCCCATATATAAAATTTTTTTTATTCCACTATGAAGGTGAGACCCGGAGGCTAGGTCGTCATATTTATGTGCCGGACGTGACAACTTAACACGCACCAATATATATATATATATATATATATATATATATATAGAGGAAGGGTAGTCGTTGCTGACTAGTTAGGTATGGAACTAGTAAATAGTGGGGCTTTGCAGCAAAATCAAAGAGTACTACTTTAAAGTTTGTCCAAGCTTTCGGAAATTTAATAAATCATTTCCATCATCAGGGATACTACAAATTGCATGAAATCACTGATGATGGAAATGATTTATTAAATTTCCGAAAGCTTGGACAAACTTTAAAGTAGTACTCTTTGATTTTGCTGCAAAGCCCCACTATTTACTAGTTCCATACCTAACTAGTCAGCAACGACTACCCTTCCTCTACTCTACACGCATGGGGTTCTACCAATCCATCGCTACAACTTTTGGTGACAGAGCAGTTCAAGAATTGAAACTTTGGTCTAAGAAAAAGATGAAATTGGCTAAGGAAATTAACAGAAGAATATTCCTTCTACAATGCAGAAAACAGAACGTCCTTCCTCCCCACATAACGGCTTCTACAAGACCAATTAAAAACCTATTAAGACATGAAGCACACACTAACAACAAAGAACAAAATTACAGGTTAGGGGTGAAACTTATAAATATTGAAATTGCTTCCAATCATAAACTTATCTCTGAATTGAAATCTTCTTTAACGTCACTGGGTGGTAATATAATTGCACTTACCAATGAACTAACCTTTCAAAATTTTGCTAGTAAGCAGTTACGGGCTTACCATAAACTTTTCCATAGAGTCAAATTTAAAAATATTAGCAAATTGAACAATTTAAAAATTCAAAACGCCAATTCAAAAGTCAAATCCAACCATAAATGGTTAAAAAATATTTCAAATGTAACGATTCCGGAAGATATTTCCTCTTTTCTGGCCCTAGGCCCAAAATTTTGCATTGAACCTTTAATAGGTAAAGATATTCCTATCAAGAATATCTTAGCTGATGTAGATTGCATTACATCCACTATCTCAGACCCCATACAAAGAAGCATCCTTGTAGCAAGGGCTACTAACATCATCACAAATCACATTCATAATCCTCCTCAACAATCTTCTCTTTTTCGAAATTTGTTCTTTAAATCCAAACGTTTTCTAAAAGATAATCCAAATTTAATTCTCACTCTTTCAGATAAAGGCAACGTAACAGTAGTAATGGAAAAACTACAATATTTACAATTATCCAATGACATTATATCCAATAACTCTTCATATGTACAATTAAATAAAGATCCTACGAACTCTATTCAAAGGAAAGCTAACATTTTAATTAAACAGTTAAATGACTCAAACCAAATCAATGTTGTGATGAAAAAGAAGCTGACATGCTACAATGGTACTTCCCCAAAGTTCTATGCTTTACCCAAGATACATAAATCAACACTTTCAGTAAGACCGATCGTGGCTTCTATAGGATCCCCTACAGAAGCAATTGCTGCCTTCCTAACAAATATCTTGACTAAAGCTTATAACCTAGACAATGACTATTATATAAAAGATTCGTTTGAAGTAAATATTCAATTTAATAACACTTTGTTACCTCCAAACCATGTTCTGGCAAGTTTGGATGTGATATCCTTATTCAGTAATGTCTATGTGGAGACCTGCATAAGAGCAATCCACAAACAATGGGACAATATTAGTTCACATTGCAGTATTTCTGAAGAAAATTTTATACATCTTTTACAATTTTTATTTGATAATACATATTTCTCCTTTGATAATAAATTTTACAAACAAACTTTTGGAACCCCCAGGGGTGCATCAATTTCTCCAATTTTGGCTGCTTACGTAATGGATGATTTGTTAGACACAGTATTACCAGTTTTGTCCTTCAGACCCCACTTTATTAAAAAATATGTTGAGGATATTATCCTTGCTTTACCAATTGACTGTACTGAAGAGATTCTCGACACCTTCAACAGTTATGATCCTTTCATCCAGTTCACTATGGAAACTCAAGATGCTGATTTCTCCCTTCCATTCCTTGACACAAGGTTCATACGGTCATCAGAAAACAAAATTCTGATAGACTGGTACAGAAAACCATGTAGCTCAGGAAGATACATAAACTATTGGTCTTACCACAAGCATTCAATGAAAGTGAATCTAGTAAAACAAATGAAAGATAGAGTGTTGAAAATCTCTGACATTCAATTTCACAAAAAAAATCTTGATATTCTTTTAAATTTATTTCTCGAAAATTCTTACCCAGCTAGCATGATCGAAAATATTTTGTTTAATTCTTCATCCTCTTTTGATATAAGTAATCAAACGATTACACAATTGAATAACAATGATAATAATAGTATTAATAATAATAATAATAGTAACATTAATAACATTGAAAATAATATTGCACCATTAATTTCTTCCTACAGTTCTTTACCCTACATAAAGGAGATCTCTCCCAAACTCTCCAGAATTTTCAATGATTTACCAAATTTGAAAATTGCAAATAAATCAATTCTATCCATTAGAGCAATTCGCTCTAAAGTTAAAGATAAACTTTCTCTATTCTGTCAAACGAATGTAATATATAGTATTCCGTGTCAATGGTGCAACAAAATGTATGTTGGTCAAACTTCGAGATCTCTAGGCTCCCGAATCGTTTCACATAAAAGTGACTGTAGATTACATCCAGAACGATGTGCGCTAGCTGAACATGTCAACAAGTTTGATCACCATATGAATTATGATGCCACGAAGGTCTTAGCTAGTGAATCGCATCTATCCAAAAGGACCTTTCTCGCAGAAAATAGTAATTGCATAAATAAAAAAAACAGATATCAATCATCTGAGTGAAATTTATTCCTACCTTTTGACGTTGGATAAGAATCCATCACCCATTAACATTGAAAATTGATCAACAAATATTTTATGACCTTGACAAATAATTATATACATTTAACTTAACTTCTTTTCGTCCAAATTTTGATTCAAAATTCTCCAGGTACCAACCTGTAACAGAATTTTGCCCACAGTAGGACAAAACATTGTCTATCTCTCTTTTTTAACACATAGAATATCCAGTATGAAAGTGTACTAAAGACATTTAGTTACATGCCAAATGTACTCAATTCAGGTTTCATCCTAGCTCACTAGGTGTCGCCTTACCAATTCAAAAATCGGATTTACGGATTCCAACATAGAGTGGTAACTGTAAATTGGTACCACTGACTGAGTCATATGTCATGTCAACTGTCTGTCTTCTCCTAACCAAGAGCATTGATTTGGCCTGGTCTGGTCAAAATAAAAGTAATTTTAACCATTTTAAATGTAATGTATTTTATAAAAAATTTTTAAGACATCCTTCCAATTTTACATGTTTTATATCAACTTTCATCTTGCACAATGTGTCACTTATTGTTGAATAATATCGCGTCTCACAATCTCAACAAAGATGTAAGTTAACAATACATATATTTTTTATATTACTTACACATGCTATTTGTAGTATCCCTGATGATGGAAATGATTTATTAAATTTCCGAAAGCTTGGACAAACTTTAAAGTAGTACTCTTTGATTTTGCTATATATAAATATATATATATATATATTGTTATAAAATAATAGTAATTGTAATAATAATGAGAATGATAATAATATGAATAATAATGATAAGATTTTATAATATGATAAGTTTTATTCTTTATCACACTTTTCAATCTCTCTATCCATACAAACATATACTCCGCGTTGAGGAGCCATTGGTAATAATTTTTTTGTTCTTTTATTTTTATTTTTGAGTTTGTAAATTTTTGTTGATAAAGTACTTTATATAGAGTTCAAAATGATAATAAACTGTATTATTATTATTTTATAGATTTGAGATTTTGTTTGTTGTAGAAATTAGATTGCAAATGACTTTCGTAGATAAATTATAGTATTCAAATTGTAATTTTCAGATTGCCCTTGCTAGTTATTTACTCTTTCTTGTAGATTTTACCTTTGTTTCTTTTTCAGGTCCCTAGCTGCTTCTAGTCGATACGCCACATGAAAATCTCTTTATGTCAGGGTAGAATTCAGGAAACGGAATATTTTGAAATGTATCAGATAAGTGAAATGTAAATAATAATTCAAGAAATAAATGTATCATTCAAATCAAAAATTACTTTTCTTTATTTACTCAAGTATCTCAAAGAAAATGTAAAATACCATCAAAATTTCATTAGCAAATCTTATTTTACCTACCCCTACCATTAGCTAACTTATATTTACATGTGATATGAAATCTTTGGCGAAATATACAAAACTCAACAATATTCTGGCTTCGGTATCGTGACCGTAAATCTAGCCACTTCCAATTGAAGTATTTCTTTGATTATTCACTTGATCAGTCTAGCCTTCACTTACAATGTTATGGCTGTGTCTAGATCAGGAAAACCATCAAAATATTACTTTTCTAGTTACTAAATACTATCAATAAATAGAGTTCTGGAGGGTTGAAAGTTTTGTGCACTATTGGGAATGAAATTGTTTATGATAACGGGATAAATGTTCAGGATTATGGAGAATGAGGTTATTGTGCACTATTGCGGGTTGAAAACAATGTTGTTTGTTTGGAAGTTCAGTAATACCTTATTTTGCTGCAAGCTGCAATTCTTTCTTCTTTCCAAAAATAATTCCAACCGCTTGCCTTTGCAACCTTGTTGATTCCCCCGATTCTCCTTTCTCCGGTTCCCAAGTGATTTTTCCAAAAGTTTTTAAGCACTCCGCGATCACTTTTGATGTCATGTCGCACTGTTTTTCACTGTTATTTTAATATACCTCATTGTAATAACAAATACATTATATCCTAAATTCTTATTTTCTATTTACTATAATTTTGTTAGGTTTTCACATTTTCTTAATTTTTTTTATTTTTCAAATATCACTCACATGACTCTTTTTTGACCTTACAATTTTCTCGTCCTTTTTGTTTGACATTATTCTCCTTGTGTCAAATAACTACAAATGTGATATACAAAGTGTTTTTATTTTTAAATTGCAGTTTTTCCTGAATTTTATTGAAAATCATTATTTTTCAAAAATTTCAATTTGAGTTTCAATTTATTTTATGTTCCTAATAAAATGACTGTTATTCAAAATTTGTTATTTTTATTTTAATACTTTAAATAATGGCATTCTTGGAAAGGTTATGTACTCTCCATTGACTTACGATTACTTTCATGTTTTGTCAGTACTTCTATGTCGTTTGGTTTAGTAAAAGGTTTTTCTGATTATACTTCATTATGAGTGTGGAGTTTTCTATAAATTGCATGATATTTATTAAACAAAATAAGTATTTGCTTGGGCTTCTGATGAAATTTATGAAATAATAATATTTTTTATCTTGAAATTCTACATTAACTATTTACATCATCTAGTTTCATAACAATATATATATATATATATATATATATATATATATATATATATATGTATCACGATAATGATCCCAGTGGCATTTGTAGCTTTCTGGCGTTTACCAATATTCACATAAACGTATATTAAAGCAACTTCTATGAATCGACCTCGAGCAACACTGGGGTATGAATAAATAGTAGAATGGATGCTTATTATTATTTCTTTTGAGGAGGCGGATGAATCTGATTAACTTGAAATTTGGCAGGTGTTCATAATTCTGGTGACAATGCATTATGATATTCCTGTTAGAGAATGAGCAAAATGGGCCTTCAAGCTGACGGTTGTGTTTTGTGATTACTTTGAGAATCTATTTGAAATTGGTATGTGGGGATTTCAAAGACTTCTGATAATCGGCAGATGTGTTCATGATTTGTGATGGAATAGACGAGAGGAGACATATTTCGTTCTGAATCCCCATGACGCGTTGAAAGGTGGACGGAGCGTTCTTCAAACCGAATAACATACAAACTTGGAATGAAAAATGCTGTTTTTTTGATGTCTTTTGGGTTGATCTCGATCTGGTGGAAACCAGAGGCTAAGTCGAGTGTCGTGAAATATTGACACTTTCTTAATTGATTCAGAACATCAGAGATATAAGAGCGAGGGTATTTGTACCCCTATCGTAAGTTCATTAGGTTTGCTTTAATCAATGATTACACGCCATTTTAGCTTCGCTGAGGCATCGATTTTCTCTGGCACGATCCATACGGAAGATGACCAAGGAGATACCGAAGGTTGAATGTTACCTTGATCGAACATTTTGAATATTTAATTTTTGACTTCCTCCGTATGAACTTGTGGATAACAATATTATTTGATGAATATTAATTCACTACTGTTTGTATCAATCGAATGTTCAATTTCGTTGATAAATGTCACATTGTCACCTTCTAGATAGAAGATATCTGAATATTCTAAACAGAGATTTGAAATCGTTTCGTCTTCTTCTTCTTCGTTTGAGTGTTTGGTTTGGAGTCGGTCTGTTGTTTGCTTAGATTTTGAAAATCTTCATTAACGTTACTGACTGAAAATTCTTGAATGGGTTCTAGTGATAATTCAGAAAAATTCACAATTTTTGGGATCACGTTCACCCTGATTATTAAAGGTGAAAATTCACCCTTGTCATTCATTTTGACAACTGCATTCGGTAGGCGAACTTTTTCAATTTCTGTATTTCTTGTGCTATCAGTATAGCATCAGAGTTTTTCAAGCGACATTTTAATTTGGAGACTCGTTCAGTTCGAGGCTCAATTGGAATTGAATTTGGATTTTCGAAAATTTCTTTTGGTTCTACTGTGGTTGTTTGCTGTCAGTTTTGAAATTCGTAATTAGCTGTTTGTTTTTGAAATCCATGCAGTTATAGTGTTCTAAGAACTCAAGTCTGTTGAATTCAATGTCAAGGTTGTGAATATAAGACATATATTGGGGATCATCGGGTATTAATGGCATCAGGGTTGATTCCTTGATTATTCTTTTCTGGTTGTTGATGCCTTGAACTGCAATGTTTTCTGGGACACGTGTTCTACGTTTTCTGATTCTTCTGGTGATTGTTGAGGTTGAGATTGTTGAGGTTTTGGAATAGGGCTATTTGATTTCCGTTGTAGTGGTCCATCTCTCTTGAAATTTTGTCTATTCGATTCCAAAAAGGGTCTGTTTCTTTGGTGTGTATTTCAATTCTAGAAAGGGCATCTGCGTTATTATTAAGCGTTCCTTCCTTGTAAATGATATTCGTCTAGTTTTATACGCCAGCGGGTTAACTTTGAGCTGGGATATTTCAGCGAAAAAAGCCATTGTAATGGTTTGTGATCGGTAATGATGTTAAACTTCCTGCCGTATAAATACAGTCTAAAGTATTTAGTTGACCAGACTATAGAAAGGAGTTCTTCTTCTGACAGAGTATTCCTGTTTGGTCTCATTGAGGGTGCAACATGCATGAGCTATTGGTAAGTCGCTCCCAATAGGTCTTTGCGAGAGTATGGCGCCTAAGGCTACATTACTTGCAGCTGTGGTCAAGTTAAACGGTTGTGATAGGTCTGGATACTGCAAGATTGGTTCATTTATCGATAAATTCTTAGAAGTTTCAAAACAAGTAATGAACTCTTGATCGTGAATTATTTTGGTACCTTTCTTCAAGCATTTGGTCATCGGTTTGGTTATTTTCGCAAAATTATTGATGAATTTGCGATAGTTGCCTAGAAGGCTATACGTATGTATGAAGGTATATGTTTTTAAAAGAGAATTGATGAGATTAACGTTAACAATTCCAAGACAAACCATACATGATTTAATCAATTTAAATGCTTAGCAGAACAAAATATATATTTCATATACGATTTTCTAAAAATTTCGTGATCTCTCTATTATTATTAATAATATTATTTATCTGTATTATTATTATATATCTTTTTCTCTCTTATATGTCGTTATCTTTACATTAGCAGTTGTGATTTTAATTGTAAAATATGGATGGAAATTGGTATTAGTTATAGTTATATTTTTATATATTAAACCTCTTCTATTTTATATTGTGCACTAGGAGTATAGATCTCTGTATTACTATTAGATTTTATTTTTCTCTTCGTACGCGCTTTTACGTTCAAATCAATAGTTGTGTATTGACTTGTGAGTATGTAAGCGAATTTTTGTTACTTATAGTTAAATTTTTATGTCTTGAACTTTCACTATTTTATATTATTATAATGCCTCAAATTATTTGTGAAGCCCCACACAAGCTTGCTTGAGGGGTCTTTTTCGCATTTATTCACAAAAAATTGTATACATCAATTACTGTCAAAAATAAGTTCTGTTGTAAAAATTAATTTTATTATCATCATTATTATTATTATTATTATTATTATTATTACTATTATCTGCTTTGGTGTTTTCGGTATGGGAAACTGTGTACCACCTGAGGAGTTACTACATGATCTAGGCAACCTCCTTTCTCAGGAACTCAGATTCATCCATTTCTATTTCGAAATTCGATTCTCTGAGCCTCCGAAATACGTTCCTCAGACGTTCAATATGTTTCTGGAGAGATGTAGAAAATGTAATGATATCTCGAGGTACACAAGACATTGCTCGTTTTGAATTGATATTGTCCATCACTCTTTGGAACGATGTCGGAGCGTTTTTCAGCCCGAATAGCATTCGAAGGAATTTGTAGTGCCCATTCCCGGTAGTAAATGCTGTTTTTTCTATATCTTCCTTGGCCATCAAAATTTGGTGAAAACCACTCGCCAAATCGAGAGTTAAAAAATATTGGCACCTACCAAGCTTGTCAGTGGCAAAGGGTACTTATCGTTTACTGTTTCATTATTTAATTTCCTATGATCGATAACCACTCGCCATTTCTGCTTCCCAGAATCATTCAGCTTCTTTGGCACAACCCAAATTGGGGAGGACCAAGGTGAGCTACTAGGCTGGATTATTTTGGAATCTAGCATTTTTTGTATTTGCTTTTCGACTTTCTCTCTATAAATAAAGGGATATCGATATGGTCTAGAATAAACGGGCATTTCATCAGTTGTCTTTATTTGATGTTTTATCCTATTGGTGAAGGTTAGAGGCATATCCTCATGGTAAAATATATCGGAATATTCATTGCAAAGATTAAGTATTGACATCCTTCCTTCATCATTGAGATGATCGATTCTAATATTTTGGAGGTCAAAATTTTGTTCTGGACTGTCATAATACAATTTAAATCAAACCTCTGAATCTCTTCTCAATCAAATTTTTCAACTAATATTGGTTTTGAGAAGTCTAGGGTCACTCGTGTAGTAGTGTTGTTCAATATTGTTGTGAAAGCTTCACCATTTTTTGCAATAGTGGTTTGAAGGTTGGGGTTGTCATGATGGGCGTAGAATTCGTATTTGAAAAATGTAATTTGGAAAGAGAGTCAGCTAAAGGATTGCTAATATTTAAATTTTCAAAACTAATCAATAATTTTTCCATAAAATTGTACTCACATAAATATAAAAGCGACTATGAACATCTCCTGCCTAACTATGTAGATGACCAACAGATCTGCTATTTTTGTCTTCACTGTGTAAGTCCTCTTCGTGCATTTGGGCAATTTGTGTCCCAAATTCCGATGTATCGCTGATGATGGGTTGGAATTGGTATCTGCGATAGATCCGGTTTCTTGATTTTTGGAAAGCCGTCAATACAACACCTCCACACAACGAATTACCAAGGTTCGAAATATCCAGTCAATCGTAGAAATGAAAAGTTCACGTTCGATACGCGGAACTCCGGATAATCCTTATACCGACTACGCCAAATAACTATATTCTGCAGAAGCGATTGCACATATCGATATTTGTCAAAATTCATCAATAAAAAAATTTCCCATATGAGGCGTACTTTCTGCCGGTTATTGTAGGTGCTGCACCGATTCAATAAGTAAGCTTATGGGAATTAACATGGGAAAACGGCTCAGGTCCCGATTGGCATTTTCGCTTCCTTTCAATAATATTTCGCCAGTGCAGCTCGCTTATGAGAATGATAATTGTAAATGAAATATTCAGAGTTTGGAAGTGTGATGATAATAATGTTATTTGAAGATAGATTGTTTGGTAAGACAAAAAAACATGGTGGATCAGTAAGAGAAAAAATATGGCGGCGTCTGATTTGTCAACGCACATCATAGTTTGTTGAACAGAGACATTTCACGAAATGTATCATTTGAAGGAAAAATATATACTTGATGTTTTGAAAATTAACCATAATAGATAAATGGCAGCGTCTGATTGGTAAACGCACATCATAGTTCATTGTACAGGCACCTCTCACAAAATTTCTCAGAAAAAAATATATACAGGGTCTCTTGAAAAAGCTCATTGCGTTTGTAATTTTTATTCAATGCGATACCTCCGTCAACTGTCGCTTCTGTCATTTTGAAAAACGATAGCCGTTCATTAAAGAAAAAAACCATGACGGTATCTAATTGATGCAGAGCATGATTCATTATACAACGTGTTTCAAATACTTCATCACACAAAAAAAACATAGCGACTGCTATACCAGGTATACCAACATATCATTTGAAAGAAAAAAGCATGGAGCTGTTGCTGCTTGTCAAATGTTAGGTGGGAGAATTAGTCGAAAAAAAATTCAGTCTGATCTAACTACAACGAACTAACCTCACGTTGATATATATATGGGCATCTCAAATTCCTCAACGCTGTTAGAAAAATGGATGCTTCCATCGTTAATTGAATATCAGGTGAATTTTGTGTGATCTAACCTGACGTAGCCATATACAGAGTGATCCAAAAAAACTTACAGATTTTGTCTGATCTCACCAGAACGAACTGACTTCACGTAGGTATAGCGCATTCCAAATCCCAATGAATTTCGTTTGATTTAACTGGAACAAATCAACCAATAAATTTTGTGTGATTCAACTAGAACAAACCAACCTTACGTAGGCAGAGACCTACAAAAAACGTGATATATTTTGTGTGATCTAGGTTAGGTTAGGTTAGGTTTAAACGTGAGTGAGCCCATACATCAGGCTCTCCACTGCGGCCAATGGCCTATTGTGGCTCACCCTATGGTTATATTTCTCCCAGCATATCCAATCTCTTAACGAAATTGAGTAACATGTTGGGAGAACAGTTTACCAGATCTTCTGGCCTTACTTTTGTATTGCCAAATATTGAAAATCTGGTTCTGGCTGCTGCAGGGCATGTGCACAGGATGTGTTTAGCCGTTTCATCATCCTCCATGCATAGACGGCACTCTGCATCCTGTGCAAGTTCGATTTTATGCATGTGGTGTTTGAGTTTGCAGTGGCCAGTGAGCAAACCTACTATAACTCTGAGATGTGCTCTACTGAGTTCTAGAAGTTTGTCAGAGTCCTGTTTTTTCCTTGTATAAGCAATAAATGCTTTGGAATGGGCTAGTCCTGGTAGACTGAGCCAATACTCAAGTCTTTTATTGTCTGCCCAGGCGGTTGTAGCATTCTTGGCAGTGCTATATGCTAAACCGATGACCGGTTCTGGCCCAGTGAACGTTGTTTCGGCCCCCCCTTTTGCTAGGGCGTCCGCTATTTCGTTTCCTTCTAGGCCCGTGTGACCTGGTATCCAAACTAGGGTAACGTTGTTGCCTTGTGCTAGTCGGTTCAAGGTGTCTCTGCAGTTCCATACTGCTCTGGATTTAAAGCAGTTGGATTCAAGCGCTTTCAATGCTGCTTGACTATCTGAAAATATTTTTATTGTTTTTCGTGTGAGGTGTCGGTTTTCCAGCTCCCTTGCACACATTTCAATGGCATATACCTCTGCCTGAAATATCGTAGCTAATTTACCCAAACTGAATGAGCGTTTCACTACTGGGTTCATACCATATATTCCGGCTCCGACACCTTCCAAAGTTTTGGAACCATCGGTGAACCACCTTTCATTTGCCCTACATAGGTCAGTTTCATTCCGAACCCAGTCTTCTCTTTCAGGGAAGACCACGGTGTAGGACATGTTGAGGTTAGTGGTTTTAGGCATGATGTCTGAGGGCATTCCCAGAATGTTGTGAGCTATTATGCCTTCCAGCATGCTGCTGCCTCTCATGACACATGCCTGCGGTAGACTAATGGCCGCTTGGTAGAGTCTGTATGTTGCCCATCTTGCTTCTCTCTCCAGAACTATGTGGAGAGGAAGTAGTCCAAGAAGAGCTTCCATTGCTGCCGTTGGCGTGGAGCGAATGGCCCCAGTAATCGCCAGGCACGCTTGTCTCTGTAGTCCGTTAAGTTTAACCTGGGCCATTTTTTGTTGGCCTTTGTTCCACCAGACTACAGAGCCATACGTGATCATTGGTCGTATGACGGTCACGTACAGCCAGTAAATTTGTTTTGGTGACATGCCCCATGTTTTGCCACATATTCTGCGGCATGTCCATAATGATAGGCTAGCCTTTCGGATAGTCTTTTCCAAATGCGAGTTCCAGTTCAGCTTTTTATCTAGGATTATTCCCAGATATTTTGCCTCACTCGCAAATGAAATTGTTACACCATTGATGGAAGGAGGTATTAAATGTTCCAGCTTCCTTTTCCTGGTGAACGGTACTATGACCATTTTGTGGGGGTTAATGGACATTTCCTCCCTCTCACACCATTTATATATGGTATCCAGTATATCCTGAAGGACGTAGGAGATCGTCTTTTCGGATTTATCTTTTATTACTAGGACCAGATCGTCAGCATATGCTTGAAGATCGACCTCCCAGAGTGAGAGAATGGCCAGCAGATCATCCACCAGCAGTGACCATAGCAGAGGGGAGAGGACCCCCCCCTGGGGACAGCCCCTGGCTGGCTTGAAGCTGACACTTTCTCCCTGTAGAGAGGTCGTTATTGTTCTGTTATGAAGCATAGTTCTTATCCAGTCACATAGTAGCGGTTCAATTCCTCTAGAGACAGTGGCCTCATAGAGGGAGTGAGGTAGTGCATTATTGAATGCTCCTTCTATGTCCAGGAATGCAGCGACTGCTACCTCCTGGTGTTCCAGGGCAACGCTTATTCCTGAGACAAGGTTATTGAGGGCAAGTTCTGTCGATTTTCCAGCCTGGTAGGCATACTGGTGAACATTGAGGGGGTGCTTTATTAGTGCACCACACCTTATGTGCCCATCCAGTATTTTCTCCATGCTTTTCAACAGAAAGGATGTCAGACTGATGGGTCTGAGCGATTTTGGGTGTGGGTCAGTCCGACCCACCTTAGGAATATAGATCACCCTAGTCGCGGTCCAGTTAGATGGTATATAGTTCCAAGCTAAACTGGCTCTAAAGAGTCTTATAAGGATAGGCATAATCTGTTCCAGTCCGATTTGTAACAGAGCTGGAGCTATGCCATCCTCTCCTGGTGATTTGTATGGGTGGAACGAGTTAACCGCCCATCTTATCGCCTGCGGTGTGATTATTTTGTTGGCAACCACCCAGTCATCTCTGTGGGGTCGTTTAATCCAGCCTATATTTGTGACTGGAGGTCGATTGTCCAGAATCAGGCTGCCTGGGAAGTAATTATTAGCTAATAGCTCTAGTGTCTCTTTCCTGGAGGCCGTGAAGGAGCCGTCTGGACGTCTGAGCGATCCCAGCTCCTGTGTCGGCTCTCTGGATAGAATCTTGTGGATACGGGCTCCGCTTGATGTGTTGGACACATTTTCACAGAATCGTTCCCATGATTCTCGTTTTGCTTTCCGGATATTTTTATTGTATGTGGTTAGAGCAGACCTGTAATTGTCCCATTCACCTGATACCTTAGCTCGGTTGAATAATCTTCGAACTTCTTTTCGTGTTTTATCCAGATTTTTGTTCCACCAGGAAGCATTTCGGTTATCCCTCTTCTCCCTTAGTGGACAGTTTTCATGATACGCTGAGATAAGTGCAGTTTGTAGGTGTTCTGCAGCAATATCTATTTGATCATGACCATTTATTGTGGTCAATCCGTTTTGGAGATGGTTCTTCAGGGAGGTTTTGTATCCGTCCCTGTCCATGCTCCGCATGTTTCGGTATTGTACCACTGGCCTGGGGCCTATTTCAATGTGAAATTGAATATGCCTATGATCTGAGCATGATGGCTCAGAGGACACCCTCCAGTTGGATATCTTGTTGCTTAGAAATTCTGAGCTGATCGTTAAATCTAGTACCTCTCTCCTAATCCTATTGACGAAGGTTGGCTCAGAGCCCACATTGTTAATTGTAAGCTCCTCCCCTATCAAGTAATTAAAAAGAGACTCACCCCTCATATTGATGTTTGTGCTGCCCCACGCTTCATGGTGCGCATTGGCGTCACATCCTATCACTAGCTGGGTGTTGTTCCTCCTGCTGAAGGCAATTAATTCTCGCACGGCCGCTGGAGGAGGTTGTTCCGCCCCCACATCTCCAGGAAAGTATGCTGAGCAGACGATCATTTCTGTCATGCTTCCCCTCTCTGGAAATTTCACATGGATGGTTGCCATGTCTTGGGTGCAGAAATCTGAAAGAATAAAATAGTTAATATTGTTTCTGGCTAGGATGCATGCCCTAGGTTTTACCCCAGAGCTGACCGCAATTACCTTACCAGATGTGTTACTCAGGCCGGTAACTCGGCCTGTATTGGAGGTCCAGGGTTCCTGGATGAGGGCCAGATCTATCCGCTCCTCTATGAATGTCTTGCCAAGGACGTAGGTGGCGGCCTTGGCATGTTGCAGGTTTCCCTGCAAGAGTCTGACTGTATCAGCCAGGCCCTTGTTTGCCGTCTTTTGACGGTCCTCCCCCGCCATCTTTCTCAGAGGGCGGTTTTCTCTCCTTTCCTCTGGAGGTGCCGGTACCCTTTTTGAGTGGTGGTCTGTTCGGGATGGACTTACCCTTTCCCACGACCACCCTCTCAGGCTGTTTGGTCTGGGACGCACCTCTCGGGAAGGATTTGCCTTTCCCTTGCGGTGCTTCCTTTACGACCATTTTTGTTTGTGGAGGAGTGCTTTTCTCCCCCTCCTTCGGCTGCGTCCGGGAAGGTTCTATCCCTCCACGGCCGCCCTTCAGACGGAACTGAACCTGTCCGAAGCCGAAGTAGGGCTTGAAGGTCATCTCCTCCAAGGATGACATGGACTTTTCGTCTACGGCGAATGTCCATGTTTGGCCACGGCCCGAATCCTCTCGGTTCAGTATTACCCAATCCTGAGTGGTCAGACCGTGGTTCATTTTTTTCAGCCGTGTGAGCACCACCCCGGCCGTAAGTCGTTCGTCGGCTTCATCGTCCGGAATGTATGCCACACAGATGAATGGCTTTGGAAGGTCCTGCCCTTGGACGAATTTGATTTTCGCCCCTTCCCATGGTTGGAGTTGCTTTGATGCCTCCTCCAGCCAGTTGGCACTGATGCTGTCCACGCAGGTGATTTGTAACCATCCAGGCCGAAGAGTACAGCTCTGGAACCTCACCTGAGGGCCATCATCTGGGATTAGGCTCACAGCTTCCATAATGGATCGCTGAAGAGCCCTCAGCTGTTCGCTTTTGAAAGCTGTGGTAGGATATTCAGGGTGGATTAAGCCCACCCTGTTGCCCCCAGTCACCGCTCCGTACGAGGGTTTGGGTACCCCCGAGCAAGCTTTCTTTGGCTTATGTTCCGGCGTACTGTCGTCGGATCTGAGGCGTTTGCTTACTCCAGCAGCTACGGACTGGGATTTTTCCCCTTCCGATTGCTGTTTTGGCGTGCCTAGGTTTTTGAGCGCTTCCTCTAAGGCAGTCTCATAAGCTATTCCGCTCTTGAGCAAGCGACTCAGCACTTTCCTTCTTGACCCTGGAAGTCGAGTGCGTTTCAGTTTGAGGCCATCCATAGCTTTGGTTGCCTCATCCTGATCTGATCCAGTAGGTTTTGGGGACTTAAACAGTTCCCTTTCCTGATCTGGAGTAATTTCTGGCGGTATGGATCCGCTCTCTTCTTGTTGAGAGACTAGACCAACGCCCAGCCCCTCTTGTGGAGTCGGAATTCCGATCTCCATTTGTTCCTCAGTTTCCTGAGGATCAGGGGTTTCACCCCCCCCGTTGGGATTATCATTTTTATTTTTATTACTCATTCTGTTCCCACGAGTAGCTGGGGAAATAATGTCCGCCATGGTAGAGCCCCGCCTTGCCATGGTAAGGCTGTAGTACTCAGGGAGGTCGCCCGTTGTCCCTGAGGGATCGTTAATGACACATCACCCTATGTGCCACGCACCCATCAGCACGATACCTCCCACCTTAGGTTAGGCGATCTTTTGACACTATTCGTCTTCGCTTCAGCTGCTTCCTAGGTAGCCTCTGAACCAAAGTCCACCACCCGCGACGTGGACGCCAGTGTCGTACCAGCTCACAAATTGAGTTGGGCCCTCCCATCCAATTCTCAAGCGAACTGGCCGGGGTTACCCACCCAATGGGCGAACTTGGCCAATACCAGGTGCCGATACCTGATACTGGGGTGGTTTGTGTGATCTAACTTGACGTTAACATAAACAGAGCGGTCTAAAAAAAACTAACAGATTTAGTCTGATCTAACCTGAACGAACTAACCCCACCATTATTGCGCTGGATCTATGTCGACTACGTCACACGCTGAATGTCAAGCAGCGACGCGTGACCATGAAAGGAAATGAAAATTGCAAAAGGTGTTCTCCCATATTGATTTCCATGAGCTTACTTTTTACATACTAACACCTGTCGAGAGACTAGATCTTATATTGAAGGACTGCGACTCTACCATGAGAAAAATCGAAGGTCCCAATCACAAGGAATGTGTCGTAATGTCGATCTGGAATACGAGTGTAATATTATCAAACCATCTTCTCAACTTTCTTGCTGATTTCCACTAATTCTGCCGAAATGCTGATTATTACCTTTCACTTTGTTTGTGAAATAGTCCAATAAAATTCAACTCGTGATCGAGTCTATCTCATAAGCCTGTCTTTTATTTCTGAACTAAACTGAATTGTTTTGAGATAACACTCGTGCTTCGAACTTGTAGTGTTTTCTCGGAGCAAAAACTGTTTCGTTGAGAAATTAATCGACAAAGTTATCGCGAAAATTCAATCACTTATGGTATTCCCCCAGAATATCCACTCATATTGCTCATATTGCATGTGACTTCAATTGTATTGTTGTTGTTGTTTAAAATTCTAATAAGACAAAATAGTATATTAATCGTTTTAGTCAAAACAAGAAGTATTTTTTCTCTTTACTACACAAGTATTTTAATTTATAGGTGCATATTTCGATAACCTTGTTGGATTACTAAACTAACAGTAAATAAATACAACTGGTCTGATCGAAAAGCGGATTCAGGAAAGTTACTCTTTGATTTCGGTGTATGGTAAAATTTGTAATAAGAATAATTATAGAGTTTCAAAATAGAAGAAACTAACGAAATATTGATGTGAAGTGACCGCCAAAAAGTATGTATCATATCGGAAAAAGTTTATTATTACAGTATTGGAAAAAAAATTGGGGAAATGTTTGTGCATGTCCGATAACCTAAAAATCGATTTAAATTACAATAAAAAGGCAAAAAGGGGGGTAAAATGGCAAGATATCCAAAAAAGTTATCCTAAAAGTTGAGAATTTGATTCTTCAAGAATTGAAAATAGCAATTTTTTGAATATTTTTCTAGTTGTATGAATATATCAAATTATTTTTTCATGAATAGCTCGACCATATTGAAACATTTGTATTTCAAAGAAAATTATAAAACTGCTTCATTTTTTCCACACCGGAGAGCACTAAATTGAAAAAATTGGATTTTGTCAGAACCCTGACTGTTACATTGGTTGGTATGTAACAGTTATATCAGTATTCTACGATGATGGCGATTATAGGGGAATCCAAAAATATTGTGTTTTTCCGATAAAGAAGTTTTGATGTTGATCGTGCACAAACGTATCACTTCGCACATAATCTTTAATTTTTTTAAATAAGTTCTCTCTGCTTTGGAGAAAAGTGAAATTTTGTCATTATCATTGAATTACGAATGTTTTGGTATATTTAAATTATTCATAAGGAAACAATTTGATATTTTGTAGAGATAGGAAATATTTAAAAAAATTGCTGTTTCTAACGTTCCTTCATTATCCTTTCAAACTTTGTATATGTATATAAAATTAAATTTTAAGCAACTTTTCAAAATGAAGTTTTTCGATATCCTGCCATTTTACCTCACTTTTTGTCTATGCATAGTATTTTTTTTCAATTTGCCGCCATACAAGCGATCACGTAACGTGTCAAAATTTTTAGGTTGTCGCACATTATACTTTTCCAATTTTTTTTTCCGATTCTCTTATAATGAATTTTTTTCCATAGGGCACATTCTTTTTGGCGGTCACTGTATACCTTTCTAACCCCACAGGTTTCTACCCAGATCATTTCCAGGAATTGTTGTTCTGGTTGCCCTTGAAGCCGCAACACTGGCCGGGTGGATGCGGATACGATGGGTTGAATACCTATTGATTATTCTAAATGATTAGTAAACTTTGATGAACTCGCCTACCCTTGATGAAATCCGAACACAAATGTGATCATGAAACAAAATTTGGTCAATAGTTTTTACGTTTCTTCTCTTTTTCTTAAACTCAGCTATCAATTTTGCCTCATTCTATGCTCCTGACTAAAATTTACCAATAATTTAATATCATTTCTAGGGGCAATTTTCACTGAAGATCAGAAGAATACCAGCGTTGAATTGGCTTTCAAGTACGCCATATATAAAATCAACAAGGACAGGGATTTGTTACCTAATACCACCCTTATATATGATATCCAATATGTGCCGAGAGATGATAGCTTCAGGACATCAAAAAGAGGTATGTTCAATTTTCACTAATGCAAACATTTTACGAAAAAAAATAGGGATACCATACGAATAATATGATGAGATGTGGTTCCTGAGACATGGAACATGGAAAGCCTGACGAATAATCTGTTTTAGATCTCTATCATAAGTGTTGAGAATGAGGTTTTCAGATGGTGATAAAATCGAGAAGCAAAAGGAGTCTTCATCGTAATTTCTAAGTGCAGAAATCACACGGGAATATACATATCGAGCTAATCAAAGATCCATTATACAGTATCGGAAAGTTGTCATCTGGGGTATAGTGGGTTTATGAGAGCGTGAAGAATAGCTTGCTATAATGTTGAGAGAGCATTACAATTTCTCCTTCACTCGCTCGAGGAAGGGATATCGACTGAGCTGTTAATTCGTCGGGCGAGGTGATATGAGAGGCGCCGCGCAGTGGTGCGTCTCTTTTATTTATGTGGTATTATCATATCATTGCGTTCCTTGTTGCTAGCGTAGATTCCTGTCTATATGTACACTCAACAGCAACATCGATGGCATATATATGCTCCAGTCATAGGTGGCATACACACTCAGCAACCATGATCGACCGTCCACGAATGACATATTACGACTAGTCTGCAGTAGGAGATTTGAGCCGGTTCTGGGCCTCCCCCCACCACTATGACGTCATCAGTGACCTTGACCTATGACCTATGACCTATGACCTATAACCTATGACCTATGACCTATGACCTATGACCTATGACCTATGACCTATGACCTATGACCTATGACCTATGACCTATGACCTATGACCTATGACCTATGACCTATGACCTATGACCTATGACCTATGGCCTAGTACCTATGACCTATGACCTATGACCTATGACCTATGACCTTGACCTATGACCTCGACCTATGACCTCGACCTAGGACTTGGGCTTGCCCTTAGCCTTGACCATGATGTATATTGTTGGGAGGTGTTCAGGGTTTGTGTTTGTCCTAGAGATTGTGATGACTTGATTTTTTTTTTCATACACGGACAAGTACCTTTTGCCAAGTACTTAATATATTTTTCTTACCTCAATGTCTTTCATGTCCTTCATGTATACTTACTCTGCCATTGTGTATGATCCTAATGTGTGGAGTACGCATAAAAATCTAAACCGAAGTATAGAGACGTCTGCACACCACGGAGATCCAGTCAGTTATGTGAACTCTGATTCCTCTCCAGTATACCTTGCGATGGTGGGAGGAGGGGTCGCGTGACGCTATGCGCATCCTCCCTCGCTCTCGATAGGGTGGGGTGGGTCCGCGCTGACGTCACACACCCATACGCTGCGGTGACTCATCGACTACTATTTACTCTCCGCCCTCTATCGATGCGATGCAAACTCGTGCATGGTGGGGCCTTTGTATACCTTGCGATGGTGGGAGGAGGGGTCACGTGACGCTATGCGCATCCGCCCTCGCTCTCGATAGGGTGGGGTGGGTCCGCGCTGACGTCACACACCCATTCGCTGCGGTGACTCATCGACTACTATTTACTCTCCGCCCTCTATCGATGCGATGCAAACTCGTGCATGGTGGGGCCTTTGTATCATACATGTTTCATAAGTCTGTGGTGGGGGTGGTTCACTATCTATTATAAAAGAAGTTGGTATAGTGATATGAAATCAGAAGTTTTATACCTAGCAGTCGAGCAGTCAGCAAGAGTAGTGAAGTTATTCAGTGCCTACACAGTGAGAGAGATCAGTTAGTGTGTTTTTCTATTGAAAATTATTTATATTTTCCTTATATATTTTCATCATCATGTCAGTTCCAAAGGTGGATTTACAAAAAATCAATTCTATAATTAAACAAGAGATGGAAGTGTTAGAGCAAAAAGTAATATCATCCTTGCCACTGAATGAAGCTTACCCAATTAAGACGATGTCAGTTTGTTCTACTCGGTTTGGTAAATCTATTTTATTGATATTACGTGATGTAAGCAATGATACATTATTCAAAACATGGCTGCCGAAACGTGTTTCAGAGCAATTTACCGATGATGATGTAGCATGCATCAATTCATCAGGTGGTAAATATACAGGAGCATATTTGGGTCAGAGTCCACAAAGCTTTGCCGGCATGAAAACGAGATCGTTGGGCAAATTCGATCTCACTGAATAATAGTAATATATAATTTTCACTAGGCTAATTCTGATTCTTTATATTATAGGTGATAATTGTAAGCAAAATATAAAAAACTCTTCATACATTGTTAAACACACTCATCGGTGGAGACATCATCAAAAGTCTAATGTGAGTACTACTACTGATTGCTTTTTTTATGACATATTTATTTCAATGATTTCTCTTTGATCATAGCTTAATTCTTGAAATATGTGGATGCAATATGTGAGTCAACACTGGACCGAAGCCGTAGACATCTCTTCAGCTGTTGAAAGGTTAACTTCTGAGTTGCGTGCTTTGAGCGAGGATGCTCACCACGCCACCATTTATGACCTGAGCGTATGCTATGATGAAGAAAGGATCCAACACTGTATGCGTGATTACGAGAACTACAAGAAGGGTGTGGATCTCTGCGAGAAATATACAGATGGTTCTTTCGATCTACATCACCTCTGCGACGCAATGATTGAATGTGAGCTGAAAAGATTTCTCCACCGCCTCCTACCATACCTACCTGAAGACATCATCCAAAAGTACCAACTGGATGATGATGATAGTGAAATCGAAGAAGGAGAAAATTATGATGAAGATGAAGAAGAAGTTATATTAGATTGTTTGTACATACCTAAGACTATTTGAATTATAAGCTAATGATATTTGAATAAAAAAACATAAAATTTTTTCATACATGTTTCATTTACCTATTTCTCTTTTACATGAATAAAGAAAGAAAAAAAATAATGCAAAATAATCAAAAATGTGTGTGTCTTCAATATCTGCTGTGAACTGAACCATCCAATGCATTGTATGTCAAAAATGTATCATGCAGAATGAGTGCATATACTTTGGTGTTGGCTGGGAAGTTGACTTTCCTAGTTTCAAACTCGAGCTTAATATCAATAGTTGATGATTTTGTGGCATTCGGCTGATGTGAACAATCAATGATGAATAGTGGATTTTGTCGAAATTGACCAATGTCCATGAGAGGTTCACTCATATCTTTATCATAATAACTTCGTTGAAAGTTCTCATAGGCATGTTATATCCAACACCCAGAGTAACCTTCCCGAGCATATCAGGTTACATTCCAGGAAAACCGCTGAGTAGACAATCCCACGGAGCCGAGCCACGGATATCCAATTCCAGCTACCAAGCAGCTTCGCTAGCACTTCGAAAACATATAAATTCACGACTTCTTTTGTTTGTACTCACTTATTCATTTCATGTCATAGAATAAAGTCATTTTTAATTTTCATTCTTGTAATTAATAAACGGTGGTTCGAACCACCCCAAAATAGTTTTTTAAAAAGTTCTTAGTGAAAATCAAGATATAACAATTGGCGCAGTCGCTGTAGGATCCTTCAACTCCTGCGGAACAAGGAAAGCCTAACCGAAGGAGGTGGATTCCAATCCTTAAAAGGAAGAACCAGAAGCCCTCGCAATTCAACTCAGCAATTCAACTAAGCAACTCATCTCAGCAACTCAACAAGAAGAAAACCAAGGAAGAACGGCTGGACAGTCTCTTCAACGGAGGAAGAACACGCGAACGCTAACTTCGTCCGGAGCATCGCTTGTGAAGTCGGATTTTATCCACCGTATGGACATCCTTTGGTAAGACATTTTTAGAAACGTCTCGAATATTTTTATTGATTTATTTTCATTTTGATCAAATCACCAGTTCTTTTATCAATCAATCATGGTCGAAAATGATCCCAATAATCCCCCAGCTGCACTCGAACCTTATAAATTGAACGAAATATTTTCTATCGTCCCCGAATATGATGGTGACCAAATATTCTTAAACACTTTCACCCATGCTTGTAATACTGCTTACCGCATGGCTGTGCAAGACCAGAAGGTGCTCGTAATTTTGCATATCAAAAATAAACTTCGAGGAAAAGCTGCAGAACTAATCAGTTCTCGTAACCCTCAAACATGGGATGAAATAAGAATCCTATTGAATCAATACTTTGGTGATACTCGCGATTTAACCTCGTTGATACAGGATCTGCAACGAATTCATCAGCTACCTGGTGAATCACCACTAATTTTCATTAATAGGCTACAAACGCATAATGCAAAAATGCATGCGTGTATCCAAAAACAAAATTTGACAAATGACCAAAAAATTTCCCAAAGTGCACTCGTCGAAACGATGGCACTGAACACCCTTTTAGCTGGTTTAGAACCCCAAGTAGGACAACTAGTTAGGGCAGGTAACCCTCCTGACATGCTCTCTGCAATTCAAAGAGTAAGAAGGGAGATGCAGTTAAATTATTTTCAAAATCAAAAATCGACAAACAGTCGAAATACAAACCCACAAAACAATCAAGTTAGAAAAGTAAACTCAAACCCCATACAACAAAAATTTTGTTCTTTCTGTAAAAGACAAGGGCATACTTTGAACGAATGCCGTACAAAACAATTCCAACAGCCCCAACAAATTCAACAAAATTTCCAGAGATCTAGTTTTCAACAAACACCGAGATTCAGTCAAAATCCTAGACCCAATCAACCAAATCAAACACCAACCCAAAATCAATCGAATCAATCACAATTCAGACCTCCAATAAGTGGGCCAAATCCCAATTTTAACCAACAGAGGCCCTCAGTCATTCAATCGAATCCAAATTTTAACAGATTCAATAATACTCAAAGAACTCACCATTTGAACTCGCAGAATCCTAACCCCAATAATTATACCGCTAATTATTTGGACTCACAAAATTTTCACGATGATTATACTGCTAATTATCAATACCCTCAAACTTTTGATACTGGTGGTTATACTGATAACTATCGAGAATACCACGATTTTACCCTTCAGCCCGATTCTTATGATACTGAATATTCAGAGCCAAATCAATACGAAAATTATCAGGATTTTCCTATAGGCCGTACATGTTTCGATCCACCAATCAAACAGCAAATGGACCCAACTTCGGAACTACAAAACCAAATACAAACCCTGAACTTATCGGAAGACTTGAATCCAAACCTGAACTTTCCAGAACAAATATTGCTATAACCCAATCACTTATGATCAGTTCGAAAAATTTGTATTACATCATGGACGCAACCAATACCTTCAAAATACTTATTGATACCGGTGCTGGTTTGTCGATATTTAAACCAAAAACTGCTCAAAATTATTTCAATAGATCCCCAGAAAATATTATGATTCAAGGTATAACCAATCAAAAAATCAATATATCTGAATCAGTAATGATACCCTTTGCTAAAGATAACCCTCACAAAGTTTTTATTTACGACTTGGACATAGAGTTTGATGGACTCCTAGGATCCGATTTTTTGGAACACTATTACTGCATAGTGGACCTGAAGAATAAACAACTCATTACCGATTTCAAAACGATTCCCCTGATTAAAGTTATTGACTCTGAAAAACCAACCAAAAACCCGAACGTGACATCCGCGAACAACATTCAAAATATAATTTCAATTGAACCACGAACCGAACAAATTTCTAAGCTTAGAAGCAATATTTTCAACACTGAAGCTATACTGGTAGCTCAGGTAAAAGAAAATGTTAGATTACCCAATGCATTAGTTAAAGTAAATCATAGAGGCGAATTTCTCACCTCTGTGATAAACTCAAATGCAATGCCAAAAACAGTAAATTTTTCTGATATAGAAATTGAACCGATTCAAAATTATTCAATCAATAACTTCAACGAAACAAACGCAGATGACGTACAGACAGACAGAAACTTTGAGATTCAAAATCAACTTCGATTGGAACATCTAAACGAGGAAGAAACTGAACTTATTACCAACATTTGTCTCGAATACTCGGACATTTTCTACTTAGAAGGCGACCGACTTAAATTTACGAACGAAATAAAACACTCTATTGACACAAAAGACGCCAAACCCGTGTTCACGAAATCATACCGCTACCCTCAAATTCATAAAGAGGAAGTCAAAAGACAGATGAATAAAATGTTGGAAGACGGAATTATACGTCCTTCCATTTCACCATAGTCCTCTCCTGTGTGGGTGGTCCCGAAAAAAATCGACGCTTCAGGAAAACAGAAGTGGCGTGTCGTTGTCGACTACCGAAAGCTGAATGAGCTTACCATCGACGACAAATACCCCCTACCCATGATATCAGACCTACTGGATCAACTTGGCAGATGCCAATATTTTACTACCCTCGACCTCGCATCAGGGTTCCACCAGATCGAGATCAATAAGGAAGACATCCCAAAAACTGCTTTCACCGTTGAGAATGGTCATTACGAATTCGTAAGAATGCCATTCGGACTTAAGAACGCTCCATCAAGTTTCCAAAGAGTGATGGACAACATCATCATTTATTCGCCAACAATCCATGAACACATTTCCCGTTTGAAAGAAGTCTTCAAACGCCTCAGACAAGCCAATCTGAAGATACAGCCCGACAAATGCGAATTCCTTAGGAAGGAAGTAGCATATCTTGGTCATCTCATTACCAAAGACGGAGTAAAACCAAATCCGAGCAAAGTCGATTGTATCATAAATTTCCCCGAACCAAAGAACCAAATCCCAAATTTTGCCAAAATTTCCAAACCACTGACAAAATTGCTTCAAAAAGACACCCCATTCATTTTTGGAAATGAATGTAGGATATCTTTTGAAGAGCTGAAACAAACACTCATTTCAACACCCATTCTCATATACCCTAACTTCGAGCATACTTTCCTACTAACCACAGATGCAAGTGCATTCGCCATTGGAGCCGTATTGTCTCAAGGCCCGATCGGTAAAGACTTACCAATCGCTTACGCCTCAAGAACGCTCTGTTCTGCAGAATCCAAATACTCGACGATAGAACGGGAACTTTTAGCCATTGTATGGGCAGTGAAGCATTTTAGGCCCTACGTATTCGGTAGAAAGTTCAAACTAATCACTGACCACAGACCACTAACATGGTTATTTTCTATCAAAGACCCCGGAAGCAGACTTGCAAGATGGCGCCTAAAATTGGAGGAATATGATTACGAAATCATATACAAACCTGGAAAAATCAATAAGAATGCCGATGCACTTTCTAGAATCAAAATCAACACTCCCACAAAATGCCTCACTCTGAATTCCAAAATATTCACTCCCTGTTCATTAGTCCTACCTACAAACGAAGATGCTGACATTCAAGTTATTTCAGACACCGACGAAGAACAGAACACTCCTGACCCCGAACCGAAAGAAAAACCGCCTGACACTGAAAATCCCTCTGATACTGAAAATTCTTCTGAAACTGAAAATATTTCCGATACTGAGGAAATCCCTGAAAATGACCCTCCAAAATACCATGCTGAACAAATTGAACAAGAATACCAAACCTTCATAAATCTGTTTCGAAGTAAATCGCTAATTGACTATTCGAAAGTCGAATATTCAAACTGCCAATTACTTGACAAAGAAAATAAACATATTATGGTATTTCCTCGAGAGAAAAAAATCGAAAACTTCCATCATACAATATTTGACGATATATTTGAACAAAAAGCCGACATTCAAAATTTAAAAATCAATATTGTCTCAAGCAACACAGTCAAACGTCGACAATACTATCTAATCTTTCTCCCTTTCGACGACGACTTAGTAATAGAACATCTTTTCCTCACCCTGTTCAGAAATCAACATGAACTTGACTTATCACATACTTATTCCGTTGAAAATAACTTAGAACTCCCGATTCTTGAAATACTTTGTTTCATTTTCGCAGAAAAAGACATAAAATTCAAAGTTTGTCAAAATGTAATAAGAACCCCAGACCGTGACCAAATTCCAATTATAATCGATCAATTTCACAATGGAAAAAATAATCTCCATAGAGGTATCAATGAAACTATCCGCAGAATAAAAGAAAAATATAATTGGCAAGGTCTTACGAAAGAAGTTGAAAAATATATCCAAAATTGCCAAATTTGTCAAAGAAGTAAGATATGTAGAGAAAACCTCAACAATCCTTTAGTAATAACTGAAACCCCTAGAACTGCTTTTGAAAGAATAAACATTGACATCATAGAAATTCCGAAAAAACACTATGCACTCAGCATACGGGACGAATTAACAAAATTCACGCAAGTTTACGGTATTGAAGACAAATCTGCAAGAACTGTTGCAAACGCCCTACTCTGGTATTTCCAACATTTTGGTACACCCTTAAGAATACACTGTGACCACGGTAAAGAATTTGACAATGCAATTCTCAGAGATCTTTGCGCACTCTACGACATTAAATTATCTTATTCCAGTGTAAATCACCCTCAATCTAATGGATCAGTAGAAAGGTTCCATGCAACACTCCTCGAAATGATTCGTATATACTTAGCCGAACACCCAGAAGACGAGACTATGGACGTACTCCCTCACGCAGTTAATTGCTACAATAACTCTGTGAATAAAAGTCATGGTTTCACCCCCCATGAGTTAGTTTTCGGACACACATCTAATAGACCCCCTGAAACTCTATACAACCCGGAACAGCTGATCACCAAATATGTAAGAGACCTAAATAACAAAATTTCTCATTTCTATAAACTTGCTCGAGAACGCATCCTGAAACAAAAGCAAAAAGCCAAAATTCGATTTGATCGAAATGTTTCCGGAGAAACCCCAAACTATCAAGTATTCCAAAAAGTATACGTCAAAGAATCCCAGATCAAAGACAAATTACAGAATAAATTTAATGGCCCCTTCATAATGAACAACTACACCAAAATTCGGCTATTCTATTGAATCCCCGAACTGGTCAAAGATCAAAAGTAAACTTTGATCGCATGAAGCCGTACACTGAAGATTGATTTATTTTCAGGTTACCGCTGCTGTTCGGATCAGTAGTATGTCAATACCAAATCCAACCAATCAATAACACTATTGGCGTTTACTACCACGAAAACAATAACATCGTACTCACCAACGACAAATGAACTATACTCGTGAACAAAGACATTTCAGTATTTAAAGATACATACGAAAATAACCTCAAAATTCTAGAAACCCTCGTTAATACAACCCAATTCACTGGTCAAAGTATGAAAGAATTTCGCTCTGAAGTAAAAACACATATCAGTCTTCTTAACCAAATTTCAAATTCAATAAAACAAAAACTCATAGAAATTGTTTTAGACACTAAAAGGTACAAAAGAGGCCTTATCAATGGTATAGGTAGTATTTTCAAATCAATCACAGGCAATTTAGATGCAGCCGATGATGAATATTACACGAACTGTATCAATAGATTAAAGAGAGATGAACATCAATTAGAAAATCTAATAAAAAATCAAATTTCAGTAACATCATCTGTAATCCAAAATTTCAATAACACAATTCAAAAATTGCGTATCGATGAGGAGACCCTCAACAGCAACCTAAAAATAGTAGAAGGTTCCATCAATAATTTGAGCGATAATATAAACAGAATCGAAGCAAAATTAAAATTCTTCGATATCTGCGAAAAGTTAATGGAAAGCTTTTTATTCCTCGAAGAAAACATTGATGATATGTTGAATTCAATCACCTTCGCCCGATTAAATATCATTCACTCTTCGATTATTAGACCAGATCAATTAGTTATAGCTTTGCAAGAAATCTCCCAAAATTTAAGAAGAAACAATCTTCCTCTCCCACCAAAACTTTCCAACATAGTCCAATATCTCGAAATCATAGAACTTGAAGCCTTTCAAACCAATTCTAATATAGTTTTCATCCTCAAAATTCCACTCATTGAACCCCAAATCTATACTCTATACCAACTATTCCCTATTCCGATTTACGATAACAGAACTGGCCTTCACCATATTCTTTCTATTTCTCAAAAATATATCGCGAAAGACGATGATTCTTTAATGTTCATACCAGTGACGAACTTGAAACAGTGCAAACCACTTTCGTATAAAACTGAACTGTGTTCCGATATGTTCGCGTACCCCATTGACTATAACTCGATTTGTGAAGCCCAAATTTTCAAAAACAATAAACTCATCCCGCGAAATTGCAGAAGTTCGCTAGTTTTCAGCCAAGGATATAATGTGCAAAAACTCGAAAACAACCTTTGGCTAGTGATCCTTTCGGAACCATTACAAGTGACTGTAAATTGCCCAAAAATGAACTCAAAAACTGAAATCGTGTATAGTAATTCTATAGTTAAATTACAGACAGAATGCAGTGCTTTTATTGGAATAACTAAAGTTCAAGCCAATTCTCAATTATCAAAAATTTCGAATGTCACTTACAAAACACATCCAATTTCGATTCCGTATGAATGCTGTGCCGACATCCCGGAAAAATCTAAACTTCCAAAATTAAAGCCACTCAAGTTAGACGACCTCAACATCGACGATTTGGACATTGCCAAACATAAGCTGGATTCCTACTCCAAAACTTTGGACGACCTAATTCAAAGACCGTTCGTCGAGAAGAATATTTCTTGGTTTACATATACCACCATCATTCTAACCATATCTTTGGCAGGCCTTTACCTCATTTGCAAGTGTAGGAGGAAACTAAAATTGGCACCAACTGAGCCCGACGTTCCGCCGCTTCCTCCGACTAGACCATTCAGACCGTTCCAAAGGATTCCATCCATTTTCCCGAGGAGAAAACCAAATTTACAAGAAGAGGTACCAAACGAGTCTTTCGATCTAGACGCAGTCGCCTAAGCAACCCCGTCTGAGGAGCCCTAAAAGTTGTTGCATAGCACCAACTTTTCTAATATAAGGGGAGCTGTTATATCCAACACCCAGAGTAACCTTCCCGAGCATATCAGGTTACATTCCAGGAAAACCGCTGAGTAGACAATCCCACGGAGCCGAGCCACGGATATCCAATTCCAGCTACCAAGCAGCTTCGCCAGCACTTCGAAAACATATAAATTCACGACTTCTTTTGTTTGTACTCACTTATTCATTTCATGTCATAGAATAAAGTCATTTTTAATTCTCATTCTTGTAATTAATAAACGGTGGTTCGAACCACCCCAAAATAGTTTTTTAAAAAGTTCTTAGTGAAAATCAAGATATAACAGGCATAATAAGCCGAAGTATCGAGTTTTTTATCGAAATCCAAATTCCAACGTTCATATGGGTATACTTCAGAGTTCAAGTACACACGAATGTTATTAATATCAGCAGTTGTGAATTTAGTGATGTCCTTTGTCCTGTCTTCAGAAGTGGTAGTGCTTTGGAATCCAATGATGATGTAACGAGGTGTTTCAAGGGCGTTGGCTGTCTTGATAGCCCATATGTCTGAAGACATGCCACGTAGTGATGGAAGTTCATAGAGATCCCACATGCGATAAGCTTGATTTTAGCATTCAGGCCGCTTTTGTTGATTCTATTTAAAAGTTTGAGCTTGTGCTTATCTTCTGACACTATGTGTCTTATTTTCCACTCAATTTTATTGATTTCCAAATCAGCATCAACCTCACCAATATATGAGTTCTTGAAGGATCGAGCGATTATTAAAATCATTACTTGTTTGGCATTCAAGATACTTTTGTTGTAATCTTCAGCGAAACCCATCAAATATTTCAGTGGTAATTTACCACTGAATACGTGACTAGTTGTATCCAAGATATCCTGTTTAGTTTCCGAAAGTCCCCATCCAGTTGTTAATAAAGTGTTAGCATGCGATTGTCCAAATGAAATCATATTCTTCATTGTAGATGTTATCCCCGGCTTCCTGACCACAGCAACTTGTTCACCACCCATTTCGTAGCGAATTTCATCAAAAAGGAAGGCGATTGCATTATTCGAGAGATAACATAATTTTGTTTCATCTTTAGGTGTGAATTTACCCTCTATATAAATGAAACTCTCAGCAATGTCAAGTATAACGTCTTGATTATTGATTGCAATTCGAATCTCATCTGAATTCCTAAACAATGGTGATCCATATGGTTTATATGTATTCTCATGTAAACTTGTGAGGGAATGATCGAGCATCGGCTCGTTAAATATATTCAACTTTTCACTATTTGTTTCGAGCACCATTGTTCCTTACTTTCAGTCCAATTGCTTTCAAAAATTTGAGATCTCTCAGCGAGAGAGCAGTGTGGTGTGCTAACTGTTTAGCGTACACTTTTGGAATGAGCCTTTTTCTATTCGAACCTTCCTTTTTAGCTATTTGTGGAATGTTTTCAAATCCTTGTCGATTCTGTCTATTATAACAAAAACCCATAATAGTTATTAGATTTTTTTCAATTCCAAAATTATAACAATCTCTTCTGCACTTCCAAAATCAATGAGATTATTATTATGATCCAAAATACGCACTGTGATGTTGTGAATCAACTGAGGACCTTCTGGACTGATGGGCATATATATAATCTTGTGTGGTTCTTTTGTGAGATTGAATCCAGGCTCCACATCGATATCGAATGAAAAAAGAATGTGGGATTCTTCATTGTTTATGTGTGAACCAGATATAATGTTGCAATCTAAGAGGATTAGTCTCACAGTTGTTATATTTATCGGATGTGAGGATTCGTGTGTCTGATTCGGTTGAAATCTATCAAAATTAAAACCCATCATATTTGCTATGGAATTCGGATGAGTTAGATCAATTTCATATTTTGATGGCATCTCACATTTGAAAGTATTATTATTGGCATGTAGGTAGAATATATCATCTGCATTGGTATCGTTTTGATTTTTCCCATGAAACAATCGAAACATGATATGTTTCTGAATAACTGCATTGATCTCATCTATTTCATAGGCACCACATGGAATTTCAATTGTGTACTTCTGAAGTATTGGTGAACTTATATCACTGATTCTAAAACTGATCACATTGTTTTTTTCAGTTATATTATTTACTGTGTTGCATCCATAGAATCCTAAAAGTCCCAATCCATAACGACTGTTTCTATCCAATTCAATGGGTGGGAAAAGGTCTGCACTTAAGACACTCGTCCCGACAGCTTGTAGTTCGAACTTCCGTGACATGACTGATACATTTTATGGATTTCACTTCAATTTATTGTTGTCTACAACACACTCGGGACAACCCACGCTTTTTCGGAGATGGTTCATCAATATCCATTTCATTTTTATTAGCACCAATATTCATATCCTTTATATTGCAATAACAGCAGAATATTTTTCGAGGTATAGGACCATCATTCACATCAGAATCTGAAATGCTTTCGCCGTCAAGATTGTGGTGGTCATTGCAATATCTATATTTCATTATGTCGACATCATCTTGAAGACTTTTAGGTAACTTTTCCCAAACAGAAGCAATCTCATGTGCAGCGCATGCGAGTATCACTTCCTTCGGCATATTTGCAAGCATCACTCGATCCATTCTTGTCAAGGTCCGATATTTTGAATACATTTTGAGTGATATTCCCATCGTCCTAATAGCCTCTCGAGTCATTGCTGGAGTTGTATCCATTCTATAATAATTCAAAGAGAAACTTCAGGCACAAGTGACCGCAGAAAACTGTGTTGAACTTCTGCTGGCGATCATAGTTATATAGAATTTTCACTTTCGAACATTTCTGGAAGTATTGAATCAACTCTATTGGTGGGGGTAGATTTTCAAAACTATCAAAGTATGTAATGTCTTTCCCACATTTGCTATATGCCACCCAATGTGTTCCCGATCCTCTTATTCCATCTAAATTGACAATGGCGGTCTCGCGGTGTCGTGGACCTCTAGTGGGTAATGTATCACGCATGAAAATACCGCGAAAGTATGGAATTTTCATTTTCTTGGCATAATAAGTGAGATCGATGTCGGTGAGAGGTTTTCGAGGTAGGGAAACAACTAGTTTTTTGGATTGTATGGTTTCAAATAGAGTCTGAGTCCTTTACGGTAAGGTTTAAGGTATATACCACTACCACTTTTACCCAATGCCACACTTTCCATTTTCCTATTATGACGATTCGCTTCGATCAGGGCGGTTCTGCTTGCTTTTGCTGAATTCACAGCTCTGGTGATGCCTGCAACAGCACCAGCTAAACTTCCGAGCGCAGACAATCCAGCAAAAATTGGTATCAATGGTAGAATCCCTCCGACTTTAGGAATTGGAATTATGCGAGGCGTGCGGATTGTTTTCTTTCCACCGGCAGCTTTGAGGTATTTACGTGCTGCATGCAATGCCACTACGGTGGCTTTTTTCAAATTATTCGTCACAAATTGCTCACCCCCCGCTTTTTCCAGTACATTCCGCACTTTATGAACCACCCCAGAACCAAAGGCGATTTTTATGAGATTATTTTCCTTCTTCTTCGGTTTATTTCTCTTCTTTTTCTTCGGTTGATTCCTCTTCTTTGTCTTCACAGTAGTACTACTACAACCCATACCGAAACGTTTCTTTGATTTCATAATGTTGGTAACGAGTAGGGTAGCTATTCTTTCCTTAATACCAGCGTCCTTCGATTTAACCCTGTTCCAAGCTGCGTATTCGAGTTCTTTGTCTGCTCTATGTTTTGCTGTGAGATCAGTTAGATGATTCAAATATTGAATATCGTGTTGTTTGCATGCAATATCCAATTTATTGATTCCAGGATCTTTGCGGGCTAAACGTTTTTCCAATTTTGTACCGGGTCCACAATACTGATATCCTCCGGGTAAATGTAATTCGAACGGCAATTTGTTTATTAAATTATTAACGAATCCACGACCGCTTTTTCTGCATCCACTACGAAATCATCCGTATCGTTTGATGTTACTCATTTAAATGAAATATTCACAGCATATCATCGCTTACATAGTCTCCAACCACGGTACGATGCGCATTGTGAAGCAGAAAAAAAATTTTGCTGTAGATAATCTAGATGAAAAATTCGGTTGTGGATTGAATGGACAGAAAGTGTTGCAGCATGGTCCACTACTTCCATCATCTGTTCGAGGACTCATTATCGGACCATCGAATTGTGGAAAGACGAATGCCATGATCTCTCTTTTAACACATCCACAAGGACTGCGATTTACAAATGTTTATCTCTATTCGAAATCACTCAATCAACCCAAATATCAATTCCTACGAAATGTATTGGAACCCATAAAAGGGTTGGGATTTTATACGTTCAGTAATAATGCAGAAATAGTGGAACCATCCGATGCCAAACCAAATTCTGTTTTCATTTTCGATGATGTAATATGTGTAAAACAGGATATTATAAGATCATATTTCTGTATGGGACGTCATAAAGATGTTGACTGTTTTTATCTTGCTCAAACATATTCACGAGTGCCCAAACAGTTAGTTGGAGATAATACCAACTTTATCGTAATATTCAAGCAAGATGAAACGAATCCACACCATATTTATTCCGATCACGTGTCACCCGATGTAACATTCAAGCAATTCCAATTGATGTGTGTTAAATGTTATGAGGATCGATATGGATTTCTGGTCATTGATAAGGATAGAAAAATGCATGAAGGTAGATATCGCATGGGGTTCGATAGTTTTATATATCCATGACAATACAATACGCATTCAATCGATCGCTGAATTGCATAGAGGTTACTTCAGTGTATTCTCTCTCTCTTGTGAAGCAAAATGAAGACAAAAAATCATAAAGTAGTTGAAATAAAAACAATGAATTGAATTTGAAACGCCAACTTGTTGAGACAACAGAAGCTGTACTGCAGAAATTTAACTCTATCAAGAGTGGACTTATTGAAAATCGAATGGCCCTTGAAAAACTCTATGATCCCATAATGAAGCCATTAAACGTTCTTTCAGCTGCTGCTACCATGAAACCACAACCACCACAGCCGATGTTTTCGATGAAGCAAGTGAATTCTCAGTCTACTCCAATAAAAGTTAGGAGTACTTCAGTGGGAAATAATTCATCATATGGTAGTGAATTATCATCTGTTGACAGTGAGACAGATACCATCAAAGAATTCAGAAAAGATGAAAAGTCCGTATTTGATAATTTTGAAGTCAATACTGGAGATGTTTTGAAAAGACATTTGGAAAATGTCAAAACTAAGAATGCAGCTTATGACAGAATATTTGGCATACGGTTAGATCCTACTACACAAAAACTGAAAATGGGGAGTCACAATGTACGTTTCAGTGATGGAAATATATTATTTTGGAACAAAAATAAAACACGAACACATGAATTCCCAAGTAGTCTGGAGTTATACAACATGATTTTTTTGAAAAACCCACCTGACGTTGATGATGATGAAGTTCGTCATACATATGCTAAAATATTGAGGCTAACAAATGCACCATACAAACAACATCTACTGCGAAATGATTTCAAACACCCGAAATCTAAAAAATTCCGTGAAGTTATTAAACCTATACTAAACTTATCACATTATCAGACGACCAGAAGTAGGACAAAAAAAGGTGAAGGGTTCCATCGAATGAAAATGCAGAAAATGTATGATCCCAAACCTGCGAATTATGTCTACTGGAATTCACCCAAGGAGTTAGTCGCTCGTTTGCGGCTATTGATATCTTCAAAGTCAGCTGGACACACTGGACATGATAATGAAATAATTTCCATAATTGAAGAATTACGTGAGGAAGGTATAATAATCTAATACATCAGCAAAAATGATCAGGTTGTTCTCATTATATGATGCCGTAACATTGTCAAATTGTTTGTCTGAATGAAAACAAATTAAAACACTACAAAGTGATTGCGAGGAGATGGATAATGAAATAAGTGATGTCAAACGACAAGTTGTCAATGAGTTACATAAGCCGGCAAGACGTAATTTCATCAGAAGAACCACCACCGTCAAAGGTTTTGCAGATCTGTGGCAAATAGATCTTGCCGAATTACAACCTTATGCTAAACATAACAAAGGATATCGATATGTTCTTGTGGTCATTGATTGCTACTCGAAATATCTATGGACGAAGCCGATTAAAAATAAAACTGGTAGTGCTGTAACCAATGCAATGGAAGATGTGCTGAAAGAAGCCAACTATTCCCCGAAACATCTACAAAGCGATCAAGGATCAGAATTTTTCAATAGTTCTTTTTCATTTTTGATGCGAAAATATAAGATCAACCATTATTCAACATTCAGCAACATGAAGGCGGCCATAGCTGCAAGAGTAATTCGAACAATAAAGACGTGGCTTTATAGAGAATTTTCAGCGATGGGACACAACAAATGGTTGAATATTCTTCCCATCATAACAAGCAAATATAACAATGAGGTGCATCGTACAATTGGTATGAAACCAATCGATGTTATGCCAGCAACAAAACTAAAATTCAAAAGTTCCAAAGTAATCCCCCGAAGAAAACAAAGTATTCCCAAATTTCGAATGAATGATATTGTACGTATAAGCAAGTACAAGAATATTTTCGAAAAGGGTTACACTGCCAATTACACAACAGAACTATTCAAAATTGTTAAAATTAACCAAACATACCCCATAACTTATATTCTTGAAGACATGGATGGGAGCCCGATTAGAGGATGTTTTTATGGAGAAGAATTATTGAAAACGCAAAATCCTGACGTATACCTAGTTGAAAAAGTGTTGAGGAGGAAAGGAAATAAACTATGCATTAAGTGGTTAGGCCTTCCAAGCGGAAAGAATTCATGGTTACACAAAAGCGATATGGTTTAATATTTGAATGAAATTGTATTACTTATTACTCTCACTAAGCTGTAAGATTATTAATAAACTATAGAAAACATAGAACTATTTTTGAGTTTTTTTTCAAAATGAATAAATCATGAAGTGGTAAACGTTGCCTCAACCATACGCAACGTTCAGTGTATGCCAAAACCGAAATAATCTGCATACTCCTCCCCACTTCATAGATTTTTGAAAAAGTTTTTCATTTCAACTCACATTGATAACATTTCATAATCCTCAGAGCTAATCACTATCAGATTGGAATGCGTGATCAAACTCTTTTCGCCACTTATCACGTACAGATGCTACCATATCAAAAAGTTTAGTGGACTCCTGAAGCTCAATCTCAGCTTGCATTTTCAAACAAAGGGCGGACTGATTTTTCTGTGTGATTTTGAAACGGAGTTTATCTGCATCTTCACACATTTTGATCAGTTCAGCCTTCGATGATACAATCTTTGCATCGAGCTTCTGAAGAACCACCTCGTCGTCCATGCTACCTCTTCGAACATCGTTATCGCATTTGACGATAATAGCTCTCGATTTTACGATGCTGCATTTCGCTTTCTTAAGCATGCCTCCACAACGCTGCAGTGGACCAAAAGAATGAAGCGATACATCTTTCAAATCACCCATCACATTCTTGAAGGTGTCATCTACTTTCTTCTTACGGGGTTTCCGTATACCCTTACTTGTTTTCTTGGGATTCGAAGCAGTAGATGCACACTTTCTCCTAGATGGTTTCGCTTTCGTATCGACACTAAGAGGAGAGAGAAGTGACGTTAGTGACAATTGTGAAAGGGTTGGATCAACACTTTCTGAAGGTTCCGGTATATCTCCCATCTTCAGATAATCATCAATGTTATATTAATCGATGAAACCTTCTTGGGATGACAAGTGATATACCGGAATATCTTCAAAACCAAAGTCATCATTTGTTGCAATACATGGCATTGCATCTTCTTCAGCAGACAAATTTGGTAATGAGTTCATATTTAGCTCGTAGGAATGTGTGATATCAATGGGATGTGGACAGAAATGGTGCTGATGTTAATGCGACTCCAAGTTTTATTCAAACAAGTCGACTGGTACATGCGCACAATGAACATGACAACAAACCACCATAGAAGTAGATATCCCTCCCTCCCAGGAGTTACCTTCACAAATTCCATAGGAAAAAGAAGTCCGCGGATTCGAGACCTTGACCGCTGTTTTGATTCGCGGCCGCGGATTATTTCGCTATCGCAAATCAAACTGTAATTTAATTCGCGCTCGTGAATCAAACCGCAAAATAATTTGTGGGTCGAAAGTTATAATGGTGGGGGTAGGTCCAGAACCGGTTCAAATCTCCTACTCTCAGTTATTTTTGTAAAATTATATCTCACTCATGAATGATAATAAAGAAAAAGTTTGTTGGTGAAAAACATTCATAATGATCATATCTTCCAAGAAAAAATATAAAATTGTAGGTTATATTAAAAAAAAATTACAGCAAAATTTCGATTTCAATATTTAAAAAAAATCATATCTCACTCATAAGTGAAAGTTTCGAAAAAGTTCATTGGTAAAAATCTCTCGTAATGATCATATCTTCCCAGAAAAAAATACAAAAAAAAATCGCAGCAAGATATCTGAAAAACGCTTTAATTTTGTACCCCTTCTACAATGGTTGGTAGTTGCCTGTTATAAATGTATGTTCAGTTACATACAGTTCTATTTGATTTCTATACTGACACACAAAAAGTTTATTTGTGTTGTGCTATTTGGCGCTAGATGGGCCAACTCTTCAGTGTTATGGAATTATTTTCCAAAATAATTTGGCGTGTATTTTTAGTTGTCTTCATTTTGGAGGCCAACTCTTCAGTGTTATCAAATTATTTTCCGAAATAATTTGGCGTTTATTTTTAGTTGTCTACATTTTAGAGGTTGATTTAAAACAGCCATATACAAGAAATTCGACCAATTCTCTCGGAGGCCGCATAGCTCAGTGAAAGAGTGCGCGGCGTTCCCCGAGGAAGAAATCTCTCTATATCACCTGGGAGGCGGAGCAGGGTGATCTTCAGAGATTTTTTTCTTGGGCTTTTTTTGCTTTGTGACTTTGAACTCGCCCAAACAAAAAAAACCTCCCTTTTCCCCTCGATTATATTTTTTTTTGCATTTCTAGAATTTTGCGCTGTACCGGTTCGAATCCCAGCATAAAATAGTTTTTTAATTATTGTTAATTTTTTTTGTTATATCAAATAATTAATCAATGAAAGTCCGTGAAGGGCCTTTCTACATCAGCCTTCACTGTGTACATCGTCCAATTAATATATATGTACTGCATCCCGAACTTTCATCAACTAATTAATTTCCTGAAAAAAAAAATTGCATATTTTCTCCAGCATCTCCTTCCTGATATGATCTGCGTCTAGATGTCTGTTCTCTTCCATTTTCATCTGATTTTTCAGATCCTCACACTGTGCCGAATTTTCCTGCAGTTTATTTTTTAGACTATCACGCTCACAGTTCAAAATTTTTAATTTTTCATTCATTTCATTTGTTCGAGCCGTCGATTCCTTCCCATAGGCAAGCATTCTCCTTTTCAAATCAATAAATTCTGTCTCTATACTGTCTCAATCTGTGTCATGTCGTCACTATACAATTATACTAATAAGGGTTTGAAACTGAATTATTTAAAATACTTAGAAATTCATTAAAATAAACATTACCGATGTTATTTACTTCATGATCAGGTAGACTTAGTAGGTATATTCATATATTGGATTGTCTTTGGAAAACATAAGAGGGCAAGGGTACGATAATGGATATAATATGAAAGGTATTCAAAAAGGCGTCCAAGCCAGGATGAAAAATATTAAGCCACGGGCATTTTACGTTCCTTGCAGTAGTCATTCTTTAAACTTAGTGGTAAACGACATGGCAAAATGCAGAAAATATTTGTTTTTTTTTTCATCTTCAACATTAAGATGGTCAATTCTTTGAAGAATGTAAAAGGGTTAGTAATAAAACTACGAAGACATCAAGACATGAAGATATGCCTAGACCTCGTGCACGATCCAAGAAGAAGCAATTTGTTTACGAGTGTGTTGACGAACCATTCATTGAGCCTCGTCAAAAATATAAAATAGAAGTATTTTTTCATATTATGGACCAGCTATAAACTACTTAGAAATTTGTAAGAACCTCGAGGCTATTTTAACTCACGAGAACCAAAGCGATTTGAATGCATTTGAACTTTCTGAGGAGTTGTGTGTCCTTTGTATGTTATTAGATAGTAATTTATCTACTCCGCTTGATTCCTTTCTTCACAGGCGATGTTTCTTCTATAGGGGAAATTATACGCGGTACGTTTTCTCCGTCGAGCAATGCTTTTACAGCTAAACCAGTTTCTTGAGAACTCACTGCAAACGCCATGACTACAAAACTGAAATGAAATCAGGTAAAACCTACCACCGAGATTGAGGGTAGAAAATAATAGACTGTTCCGAGTGTCGACCGCTAGCTAGCTAATTTACATTGGCGTTGCAATGGGATGTATCCTACCCCCGAGATTGAGGGTAGAAAATAATAGACTGTTCCGAGACCCGACTGCTAATACGTGACGTTTAAGGAGAGGGAGATTTGGGTGTTGCCGGATTTCAAATTAAGAGTAACGGAGGGCGGGACGTTGCCGGTTATTTAAATTTAATTATGGAAGAAAAAACATATTCTTATTCTCAGGGGATGAAGTGTGATTTTTGTGAAAGTGGTAACCTCTCAGACTGCGAAGATGTGCCCGAAACCATCATGAGCAAGGCTCATCAAATAAATATGACTGAGATATTGGAAAACTTTGCAACTAATTTGTTTTGTTGTAGCTTTTCATTTGTCACAATTCATACTTGTGACAATGGAAAGCGTTTCTTAAGTGACATTTGTTTTTTAAGGTATTCCGACATGAATAATAATGGTGAGTGGTATCAGCATGGTAATTCACATGATACAGTGGAATATGCGAATGTTCCCATACTTAATTGTTATTCATGTCACTCATCTCTATATCAGCTTTGCCCCGTAGTTGGGGTTATGATGGTTTGGGGTTGGTAAGTCTGGTTGGAGTTATGATGGCTTGGGGTTGGTAAGTCTGGTCTGAGTGGGCGTGGCTTAAGACATAGTGGGAGCTCGGAGAAGAAGAAGAGGAGTGGGGAGAGAAGTGGGGTGGAAGGCTGAGTGTTTAAAAGAAGAACTCCCTTCGAATAATCTTCAGTCACTGGCCAACAGGCCAACAGGCCAACAACCATCAAACAGTCACCAGCACCAGTATTACCAGACTAAGTAAGGTAAGTAAGGTAAGTTAACAAACTTGTATTCATGAACCTATTTAATTTTTGTTTCTGTATTTAGTTATGGAATCTCCTGCTTCTCCTTGCACCACCTTTGGAACCATTACCATCCTGAGTAACATCCGGGTGGATGGCGAGAGGGTGACCCCTGAAGGAGGACTCCAGCGGATGCCAGAGACGCCCCAAGATGAGCTGGAGGACCTTATGGATATCATCAAGAGGGAGGTTGCAGTCCCCCCGATAGTGACGCCGATGATGCCCTCCCCTGTGGAGAAACGGAAACGGCAAGGTAGGTTAGTTGACAAAGTTACTCCCAAAAGATTCCGTAACGTGGGAGCAACATTGTCAACGGAAGGTATGTCTGTAATAAATATAGCCGACAGCGATGATGATTGCATGCCACAAACACCGCAGAAATCATCATGACGAAGCAAACTGGTTGCAGTAGTAAGGTTGGTCCCATTGCAAAGTACCGTAGGAACTGCAGTAAAACCAACGCTTACTCTGGAGGATGGCCGTCCAGGAAGGTATCCTCAACCATTGTGCGGCCTGCTGCAACACCGGTTGCAACTACAGTGGCACCACTGGAAGTTGTACCGGTAGTTGCTGACACACCTCTTCCGCCTTACGTTAACGTTGCTCCACCACCACCCCCAGAAGTCCCTATCGTAGAGCCCGTCGCTGAGGTACCGGCACCTGACCTGGAGACGGAGGTCCAACGGGTGAAACGTCAAATCGATGAGGCCCAGCAGGCCTACGATAAGTGTCAGCTAGCGCGGATAGAACTTGACTGCCAGCTGGCTGAACTGATGGTTCGCAATAGGCAGCATAGTCACCCCGAGGAACAGCTGTCCAAATGGCTGAGAGATGACAAGGCTCAGGGTGCAGCTATTGTGGAAAGACTACATAATAACATTCGGGAGTTTGGTGGAATTAATTTTCAGATGTAAGATATTTTTTTTTGGTTAAGTTATTTTTAAATGTTGTAAAAATGTTGTTTTAGATGTGAGTTTTGTACAAATAGGATTAATATTAATAAAATAAAAAACAAAAAATATTGGGTGGAAAAAGGAGTGTACAGTCAGTTGGATTGTTTACCACTCAATCTTAATTTAAGTTGTAGGTAGATAGGTTAAGTTATGTTTGAGTATTGTAAAAATGTTGTACAAATAGGATTACTATTAATAAAATAAAAAATTGTTTAACACTCAATTTCAATTATATTTTTTCATATTTTTCAATGAATATTTAATCTTCAACTATTTGATAGAATATTGAATAATAGTCTCAAATACTTATTCAATATTTACATCAATGGGTTTGAATGATCGTGACTAAATCATAATTAAATTATTGAATCATTATAACATTACATAATTACATTTAAAATTTTATTCTTTCTCCTAAAATCCCTCACTTTTCAAACCCCCAACTTGTTCTCCCACCCTACTCCCATCTTGTCTACCACCCCTGAACTGGTATAAATTCAATACGAGCTCAGATTATGGTACCAGCCTTCCAAGATGCCTCTTCCAGACTCCACCTCGTCTCCGAGACGTTGTGCCGAATACGAAGATGATTTAGAATGGGCAGCGATCAGAGAAGCAAATAATATGGTGCCTGCCGTTCAGCATGAGGAGGTGTACCAGGGTGAGCGGTGGGATGGATTCTCTCCGCGAGTTCCAAGGGGACCCATTCAGGTAAAGGAGGTGTCAAACTCCACAGATGTGTGGGACTATCCATCTCCGTCGACATCGGACGACGAAGACATGGATGGACGCGTCGACGACTTCGACAGCGATAGCTCCTCGGAGGACGAGTCCGAAGATGACGACCGAGTGGTCCATATTCGTCTCGAGGACATAAATATGGACCTCGACCCGGACGAGTTTCCCGTAGAGGACGACTCCGATGATGACACCATCATCTTGGTGTCATCGGATGACGACGATGACGATGTCATCTGAGTTCTCACCCTGCCCTCCGTGGTCATCCCGCATAAATATGCGGGATGACACCCAGCTCTTCGGAGCACCCAATCGGCCCTTTCCAGGGCCACACAAAGAACACAAACCAAATTCCATAATATATTTGGTGAGTGTGAAATGAAAAATTTTAACATTGATTAAGAACATTTTATTTGTAATATTTTCATGATAATACAAATTTCTTTTTCAAACAGCGGGTTCTGGATCACTACCTGGAGCCCACAGTTTTGGTCTATGTGTGAGCCAAACATCGGGATGTTTATTCTCCAATTCGGCTAACCTCCTTTCCAAATCATTATATTTCAGCATCATTGAAGATGTGACATTCAATGCATTGGCATCCAAATCCTTTTTCAGATTATTGCATTTGTGATGGAGTTTAGTTGTCAACTCTGTTATTTTTCGTGTCATTGTAGCTTTAGCATCCCATACTTTGATATCCACATCACTTTTTAGATTATTGTATTTGCGATCTAGATCATCAGTCACCTCCTCTACTTTTTCATTGAATGCTTGACGGGCTTCAGGTACAATCTTAGCTATTGTGGCATGTATGGCAGCCTGCAAGGCTTTAAGGACAAGCGCCTTCGTCTCCGTGATTTGTTCATTGAGATATAATTGAGTTACACAATCACTCTCATCTATCGGTTCGCCAGCATTTTTCAGTATTTTACCTTGCATATCATATTGGTCATCAGGTGAAAGTTTGAATCCTATACCTTGAGGACCTTGTGAACCTTGAAGTACTCGAACTTTGACAGTACCCCATTTTCGTCTACCACCGAATTTATCAATAGCTTTGGACACCTTGCTACCACCTTGATATATTTCATACTGATAATTTCAAGACAAACAAAATCTATATATCTCTGTGTAGGTATTTTATTCTCTTGAATGAAACAATAGGATATCAGAATAACGTGTATATTTTATATATTTTTATATATTTGGTAACTGGACAAGACATTAACTAAAATTGACTAGTATAATTTGACCTCAGTTATTTTTGAAAAATTATCTCACTCATGAATGATAATAAGGAAAAAGTTTGTTGGTGAAAAACATTCAAAATGATCATATCAATATAAAATTGTAGGTTATATCAAAAAAAAAATTACAGCAAAATTTCGATTTCAATATTTAAAAAAAATCATATCTCACTCATAAGTGAAAATTTCGAAAAAGTTCATTGGTAAAAATCTCTCGTAATGATCATATCTTCCCAGAAAAAAATACAAAAAAAAAATCGCAGCAAGATATCTGAAAAACGCTTTAATTTTGTACCCCTTCTACAATGGTTGGTAGTTGCCTGTTATAAATGTATGTTCAGTTGCATACAGTTCTATTTAATTTCTATACTGACACACCAAAAGTTTATTTGGCGCTACATGGGCCAACTCTTCAGTGTTATGAAATTATTTTCCAAAATAATTTGGCGTGTATTTTTAGTTGTCTACATTTTGGAGGCCAACTCTTCAGTGTTATCAAATTATTTTCCGAAATAATTTGGCGTTTATTTTGGCGTCAGCACAAAACTCAACGGAATACTGATTTCACAATCATTCCCACCTCCTTTAAATACAATATCGATAAGTGGGAGAGAGGGTGAACAAATTCTGTCCGCATCGACTATTCATGCACTTCACAGAGTCCCACCACCAGTTAACGCATCCAACACAATATAGAGAGGACGGCGAGTGAATCACCGCAGTGTAAGGGTGTGTGACGTCAGTGAAAGTCTGACACACATCACTGGATCGTCATCGGATGCGCATAGCGTTGACGTCACGCGACCTCTCCCCCCACCACAATCGCAAGGTATACTGGAGAGGACAGAGTTCACATATCTGACTGGATATCCGTGGCGTGCAGACGTCTCTATACTTCGGTTTAGATTTTTATGCGTACTCCACACATTAGGATCATACACAATGGCAGAGTCAGTATACATGAAGGACATTGGGGTAAAAAAAAATATATGTACTTGCAAAAGGTACTTGTCCGTGTATGAAAAAAAAAATCAAAATCAAATCAAAATCAAAATCTCTAGGACAAACACAAACCCTGAACACCTCCCAACAATATACATCATGGTCAAGGCTAAGGCCAATCTCAAGTCCTAGGTCGAGGTCATAGGTCGAGGTCATAGGTCGAGGTCATAGGTCGAGGTCATAGGTCGAGGTCATAGGTCGAGGTCATAGGTCGAGGTCATAGGTCGAGGTCATAGGTCGAGGTCATAGGTCGAGGTCATAGGTCGAGGTCATAGGTTGGGGTCACAGGTCGAGGTCATAGGTCAAGGTCATAGGTCATAGGTCATAGGTCATAGGTCATAGGTCATAGGTCATAGGTCATAGGTCATAGGTCATAGGTCATAGGTCACAGGTCATAGGTCATAGGTCATAGGTCACTGATGACATAAAACTTCTGATTTCATATCACTATACCAACTTCTTTTATAATAGATAGTGAACCACCCCCACCACAGACTTATGAAAAATGTATGATACAAAGGCCCCACCATGCACGAGTTTGCATCGCATCGATTGAGGGCGGAGAGTAAATAGTAGTCGATGAGTCACCGCAGCGTATGGGTGTGTGACGTCAGCGCGGACCCACCCCACCCTATCGAGAGCGAGGGCGGATGCGCATAGCGTCACGCGACCCCTCCTCCCACCATCGCAAGGTATACTGGAGAGAAATCAGAGTTTACATAACTGACTGGATCTCCGTGGTGTGCAGACGTCTCTATACTTCGGTTTAGATTTTTATGCGTACTCCACACATTAGGATCATACACAATGGCAGAGTAAGTATACATGAAGGACATGAAAGACATTGAGGTGAGAAAAAATATATGTACTTGCAAAAGGTACTTGTCCGTGTATGAAAAAAAAATCAAGTCATCAAAATCTCTAGGACAAACACAAACCCTGAACACCTCCCAACAATATACATCATGGTCAAGGCTAACGGCAAGCCCAAGTCCTAGGTCGAGGTCATAGGTCGAAGTCATAGGTCATAGGTCATAGGTTAAGGTCATAGGTCATAGGTCATAGGTCGTAGGTCATAGGTCATAGGTCATAGGTCATAGGTCATAGGTCATACGTCATACGTCATACGTCATAGGTCATAGGTCATAGGTCAAGGTCACTTATGACGTCATAGTGGTGGGGGGAGGCCCAGAACCGGCTCAAATCTCCTACTGTGTACGTTATTTACACTGTAGCTGGAGTCAACCTAGCCGTGAAATATCATTGTTCATGGCCGTCCAACTACAACCAATATTTCCAACACATGTAACACATGTAACTCACACTGTATGATCGTCTTCGACCGTCTTCAACTGGTTTCCATTCACCACGTTTGACATTTCAATCTGCTGGAAATTTATTTTTATCAAATCTTTTGCGGAGGAGATAAATGATCTCTCTATGGTACCCCGATTCATCGATACCGCCCAGCAGGGTTTGCACGAGAATGTTAACAGATGAATTCAACGAATAGTTTTGCAAATGCTAATGACAGTAAGAAGGCTCACTACTACTTATTATTCAAAGTGAAACTTTCAAAATTATGATCCTAACTGATTTTTCACATAACCTCTTGAATGTCAGATGAATATCATATTAACAAAATTATTCTAGCTGTCTGATGTGGATGGTCGGTTAGTGTGACTTTTGAAGTTTCCATGGATCTCTTTCAATTTTTGGTCGAAGATAGACGGAAGTTCGTGGTCGTTCAATGTGTTTGCTTACTTAAAAAATCACTTAGTTATTCTGAACATAAGAAAAACTCCACTGAAAAAGTCTACATACTCTGTGCTGATTACTCTGTACTACTTCATTGATTCAGATTTGAAAATGAAATCTGCTTTTACCCTAGGATAACTTCAATTGTCAGAGTTTGAACACAAATTGACCCCGATATTTTGTGGTTCAAGGAGGATGATACCAAACAGAAAAAATTAACCTGCTTTCTAACACTATCAGCTAATTTTCAACCCTATAGCGACCTCTATGGGTCTCTATCATTCAGTCAGCAAAACCTCAAACGCTGAAATCATACATTATGGGAGTAAGTTTTTTTACTACACGATCAATCAGCACAATTTCGCCCAGATGACAGGAAGATCAACCTTGCATTTTTTCATGAGCCTTTTTTAGAGGAACAGTATGTTTTTTTCTAGTGAACCAACATAATGATCCATATAATTTTTAAAAAAGGGTGCTGATTTCTAAGGGATATTATGGGGGCAATATTTGAGAAATCAACAAATTTATCCTTTCCGGCACATGTAAATAGGTCAATCTAAACTGCCAGGAATATGATGAGAAAAAAATATTGTAACATTCAAACCCATTTCAATAACCGATTATTGCCAGTACAAAATCTCCCTGTTACTACAATCAGTAGTTTAATGAACAAGTGCCTTTCAAATCAAACTTTGTTCGACGCCTCCATACAACATGAACGATTCGGAATTGCAAAACAATTAACTGAAAAACATTTGGGTTTAGTTTTTAGCAAATATCTCAAAAACTCATTTTTCGAATAAAGATTCAAATCAAAAGGAAATTTTCCAAAAAAAAGTTTTGGGACATTGGGACCAATATTTATAATTTTCCCAGAGGGTTGAAAATACTTCCTAACACGGGTAAGTAGATATACTAGGACAGCCAAACAATAAAATACGGAACATAACCTCACTTTCTCGTTTTGAGTGCGAGCGTGGCGGCTGCTAGCGCGTGTGACGTAGTAGGATGCGAGCGTGAAGACAGTCATGTGTCAACCGCCATCTTGAATCCTACCACGGAACACCACCTATCACGGAATAGTGCCTTTCAGGCGTTGTCATCTGTCATATATCGCTCTACTCCACGGATTTTAATGTGAAATAATGAAAAAAAAATGGATGTCTGTCGCGGGGATCGAACCGGCTACCTCTAGATCATGTATCGGACGCGGAGCTCCTTGTAGATGTAGCTGAGAATGTTAGTTATACACGTGGAGATAGAGTGGCGTGCAGTGTTTTTTTGATTTGTGAACACTGTATACACAGCAGAGACATTTAGAAAAAACATACTTATGGAGTAGTTGAAAAAGGTATCGAAGAGAAAATGTACCATTGGGGATACGGGGATTGGGAAATGTGTCACATGGGGGGTGTAAAATGACTCATGTGTCACCTGTCAACTGTCATGTGACTGTTTTGCGTATTGAACGATTCTCGTGAGTTATACTTAGCACTCTCCCTGAACAGTTTACATATGACAAAATACCACTACAATAAAATTATTAACATTTCAATTCAAAGTATTATTATTTTTCTTTTTCGGAGAGGACTATTTGGCATGCTTTCATCACATTTCAAATTCCAATTTGGATTATTATGTTTAACAATTGACTTTTTACAAAAACAAAAATACTTTCTACAATATTCACACAATTGTGTTTCTTCCATGTTCAAGCGTCTTCGAAATACTTGTATAAGAATGTCTTTTTCGTAGTCGTTCACAACTTTTTGGCCTCTTCCACGTACTGATCTATGAAACACATGCGCATGTATCGGGACCTTCTGTGTTCTCAGGATATGACCAACAGCAACTTTTGTAATGTGAATTATTGGTTTCTTTTTTTTTATTGACTCTAGACTCTTCTTACGCTGCTTCCATTTTTTCAAGATCATGTCATGAATATCATATCTATCTTTATGTTTGTTGATGAATTCATTTATTCCTTCACACGCGAATAATATGTCTGACCTTGTCGAAAGCATATTGACCAATGAAAAAAAAACACATATACACACCGTTTAAGATATAGGATGACTCAAAATTGATCATAATCGAAAAACAAATGGGGTGTTTCGAAAAATTTCAATTTATAAGCAGAAAATACTTATTATTTAGGTACTATATCACAGAGCCATTGGAATAAGATATCAAAGTTATGGAGACTGCATTTGTATAAGCGTCCTTTGAAATGGTGTGTGCAGGATGGGACCCCATTGGTGTCATCGAAGACAGCGGACAACCACAATGAGTCCTGATTTTCTTCCAAATTCACAACTCTTTTACGTATTCAACTGTTGCAGCTTACTATCCAGAAAGTGTTTCTTCTGGTGCCCTCGCACGTAAATGATGTCAACATCGAATAGGTTGTTTTTGAGGATATCATCCAGCAGTTGATATTCCACAAAGCCAGGCGAATATCTCAGACCCTGAACGTAGTGAAAATTTGCATTGAGTGCCAATCCTAATTGCAATCTCCTTGGGATGGAATTGTTGTTCGATAACGAACCCTTGAATATCTACAAGTGCTACCCTCATGATACATCAACAACTATTATACTCAACGTCAACTTCAGACATACAATGCAGTTCAGTCCCACTTTTTAACATTTCGAGAAGTGGGAGGTGTTCATTGATGGCATCTATCTTCAGCTTAACGTCAACAGTGTAACTTTTAACTGATTCATCTCTTCTGGAACAATCGATGGCAAAAAGAGCTTTGTCTTCATTATACAGGGTGTTTTCTAACGATTCCTAACTGCAGGTAATTCTTTAGGTCATTTTAGGAAGAAAAGTCCCTATCAACATATGTCCGGAGTTGCTTCGTTTCTGAGATACAGGGCGTTGAAATTAAAGGAAAAAAAACGGTAATTATGAAATATCATGAATATCCTGAAACCGATTTGGTTGAAATTTGGTACTTTTATTTGAACTAATAAGGCGCTTATTTAGCCATATTTAGATTGAAATTATTGGGGCCAGTGACGTCTCAGTGGGCACCACAGCCAAGAAAAAAAATTAAAGCCAATCTATTGCATATCTTGAACACCTGCATTGGAGACCAGCTGACATTGATAGTAGGGTTTTTCTGCACATATTTCATTTCAAATTGGTTAATTTTCGTTTTGGAATATTGGTTGCTATTTGTTCTGCATCCGTAATAATTTAATAGCGATAGGCGTACCTGCATACGATAATGAATAATGCCCTTAAATGCAGGTAAGGTCGCTTTGACATTATAGTCATAGCAGTAAAATTTAGAGTTGTCAATTAGCAGCGATTCCATCATGAATAATTATACTAACACTGAAATGGCTGACATGCACCTTATTTATGGATTAGCAAATGGAAATTCGGGAGAAGCACGAAGAATTTACCAGGATAGATATCCTAACAGAGTAATTCCTTGCGCTAAAACATTTAGAACGCTACATGCAAGATTATTTGAAACTGGGAGTTTCAATAAAAATGGTGGAAGACCAGAAACGGTGACAACGCCTGAACTAGAGAAGCTATATTTGATGCGATAGAAGAAGATCCTTCAAATAGTACCAGGAAGATTACACTGCAGCTTGAAGTCAGCCCAAAAACCGTTTGGAAAGTTCTAAAAAGGAACCTCCTATACCCAGACCACATATAGCGGGTCCAAGCTCTACTGCCTCGGGATTTTCACCCAAGATTAATGTTTTGCAGGTGTTAATTCATATGATGGAACACAATAATAATTTTTCACCAAATATTTTATTTACTGACGAGGCAAATTGGTCCCGGAATGCTATTATGAACTTTCACAATAACAATTTTTTGGCCGACGAAAATTCCCACGCTATTAGAGAAAACCATTTTCAGCATCAATTTTCGCTGAACGTTTGGGTAGGAATTATTGGTGACTACCTAATTGGCCCATTTTTTTTAACAGAAAGATTAACAGGTGGATCCTACACAGACTTTTTGCGAGATTATTTACCCATTTTGTTAAAAGAAGTACCCATACTTGTAAAAGGCAACATGTGGTTTATGCACGACGGGGCTCCAACTCATTTTAGTGTTCTTGCTCGTCAGCATCTCTACCCTAATCGCTGGATTGGACGTGCAGGACCTCAACATTGGCCAGCTCGCAGTCTTGATACGGATCGTCTAGATTTCTTTTTATGGGTTCATCTGAAGGCTCTTGTTTATAAAACTCCTGTACTAGATGTGAAGGAACCGAATAATTGACAATTGCAATGTAATAAGGACTACTCCAGGAATTTTTGAACGTGTCAGACAATCAATGGCAAATCGAATGCGGTCGTGTAATTTATCAGAAGGTGGACATTGTGCTCAATTACTGTAATATCGCAATTGTTAATATTTTTATTTTTGGTCTTTATTTTATGTTTTTGTTTTTTCTCGAAAACTAAGCTAGATATGATGAAAATACAAGAAACCAAAAAGTTGTATTTTGAGTTTTCAATCTAACAAAATGAACATCTACAAAAAAAAGTCAATAGCGTACTTTTTTTTACAATTTTGTTGGCTGTGGTGCCCAATGAGACGCCACTGGCCATATTAATCTCAGTCTAGTTATTTTATAATTACCGTTTTTTTTTCTTTAATTTAAACGCCCTGTATCTCAGAAACGAAGCAACTCCGGACATATGTTCATAGAAACTTTTCTTCTTAAAATGACCTATCAAATCATCCCCTGCAGTTAGAAACCGTAGTTAGGAAGCACCCTGTAACAGAGGATTGTGTTGGGAGGAATGTTTGTAGCCGAATCCAATTTGAGCGTAGCTGAAATAAGCTTGTGAAAGATCTTTTTTGGTAAAGTTTGGGGTAAGTTTCCTTGTTGAGAGTTAACGTAATGTTGGTAATATTGATGTGATTGAATGCTGTGGGATCGTTATTCACTTTGGTATGATATCGATTCACTTGGAAGCATACAATAACATATCGGGGGCTTTTGAGAAAAGAAGAAGTATTTACGGCCCATATTTCATTTGTAGCACTAACCGTAGAGCAGGCAGCACATGCAAGTCCCATTTTCTAAAAGGCATCAAAATTGGAGTGTCAGCTTGGATTGCTTCCAAAAGTTGCAGCTTGATTTTGACTGCAGTTGGCACCGTAGCCACGCCAGCTGCTGGTTCAAGAACTTCGAAGCAATTATTATCATGTAAATGTATATTCGTTTTCATGATTATAATTTTCAACCCGGCCAAGGCAATGTTATTCTTCGAATCATGCCTTGTTTTTCTTCGAATCATGCCTTGTTTTATATTCTCGTAGTTTTCATGTTTAAAATAGCAAATACGAGTTTTCCAAAAAACAGCTGATGGTTCGATCAGGGAGTTCGTTATCGACCGTGCCAAAAGTTAGTTACTAAGAACAATTAGATAATCTGGTGATGTTAGTTCCCTTGATTTGTACTGTAAGTATTTTTTTATCTATTTTATCAAATATTAAACGTAACCACCAGGGAGAAATTCATTTTGTTGTATCTGTTAGTGAAGTATGTCATTCCATTCTAAAGTAAATTCCATTTTTACCATTTATTTGTACCTATTGAAATAAACTCTGTTTTTATATTTTTCTATAAAAGAGTTTTACTAAATAAGGGTCATATTCTACCTAGCAAGTCGAGAGTAAACCCAAATTACGACCAAGTGGTGGAGGCTACCAAGGCTAAGTTTGTGGACCATTCTTCATAATGGACCAATTTTGATATTTTGTTATCTGTTTGAAAATAGTTGTACGTTCAACTCAGTCGATATATTCATAGTAATTTTGAACTTGACCTAGATTCCGGTACAGCTGGGTAGAATTTTGCTGATCCATATGTTTTGCAATGAATGAATTTCTCTTGTGTATTTGCAACGATATTAGTTCGATTTGAAATTGTTGACACCATATGGTAAAGTAAATGAAAGGAATTTTATGTGAAAACGAAATATCGATGCAAAGGTTTTTTTTCATGAATTTTTCCTATTAGTGGTTTATATATAATTTGAGTACAAATTTGATACGTTTCGAAAAGAAACATTTTTTTATAATTGCTGACTGCGTGTGTCACTTGTACACTACTTTTCTCCATGACTCCCCAGCTCCAGGGCGCCCTCCCCCCGTTGACATTATGGAATGCAAGCAGAAGCAATGAAGAAAGATATTAGGTATCAATTACTTATTAGAGATTGGTATCAGTTAATGTTACTGTTGGGTGCAAGTCACCAATTATCTATTGCAGGTTTACAGCAATAGTTGCTGAAGTGAAATAGTGAAAGGACGTCTCTTATGGGGAAAGTCACCTTCTGGGGAACGTTGTCGATTTAGTGGAACAACGTAGCACTAGAGATTGAATTGTGATGTCTTCGAAATCTCTAGAGAGATGGATGTCTACAAGTTTACAGTAAACGTTGCTGAAGTTTGAGAGAGGGTTTCTTCATGATGAAAGTTATTGAATTGACAGCAAATGTTGCTGAAGTTTTAAGAGAACGTCTCTTTATGGTGAACGTCACCCCAAAGCGAAAGTCGCTGGTTTACAGCAAACGTTGCTGAAGTTTTCAGGAAACGCCTCTTTATGATGAACGTCACCTCATGGCGAAAGTCGCTGATTTAAAGCAAACTTTGTTGAAGTTTTTAGTGAACGTCTCTTTATGATGAACGTCATCTCAAGGCGAAAGTCGCTGGTTTACAGCAAACTTTGTTGAACTTTTAAGAGAACGTATTTTTATGGTGAACGTCACCTCAAGGCAAAATTCGACTGGTTACAGCAAATGTTGCTGAAGTTTGGGCAAACGTTTCCCGTGAATGACTTATTATTAATTCATGCAATTGTTTCAGGTCAGTATTAGGTCTGGGGACAGACCTGCTGCATCAGGATGGCCGAATGCAGGAATATCTGATTGTATGCTTATATAGCCCGTTGGGCCTCTCCGATGTTGAGATCAGGAATATAAAATGAGAGCATACGGTCATACTACTATTATTTCAGGGCGTTGGCTCATGGATTTGATACCAACATGAGCATGGAGACGTTTCTGAGACAGTTTGAACGTAGCCTTCTTGATAGGCTCTAACTCCTAACTAATGAACAAAAGAGTTTTACTAAATAAGGGTCAAATTCTACCTAGCAAGTCGTGAGTAAACCCAAATTACGACAATATAACAGACTATCATAGATGCATCGTAGGCAGATTGATTGATGTTGATTTCGACGACGTCATTATTTCGAAAAGACTTTACGTACGGGTAGTATGTTCTCCATTCTACTTTTTGGATGGATTCATCTTGCTGAGGTTTGCGGAAAATGTTGAATATTTGAGCCGACAACATTGTACCCAAACGATTTGAGGAGAAGCAATGAGTTAGCTTTATAGAAGTTCAAGACCATAATTTCTTCAGTTTCAATCGAATTATTATTTCTTCGTTCCGGAAATCCACCAACTCAGAGTTTTGACCAAGTACCCTGATCGTTATATTGTTTATTTCGTTTATGTGCAACATAGGTAGATAAATGAAAGAGAAGGGTGTCTCGTCGATTGCGAAACCTGAATCAGAATCGATAGCAAATTCATATATCGTATGAGAGGGTCTTTCATTGAATAATGCTCACGACGTAATCTTGATATCTATGTGTATGGTCCTCACTTTTATAATATGGACATGCAGATCGGACACGTAATGAACCTTCGGTTTTAGAACACTCGAAGAAAAACCCAATATATTTGCAAGAGAATTTTCTTGTGAGGTGAAATCGATGCCGTACAGCAGACGAAAAATTTCGCTTTCCAGCTTATTATTGTTGGGTTTGAGATAGAAGAATTTTTCAGGTTTCTCAGCATATGTTTTTGGTACGATATGTTCCTGAATTAGCGCTTCAATATCTCAATTCCGTACGCTCCAACAGGAATATCGATGCTCTTCCTAACTTTTTTCCCTTAATTTTCTTAATTTCGTAATAATAGAACTTGGTGCCCCTTTTTGACTTTTGCTATAATGTTGAATGAATGGAAACTCAGTAGAGCTAGACCGTATTCAGAATAAGCTTTCAATTGAATAGGTATGTGAAATGAGTGGAAAGCGTCGAAGAACGACTTTTCAAAGTCAACAGCATAGACATGACTGATATAGCACCATCAGCGACATACCCTACATAATAGAAAAAACAACATATTTTGTGGAAAATACATTCGTTAGCGAATCGAATCAATACAATAAAAATGACTTAAACGTTTAATTAGAGGCAATTTGTTTTCAATCGCATATTGAAGTAAAAACTTTGAGCAGAGATTTCCGCAGTTACTCTGATTAAAATGTTGATATCGGTCATTGTTATGTGTGATTTTAACGCCGTTTCCCAAATATCGAACTAATTCCCGCGGAGTTTTAAGATTGCTAAAATTATCAAAATATTCAGCGCTACCAAATTTCCTGTAAGCTACCCTGTGAGTACCCATATTTTCCTTATAGTCCAAGTTCAGCACAGCACATTCCCTTTGTTTGGGCTGCAATGGTAACGTATCACGCATAAAGAGTCCTCAAAAATTAGGTATTTTCATTTTACAAGAAAATTTTTGAATTTCCACATTGTATAACGCTCTATTAGGAAGCTTCCTCAGCAGTTTCTCTATTTCTTCAAGTAGAGACCTCGTTTACGTTTTTGCTTCTTTAAAAATAGTCCGTATCCTCGAGGTGTTTTACGAAGATACAGTCCAGAACCCAAATGCTCCATAACCATATTGTAACGGTGAGCTTCTTTTCAACGAACCTAAAGCTAAAAATCCAGCAAATATAGGTATGAGAGGTAGGATGCCGCCAGACTTAGATTTCAATTAAATGATTCTCGGGATACGTATCCGTTTACGTCCTCCAGCTTTTTTGACCGCTTTCTTAGCCGCTCTCAAAGCCAAAGTGACGGATTTTTTCATATCGCTGCTGCTGCTGTGGGGCGTCCAATCCTTGAGGATTTTTTGCAGAATATTGTTGCTGAAGGATTTTGTAGCACCCATACCAAACTTGCGTTTCGCTTCCATTGCGCCGCTGACGAAAAGAGCGCTCGTTTTTTCACCAAGTTTTGCGTCCTTGGATTTAAATTTTTCCCAAGCCTTTTGTTCAAAAACTTCATCAGCTTTATGTCTACTTTCGAGAGATTTGTCTTGTGAATATACAATATCGTGTTGCTTGCAAGCCGCGTCCAATGAGTTGATGCCAGGATCTCCTCTTGCGAGCCTCTCTTGTAAATTAGTGCCCGGCCCACAATACTGATGTCTAGATATGTGTAATTCAAACAATAACTTATTGATGAGCGTATTAACAACACATTCACCTTGATATGTCAGCATTGGGAATGACATCAAGTGTACGGCGTCATCTCTTTTTATAAACATAAACTCTTTTATCAACTTTCACACCATGAAGGTTGTTCAACAAGAAAACACCTATTATTACCTATTGAAAACTTGGATTATTTGAATGATGATAATGGTATAGTAGGTCGCAAACATGGCAAATTACTACCAAACTTATTTACAGCTATCGCATGTGGACCGAGCGGTTGTGGAAAAATAAACGCTGTATTAGCGCTGTTGTTCCACCCCATTGGCGGGAAATTTGAAAACGTTTACGTGTACTCAAAGTCGTTATATCAACCAAAGTATCAGTTGCTGCAACAGATACCGAAAAAAGTCGAAGGCATTTATTATTTCCCGTCAAGGAGAACGAATATGTTTTCAGCCCCCATGACGCTAAACAGAATTTCATTTTGATATTTGATGACATTTCATGTGACTTTCAGCAAAAAATTCGCGAATATTATTCCATGTGCAGACATCGCGGTATTGATGCTATGTACATAGGACAACCGTTCAGCAAGGTCCAAAAACAGCTTTTGAGGGATAATTGTAACCTAATCCTACTCTTTAAACAAGTTGAAGTAAATTTGAAGCACGTATATGATGAACATGTCTCTCCCGATATTACCTCCGAACATTTCAAATGAATGTGTGCCGATTATTGGTGCGATAAGTATGGAACATTGGTCATCGCAAAGAATTATGATTTGGATGATGGCCGCTATCATCAAGGTTTTGATAAATATATATTGTTTTTTCCGTTAAGACAGCACGCTTCGATGGATACATTAACACTTTCAAAATGGTAATCGATAAGTTCGGACGTAGCAGCTCGAATAGAAAGAGGAAATTAGAACCTTCCGCACATTCTGGTGGTGGTTTGTTTCACACGCCAGAAGGCGATATAGATTTTGATAATTTGAAACTGAGTAATGTTAAACGGCCAACACTCGGTACGGATTCAGCCAGTTATGTATGCCTTCCAGTGGGATTCGCTGAACGAAGCATTGCTGCCTATGCAGATTCCAAGGAATACTTCGAGGCGGTGTTGGATTCAACACGGTTCATGGGAACGAAGAATAAATCAGAATAGACATAGAATTCGAATCAGTAACATCATTTTTAGAAACGCCTAATTCTATCATAGCTACATAGTGGGACCCGACTCCTGAAAATATCACGTGTTCAAAATATAACAATAATATATGGGATATATTCTAAATTAATAGGTCAAGCTCGCGAAGTTTATAGCATTTGCATAGATAAAGATTGATAATCAGTGAAAACGCACTAATTACACATTTTGGTGACCAAAGAGACGAAAATGGATTGTTGTTTGATTCAGATCAATTGAGACAAAATTTCAATGAGCCATCATTACAGTTTTATACTAGAGTTATGTCTGTTTAAGTGCTTTTTATAACTATATAGATACGCATGAAAACGTAGTAACAACAAAAACTGTGAAAAAAACTTTTACAATTTTCATGCCTTAAAAATATCCTTAGCTGGCTTGAAAGAACTTTTATAATCGACTATTCGTGCCATGAAACCTTCAACTATGGTCGAAGCTAGGCAATATATCATTTCCGAAGATAATATTCGGCATCTTCAAAAACCGAATGGTGATCAATCAAAAATAGGCCTCCCCAAAGGGTCAATCACCCACATCAATCACCCCATTTTCGCCAATATGGAACTCCTAACCCCAATAATTTTCAGAATTTCAATCCCCAAATGCAAAACCCCGCATTTCCACGTGGCCCAATAAATGTCCATCCGAGACCGGCCGCACCCCAAAAATTCTTCACAAACCGACAAGTTTTTGGCAACCCAAGAGGCTCAACCAACGTTTGGAGACAAACTCATCATAATAATTTCAATCGCCCCAAACCAACACCTATTAGTGGAATTTCACAAGCAACCACTTCTCTCCAACCCAGTACAATCAAACCATATCAGAACCCAAATTGACCAAATTCCATTGCAGAAGAACTTTACCATTTTGACAACCCTTATAATCAGATGGAAACCACAAACTATAAAATTTTACTTATTCAAATTCCATCACTTCGTTGATGGATTGATTGGCTATGATACATTAAAAAACTTAGACGTTCAACTAGATTTGAAAAATTCAAGTTTGAATACACCTGATGTAGAACTTCCTCTGGCGCACTATGAAAGCAAAAAAAAATTACTATTTTATGCTCGCATAGAACCATTGACAATCGAATCAATCAAAATTCCCGTAAAAGTATCCAATGGTCACATCACAATTATTGAAACTCAATTATTCGAGTGCCGAATTCGTGAAGGGTTGACGACCTCTCGAAACGGCTATGCTATGTCGAAATTCGAAACAATATAGGGGAAATACCTTTATGAACCTGTACCTGTGAGAACCTGTTCCTGTGAAAACCTTCCAACTTGACGAATTCGAACTGTACCATGCTTCAGTCGACCATAACACCCCTCCGAATATATCTAAATCAGATATCACACAACTCATACGAACGCAAGATATGAATTCGGAAGAGACATTTTTCACCGCGAAAATTCAAAGTTAACTTTCACGGACCAGGTGAAACACAAAATTAGAACCACTGATGAAGTTCCAATATTCACGAAATCTTATCGATATCCGTTTATTCATAAACCGGAAGTCGAAAAGTAAATGGATGATATACTTCGTCAAGGAATCATTCAACCAAGCGATTTACCTTGGTCCTCGCCAATTTGGATAGTTCCAAGAAAGGCGCCTCTGGCGAAAAAAGTGGCAAATAGTAGTGGATTACAGAAAAATCAACGAGAAAACGATTGATGATCGGTACTCAATTCCCAATATATCCGATATTCTCGACAAATTGGGTAGATGCATGTACTTTTCTACACTTGATCTGGCTAGCGGGTTTCATCAGATTGAGATGTACCCCGATGATGTGAAGAAAACTGCTATCAATGTGGAAGATGGCCACTACGAATACCTGCGTATGCCGTTCGGGCTGAAAGGGGCTTCAGCTACCTTTCAGAGAGTAATGGACAACGCCCTGAAAGATCTACAAAACAAAATCTGTTTTGTATACATGGATGACATCATCGTCTTTTCAACTTCGCTACAGGAGCACATTGTGATCTTGAAAAGAGTGTTTCAAAAACTTCGCGAAAGTAACCTGAAAGTACAGCTCGACAAATCAGAATTCCTGAAAAAGGAAGTAGTCTTTTTGGGACACCCAATCGATATCAATGACCCTACCTTTATCAAAACATTCGAAGATTGAAGAACATTATTATCGAACGACCCAATATTGTAATACCCTGATTTTACTAAAGAGTTCAATTTGACCACCGACGCCAGTAACGTAGCGTTGGGGGCCGTCATGTCACAGGGCCCTGCCACACATGACAATCCAATCGCCTACGCATCACGAACCCTCTCCAATGCTGAACAATATTATCCGACCATCGAGAAAGAGCTTTTTGCGATGATTTGAGCAACCAAATATTTTAAGCCCTATCGTTTTGCTCGTAAGTTAAAAATTTTTACAGATTATAAACCACTTCGATGGTTGATATCTTTGAAAGAACCCCATTCACGATTGGTTCGTTGGAGACTAAAACTCGAAAAAATTTGACTATCAAATTATATATAAAAAAGGGAAAATCAATACGAGCGCTGATGCCCTTTCTAGAATCGAACTCTTTCCAAATGAAACAGATGAACAGACTGACGAACTTCCCATACTAAGACATATGCAGAAATTCAACGAGAATCCTGTCTTAGACGTCGAAAGACCATACACAAGTAGAGACCCCGAAATAAACACACCCACAATCAATCAAAATCAGGATAACGAATCAAATGTAGGACAAATTGATCCCAATGACAACGATGATAACAAAACTGTTCATACGAGCACTGAAGACCCGATATTGAACATTCACATCACAGATAAACCAATCAATAATTTCTTATTTCAAATAATGATAATTAAAGTCGATCGGAACCCCCGAATGGAAATCAAAAAACTATTCAGAAACTCAATATGTCGAACTCTATATTGTTTTTTCCGTTAACCAGCTGTCGTTCCCTTACGAACGGCAGCCCTCAAAAGTCGAAACTTGTGCGAGCCAAGGATTACGATTACCTTTCAACGTGCGATTCCTAGCACTTTCTCGGGCCATCAGATAAAAATCTGAAGTCGCTGAGGATTCGAACCTAGCCGACCAGCAGTCAATGGTTTTGAACGCTTCAGTCTCAACCACTGAGCTACTTGACCCTTATATGTTACCAATGACTTATTTCAGGCTCGAATTATGGAACATCTGAAAGAATATTGTGCTTCAAAATGCTCCTATTTCTTCCATTTCCAAAATGATGCCGAAAACGTTCTTCATAAAGAGATGTGCTTGTTCATACCGCAAACATTCAAAAATTCTTCCTTCAAGCTTTTCAAAACTAGTAAACTCCTTTTCGATGTAATTAACGAAGATCACCAAAAAAACCTCATCAAATCTCAATATGAAGGTATAACTAACCATCGAGGCATTTACGAAACTATTGCCGAACTCAAAACCAAATATTACTGGCCAAAATTGCACGATGACGTAAGAACATTCACTAATAACTGTCCAATATGTCAACAATTAAAATATGAACGTCACCCTCCATTGATCAGATTACAGCTAACGCCCACTCCCAAAAAACCATTCGAAACAATACATATCGATACCTTCAAATTTGGCAATACCATATCTGTAACAATATGCGACAGCTTCTCTAGATTTGGACAAGCGTACATCATCCCTAGTCCCTAGTCTTGCGGCACTTCACGTATATCAATCACTTTTGCAGTTCATCACAACTTTCAAAATTCCCGATAATATTGTTTTCGAATTCTCGCAAAACCTTCTAAAAGAATTCGCAAAACTGTATAGAATCAATTGGCGTTATACACTTCCATATAACCCAAATTCCAATGCAATTGTGGAAAGGTTCCACTCCACTATCATTGAACACATGAGGACACTGACCCTCTCAAAACCGAACCTGAATTCCTTCGAAAAATTGACCTTGGCTGTTCTTGCATATAATAATAGCCTTCATTCCACAACAAAGCACTTAGAACTCAAAGACCCGATCGATTCTGAATTCCAACCAATCAATAAGAAATTGAACGAACACAAAGGATCTATGTCACAAATATATAACAAAATTCACGAAGACACGTCGAAACAGAAGGCCAAAATAATATCAAAACGCAATGAAAATCGAGAAGACCCTCCGAATTTTGAACCCGAAACCACTGGATACATGAAAGCACCCGAAAGACAAACAAAAACGGCTCCCCTCTACAACCCCGAACATATTCTCAAAAGCACTGATCGAACTGTGACAACACTGCAAAATACATACCACAAACAATCCTTTAAACCACCTAGGAAAATGACAGATCAAAATTTCTTACAGGTCGATGACACTTCATCGGACAACGACTCAGAAAGTTCGATTCCAGAGCCTCCAGACCAATCCCCTTTAAAAAAGTAACCGCACGAATCAAAGTAGGTTCCCATACCTTCCTACATTATATTCGACTAAGTCCTCTAGAAAACCAAATCAAGTCGATCACCAATCAATATAAGTTATTAGAAGCTACAATAAACAATACAACCCCTTTCAATAGAATCGCATTATTCAATGCATACAAATATCTCCAGTACGAAGTCAAAAATGTAAGTCATAAATTCAGATCTTTGTTTCCCCATAAATGCGCAAAAAGAGCTCTCATTGGTCCTCTCGGCTCCCTTATAAAATTTATAAGCGGAAATCTAGATGAGCAAGATGCGAAAGAAATCATCATAGCATAGCCGAACTTGAATCAAACCAAAATCGAATTATAAAGAAAACCAATAAACAAATTTCTATCACTTCAAAATTGATGGAAAATATTAACGAAATAATTTCATCAGTTTCCAATAATCAAAAATTGATTGCAGATAAAATTAACGAGTTGCGAATTGCACTCAACGAGACAAAATTTAACTATGCACATTTTTTGGAAATTCATGAGATACTAAATCGAATAAAAATCAATCTCGATTTTCTCTTGGATTTTCTAACAGAAACAGAAAATGCTATGGGATTTGCAAACTTGAAGACTCTACATCGTAGTATCGCTTCTCCTGAGGATTTGAAAGCAATAATAGATGAACTTTCTTTATCAAATAGCCATTCTTAATTACTTTTTCAATACCATTCTCAAATACAATAGCTATTCTCAAATACAACAACAAGAAACAAGAGTTTTTATATATTATATATATTTTCATAAGATTTTTCACAAGTTCATACTGAAACTTTCGATCACTATCTCCTATATTCAATTCCAAATCAAAATCAATTGATTATCATTCCACCTGCCTCCTACCTCACCCTAAGCAACGAAATGTACCAGTACCAAAACGAAGAGTGCGTTGACCTACAACCGAATTTCCTCTGCGAGAAGAAGTGGCTCTTGCCCATCCAGAACAATCCAGACTGTGTGACGTCAATCTACTTTCATCAAAAGCCAGTATCGACAAATGCCATCAAATTCCAGTCAAAATCAATCAGGAAATAATCGAAGAAGTCAACGATGCCCACTAAATAGGCGTCTTTCCGGAAAGCAGAAAATTCCACACAAACTGCGTGGAAAACAATGTTTCCATGTTGAAAAGAGTATACCAATTTGCTGTTCCACCAAAATGCTCCCTGAAGACTTCCGAATACACATACCGGAACGAGAAAGGATCAACTATGGGACACCCTCTCACATTAGAGAAAATCAAAGAAGTCAAAATTCTAACCCTGCAAGTCCAGAAACTCAATTCAGAGAAAGTTTCCCTGGACAAACTACACGAGCTCCAGCTAGACGAAATTCGGGATGACCCATTGGATCTCATCAACCTTCGCCCGGAATACTCCAGATGGTCCCTATGGAACGTCGCGACGCTGACCGCTTTTGCAGTGGCATATCTTGTGGTGACTCGGAAGCGAGACATCCTTCGCCTGATCAGCCCCAACACACCACCAACTACTACAAACAGAAATCAGGCCATCAACGACACTCGAGTGGTTCCACCCTCGAGTTCCTTCTAAGGGATGGAGGAGTTATGTATGCCTTCCCGTGAGAATCGCTGAACGAAGCATTGCTGCCTATGCAGATTTCCAGGAATACTTCGAGGCGGTGTTGGATTCAACACGGTTCATGGGAACCAAGAATGAATCAGAATAAACATAGACTTCGAATCAGTAACATCTCTTATTTTCTTGTTAATTGAAGTTTATGAATAAAAATGATTCTTTTAAAAAACTAATTTCCATAATCGGAAAACATAAAGAGCCAACAAAGAATATGTGGATGAAATCAATAAAATTATAACTAATTTGGTTAATGGAATTCAAGTTGATCTACAAAGTATCAAAAATGAAATTAAAATAATAGATCATAGAGGGCAGCATTCCATTGAGCAATTGCAGGCCTCCATTCATAAACTAAGTTCCGACTCTATCGAAATGCGAGCAGATATGAAAAATATTCAAAATCAATCGAAAGAATTCGATGAGAAAATCCAATCACTGAACAATAATTTGGTTAAATTGACTCAAATTAACGTTGAGCGCTATAATAAGGTGATTGCGCTGTGTGATGAACTCGGTAAGAGTTATAAAGCTGATATGGAAAATATTCGTGACTATGTATCGAAGAAAACCACAGAAATATCTGGAATGATTCAGTCACAAGGTAAGGATGAAAGATTATTAATGGAGCAAAACGAAAAAAAAAAAGAAGGGGGAAAAGAAGTTAACCAGACAATCGAAATCTCAAATTGAAGCGTTTTCCATCTATAACCTCAGTATTATGGCTTACAAAAAGAAGATTCAACTTTTTCACGAACTATCATCAAAGGATTGGATGATTTGTGGCAAATGGATTTGGCCGAGATGAGGTCGTACGCTCATCAAAATCGAAATTTCAAACTAATTCTAGTCGTCATAGATTATTTTTCAAAATTCGTGTGGACTAGACCGTTGAAAACGAAGACGGCTGCGGAAATTGCCGAAACGTTTGCCGATATCTCGGCACAAACGAAACGTTGTTCGAAAAATGTACAGACTGATCAGGGATCGGAATTTCAAATTGTAAATTTCAAAGTTTGATGAAGAATCATGGAATAAACCACTACAATACGTACAGCGTCATGAAAGCTGCCATAGCTGCACGTGTCATAAGGACACTCAAAGAAAGATTGTACATGTATTTCAGTTTGAATGGCACCTACAAATGGCTGAATATATTACCGATCACAAAAGCATACAATGATACGCGACACACTAAGACAGGCATGTAACCATCTGAAATCAACAAAACCAACGAAAAAGATATTCTCAAATCAACGTACAACCACTTGAAAATAGCAGGTTTTGCAAAGTTCGAAGTCGGTGATGTTGTGCGTATCAGTAAAGCGAAATATGTTTATGAAAAAGGTTATACACCCAATTGGACGACGGAATTATTCAGAATGATCAAAATCAACATCGCCAATCCTGCCACCTATATGTTGGAAGATATGCATAATACGCCATCAGAGGAGCATTCTACGCAGAGGAATTACAGAAAACTGTTAACCTTGACATTTATCTCGTGGAAAAAGTATTGAGAAGGAAAGGAAACAATATGTTCGTCAAATGGCTTGGCCTGGAAAACAAGTTCAACAGCTGGATACAAAACGCTGATTTTGTATAGAATCTCATGAGAAACAAACACATTCACCTGCGCTGGCGAGGGCCTTCTTCACATTTTGTCACTTTTCAATAACAACTTTTGTGACGTATGCGTTCCCCAACTCACATACAAAGAAAAACAAATTGTTTTGAACAGCCAGTTTAACTTGTTACAACTTGAGTGTCAACACGTGAAGAACAACACCAACATCTACTGATGTCTCATCCCATAGATTTAAGAAATTCGCATCGCTTTGAAGCAAACATATTCTTATCGACGCATACCATTCGTTATCATCGAATGGAGTACCCTCATCGAAATTCTACAAACTTCAAAAACGAATTTCTTTAAAGCAGCAATTGAATATCATGATGAGTATGATTTCATTACAACGGCCTGTAGAGCCTTTGTTGATGTACGCAATTCATCGAAAGCGATGTAAAGCAGATAACCATTACCAGAGGAGACACCAACTTGGACTTCCTCGAAGAATACATTGATGCCAACATAAAGCAGTGTTGTCGCATCGTATTGAAATGTTGCATAATTTGAACTTTTGTGTGTACTACAAAAACTTGTTGCATGTTATCAAAACCCAATTCAATAGTACCAGAATAAATTTAACGTTTGAAGAAATTATGAGTATTTGTTTTGAAATTATACCATCAGACTCCAGTTTATATTTGCAAGCTCTTAGAGAATATTTAATTAATTTTGAAAATGGTTTGTTCAAAGATTTGAAAATAAATGAAAAATGAATTTCTCTCTGTTTCATTTATGAATAAAGAAAACAAAACAGGGTTACACATAATCATTTATTATATAAAAAACATATACAATTGTGGGACAGAGAAAATACATTGTTTTTTTATTATCATCTACACATAATCATTTATTATGTAAAAAACGTATACAATTGTGGGAGAACATACATTTTGTTTTCATTGTCATTATCCAGGGGGGAGAGAGAAAGAGAAAACATAATAATTTCTTTTGATAAAAGGAAGTTGAAAAGGGGTTGGAGGATGAGGTGGGGTAGGAGATGAAGGAGGGTGGGTAGGAGGTAAAGGAAGTGGTGTTGGACATTGGGTCAGGGGTGGAATGGGCACTGGGATTGTTTCCCATTTCTCATTCCTCCACACCAATAATGGTACCTCCGTATATCCTCTCTCCTCATACTCGGAGATATCTACATCAGACTCTTCATCTGAGAAGTTATAGGTGTTAATATCGAACATATATGTGGAAGAAATGTATACAATTGTGAGGGAAAATAATTTTTTTTGTTAATATTCATCAAAATGATCAATATCGCTATCATCTTCATAATTCCCTCTGAAACAACGTTTTTTAGGAGATGAATGTAGGGACCTGTCGCAAGAATTATGATCTTTGATTTCGAATAGCACTTCAGAAAAAGAACTGTAGCACCAAAAATGCATGTTTTGATATAGATTTCCAATGATATCTTCACTTGGATAAACATCATGATAATGATCATTGCTTACTATCAAATTTTTTTGTCCCAATCTATAAAGAAGTTTGATCGAATCAAAACCTGATTTACAAACATACAAACGAAATTTTCCGATCCTATAATAGTTCACCCATATGCAGTATTGATCGTTCTTCAAAAGCATAATCCCAATCGTTTTGGGTTAATATTTTACTTTTTAAGAAAGGTACTATACTCTTATGGCAATGAACGAATTCAATGCCTTGCTCGGAACGAACTTGGTCATTTTTAGCCTTTTCCTTCATATATAGCCACCTGTAATTTGCGTATTTTTTCATAATTTCTTTTGTTAATAACCAAGGTAACGGTGATTCATGGATAAAATCAGCTGCACAAGATACGTTTTCGCAAATCGTTTTTATGCACAGCTGGCGTAATGATTCCATCTAAAGATTTATAAAAGAATAATTACTTTTCCAGAGTATAATTTCCCCACAGTAATGTATCAAAAGAACCGGGAATTAAATAACGCTTATCATCATGTGGCTATTTTTGCTTGTTCAATACTAAAAACTTTGTAAGCATATGACCGAATACAACGTTGGGTTGTCGTTTTTCCCTTGAAATTCTTTAAACAATCCAAATAATCTTCAAAACCAATTTTGTTTTTCACCAAATTATATTTCACCCCCTTGGATTTTTTTACAACTTCACCCCCCCTGCACCTTATACGCATACATTTTTGAACGTAAACCAACAAAATGTGTCATCGTTTTTCAATTCGCTTCATCCTTCATTAAACCCAATTTTTTTTGTTGACCTGTGGCATCTTATATTCATTGTCTGCTGCATAATCCGACGTATCAAATTTGGAGGGATTGGCCTTTATTACTTTTTCATATGCATCATCGCATTTTAGTTCGTAAATAAAGCTGTCACTATCCATATATGATAATTTACAATTTTCAATGGTCATTTTTGGGATCATTTACCCATAATGAAAATTGTACTTACATAACTTTGATAAATCCAAAATAGCCATTCCTACATACAGGGGTTTATTTGAGATTATTTCGCTTTTTTGTAATTCGATATCCATCAAGTTTTCCTCAAAAATTGAGACTGCGAAATTGAGGACTATTTATCAAATTTTTGGCGCCGTAACGACCCTTCCACTTTCTTACAAGTTTAACTACCCTATATTTCCTTATGTTTTCCATTGTTTTCCCAAAAATTGCATTATTGGCGATTTATGAAGATTTTTCTCAAAAGCATTTGTGGCTGTAGCCCTTAGTTGTGTATTCAACTCAATATAGGGTCGCAGCAATGCAGATTGTTTGTAATTCAGAATTTTGTGAATTTTAGTTACTCCTAAACCGTTTGCCAAACATTACTTTAACTTTCTGTAATGTGAAGTATATTTGTTTTTGTTGTAAAGGGTTGTCATCAATTTTGTTAATTTTGGGCCGGGTGGTACACGATACTCAGCAGCAAACGGAAAGTCTTTGTGTTGGTCGTGTAAGTCGCGGGGATAGTACATGTCTAAGTTTTCGACATTTTCCAACCATGAAAATCCACCATAAGGTAAACATTCACACATATCAAACCCGTACAAATTATTGACATCCAAATACGTAAGATATTTTGATGGTTTTTCAGAATCATATTCAGACATGTACTTGTTGTTGGCCTCCGAGTGTCTACTACTACAAACCGAAATTCCACCACGTATTGCATTTTTAAAAAACTTGATTTTTTCAGCGTCATTTAATAATTCTAGATTACATTTGGTATACTTTAGCATAGCATCCCATGTGTAGCTCGGTATGGTATGATGCCATGCTGGATCTAACGCATAGGTTGCTAGGCATTTTTTTTGGAAATTTTCAAATACATCGGCCAGCAACAATACATCTGTTTTCAAATAAAGGTCTGAATATGACCACATGTCTGAAATTTTGAAATTTTCCCAAACATTTTGAGCATGAGCATACTTCTCGTCGGTGATGTGTGCATGTGTGCATCGTTGAATTAAACATTCTTTTGGGGGCGGGCAATGATGTTTTATTTAATTTTTCCAGACAATCAATATGATCGTAAGGAAATATTTCCTTCTTGGTTTAAAGCGCGAATTTTTCATTTAAATGAATGACTTCTCTTTTCAAAATTTTCAAATCTTTACAATCCAAGATGTGAGATAATTCATCTGAACCCATGAAACGAAAAGATTCAATAAATCGACATATTATATCTGTATCTTTGTCGTACAGTGTAGATGAAATGTATTTTTCCTGTTGAAAAGGGGGAACATTCTCCATGAAAATTGAAAAATGAAAAATGTGATTTATTTGCAATATCTAACAAATGGCTTATCATGAAATGGCTGTCGTAACCTGAGAGATTATGGGAAACGATGGGCACTTAGAAAAAATTTGTGGAAATTGAGATTGCATGCTTGGTGCGAAAAACCTAGGAATTCTCCGGTGAAGTGTTTGTGGTCAGGAATGATGATGTCATTGGCGGAAAAAGATTTTTCACAAATTTGACAAATAGTTGCCCCACATACGTTTGGTTTTTCAATCATTGGTACGATTGTTTTAATTTTTGATTGAATGATAACAGCTATCCTCGATATTTCATTCGAAAACCAATCCATGCAATCACTACCTCGATGGCGATTGAAAAACGATAACGAATTGTCGAAATCACATTTTACATAATAGCCAGCACTATAAGCCACATGTTTTTGGTACTTGTTTGTTTTGGATGACACCATATTATTAATATTTTCCATTGACATTCAAAGTCCGCATAAATGACGAATAGAGTCGTTTGTTTGTAAGTAAAATTTTTGAATTCTATATGATTATATTTTGTAAATGAAATTTTGCATTGATTCAATTGGGCACAAAGTACCTCATGATCATTCAATTTCTGTTCACATTGAAAATAATTAATGCATCTATCACAAGAATATTTTTTTTTGTCATGTTTATTCACTTGTGTTGATAATAATCGACACATATCTTTAATCCAACAATATTGATATCTGATATCAGAATCATAATTATAAACAGGAGAAGCTTCATAATCATTTAGTTTCGGAAAATATTCATTTTGTATTAACAATAGGTTGACATGACGTTCCCGTTTATTTTTGGTTAATCGTGCTGGCACCACTATGTAAAATGTTCTTTAACTACGTTCTGTTTCAATGTGTAAACGTTCACAGAGATATCATTAGTTTTTTCGAATTTTGAAATTTGGTCTAGAGACATAGGGGTTTCAAGATCCTCTGTTTGTAGAACACTTATGTAATATGGATACCAACTAGTAAGTGTTGCATTTGTTTTTGCAGGATACAGAGCGCTCACTACGCTCCAATAAAAACATGCCAAGTCAGTATTCTTCACATTACATTTATGCATGCTCGCTTCTTGAAAATTTGGTCTGGTAGTCTAATGAAGGAGGAACAGTAACCTATCTCCATCTTGTTTATATTCACCTCCCTTGAGATGATTTTATGCAAACCCCACCCCGAATCACGTTCTTGAAAATCCCCCAATTTGGTGAAAATTTATTGACGCACATTATCGTAAAAACAACGTTGTAAATCTGTCGATACACCTTATGAACCAAATTTAAAATGTAACCGGTTCTGATTCTACTCGAAAAACATGAAACAACATCTTCCCATTTAACTCTGTCTCTCAATTTTGGTAAAAGGTCCCCACCACGATGCCTATTTCGAATGATTTTTTGATAATGTTCAAAATGACCAATGTTTGTTTGGGGCTTCGTCAACACACCTATCGGCGAATTATTTTTTCGGATTTCTTTATTACATATATCTTATATCTTATTTATTTTTTCAAACGATTTAGTCAAATTTCCTCATCTCAACTAGTGAAATTATCGAATGAAATTCTTTTATTCTTTTCAATGAAGTAAGTTGTCAGATTTTTTTGCGATATCGATCATTTTGAAAAACAGTTAACAAAAAAGAATCATTTACCCCCTCTCTATCTCTCTCCTATATGTATGTGAATCAATTTTGAATAATTTCGAATGATGTAGGTGGATTCGTCTTGCCTATGTCAATTACTCCTCGGAAAACTACTGAATATTTTTTCGATGAAAATTCTGCCAGATGGGGACGATACTCCTCCGTTACTCGCTGCGGCAGGAATGTTACCTTCCTCACTTAGCCCAGAAGTATAAGGTCTCCAAACCGGCTTCTAACGATTTTGGCTATGTTGATTGATTGTGGTGCCCCCACTGGAAGATCAGCCAACTTAATGGTTGTTTTTTTTCACCAGAGACGATTGATTGATTTTTTAAGATCCATCTGAAAAGAAAAAAACAATAAAAAGGTATATTCCAAAATACCCAAAAATTTAGAGCAACACTTTTTCAATTCGAAAAACGAGTACGAACCATATTGTTGACTTCGAATTGGAAATAACAATGAACTTTCAAAACACTCAAAAATAAAAAACATTATTAATTAACTTTTGTTAAAACGCTTCGAATTGAAAAAGCAAAGAAGAAATAAAAAAGAATACCGCACTTGTAACAAGCTATTCAAGGTGCGGTATTTCGCTGAAGAAATTCTGCTTTTGAAATTCTGCTTTTGCTTGTAGTGAGCTATTCAAGGTGTGGTATTTTGTCAAAAAAAATATCTGTTGTTGAAGCGCTTTGAATTGGAAATTATGATGGAGGAATCGAAACACAATTCTGCTAGTTGGTTACAGGGACTTTTGTAGGTGAAACATCGGTTGACAACTACTATCGTTTACAATGGAATTTCAAAACACTCGAAGAACAAAATAGGGAAAGTTTAAACAATAGAAAAAAAGGAATTATTAAAAACACTTACTTTTCAGACGAAGTCGGCGCACTACCACTGAATATTTTAAAGTTTATTACTGCTGCTAGCACTATCGCAAATGAATTGGTTCGTCTACGTGCGGAGCGGTATTTATGTGCAACGAAATCTGTTGATTACATCTTCCACAACACGAGCTGCTTTCGTGATTGCCTCACAATGTGCTACTTCAATAACATGCTTTGGTTCCATGATAATGAGCTGTTATTGCGATTTAATGCTAATCAGTATTTTAATTAGGTTGTTTCGTTAGCAAAATATGTTTTTCTCGAACCTCCGATACCAGACGGTTGTGACCCCGAGGTCAACATTATTGTTGATTATCGCTCTTATCATAACTGACTTTGAACGAATGTTCGTACTCAAGCATTTATCACACACATTTCAAAAGCGATAAATAAAACTCAGAATACATTTGAATTTTTTCTATTTGGAGCAAATATTCCACATATACCTGTCATCAACAAATATATTTCAAGAATAATACTGAAATAAGTGTTAAAATGATGCGCACTATAACGAAAATTTGATATAGTTCATTTTCCGCTTGTATCACAGATTCTGCGTGACTTTCCGCGTTTGCTGTAATGTTTTCCCAAGTTTCAGTATCTCTTTTACTATGGTCTTCAAATATGAGCTTCAATTTATATTTCAGAGTTTAAGTTTTCGGCAAATCTGCGTCCAATATCGGTAGTTTTCCTTCATTCACTTTAGCGAATCCCATCATCTGCCACTTGGTTCGATTACACTCCTTCAACTCCCCAGTGCCAAAACATATTCTCATATCTTTCACCCTATTTGGTGCGTTAACGTAAAGGGCATTATTGATTATTGCAGTCAGAAAAATAAAATGGGTTGTCAACAACGGCATTTTAATTGGGATGTATTCTTCGAAGAGGATACCTTGGTTGTGGTATATCACGTTTGAATACCCTATTCCAAACAGTTCAATTATTGAGTAGACTCAAGGTGTTCTTCGTATCCTCGTGAAATTGTAGGTCTTTTTTCAATTCTCGCACACATCTGCAAAATTCCTCAAGCTTATGTCTGTACTCTTCAGACATCATTGTATCACTAATTATTTCATATAGGTAGGATTTTAGGTTATTATACTTTCAAGGAAGCAGTTTCAACGACCCCCTCCTCTCCCGAAGATATGTTTTAACAAGACTTACGAGAATACCGAACTTGTAACAAGCTATTCAAGGTGCGGTATTTTGTCAAATGTGAAATATTCACCGCACGAGAATACCAAACTTGTGCAATGCTATTTGAAGTGCGGTATTTTGATGTCAAGCTTGAAGTGTAACGAGAATACCGCACTTGTATCAAGCTATTCAAGGTGTGGTATTTTATCATATGTGAACTGTTTGGGGAGAGTGTTAAGTATCGCTCACAAGAATCGTTCAATACGCAAAACAGTCACATGACAGTTGACAGATAACATATGAGTCATTTTCCCCATGTAGACATCCCCAATGGCCCATCTTTCTGTGACACATTTCCCAATCCCCATATCCCCAATGATACATTTTTTCTCCGATACCTTTTCCAACTACACCATAAGTATGACAAAAATTAATTTCTTTCAAGACAGCAGTGTTGTGAACGCAGTAACTTATCGGGCAAATTAATTAATTTGCCCTTCTACACTTGTACAGATTTCTTTGGATTAAAAAAAAAAATTTTTTCATTTTCAGATTGTGGAAGGTCATAAACCCAAAAAATCATGTCAAGAACTGGATTTCCTCCACAAAATCAAACTTTCAATCAATACTGCACGCCACTCTATCTCCACGTGTATAACCAACATTCCCAGCTATATCTACAACGAGCTCCGTGGCCTAGTTTGTTCAGCGTCCGATACATGATCTAGAGGTGGCCGGTTCAATCCCCGCGACAGACATCAATTTTTTCTTCATTATTTCACATTTGAATCCACTAACACAAAATATTAAATTTTAATTCACGCGCCCGTGGAGTAGAGCGATATATGATAGATGACAACGCCTGAAAGGTACTATTCCGTGATAGGTGGTGTTCCGTGGTAGGATTCAAGATGGCGGTTGACACATGAGTGTCTTCACGCTCGCAACCTACTACGTCACACGCGCAAGCAGCCGCCACGCTCGCACCCAAACCGAGGAAGTGAGGTTATGTTCCGGATTTCATTGTTTGGCTGTACTAGTATATCTACTCGGGTACTTCGGCTTGCGCAAGACACGCTCACTTTGGACCTTCAATAAATAAATATTCTTTGATCTTAATAAATATTAAATTTAGGAATCGAAAGTTCCGGGAAATTCCCTCCTCTTTTTGAATCTTATCTAAAATTTTAATGATTTTTGAAATACTTGCATGAAATCAACATCCAATTTATTTTTTCAGGTAATTGTTTATATCTTTTGCAATTTTCTCAAGCGGTACTTGAATTTTTTCAAAAACCATCTACACGCTATCCTAAATTAAACACCTTGTTCATATGTTTCGGAGGCGGCAAAAACAGTTTGATCTGAAAGGCACATGTTGATTAGACTAGTAGAGAATGTGTGGAACGTCTGTTGTGATTTATCAAAGATTCTTTAACATTGTGCAGGCATAACCACCAATATTCTGAATGATATGAGAATATCATTGAATGGAAGATCTGTCTATTGCTTGTTGCTCGCTTTTCTTTATGCAGTTGAAGTTGAATGGTTTCAGCTCTCCAATCCATTCAAGAGCTCCACTTTCCACCGACAGAACTGAAACGGAATTCAGTATTATTGCAAATATGTAGCTTCAACCCCGCATTCCTCTACAACTCAAGCTTTCTTCGGGAAACTATAAAACATGGGCATCGCTTCTAAGTTTCTTTTTTACATTTCACATCCTACGTACTTGCTGACTCGGAGCTGGAAAGTACTCTGAATACTGTACTCTCGAGTACATTTCTGGTATCCTGTACCCAGTACATAGTATATTTTCAATAAAGTACTCGGTACTCGTACCCGTACATATCGGGTAAAAGTATCTGATACCCTCGCATTTTATGTGAGTACATTTTTACGGGTACCTTCTTTATTATGCAACACCTTATTATGGAGGAAAAATGTTATTTTGGAAATGAATAGTTCATTTTCTTGTTGAATTACAGAGCGACAAACGTAACGCAAATTCAATTTATTTTGGAATTTGATACTTTTTTTTACTTTAATAGGGCTGAACTGAGCTCTAAATACTTTGCTCGAAATAATGGACAAACTAAATAGTTGAGATTATTTTTCATGGAGAAAAACAAAAACTGATCGATTTAAGAACTTGATTAGGGAGTTTCAGATTAGGCTTTTCTTAGAAGAAGCCAAAACAGGTTTGTGGATATATGCTTTATCGCTATATTTTTCTTTTTCAATAAGTGCATGCTAAAGGTCACTCTCATAACTAACCCTTCACTGAATGATAAATGTCAACATCAATGACGCAGACATCAGGTATTGGCCTTTAGGACAGCAGGAATTTTTGCCTGTAAGACACCAGGCATTTTAGCCTAAATACAGCAGGAGATTCAACTGCGAAATTCTGGGGCGTGAGAATGCCCCCGGTTGGTAAACTTGTAGAGGAGAAAATAGTTTTTAATGAAGTTTGAACAAAAACGTTAGATTATAAAGTCCAGTCAGTTTAAACAAAAATGTATATCATTCCAGTTGGATGTTAAAGTATTTTTTATTATTATTATTGTTACAAGAGATCGCATATACGGTGTATGGTAGGAAAAATTATATATGTTTTGTTGTTTGACAAGTAATAACTTACCAACTTTCGTTTGTACGGATTATTCTGAAAAATTGAGAAAAGACAGTAAAATTGCATTTTAAAATTCTTCCTTGAATGCTAAGCCAACAACATCAAAAGGAATAATATCTGAAGAATACAGGGTGGTGAAAGAAGCGTTTGGATGATGAAATAATCCTGAACCAGAATTTTGAAGTGGTTTTGAATCGGAAACTTTCCAATTCTGTATAAGATGATTTGAAAAAATGGGTTGAATATTTTTTTTCTCTCGAAAGAGTTTTTTTGCATATAGGGTGAAACAGAAATATAAGTTGAAATCTGTGAAATCTATTAATTTTCCCATATCAAACATGTTGAATCGGAAATATTGCTTGCATTTGAGTTGATTTTAATAGTGTTTCTATTAAAGACAGTTGAAAGGTAATGCGAATTTTAGTAAATCATGTAAATTCAGTTTATTCAATATACAAGGAAACCGAAAAGTAGGTTGATTTTGTTTCAAATTAATTTTTTATATTTTTTTTATTATTTTTTATTTTCTCTGAAATTATTATTATTATTACCTCGTCGGCAAATAGGAAAAGGAAGATGAAGGAAATTCAGAGTCCCCAAGAAGTCCTCTGGAATCTGCTCAAAGTAGCAGAAAAGGTCCGCAGTGGAACCACATGGCGAGAAAAGGTCTAAGGAAAGACCCCAATAGAAATGGCAGCAGAAGTACTCGGTATTGGTGACTGTAATACAATGTTCGGCGGGGTGTCTGCCCGGAGAGTAGTTGTTTTTCATCAGATATGAATTTTGTCCCTTCTCAACCCATCCATGGGAGATTTCGCGGCTAGGAGAAGACCCAAGGACGTGAAATTCAACGGGAGGGGTACTGGTCTGCCAGAGGTAGCCAAGGAGAGCGTGAAAGAGAGATTAAGGGCGGTATTTGTGCAACAGATGACAGGCAGTGTGAGTACCACGACGTGTCCGATATTTAGCGAGCACTTTTGGTCAGTAGGAGGGGCTACAGAATAATCCTACCAGGAATAAGTTCCTGCGGGTGATTAGTCACCAGCTGGTGAGTAAAAGTCTAATGACTAGGGTGCTCCGTCGTCTACTCATGAATACCGAGAAAAGTGAATGACGAAATGGAGGTCGAACATCGGACCCCATGGGAGACCCACGTGAACTAGAGAACCCGAGCCTGCTACGCAAGCAGAAGAGCTGACGTTGCATGGGAAGGTCAATAAAGAGACCACACAACGAGGAGGGTCTAACAAAAATTATATTCCCAAATCTGCAGGAAGAAGCAGATTTCGGTAGACAGGGAAGTTCAATACGGAGAGGCTCCAACAAGAAACCAGACCCAAGGGCTCGGTACCAAAAAGGAGCCATACCCTGCCAGGGAAGCAGAGATAATGGATATTGTCCAGTGAGGGACAAGACCCAAAGAATCGGTACCCTGCGTAAAAAAGCAGAGCCGTTTAAAGCAGTTGAGGGCTAGACGAAAGATTTGATGAGATAGTCTGAGGAGAAAACCAGACGTATTTGACTATGGGCGAGAAAATGCGATAGGGGCCATCCTGCTAGGGAAAGCTTTACGAAGGATTCGATGAGATAGTATGAGTAGTAAACCAGACGAATTGGACTATAGGCGAGGGAACGCCATAGGGACCATACTGCTAAGAAAAGCAGTTAGGGAGTTATAGAGGGAAAGCCCCATGAGGAGCACTATTAGGAGGCTCTTCGTGAAAGAGGCCTCAGATGTATTATGATATCGGAGGACTTGATTTCAGCGATTGATTGAAGATTCGAGAGATTTTAGACGTTTTAAATCATATACCATAGCGACCATTCTTGGCTCCGTGGGAAGGGCTGTAGTCCCACCAGGAATTGAGAACCCGCTGATGAGTAAAAGTCTCACAACTAGGGGGCTCCGTTATCTGCTCAAAATATCTGGAAAAGCAAATGTTGTAATAGAGGATCAAACGGCAGACCTCATGAGATACCCGTGTGAACAAAGGGACCAGGAGGAGCAGAGAAGGCAATACGGGAAGGGTCCGGAAGAGAGATCAGACCTATGTAAACTCTGAGAGAAATAGACCATAGCCTGCTCAAGAAGGCAGAGTTCCAGGACAAGAAGGATCCTATCGAGGATCCCAGATATCCGCTAGGAGGAAACAGGAAGATCGAGGTACTGAGGGCTTGATTATTTGCTTTGTGGTAATAGATCCAGCGTAGGTGTACTAAGTGTGGTCTTAGATCACAGCGTAACTTATATATTTTTGTAGGCGTAGATAGCGTGAATATGAATTTTATTTTTGCATAGATCCAGCATAATTTTGCCTTATTTTTGCATAGACCCAGCGTAATTTTGCTTAATTTTTGCAGAGACCAGGCGTAATTTTTTTTCTGTTTTTGCGTAAACTCAGCGTAATTTTGCATTATTTTCCATGGACCAGCATATTTTGGTATGTTTTAAATTGCCGACGGCTATCTGTTATTATGGGGCAATAAACCAGGGATATGTTTCATATAGTTCATAATGGACAACTTACCGGTCATAGGCCGAGTGAATTTTTAATAATTTCCTCGTATGTAGTCAGATAATAATAATTTTATAGGTTAAGGACTGGAGCCAATTAAAACAAGTCAATACTGTAAGGATGCTTAGGGATGATGTTGATGGTTTCTTTGTTGTTGAAATAACTTAATGAGTAGGGATGCGTAGGAATAATAACAATTTCGATGAATATTTCTTAACTTTGAAATAATTTCATTAGTACGGTGTTTTGAGAATTCTTTTTTTTCAAACTCCGTTTGACTTCAATAAAGAAGAGGAAATATAAGGCTTTCCAGGCTTTTTTTCATGGCTGAGGGAATAACCTACCAGTGTTCCGGTTCGTCACTTAGGTGAAGATTTTCTTATCCAGCTATTTCAGTAATCGGGCGAAGATCACCGTTGGCTCGGCACGCGAAGTAGTGGAGTATCCCCTACAGACATTAACCATCCAAGTACATGGTGGACACTAAAGTATCCCTGATTGACAATAACTCTATGTGATGTGTATAGACTTATTAAATCTAAGTGACGCAGTCAATGGACTTTCTTGATATATTCAACCCTTGTTGAGTAATGGCTTGGTGGTATCAGGAACCATATTTGGCGAGTAGGCGTGGAACAGTGGCGCAGCACTGTTTAGCTTTCACCAGTTATCGATGAATGCCAACACGACAGCATCCCTGAGCGCAGGAAAAATATTTGGATAGTGATGGGTTTGTTAGGGAGCAATGTACCACGAGGATGGATAGCTGTAGCGAAACGTCGTTAATACAGCCGCCATCGGAACATAGCTACCGATTTCCCGACCAAAACAAAAATGAAAGATCTGGAGGTTGGTTCCCCAGCACAGAGCCACTCACGAAGGAACTGACGATGGAAATCTGGGTAACTTTTAGAATACGCAAATGTGAACGTGAACTGGATCAGTAATTGATGAGGTAGAATACCGAAAATAATTCTGCCTGAAGACAGGATACCTCACTGCTCCTACTATTATTTTCAAATGAACATTTCATTTAACCCAGCACCGCGAACAAACCAAAATTTTCGAGGGTGTGGCCCGAGTAATTTTCTGGGAGTGATAACATAAACAGAACAATGGACATGTATTAATTCTGGGGATAGTGAAATCCCCACATGAACTTTTAGAAATAGTGCAATCAATCTAAGTTGAAACGTTTGACAATTGTACCGCGAATCCAGTCGTTAGAACGAGAAAAAGTACTAGTAGCCCTGAGATCAGAATGTGAATTGAGTTTATTTCCACAACAAGCAGCTTCATAACCAAATAGCATCAACGTCTTGAGAACGTGTTGCGCGATTTTTTTTTGTTTTGTTTAAAGTTCGAGTGAACAGTGGAATTTTGTTAAAGGTAGTTAAGATTTTTATAAACCATGAACTAACATTTAGAATACATAAGAGCATATTACCCATGATTTTCACCATATTGGTATTGAAGAACCCTAGGCATTGAACAGGACCAAGTTTTGCACGAATATATCGTTTGATTTTGAATGGATGGTTTAAGTGATTTTTTAAAAAAAATGGATAGTTAAAGGCAATTGATAATTTGACATAACGGTAAATATTTCAGTTGTTTTGGTTCGGCTTTGTTTTGGAAATGTGGTTATGGAAAAGTTGTGGCACTAAGTGTGCCCAAAACTTTTCAAAAGAGGGAAGTAATGTAACAATGACCATTGTTATGTATTGATAGTTCATTTGATTTATTCAATGAAATATTTTGGGCGAAATGCGAATGCTAACATATCCGACAGAACTCATATACAATTTTTCAACGTGATACTTGAAAGCAAGACAAAACGATCTTATGAATGGTCCTTGTATGTTACATTATAGAGTTGGTACACCAAGCTAAAATCAATGTATAATACTGACTAAAGATGAATTGTTGAAGCTCTCGCCAATTCTCGGTAGGATTAGGAAGTTGTTACAGTTACGATTCGAGGACGACGGAAGAGAGTTACAATTCGGTGATGAAGGAGATGGTCAAATATCGGGTCGTGTGAAAAACGCCAATTTTATAAGGGTGGTCTCTGAAACCACCCTCGGCGTGGGGATAAGGGAATGCAAACTCAATGCTGAATAATGTTTTTTTTTGTTCTTGATAATAATGAATTTCAAATTGAAGTTTTGTCTGTTTCAAATCGGTAATAGGTTTTAAAGAAATATGGGATTCAGGCATTTTTCTTAGTTTAAAAATAATAATGATAATGAATACAGTTTGATCATTATTTGAGAGTGGTTTGTTATTTTCAAAATGAGGATAGTATTCTGATACGTTTGAGGGAACGTCCTATTTGAATGTGATTTAATGATAATGATAACTTAGATATAAACTTGAGAACATGATTTTGATATAAATTAAACTGGTGGTTTGTGAACAAATTCGGGCTGTTTTTGTGTATCGCTGTAGGTGTGAGTTAAAATGTGTAGCTAGGACTGACAGGAGTGAAATTACGCATCGACGCGACGCATCAATTTGGAAAGGGATCTGGGACAAAATTGATGGAATTTTATTTTGGTGAGTGCAGGCTTCTAGACTCATTCATTTAACAGTAGAGCAAGCTTTCATTTCTTTTATGAGATGGTGACCATTTTATTTGCAATATAGAGTGTATGAATTCTTTCGAAGGAATTTATATTGTGGTGGATTTTTATTTCGAATTTAGTTATTTTTATGTTGCACATATTTTACTTATAAATATTTTTCACCATTATTGCTTTGGGGAATAAAGCCGGCTCGTGGAACTTTGCTTATTATCATTTACCCCTTCAACCCCCTCATGAAAAGTCCACGAATTTGTGAAGCTGTGACCGAACCTGCAAATCTACAACTAGCCCTTCAAAATGATGGTACAAAAAAATACATCCTAGGGTGGTCTGTTGACAGACCCACTCTCTAGGCTCTCAGTGTTACAATATTTCTCTTGTCGAGTTTCCACGATAGGATGTACCCACATCTTTCTATTTTTTTTCTCTTATATTGCATCGAAGAGAAAGTAGTGAAAGATGAAAAAACTGCTGAACAGGCACATCAAGAATACGGTGTTGGTAAGCAAACCCCGGTATATGTTTTGAAATTCTGGCGTAGCTGCTTGGTTGTTGGAATTGTATATCTGAGATTGTCCATTCAGCGGTTCTCTTAGAATGTAACCTGATATGCTTGGGAAGGTAACTGGATATTGGATATAACCATTCTGTTAAAATGGTGGTTCTTATTATAGGGGTCCTTGGTGGTATGATGGACACACTGCTCTCGAACTTAAAAATCATACCGGCTTACCGTAATATGGCAGAAATCTTAGCCGGACAAATGCAGAAGGCCTTCATCCTTGGCTCACTGCGTCTGCTCAGGGCGCATGATTCTCGGACTCAGTAATCACTTACCCCACGGACGTGGGGAGTGGTTATCTGGGTTAACGATCCAGCGCAACCTCAAGATGTTTCGGGGCTTCGGAGATAGGGCCTGATTGGAACATCCTTTAGGGAAAGAAAAAAATATATAATAGCAGTCCGATACCTGCACAGGCTATGCCTTTGGGTACACTCTACAAGTGGTATAAACCATAATGTATTAAAAGTCATTGGAAACAGATCATTAGATAAAATCCAATAATACATGGTTATCCATTCTAAATCAACACATTATTTAATGCTGCATGTATGTTTTATTTATATTTGAAAAGGTGTCACATCTGAAAAAAAATTGACGTATCTGAGCATTCCTTATGATTTTTCGGATTTTGCTTGAAATAGTTTTATTTCAAAAGTGGTTTCAACGCTATCTAATTCCTGGACCCAGAAGTGTAACATTTTTTTATGCAGTTGACACTTTTTTTTTAACTCGAACATCTCCCTAAGATATCTATACGAACGACAGTTGAAGGGTACTGAAGTTTTATCCCAACACCAAACCGCTAGTTTTAACACCTCGACACATGTTTCAATCACCAAGTGATCATCTTCAAGAGGAAGATTCAACACCTCAACACCACGATACGTCGACATGTATTTCAATCACCAAGTGATCATCTTCAAGAGGAGCATTAAACAGAAAATAAGAGAAAAAAATCAGAAAATATATTCATATTTGTGAATGGTACGTTCATATTCCACTTCTCAAATAATGATTTTTTGTAACTATGTATAAAACACATACTTTAGGAATAGATAAATACATATTTTATAAAATATAAAGGATATTGAGAATATGATGAGACATTATCTGTGCCAAAAGGGTGCATATGTCAAAATAGACTTCATAGTTAGGAGTTATGAAGGTTGTAGATACAGCTTCATCATCTTAATAATAGAGTAATAAAATTATTTGAATTGAATAAATAATTGCCATGATTCTTGCATCAATGAAATTTTTGTTGGTAGTGTATATTTTTTCCGCAGTTGAAATATCAAATACGCCACCACCTGAGTTGTCTTGAAGCGGTATAAGGTGGTGGTGGTTTTACTCTCACCTTGGCTGATGTATAATATATAAAGTATATTTCGACTTTGTTTCTTGCTGATTGGTTAGTATTCATGGGAAAAAATCGAATAAAAATAGAAGAAAGCATAATAAAATATTCTAATTTTATAATTTCTGAAGTAAATGTAAACTAGTTATTCCTGTGAAATTACACCTTTATTTATGATGCAATGAGTTTTGTGAAATAACATAACTTATGGAACTCATCGAAGTATTAACTAGATTCAAACAAATTACAGATTATCGTCTAAAGTTATCCTATTCTCTGAAAATAATCGCCCCACACACACACCACATTGGAAATCGATACATTTGTTCTCTAAATACGTTCTGATATTTGATTAACTCAACTGATGCTCGGGACACAAAATGAACCCCGTACGGAATACATGGGATTTTGGTTAATTGCGGAATTCAATGAAACTCCATGTTGTAGATCACGATCAGTATGGACCATAATTGAATCATATTACTGGTTTCTGAGCAAAGTGTTATTTTAAACTTAGTTACAGAAAATGAAGGTAGTGTATTATAAATTGAGAATATTTCTGGTTTATTCTCGTGATTTGGTTAAAATATGTCATGCCTTTCTAGTTTAATTTCGAGATTTTGAGTAATATTTACAGTTTGAAAAATCAATACTATTTTAATACAAACACAGTATCGGGGTCATCATGAAAGTACTTAAAAATATCCTAACCTAATTATCTTGATTTTAAAAATAAAACGTTAATATGTGAAAACTCTCAAGTAATTATACGTAAAAAACCTTGAGCCAAACTACATACTTAAAATACGAGGGTCCTTTAAAAAAGGCATTTGCTCATGTGTGACGTAACATACCATCCCACCACTATTCACAAAGTTAGGAGAGGGATGTCATTCCTGAGGGAAACGGGGCTTTAAATTCATCGCTGAAGTTTAATGGTTTGCGGACGTGTACATTCTCGGACTCGTTACCTCAGATTTTGATATGTACTTGTATGTACACATGAATGTCATAATAGCAAGCCTGGAGTACACATGGTCATACACAGTTGCAAGGCATAGTGGTTATAAGTACTCAAGTACTCGATCGTCATTACCGTACCCAGGTCATGCGCAGTAGCAACACTTAGAGGTAAAAAAATTATTACTCAAAAAGTACTTGGTCATCATTACCGTGTAAGAAAAAAAAAATACCAATGTCATCCCAAGGTCAGTTATCCCTGAAGGCCACTAAAAGGTCGAACAATGACCAATAGTTGTGGCGTCACATACAATCCCACCTCCATTCACGAACTTGAAACTGTTGATACCCTCTTGTGCCGTGTGATGTCACATACAATCCTCACCACCATTTACAAAGTTAGAAGTGGGATGCCTAGTTAGAGAGAAACAATCATCCTGGAGTTTCATGTAAAGACGTGTGGCCTCTTTACAAATTACATGCATCAGTCTACAATGTTTCTTTGTATGTACTGTTTTACAAACTTTCTAGATTGTTTATAGTACACATTGGGTATACATGACTATCAATACAGAAAGTATGTTATGAAAATCACTCGTAAATACCAAAAAAACAGGACACAACAACCAAGAACTTCATTAGTCTTTGCAATCTGTCCCATCTATTACCAATGTTATCTCAACGTCAAAAACACAAAACCTCCATACATGCATAACAATGAATACAACAACAATATTTTCAAATGACCATCGTAGATCTCAAGGTCAAAGCCACACAGTGACGTACTCACGTACCCGACATGTACCTGTAGGTCACTGATGACGTCATGGTACTTTTTCCGTAGTTTTTATCCTTTTTTTTTTCGGGGGTATTTTTACCGTTCACCGCAAATTTCCGTGTGAATATAAGTTGAATTACGAATTTTACAAATTGCCACCCACTTACCCATTATCTATCAGAAAATTCAGCATTGATCACTGTTGGGTGAAAAAGGATGAATTACGGTTTGAGACTTATACAGGATGATTCCTAAGTTGATACTTTTTACAACTGTGTATACAACTCGTTAAAATGAACAACTTTTTCAATTATTTTTTTTTCCAAAAAATAAAAAAATAGCAAAGTTACATTATTGCAAAACGTGACCCCTCCGGTCTTGTCTAATTTAAATAAGGTGTTCAAAGTTGTTACCGTTAGCCTCAACATACTACGTCTACTACTAGTTCTATCCATTACGGATATCCTTCGTACACCACCCATATCGAGACACTTTGGCATGACACCCTTGGTGGAATACTTCTTTGATAGCCAGACTCCACCGTTGAGGCGTACCACCCATCATTGATAGTCGAAGGTGATCAGTCGCACAACGCGTGACCCCGCGGAGCACTACTCTTATCGACAAAGTAATTTTTTGGTTAAAGAAAGAAGAGGTTTTCATATTTATATATAAAAACAGTCCATCAGTATATCGAGGAAAAAAAAATATTGTAGTGTATAGAACAACACTTTCAAAAACTATACACAGCAAAGTCTGAAACAATAATGTCATTATAAAATATGATGAAATAAAAGAGTATAAAGATATACTCATTTTCAAAAACTGTCGTCAAATTCTTGCAGACTATAATGGGGTCTAACTCTGTGGATTTCTTTCAGTGTTTTTCTGAAACGAATGTTTTCAAGAGATGTGGTAGATGATACATCTTGAGACCAGTACACAATCGAGTCCTCAATGAGAATAAATTAGTCATCAATTTTTAGATCGATTGTTTTTTTCTCCCCGTTGCACAATAGAAGATAGATGGTCAAATCGAATTTGTTATACTGGAAAGATGCCAAAGCGAACTTGAAAAACTATTGTTTATCAATGTCACATTTCAATAGTTCGAAAGATAGAGGATAGGTTCGAGTAGTTTTTACTAATTACGAGTTGTTAAATTGAATTAGTGTGGAATGCACATTCGAATTGTTTTTCCTTAATTTATAAGATAGGGCCAGGTACCTCAGCGGTTAAGACTGTCGCTAGGTTCAAATCCCAGCGACTACATATTTTCATCTGATGGCCCGAGAAAATACTAAGAATCGCACGTTAAAAGGTGAGACGTCGTTAATCTTTGGCTCTCACAAGTTTCGACTTTTGAGGGCAGCCGTCCATGTTGGAACAAGAAATGGTCATTAATTTTGGATCTCGAAATTGAGGAATAAACATTAATGTCCATTCTACATCATTGTACAATAGATCCCGATATTTCTGTTTGAAATTAACGTAATATCCACTCAATTTCATCCTATATGCATAGCGATTCAGCAAATATTTTGATAATAGAGTTTCGCCGTTTATTATCTCCTTTAATTCACTTACAGCGTGTCGTCAGATGGAATTCGGAGTTCAAGCAATTTTCGGTCCATCAGATCCAATATTAGGAGCACATATTCAGAGCATTTGCGAGGCTCTTGACGTTCCCCACATCGAAGCACGAATTGAGTTCGAGCCAATGTCCAAAGAGTTGTCAATCAATTTGCACCCAAGCCAGCAAAACATGAACAGGGCCTTTAAAGATCTTATGATGTTTTTAAACTGGACAAAGGTGGCTATCATCTATGAAGAGGATTATGGTAAGATAATATTCATTCATACTTCTGAAATATCAACAAATACGCTTTCATTAATTGTTCACAAAACCAAAAAATTTCGAGGTGTGTATTGGATATATATCAATGAAAAAAAATATTTCAACAAAATCCCCCGTGGAAAGCAAAATATACGACAGAAAACATCTACTTCTCCCGGGCGTTCTTCAGTACAAAATTGCAAGTGTTAATTATTGTAATAGAACAATGGAATATCATTCTTCAGTTGGTTGAAAATGACCACTTACACTTGCGTGTTTCAAGGTTTTTGTCTTTCATCAGTGCTGTATGACTGGACTCTAAATAGTCCAGCACATAACGCAAATTTCAAAGTTTCGTGTGGTTACAGAATATCACTCATCAACGTGTTTAGAAAATCTTGAGGATCCTCATGGTCGACAGAAGATATGGGTGTTGCCTTTGCAGCAATTTGACTACGATGTCCTATATCGACGAGGTGAAGATCATGTTGTTCCACATGCATTGTCTAGAGCGTTGCCTTTAAAAAAATTAGATATCGAATTTGTTGAATGTCATGATGATCGTGAAGCATAGGTCGTATAGGAAATCAACTTATTACAAATAGGTGGTAGTCGTCTTTTGCCAAGAAGTAAACACTGACATATGCTTTGTTAGTAATGAAGGAAGTGTTCATCAAGTTCACTCTGTTCTTTCCTTCACGATGTGCCACTACTTCCACGGTCACTGAAGTGATGAAGAAAAATGTTTTCATGGTTTATGGTGTTCCAAAACTTGTAAAATACGGAAACGGTTCATAGTAAACCTTGAAACCGTTATAATTTACTTATTATTTTTATCATTCATTTGAGTATCTGAACGAACGTTTCATCACACCTAAACTATACGATGAATCATTGCAATCAACACTCCAACACAAACCGAAGGCATTTAGGTGAATGTTAATTAGTTGAATGTAAAAATGTTGTATTGTAATATGATGAAAAGGACTCGCGGTAATGATCTTTCTTCTTTGATCGTTGAATGTGGTAAAGAGCTCAGCTCGGCTTTTATTTTTGGCACTATGACGGGAATAATACGACGCAAACGGCTCAGCTCTTCGTTACTTCTGAGGAATTTCACTAGAACACATATGGCTCGAGTGGACCAATGTAGGATTTTATTGATTATTTTCTGTTTTACTCGCCTGGTACTTGATTTTAATAACCTTCATTTACACAGGTATGTAGCATCGACATGCTTTCTCTTACAAGTACATTTTAAGGTTATGCATCCAGTGTGCAGTGTTACCACCAACAGAACAACAGAAATATGCTAAATGTGAAGAGACAGTGGCGTAACAAATATGAAACTGAAAACCTCTGAGTTCATTTTCAAATTATTTCCTTTTTATATATTTTTTATATTTATTTTTATGTATGATTAACAAATTGAAAATCGATAGGAGACCTATGAGGATTTATTGTGGTTTTATTGCAAGCATTCAGTATCTACAAGTATTCATTGCAGTTGTGAACGTTTGAAAAGTACATGCCTTCCCTAGGCAGCCTTTGCTGGAAAATGTATGCCAGCCGAGCACTATTGGTGTTACGGGTTATTCAATATTGGGGTAGCCAGTAATTAGTTTTTAAGCACCTGAAAGAATAGCTGTGAAAATATGCAGGAAAAAATATCGATTTGAACATATTTTAGTATATGCCTGATTGATTTCTTCAGTTTTTTCGTAGTTCGTGTTACTTATCTGGACTCTATCGAATGTTTTATATTATTATTCAATACTATACGAATTGAATCCAGTTTATACGAAAAAGTATTGAACAATTATCAGCCTACTATAGAGGCGAACAAAATTTGAGTGTCAGAATAATTTATTATTTCATATTTTCTTCTCTCAACCATGATTTATAGGGCACAAATCCGACCTGCCCTGGAATTCTGTTCCCAGACTGGATGTCTACGTAAGGTAATTTGCCCCTATATATTTCTCTTGTCAAGGATATTTTCGGATTCACTGGATATTTTTCGAACTTTAGATCTTTAAATAAGGCAACCGTTTATCACTCGTCACTTTTTGTAATTTTTTTTTTTCATTTCAGAATTAATTTTTAAATCTAGAGGGCTATGGATACGTTCAAATCAATTTCATTTTGGGAAAATACAACTGCTGTGTGAAATTTAATTTTTGAATTATTATTAGTATTTTTTTTTCAGATGGCAACATAGAAGCTAGTCGGGTTAGGAAGAAAGACGAAATTGCATTATGACTTATTTAATACCGCATACTATTAGTTCTCGAACGAACTCAACTCAAGAATATTATGTTTGATCTGTCCATTTGAGATTAAAATGAAATTTAAATTCATCGAGTAACCTGTGACCAACACAACTGATATAACAAAACCATCGATCCAAAACTAATAACATGTCTCCCCCTCACCCACTGTAACATTATAATTTTTCCACTATCAGCTATTCAGAGTCATAGTTATAAAATTGAATTCGATTTGTATTTATTAGATCGATGCTTAAATTTACCTACCTTAATAAAATCTAATTGTCATTGAAACATTATTTCTTCCGTAGTGTGTCCACTTTGGAAATATTTACAGCTATTTATCATCTTTCATTATCTATACTCCCTCAAATTATTTGTATTTGCAGCGCTGTCTTTTGTCAGAGACCAGCTGTTCAGTTAGCGGTTCAGATCAGTGACTGTCTTTTGGGCATAGAGTACTTTCCCAGGTAGATGCGACTCTTACTATTTAACACATCTGTGATGTATCCGTGGAAATGACCTTCAAGAGCCGTCGGTATCGTGAATTGGGAAAGACACCATATCGTGATAATAGTTATCTGTCCTGACGAATTCCCGTATGTTTGAGTATTAGATAATGTTTGGTCATGAAATGTTGTACGAAACATCTTAGAATCCTTTTTTGATATTTTGACACGTCGAGGAATGAAGTTACTTGGCAACTCCGCTAAGGCTCTAGATATCGGTCTTGGATATGTCAAAGAGTAGATGGTTTCATAACCGGGCTCAATGAAGAAGAAGAAGAAGTCTATTCTGATTTCTGATTTCCCATTTCTGGCTACTGTGGAAATTATTTGTGAGCAGAAAGTGATAGGAATTTTGAGTTGAATTTGAATATTTATTTCTGCAATCATCCAGTCAATGGGATTATTCTTTCAACTGAATTAACGTTTTCCATAGTTTGTCACGTTGGTGATTTGATGGGAAGCTGATTATTTTTTGGAAAACATACCCAAATAGGGGACTATAACCTCACCTTCTAGCAACATTTTCTCCTGGTAAGCAGAATCCTTCGACTATATCCTTGAGCCTTTGGCAATTCTATTTATCTTGTAGGCATAATTTCGACCATCGTGAAAATGAAGCTTAAGTTGTTGACCCTTTGACTAGGACTACGATATTTGGACATAACATCTGTAGAGGATCCTGTTAACAGGATGTTTCCCGCAGTTAGCACCAGGCCTTCCTAGACAAAGGTATGAGGTCAATTGAAGTTGGTATCAGACAGTCAATTATTAAATTTCAGGGTCTTTGGTCTTGGTATATTTCATCCCAGAGCACTGGTCGTCCTGGGGAACTCATCTCTGGTCTTGGTATATTTCATACCAGAGCACTGGTCGTCCTGGGGAACTCATCTTTGGTCTTGGTATATTTCATCCCAGAGCACTAGTCGTACTGGAAGGACTCATCTGTTATCTTGGTCTACTTACCGTTCGACTGAAGAACTCATCTTTTGTCTCTGCATACTTATCGTTAGTCTGGAGGACTCATCTGTCGTGTGGGTTTCACTGCTCTGAAGGCTGACACTTACCTTGCACCTTCACTACTGTTATCCTTCCACCTGGTAGATTCCACCATATTGCCTGGCTGAAACCAATCTGATGTGCACGCAAGTTAACCAGTTCAACCAATATTATATACCTTTTTACCTTTTGTTTATTTAAAATAAATACCTTGATATTCTGTAAACGCTACAGGTAAGGTGCACCTAACTTAAGCGGGTTTATTTCCTATCCTACCCTAAAGGGGAATATTATGTTGAGTAAGATAACTGTGGGATAGTTTGAGCCTGGGCTATTTCTCAGGTCGTACTAGTCTTGGTCTACTTACCGTTCGACTGAATCTTTTGTTTCTGCAAACTTATCGTTAGTCTGGAGGACTCATCTGTCGTGTGGGTGTCATTGCCCTGAAGGCTGACAACTACCTTGCACCTTCACTACTGGTATCCTTCCACCTGATAGATTCCACCATATTGCCTGGCTGAAACCAATCTGATGTGCACGCAAGTTAACCAGTTCAACCAATATTATATACCTTTTTACCTTTTGTTTATTTAAAACCTTGAGATTCTGTAAACGCTACAGGTAAGGTGCACCTAACTCAAGCGGGTTTATTTACTATTCTACCCTAACGGGGTATAGTGTGTTGAGCAAAATAACTGTGGGTAACTACCCCTAGATAGTTTGAGCCCTGGGCTATTCTTCAGGTTAATTTATGTAATATTTTCTATTATACTTCACCACTACGGTGTCTCTGATAATTTCTAATGAGCCTTCAGCTACTGCACCACTACGGTGTCTCTGATAATTTCTAATAAACCTTCAGCTACTTCGACTTCTAGGTGTCCTGGTACTGTCTAATAAGACCCTTGTCACATTATAGATTATATGACTTAATCATAACGCTGGTTATTATTTAAGAGTGTGGCAATTGCCTGAATTATTACTATTCGTGTTATATGGGAATTGGTAAAATTATCTCCACAGGGCGCTCAGCATTCATATGACTGGCACCCGCACTTCTAATATCACAACACATTTTGTGTTGTCCAACCCACTCCCCTCTTCACTGGAACTTAGCCGCGAGCCTACCCTATCACTCTAACAGCTTCTGGACACTTGTCAAAAGTGTAAGTGGTGATCTTGCCCACTGTAATACTTTAACTGTATGGCGGTGGCACCACATATACAATTGATGTATCACTCAGAGTTATTTTCAGGTCAATTTGAAACTGCTTGTATTACTCCTCCATTGAAGGAAACACATCCCAAAGATTTAGTTGACCTGATACCTATCAGTAAATTAACAATACTATTCAATATAATCGAGCGGCTCATATGTGCAGATTATTGAATATCTGACGGTTGTAGATGAACTAAGACAATTACAGAGAAAACCCGGAGCATAACCTCACTTTCTCGGTTTCGGTACGAGCGTAGCGGCTTCTCGCGTGTGTGACGTAGTAGGATGCAAGCGTGTAGACATCTGTCATCTGTCAACCACCATCTTGCATCCTACCATGGAACACCACCTATCACTGAACACCACCTTTCAGACGTGACCTGTCATCCGTCATATGTCACTCCACTTTACTCCACGTACGGTCGCGCGAATTCAAATTTCAAATTAGTTTCTGCTATCTGTAGATCTGTTTCAGAGATAAGAGATCAGTCTAAAGCATCAAATGGATTTTGATTAATTAAAATTAAAAGAAAAAAAAGATGGATGTCAGTTGTAGGGATCGAACCGGCTACCTCCAGATAATGAAGTGGACGTTGAACCTAGCTTTCAATCTAGATAAACATGTTGGGTACGCGACTGACATGCGGTGATTTTTTTTGTTGGTTTATCAACACTGTTTACAGCAGAGGTTTAGACATTTAGAAAAAACATACTCATGGTGTAGTTGAAAGGAGGTATTAGAGAAATAATGTATCATTGGGGATATGACGAATCAAAATGGTGCATTTGTGGTTGGAGAATGTCCTGCAGAAAGATGGACCATTGGGGATGCCTACATGGGGAGTGCAAAATGAACCAACTGTCATGTGACTGTTCTGCATACTGAACGATTTTTGTGAGTAATACTTAAAACTCTCCCAATCTCATTTTTTTATATGAATTTTGAAGAGTTTACATTTCACAAAATACCACTCCTTGAATAGATTGTTACAAGAGCAGTATTCTCGTAACATATTTCATAAACATCTGTGAAAATTTATTGAAAACAACATCGTCAAAGCAGAAAACGAACAAAGCGATAGGCCATAAAGGGTGTCCCAAAATTAATCGTAATATAACACATGGCGGCGTTTGATTGGTCAACGCACATCAAGATCATTGTACAGAGAAAGAAAACTGAAATAAACAAGTCGAAGAAAAACCCCAATTGTATTATTCTCAACGAACAACTCGATTTAAACAATAGCCCTCTCCTGAACCTTTAACCCAATTCCCATAATGCAGGCATTATCAAATTAATTGTTTTTGTTCATTCATTATTGATATTGATTCTGAGAATCGATATACCTCTACTAATTAAGGTATAAGCAATGTAGGTATAAATATTCAGATTTGGATGTAATCTAGTTCATTTTGAAAATGGTGTAATGACCGAAACTAGTCAACAAATATAAAATTATCGTGGAAAATAGACAAAATTGTTTTTAGTTCCTTATTGTACAGAGAAGTCTCACAAATATCCCATCTAGGGAAAATATATATAGGGCGTCCCAAAAATTCCATCGCTGTTAGAAAAAAACAAAAAGATGGGTGCTTCTGTCATTTCTGCCTCACCGCAGATAGAAAAAATATCGCTTCTCGTTGATGAAAAAAACATGGCAGCAGCTGTTTGGTCAGCACACATCATAGTTCGTTGTACAGGGTGTCTGAAACCACAACATTTTGAAGAAAAAAAAACATGTCGATTGTTTGTCAAATGCTATACCAGGTGTACCATACCAAAATGGAATGGAATGGAAAATGAGACAAAAAAAAGCACCATTGTGGGTATGGGGATTCAAAACTTTTCCGTTTTGAGTTTGAAGAAAAAAACATGGCGAATGCTTGACCAAAATCACAAACAATATAAACAGGTTGTCTTATTAACGTGTTAGAAAATTAATATATTTTATAGATGAAATTTCGTTTGAGGTGAAGTCAGGGCACATCATAGCTCGTTGTATAAGAACGTCTCGAAGAAAAACATGTGATTTAAGTGCCACGTACCATGTGTCATCCGTCAACTGGCATTTGTCATATAACTGTTGTGCATGGAAGACATTTTGTTGAGAGGAGTACTTTGCGACTAACTGTTTAAGAAGAGAGATTAAATGGAAGTAGCTCAGTTTACGCTGGTAGCTGAAATTGTGAACATTTGCCCGTCCAAGATGTACAAGGTCTCCGAACTCTTGGGTAGCCGGATCAAACCAACCAACGAACGATTTGGGCTCTGGCTTCTGGAGGAGGACCTGCACAACAACAACCTTGTAACAGATACTGAAAAAATCAGTTGCTGTCTGGAGTTAATATAGAACCACTTACACGAACAAAACCATTTTGTGACAATATAATGCTTATTATAATTAAATTTAAATTATTAAATAACCAGTTTGAATTGCGAACAAGGGAAGGGAATCGTAAAGAAGAATATTTGTGGATCATTTAACAGTTAACAGTGGAAAAGAACTCAGCACCATTCTTATGGAAAAGGGGTCCCGGTGAAATTTGATGAATTTTTGATATGATGTAGTACAAGTCAAGCTGATCAAAGGTGTCCATGGGTCCAACTCAATCCTATGGCTAGTTTTCAAGATACAGGGTGTCAAAGTTGGTGACTGGCCATTTCTCTAAAGTAATATTACTTTAGGGAAATATATTGCGCGACGAATATTGCTTGTCCATAAAGCAATACTTAGACTGGTTTTCAATAAAAAATATTGTTGGATACAGGGTGAGTCCAGCATTATTCAAAATAAAATTCTCAATCATCCCTATGAAGTGAAAATGTGACCAAACCAAGTAACACACTGATACGCTCATCATTTGAATATGTCAAAATTGATAAATTCAACATTTTGTACAGGGTGAGTCAAGAAGTGACAGTTCCTCTGGTGATAATTTGTATATTATTTTATATTTTGAGCTTTAGGAATACTTGACTATGAACCATTCGACATACTTCTTGTCCGAATTTGATATACAGCATGAGACAAGCGCTAGGTGACGACAAAAATAGCGAAAAAGCTATTGGTTTATAATTCACCCTCTAATTAAAAATTTCGTCTGTTGAATTTTCCATTTTTTTTTGTTATTACTCTTAGGTTGAGTACATTATTATAATGTTAGACACTTATGGTTTTGCTATAATAGGTATTTGGAATACACAGGGGAATACAGTAAGAGGGCCGACCGGTTATATATCCGTTATTATAAAAGTTTTCAAAAGAGTTTTATACAATAAAAATATTATGCAGGGAGCTTTTAAAATCAGCATTTTCTGATCACCCTGTATGATATTTAGCAGCACACCACTTCCTAAGATTATGAAAATTATAATGAGAATACGCAAGTCCTTCTGATTATTATGAAAGTTTTGGCGTAACAACCAATTCAAATTAAAATTATATGTACAGGGTGTACCAAATTCGAGCCTCATCATTGGGATATCGGAAACTAGAAGAGGTACGAGGTCGGTTAAATGGAAGCAAAGTTGCGCAAATTTGTGATCATCAAAACGCCGCTTTGAATTTTGAAAAATTCCGAATACTTCCGAGGATTTTTGGAAAAAACCGAATATTCGCGATTTCATTTTTATTTTTTTTATAACTCTATTTGAATAGATGTAACAAAACAAATTACACATTCTCATTGCTACTTTTTCTGTTCTACATGATGGTGTTATCAGATTTTCAATCAGACGTTTCGTATTTGAGCTGCCATCATTGCCAACTTTGTTTTTTTGAATAGGGCCCTGGATTTTTTATTATGGATTTTGAAAAGCTTCTACTGTCCCAAAACAAATGATGTATCGCACTTATTCGAAAAGTTTATATTAATAGCACTTTCCATAAGAACTCATGTGTTAGAGAGATATAAAGAATAGATTTTATGTAAAGATCTTAGCAGTAGGTACATCATTAAAATAATTTTTTCAAAAAAGAACGATACATCATTGGTTCTAGGACCTTAGCGGCTCCTAAAAATTGATATAAAACAATGTGTGATGTTCAACAATAGGCATGACGTTTTAATTATTCCAAAAAAAGTCAAACGAAAACTATAAAATTGAATACCCAATGAAAGTTGAAGTAAATATTCAAATTGCAATCCACCTGCTTGAATGCATTTTCGTGTCAGCCTGTGAAGTTTATGGATGGCACGCTGAATGGTCCTTGCAGGGATAGCCCTGATCTCCCTCATTAGGTCTTGTCGTAAAACTTCAAGATTTTGTGGCGTGTTTCGATAAAGACGGTTTTTGAGAAATAGAGGGTTTAGGTCGGGGCTTCTAGCTGGCCAACGTATGGGACCTTGGTTTTCCATCCATTTATTAGGGAATAATTCATTTAATACATTTTTAACGCGTCTTGTTGGCACCATAGTTGACGTAGTACGTCCAAAGGTTCTTCCATAAAGGAATCCAATATATTGGTCCTTATTAATTCTGTATATGTATCAGAATTTAATTTTCCTTCCCATACGTTAAATGATTGTCGTCCCTGAGGTATTACTTCTTGATTCTGCCTTGTGTTTTCTATTGACCAATAGTGTTCGTTATGTCCATTAAATAGTCCATCTGTTGAATAACTGCATTCATTTGTCCATATAGTTTTATTTAGGAAGTCGCAATTGTCATCAATTCTATTTTGCAACCAGTTACAATATTTTAATCGTCTCTCAGCATCGCCAGGTCTTAGTGTTTGACTAATATGAATTTTGTAAGGTTTATATCCACGCTTATTTAAAATTCTCCAAACTCTCATTCGCGGTAATCCTACTTCTTCTGAGAAAACTCTAACTGAAGCTCGAGGATAATTAGTGGCCTTAAAAAATAATTTAAAATTATTCATTTTACTTTCTACTTTGTAATAGTTTTCAAACTTACAGTGTTGAAGATAATATGTTCCTCTTTTGGATCGATTAGTTTTCCATATTCAACCCTTGATAAAATGCAAGTAATTTTGTAAATATAGCCTAGGGCCTAGAGTTTGAGGGATGACACTTTAATTATATTATTTACTAACCACCCACTTTTATGTAAGTTTCTGAGTTTTATGCAATGCGTAATTTAAAAAAAAAAGTCTGTTTTTAATCCTATTAAAAATCTAATTTTTGTCTCTCTCTAACACATGAGTTCTTATGGAAAATCCTATTAATAAAAAATATTCGAATAAGTGCGATACATCATTTGTTTTGGGACATTAGAAGCTTTTTGAATCCATAATAAAACATCCAAGGCCGTATTTAAAAAACAAAGTTGATGATGGCAGCTCAAATACGAAACGTCTGTTTGAAAATCTGATAACACCATCTTGTAGAACAGAAAAAGTAGCAATGAGAATGTGTAATTTGTTTGTTACATCTATTCAAATAGAGTTATAAAAAAATTAAAATTTAATCGCGAATATTCGTTTTTTTCCAAAAATCTTCGGAAGTATTCGGAATTTTTCAAATATCAAAGCGGCGTTTTAATGAGCACCAAATTGCGCAACTTTTTCTCCATTCAACCGACCTCGTATATCTTCTAGTTTCCGAGATCCCAATGATTTCGGACCAGAAATATGTCGAATGGTTCGTCAAGTATCCCGAAAGTTCAAAATATAAAATAAATATATACAAAATGCCATGAAAAAACTGCCACTTCTCGACTCACCCTGTACAAAAAGTTGAATTTAACAATTTTGACATATTCAAACGATGAGGATGTTAGTGTGTTACTTGGTTTGGTCACATCTTTAATTCATAGGGTTGATTGAGAATTTTATTTTGAATAATGCTGGACTCATCCTCTATCCAACAATATTTTTTATCAAAAACCAGTCTAAGTATTGCTTTATGGACAAGCAATATTCGTCGCGTAAAATATTTCCTGAAAGTAATATTACTTTGAAGAAATGGCCACTCACCAACTTTGACACCCTGTATCTTGAAAACTTGCCATAGGATTGAGTTGTGCCCGAACACTTTTGATCAGCTTGACTTGTACTACATCATATCAAAAATTCATCGAAACTCACCGGAACCCCTTTTCCATAAGAATGGTGCGAGGTTCTTTGCTTATTTTGTTTCCGCAGGACATGGCGTAAAGGCAAAATTACAATTCCCTTTGCTAGGAAAGAGATCAATGGCGGAACGTGTATGCAAAATTATTGGAGTAGATGGAGTACAAGCCATCAAATTTAAGAATCCCATTGCGGTTCCCTACAAGGTACAGTTGGCGGATGTTGAGCTAGCTACTCTACAGGAAAAATGCTCGAACTACCACAGGATCTTTCAGTCCATGAGTTCTACCTAATGGATTTGGATAGTACACAAGATTTTGTGGGGATTTTTAATAAGCGTTTGATGTGTGAGTATTTGACACAGAACCACAACTTTTGTTAACAAGGCGAGCAGTGCATAAAAGACTACAATGCAATTGTTAAAAATGTCAAGTCTGTTGGGATGGATTGCTTCACCTAGATTACTCCTACTGGTGCAAGAGTAAAAATCTACAAATTCGAATGCCGGATGAGGAGTACTGACCTTAACAACCAGATTGGCAACCACATAGTGGATTTGGTTAACTGGTCAGATTCTAGATTGAGACAAACGTTCATGTCCACACTAGGTGAGTAGCATGGTATTACAAGATTGAAGGCACGATCTACAACGGTAGCGGCGAACATCCTCTGGAATACTGTGTAATGCTCCTGGAAGATAGCAAAATTTATTTCCAGGAAACCCCAACTCACTCTGTTGCCACTCCTGAAATGTTAACGAAATCAACTGATAGAACAGAACAGTGTCTGCGTAGAGTACAATAGTTATTTGCAATATGTCTACTGGGGAAACAGTAACAAGAGGATGTTAACCGGAACGCAACCCACTCTAGCAAGCGATCAAGACCAGAAAAAACAAAAAAAAAACCTCTGCATTCAGTTCCAACTATTTAACTATTTGCCTCTAAATATCTTGAAGATTTTGGAAGATGGAACTAACAGAGAACATATTAGTGTTGTGCAAAAATGCTATATTAAGAGTGGCAAAACTTTCTTCTCGAAATCTAATACTGTCTTCTCTATGATTTGTAGAGATGTAAGCCTCGAGAACTGTGGGTTAGTTCCAACGAACAATATTATTCCACAGATTTTGAAGAACAGAACAAATGTTAGCAACAGGCTGCGAACCTACAGTATGAAGTAGAAAGTACCATTCTCTACCGTTCACCTACAGTCTGCGAAGAAACGAAAACAGGAACTGAAAGAAATCTACTCGAAATGGAGAAAACTAGAATATATGGAACATGCTGCTTTCCTGAGAGAAGAAATACAAAGTAATGCATGAGAAATGAAAAATTATTAGAGACACAAGAGAAAAAAAGGGCTCATATTTTAACAAGACTAGGAAACATTTGGATATACATGCAGACCACCAGGTTTTCGCATTCACCGTTAATACTGAAGCGAAATAAGTCTTTGTTGGAAAACTTGCAGAAAAGAATTGAAATAAAAGTGTTCACTTCTTTGAAGTAAACTAATGGAGGTCTAGACAGAAAAAATTTAACAAAATATGGATTTCCTGCCCTACCAGGACGACGCTCAATGCCATAATCCTATACAATAAGAATAATTGGGTCAAAAATCAATCAGAAAACAACTACTTATTCATTATGTAACTCACATCTAATGAATTTCCGTGCAGAGTTCCTACAAGGATGTCTTCGCAATTGCTAGTTGCATGGAAATCTTCATTGAAACATTTGGACCACCTATAGATCGATTTCTGGGTTCTTGCCCTCATCAGTATAGGTTAAGTCTCTGCAGACAATAACCAATGTCTGCAAGAAATGGTTCAACAAAATCTTCATGTCAAGGTAGAAGCTGAGACACCGCCCACAGCCTAGCATTCACTAAACCACGGGCTCCATCTCAACAACAGTCCCTCAACAGGAATCCAAAATTGTCTGCAGAGACCCACCCTATTTTCAATTTTATTCACGAGTTTGTTACAAAACTTTTCCGTCGACCGTAGTTTTCAAAAATAGATATATCTTTCTTTCAATGTTTATTTATTCAACGATACGATAAAAATCAATCACTATTTCCTTTTTATATCAACTCAAAGATAGTTTAATTTTCCTTCGGGGTAGTTTTATTTTCCTTCGGATAGTTTCATTTTATTTTTTCAAATTGAAATAAAAAAAAAATTTGCCTTGTGTGGGTTTGAACTATCGACCTTAGTATCTCCTCTCGGCCGTCTGACAGAATTTACCATTACGCCACGAGACTTCTTTAATTTTTGATGACAACTACTGGTGTATTGAAGAGTCTCTCAAATTTTATTTCAGAATTGACAAATAAATAATGACAGATAGTACCAACCAATATAAAATGTATTAGAGCAATGTATGTTGGGTTGCATATAAGTAAATCGTTGATTAATAGAAAATCATTCATTAACAGGGGTCATTAATCAACGATATTGAGTGCGTTAAAATACATCGTAAATGAACGGTTGTCGGAAAAATAAATTTATGTATAATTATTATTATTATATTATATTATATTATATATTATTATTATAATTTATGTATAATTCTTCTGTCATCTGTCATAGAATTTTTTCTTTTAAAATCATGTAAATATATTGTCGACCGGAAACAATTTTTTATGTGCTGTAAATTAATAAAACTAGTGAGCACTTTGCTTCATATACTTTTTGGCTGGTGAACTTCAAGTGCTACAAATTAGAGGCGTAATTGTTGTGCCTGTGCACGAGAAGCCATCTTTATGATTTACTAATTTGAAGATTTTCACGATTTCCGATCCTTCAGGTTCCTAAAGGGACTAATGAAGGTTAGTTTGAATAGCTATTCATATCTTTATATTATTTGCTGTGTATAGAATTCCTTCCAGGCACTAAACAAGGTTAGTTTTGTAATTGATCATTTTTTTTGTATTTGAAATAGCGTCCTACAACTTCCTGCATTTTCCTTTACTAAATCCCATAGCCTTCATTTACATTCAACAAATATATCTATTTAAATTCTAACTATGTTCCTTATATGCATATGTGAAAGATCAAAAGGTAGTATTGTCACTGTTAGACTTGTAATAATTGAACAAGAGCTCAAATCAAATGGAGGTGTGTACATATCTTAAGGCCTATGAAAATTACAGGTCCCTTTTTATCCTGGAGTAAATCCCAGCAAAGCACCTGGGCAACACTGATTTACTGATTTAGGATAATCTTTTCACCGCTGTCCCATGTAACACTGAGGATTCAGGATAGAATTTCTTGAGCTGCAGTCCCTCACCTAAGGACTCATCGATTGGAGCAACAGCCCTCTCCAAGCTAAGTACACATATTTTGTGCTCTCAGTGTTTCTGCCAAAAATTCTCTACTTTTATACAAACTAAGTGCATATTTTTCTACACTTCCATAAATTATTCAACTGTTCCAACTGTTACAACTGCTCACTTTATTTGTGAAAATGTCAACAAATTTTGTATACTAGGTCTTGCTTAATTCTTTCCAACAATTGATTCTTGGTGGTGGCGCCCTTTTATAAATAAACATTGTAAGGTCTCAATAACGGCAGTACAATGTCCACCAAGAATGGATGGTATCCAGTCTAACCCACCTGAGAAGTGTCTCTGCTATGAGTTTACTTGGTGTTGAACTATTTTAGGCAACACGCTTTCTATTTGAGCAACTTATCGTTACAGCAATACTTCAGTGGCTACAGAATAAACGTTTGTAGGCAAGAATTTTCCAAATATGTCTCAAAAACATAATTTTTTGTCTCTTTTCCGATCTTGATTTTCCGCCCACGATCATTTACGCTATGTAAAAACGGTGTAACCTAGTTCGAGGGCTCATCTACGTTCGCTTGACTGTAGAATAGTGACTACTACGTCAATCGACATTTTGAGTGGATTTTTGAAATCATATAGACATACCTACTTCGGAAATACACGATACAGTGACATTGGACTGGATTTTTTAACATTTTGAGTGGGTTTTTGATTTTTGAAAATACTGAATTCTGATTCAGTGACATTTGACAGAATTTTTTACTAACATTCGACTGGATTCAATAACAATCGAGTTGATTCAGTGACATTTGATTGGATTTAGTCAATCTTGTGATATTTGAGTGGATTTTATACCTTGAATACTTCCCCTAGGATTATTCGAGTGGATGACGCTCGTATATGGTGAAAACTCCTTTCCATTCAAGTGACCTCGATAGCGCACTGGCGAATATATTATGATCTATCCGCGTGACAATTCTCTGTGGCGGATGACGAAGCGAATTTCTAAGAAGTTTGCGCCGATTCCAGCCATGGAGAAGGGTAACGACAGACTAGCGACGGACCCTCAGAAGGCGGAATTATTCGGAGAATACTTCGCCTGACGTTAGCGAGGAGCACAGGCGGAGGTCTCAGGCAACTGGGGACTTCCGGGAGTCTGTGTTTCCTCCTATCGGCCCTCATAGTTTTGCCAAAGTCATGACAAATTATGAGGAGCTGACGGAAGTCATTAAAAGACTTCCGACGAATAAGGCGCCTGGGCCGGATGGCTTGGACGCCGTTCTTCTCAGATATTTGCCGCGGAAAGTCCTCGTACAGTTTATACACTTGATAAACGCCATTATCAAGTGGGGGTGTTATCCAGATTGTCTGAAGAAGGCACTGGTGATACCGATTCTAAAGCCCAGTAAGGATGGCCATAAACTCGAAAGTTATCGACCTATCTTGCTCTTGAGTGTGATTGCTAAGAAGATTCTTCTAAGACGGTTGTTGAACCTCGAGGAGAAACTCAAAATGATCCCCGATGTGCAATTCGGGTTCCGTAAAGGACACAGTACAACCTCACAGGTTGTGAGAATTGTACACGGGGTGAAAGAGGCCTCTCAGCGAGGGCTCAATACAGTCATGATCCTGCTGGACATGAAGAAAGCCTTCGACTCGGTATGGGTTGAGGGTCTAATCAACAAAATGCTGTTGGCAGGCATGCCCTCATACATGGTGAGTTTAATAAACTCTTATCTTGTTGGTAGGAGTTTTATGGTGCCTGTGAACAACACTCGCTCCGCAGAATTCCCAATTGAAGCAGGTGTTCCGCAGGGTTCGAGTTTATCCCCGCACTTGTACTCTCTATATACTTATGACTTTCCTCAGTGCGAGAGAACGGACATGGTCATGGATGTGTATGCCGATGACACGGCTATTTTCGCCCACTCCTTCTCAAGCGTCGCTGCTCAATCGAGAATCCAAATTCATTTGGATAGGAAGGTCATACCGTATCTAGCGGAGAACAAGATCGAGGTGAATCCGGCTAAGTCGGAGACAATCAATTTTACGAAAAAGTATACCTTCTCGAAGTTATACCGTAAATTGAGAGTCAAAAACGAAGCTGTTGAAAACGTGAACCACGCGAGGTACCTGGGGGTACATTTGGACAAGCGTTTAAATTTCGGGCGGCATATCACATTGGCGATACAGCGGGGTGGAGCTGCGCTAAAGCGCACATACGCCCTGATAGTCAGAGGCTCGAAATTGTCTCAGGAGAATAAGATGCTTATTTATAAGCAGATTATTCGCCCTGCTATGACATACGCTTGCCCAGTATTCTGCAGCCTGAAAGACACTCCCCTTGCGAGGCTTGATAGGATGCAGAATAAGGTACTCCGTATCATCACTGGTAGCAGACGATACCTTCGAGTGGAAACCCTTAGGGAGCTTGGAGGCGTCGACTCGATTCCGACATTTATAAGAAACTTATCTTATAAGTTCTATAAATACATGCTCGATAAAAGTCCTCTTACTAGAGAAATAACCAGGCTCAGAGTGTTTGATAATGAGCCTCGCAAACACGGCGGGCTCATCTATCAATCTCTTGATATCTTTAATGAAAGAAGGGAAGAACCGGTTCCGTAGGGAACTAAGTCGAAAGTCAGACTGAAACGCAGAGTACTTTGACCCGGTTTTTTGCATCAGCCTTTTCCGGGGTTTAGCATCGAACTAACTATCCTCGCAAACTGCAACAAAGGCGTATCTACAAGGAATAGAAATTCGAACAACACGCATAAGCTTTGCAGGAGGCGTGTTTTACCGACCATAACCACTATATAATGAAAAGTCCGGCCCAGCGTTAACACCAGCGCGGGCGGACTACCGCGCCCTTTCGCGGGGGCGCTATGTTCGCCTCGGCAAGGCACCCCTCGTGCACCCCTGAAAAGGTGTATGGGGGTTGCTACTATTGCGACCATATGCCCTTTCCCCCTTCTCCCTGGATTGTGGGAATGGTATATGTTAGTGTCTTGTCATTATATGTGAAATGTAACTTGTTGGAATTTGTAAATAAAAACCCTATTTATTTATTTATTTATTTATATTATGATCTTCTATGCCAAAGGTCCCGGGTTCAAATCTCATGGTCGAAATCTTTTTTTTTTTTTAATTAGAAGAATATGTCTGATAGAGTATAGGTGAAGGACGTCTGATGAGATCTATGACTGGATTTATATGGTGGTGACAGATGATGGATAATGATAAATAAAAAGGTGACTGGAAGTTGTACCCAAGCTCATACTTGCGCAGTGTGTGTAATGTCACAGCCTCGTATTGGTTGAGGTCGCAGGGAGGCCTTCGGTGGGCGCCAAAAATGACCACGTTGGAATTCCCCCACATATTAGCTGGCGTCGGTTAGGGGACAGATGAGGAAATATCGGGTAAGCTGGGATGGAAAATGTTCGGTTATAATTGAAAATATCAAATGGAAAATGACTATACGAAAAAATAAACATGTCGGTAATGCAGATTCCTTACTAACTGACTAGGGTTGTGATCTTGACAAAATATTGGGAAAATCTAACATTTAGCGGAGATGCAAACCACCATGGGCCAAAAATGACTACGTTGGACCTTAGAATTTGGGGAAAAATTTCCTAGATCTAGGAAAAAATGCACAGGTATTTACAGGTGTAATCCACGAGATTTTGACCGTTTTCCCCTAGAATCTTCGGAAAAACCAGGTGGAAATTTTGGAAAAGGCGCAGTAGCCGTATTGCTCATTTACTAAAATTCATCGATCTGTACAAAACAAAATCAGTTATTGACTACTCAAAAATTGAATTCTTTAATACTCAATTATTTGACAAATCAAACAAAAATATAATTTCATTCTTTTGACAAGACAGATTACAAGAATTTCATCATAAAATCATTGAGGACATTTTTGAAGAACAAGCAAGCAGACTTCGCTCCTGACAAAATCAATATCCTAAGTAGCAAGTCTGTGAAAGACAGAAAGTACTATATTATCGCATAACCATACATTCCTGATACAGTACCCGAACAGTTGTTTTATGTTCTTTACAAAAACCAAAATTGACTTGACCTCTCGAAAACATATTTCGTTGAAAACAATTTAGAACTCCCTGTTCTCGAAATTATTTGCTTCATTAACAATGACAGAGATATTAAATTGAAAATTTGTCAAAATAGAATTAGAACGTCCATTCCCGATGAAATCCCCATGATCCTTGTTTTCCCCTTAATTAAAGTATGTAGGAAAAATTTTAATAGTCCCCTGGTTATCACGGAAACCTAAAAACTCCTTTCGAAAAAATAAACATTGACATCTGTGAAATCCCCACAAGAAATTGCGCTCTTACCATCAGAGACGAACTGATAAAATTTACTCAGGCCTACCCCCTTGAAGACAAGACAGCAAAGTCTTTGTAACTTATACGACATAAAACTGACCTACTCTAGTGTGAACCACCCTCAGTTCAATGGATCACTAAAAAGATTTCATGCTACATTAATGGAAATGATCAGGGCGCGAAAGACAGAACATCCTGACGAACACCCATTCAATATACTACCCTATTCAGTCATTTGTTACAATAACACCAAAAACAAGACTAATGGTTTCACCCCTGTTATTGTAACATACAGTATTGATGTTATTTTATAAATTGTTATCTAGGTGCATGTCAAGTAGTTGAAATATAATTCAATATATACTGTCACGTAATTTAGATATCTCTATAGAATACCTTTATAGAACCTTTCCCAAATACAATAATTGGCGCAGTCGAGTGAAAAAGGTAACCTTTACCTATTGAGTCGCATAATGACTAGTATTGGATCGATCGAACATTTCAATCCAAAGGAACCGTTGAAATGGAAGAATTACGTGAAAAGTTTCAAATTCTTTCTCCAGGCCAATGGAATTACTGATGATGATAAGAAACCAGCTATTTTCCTAAGTATCTGTGGCCCAGCTACATTGATATTCTGCATTCGGTTGTATTACCTGTATCGCTGGAGTGAAATTCAAGGAAATTATCGAAAAGCTTTCACAACCTTTTTTACCAAAAGCTTCTATAATGGTTAGCAGATTTCAATTTCACAAAAGGAATCAGCATGATGGAGAAGATTCATCTATCTATATCAATGAATCACGTCGTTTAACAGAGGATTGTGCATTCGAAAATAGTTCACTTCAGGACATGTTGAGAGATAGACTTAATGCGATGTCAGTGACGAGTCGTTACAACGCAGACTGTTAGCTGAAGTAGACCTGACATTTCAAAAAGGTCAAGATATTGCTATTTCCCATGAAACGGCTTCGAATAATTCAAATGCTCTTCGTGAAATAACGCATAACTCACCTGCACCTCACCAGACGAGTGTAGATTTAAAAAGGCTGTATGCAATTTCTACAGAAACGTTGGTCACATTGAAAGAGCATGTATTTTAAAGAAAAGAAAGCAGAAACATAAAGTTAGGGAGAAAAAAATCTGTTGACGTCGATGACACTGACATTAGTTCTAGACAGGACAGTTCAATGCATGTTCAGGGTGATTCTGTCAATCCTGATTATGATATCATCTACAGGGTGGATAGAGAAAAGGCTTCCTATTTTATGATATGCGTAGAAATTAATGAAAAAGAGGTGATAATGGATATCAATAGTGGATCAGCTTATTCCATGATTGGAAAATATACTTTTCAGAGTATTTTTGATAACAGAATGACAGTTTATTGTTCGAGATTATCAGAAGAATGAAATTGATACGTTGGGATTATGCAACGTAATTGTATAAAGAGCTGCCAATAATTGTTTCTGGTACGAATACTGCTAATTTATTAGGAAGAAACTGATTTCCTTAATTGCATATTAGTATTGCTGGAAAACATTCCATAGAAAGTCCAAATTCACGCCAATCAGATTTTCAAAGAATTTGGGGATGAATTTGCTGAGGTTTATGCAATTTTCGTGGACCTCCTGTATCTTTAGACTTAGGACCAGAAATGAGATCTGTTCTTCTGAAAGCGCGTAGAATTTTTTTGCTATGAAACCATTAGTAGAAGAAGAGTTGATCAATCTTCAGAATCAAGGCATATTGGAACCGACTGATCATCCAAGATGGGTCCTATAGTATCGGTAGTTAAATCAGACAAAACAATACGAATTTGTGGTGACTATCGAGTTACCATCAACAAGGCAATTCGTAAAGACATTTACCCCATTTCATCATTTCTTCAAATTCTGGCTACTTAAGCAGGTGGAAAAATCTTTTCAAAATTAGATTTGAGGCAAGCTTACCAGCAATTAACAGTTGATAACAAAAGCTCTGAAGCTCAGACTTTGATCACTCACAAAGGTGCTTTCAAAGTGAAACGTCTTCAATTTGGAATTTCTACAGCTCCTCAGATATGCCAAAGGTTCATTAATAGAGGATTTGTTCATATATCAGGAGCACTGCCATATTTCTATGATATCCTGGTGGTTGGAACAACATTGAATGAATTACTGGATCGTATAAGAACTATTCTTAACCGTTTCAGAGAGGTAGGAATCAGACAAATGTTTGTTATTTGATTGAGTGAATTTTTTGGGATTCAGAATTTCCAATAGAGGTATTCAGCCCACAAACGAGAAGGTGAAAGAAATTATTGAAGAACCATCACCTAGGAACAAGCAAGAACTACAAGCTTTCTTGGGTATGCTAAGTTTTTATTATATTTTCTTGAAGAACAAGCAACGTTGGCGGAGCCACTGCATCGTTTACTTGGAAGTGGGCTGAAACAGAAGAAACTGCTTTCAACAAATTGAAGAGTTTACTGTCATCTCCATTGTGTCTCACCCATTTTGATGAATCAAAGCCGATTGTACTAACCCGTGATTCAAGTCCATACGGAGTTGGAATAGTCTTGAGTGATTTAGGAGATAATGGAATTAAAATGCCAATAGCCTATCGCAGGCGAACTTTGAATTCAACAGAGAGAAATCTGTCACAACTAGATCGAGAAGCTTTGTCAATAATAACTGGTGTGAAAAAGTTCCATGATTACATTTATGGATAACTTGTTGAAATCCGAACGGACCATAAACCTTTGTTGGGTATTCTTAGGGATGATAAGCAAATTCCGGATATTATATCTCCAAAATTACTGAGGTGGTCCTTGCTACTATCTTCTTACAAATATAAATTGGTTCACTACCCAGGAAAGATGATTCCTCATGCAGACGCTTCGAGTAGGTTACCTGTGAAAGTACCAGATCAGATAGTTCCTGATACTCAGAATGTTTGTATGCTCGAGAATATTCCCGAGCCACCGTTTACTGCCGAGGAAGTTGCACGAGTTACAATCAAAGATCCGGTACTTTCGAAGGTATTGACTTGGACGATAAGCTGTGCAAATGTGCCAATTGATCTTAAGATTTTTTGGCAGAAGAAACACGAAATCTCTGTTTGTAAAAATAGTTTACTATGTGGCAACAGAGTCATAATTCCTCCCCGAGAAAGGAATCAAGTACTAACTATTATCCACATGGCTCATCCATGCATCGTGCGAATGAAGGCTCTAGCGCGCTCCTATGTTTGGTGGCCTGGTATAGATACTGAGATTGAAAGAGTAGTTGCAAATTGTCAGGTTCGCCAAGAAAACTGTTGTGCACCACCAAAGGCCCCAATTCATCCTTGGGAATGGGAACGTTCACCATGGACACGAATCTATATAGATTTTGCGGGTCCTATGTATGGTCATAATTTCTTCTCAGTGGTTGACTCATATTCTAAGTGGTTAGAAGTTAGAGAAGTTCCTTCCACCTCGACACAGTCAGCTCTATCAGTTTTAAGAGAATTATTCGCAACTCATGGAATTGTTCAAGTTATTGTATCAAATAATGGAACTTCATTCACATCGCAGAAATTCAGTAAATTTGTTTCTGATAATTTAATAAGACATGTGAAAATTGCTCCTTATAGTCCCGCTTCAAATGGACAGGTGTAAGGCAACGTAAAGACAAAATTGGCTCGATTCTTGCTGCAACAGCATCTTACACCACATTCCATCAGATATGTTCATGTCTCGGAAACTCCATTCAAGATCAGATCGCCTACACCCTGACTGCATTAGAATGAGAATGGAGGAGGCAGGGGCTAGCAATGAGGTAGAAGTTTCAAGGTAGGAGATGTTGTGTACGCCATGAGTTTCATACTGGTCCAAAATGGATTCAAACCACATTGGATTCTTTATCCGGTTCTGTCATGTATTGGATGTAAACCCAATCTGGTCTTCTCATCAACAGACAAATAAATCAGATGCGAAGTTGCCACAATAAAACAATGTCTACTGGATCAGAGTTCACCGCTCCAAGGAAGGAAATTGATAGTCCTGTTCCGTTTCCACTACAACCGAGAGTTCGACACGGAACTACACCTGTACAGTTATCATCTCGTCCTACACGACAACGGATCGTCTTCAATATTAATTTAAATAAGATTGAACTGAAAGGAAGGAGTGTTATGTTTTGTGGTAACATACAGTATTGATGTTGTTTTATAAATTGTTATCTAGTATTTGCATGTCAAGTAGTTGAAATATATTTTAATATATACTGTCACGTAATTTGGATATCTCTATAGGATACCTTTCTAGAACCTTTCCCAAATACAATAACCCCATATGAACTCGTATTTGGACATACCTCTAGTAGACCATCAGAGACACTGTATAATCAAAAAGAACTCATATCTAAATACGTACGATACTATAAACTCGCACGCGAAAGAATCCAGACTCAGAAAGAAAAAGCCAAAGCTCGATTTGACAAAAATGTTTCAGACAAAATAACCGAGTATAAAGGAGGTGACAAAGTGTATGTGAAAAAATCACAAATAAAAGATAAATTGCAAAACAAATTCAATGGCCCATTTGAAATTTTGGAAATATTCAAAAATTCAGCAATATTAGTAAACTGGAAAACAAGAGTAGTATGACAAAGCCGGTTTCGCCTCATTAATTTGAATTTTCGCTCTCGATGGCATCTGGCCATCGAGATCTCCGCCATTTTGGTTCTTCGGCGAAGTTCTTCAGCAACCCCCCAACGCCGAAGAAGGTGGGGGGAGGGTTGCGGAAGAAAAAAAAATAAAAAAAATTTTGTCCCCGAGTGGGGCTTGAACCCACGCCTATTGGCATGGCAGCCGAGGGCGCTACCAGTGAGCCATGACGGTTCCATACTAATGTCGATTTAAAACTCGTAGCTTTGATAATGGGAAAAAAAGCCGATTGGCGGCAGTCGCAATAAACATGGCGGTGTAGGGTGTAGCGTGTGGGGGTTGAGAGAGAGAAAAATTGCAGGTACATGATAGGCGTAGAGAGCAATTGGGTGTGTGGGAGAAGAAAAAAACGACCTCATGTGATTCGTTGTGTCGAAAAAATGGCCGTCGAAGCAACGCCCCCCCTGCGGTACATGATAGATGTAAAGAGCGGAGGGCGGGGGGCGGGCGGGCGGGGAGATCAAAACGACCTCATGTGATTCGTTGTGTCGAAAAAATGGCCGTCGAGAGCCCCACGCCTACGATAGCAATGGCCGCCGCTGGCCGCCGTCGAAGCATCTCTCTCGACTTAGAACATGCAGCAACATGTCCAGACTTGAGTTGGAATTCCGAGAATCGTGTGTGACGTCACCATGAATGAACATGTGGTGTTTACTGGCGAGCGGCGTGTGTGATTCTAGGAAATGATGACTCAGCGAAATCGAGACATGATTTGGTCTTGGACTTGTTTATCGCTCCACAGCTTAAGTAAACAACCACATCCGGTGGTTGTTTACCCAAGTTGAAATTCCGAGAAATGTCCACTCAGCATTTTATTACTGCGTAGTTTGGGTTTTCCCCCCAGCATATTCAGCGTGGGCAGACAGCGTGGGTCACGTGACCATCGGCGTGGGGTCACGTGACCATCGGCGTGGGTCACGTGTCCATCGGCGTGGGTCACATGACACAGAGAGTTCATACATACGTTCACAGCGCGCGCCGACGACATTTGATAGCCTGCCTCCGAAGCAACAACAAGTGTTTTGTGCTGCTCATCTGCCTCTCGCTCTTCATAGTTTTATTGTGAGTGTCATTCATTCGTGATTTGCAAAAGGTTAGTAGATTTCACATATGTTTTCGCGAGTGTTTCAAGTGTCTATGCCATTCGATTCAGTTGTTATAAAGTTCATTTATCTCATACAGAGTGTCTCATAAATCGTCATATTTTTCTCATACAGTATACATTGAATATTTTTGTCACATTTCTCGTACAGAATGTCTCATAAATCGTCATATTTTTCTCATACAGTGTACATTGAATATTTTTGTTACATTTCTCTCATACAGAGTGTCTCATAAATCGTCATATTTTTTCTCATACAGTATACAATGAATATTTTTGTCACATTTCTCGTACAGAGTGTCTCATAAATCGTCATATTTTTTCTCAAACAGTGATTTTTTGTCATATTTCTCATACAGGGTGAATCACAATAATGTTTTGAGAGAGTTATACAGCGTGTATCAAAAAAAAAAATCTTCATTATTTTGAAACGTGCATGTTTTTCACAGATGTCTCATCTCGACGAAATCAACAAGGTCTCCTTGGCTTGCAGGAAGGACCTGCACAAACTACAAGAGCTGCCGAAGGACGAACCCAAATTGATCCTCGACGCTCAAACCAAAACTACAAAGTTTGGGGAGTCAATCCTTGTGGAGTTAGAGGACTGCGTAGTATTCCTTCCGAATCGAGTGACTGGAGCATTGAAAGCGAACCTCGACAAATTGACCGAGGCCCAGCACGTGCTAATATACAGGGGTGAAAAGAAAATTGCCAATCGAGCTCATCCGCAGCAGCTGTTTGAGATCGCCAAGGCCTGAAGACGTCGCAGCCGTTGGAAACAGAGAGAGTAAGTTTCTTGTATTTTCATTTGACATTTTCTTGAAATTTTGTGTTGAATCATGTCATCTGACGCCATTGTTGTACAAAGTGTGGAGACGGTGGCAAAGTTGCTTAAGGCGGTAAAAATCCTCAAAAAGGGCTGTTCCGATGAAGAGTGCAAACATTGGTTGGCCCAATGCCAGCGCACCGCCCGCCTTATTAATAGAGCGATCGCAGCGGTGGAAGGCATAGGCTCTCTGAGAAAATTGCAAACTTTATGTGGTCACTTAAAAATTATCCGAAATTCAATCAAAAATTCAGGCCAACAGCCAGTCGTCGTGGGGGAGGGGCTCAAATCAAAATTGACATCTCGAGTAAAGTGGGAGGACTTGAAATCGGCATTTTCTTCGCGTCTGCGCACAGGTATAATTATAAATTTAAAACATAAAGAAATTGGACAATTTTTCGGGGACGCATTCTCTCTATTCAAAAACAGAATTCAAAATTTATTGAAAAAACATTCACTCATTAAAGTCAATTCGACATTTTGTGGGAAATTCGTGAAAAACTCTTTGAATCAAGAACAAAAAATCGACTTCAAGTATTTCAACACTAAAAACGCTGTGATCGATAGGGGTACAACTTTGAAAGAGTGGTTCTTGGAAAATGTCATCGATCAAATTAAAAACAAACTTTCTGAATTCGCGGACAAAGAGAGCGGATGGAGTCTCGAGAAAATCGTTAGTTTGGAAATAAATATCAACAAATCCGGCATCGGCAACGGTTCGTCTTTCATCGAGTTGCCGAAATCTATTGCCAAAAAACGAGCTTGCATCAACATCAAAAATGATGATGATGCATGTTTCGCTTGGGCAATCGTCTCCGCCCTGTATCCTGTTCAATCTGGTAAAAATACTGATAGAACATCGTCATATCCGCATTACTCAAAGGCATTGAATTTGGACGGAATCGACTTTCCCATGAAATTTAAACAAATCACCAAATTTGAACAATTAAATAACATTTCCGTCAATGTGTACACTTTGGAGTTAATTCAGCCGAAGCCGGACAAGGAGGCATTTTTCGTGACTGTTCCAAGTCGACTCACGAAACAAAAATTAGACAAACATGTCAATCTTCTCCTCATTCAAAATGAATATCACCCGAAATTAAATGATTACGAGGCACCGCCACTGATCGACGATGACACTGACGATTCAGACATAAAATTCCATTATGTTTGGATAAAGGATTTATCTCGCCTACTTAGTGCACAACTCAATAATCATGTTCACAAAAAATTCATTTGCGACAGATGTTTGAATTATTTCACAAGTGAGGAAAAATTGAACAGTCATACTGTTGATTGTCAAAAACAAAACACATGTAAAATTTCTTTCCCCCACTACGATCATGTAGAATTTCGCGACTTTGTACATAAAGAAAGAGTGCCCTTCGTAATATATGCGGATTTCGAGTCGATTTTGGAACCGTTCAAAGATGCCGCCGGCGCCGGATGCAATTCTCAAACGGAAAAGTACCAAAAACATATTCCGTTCAGTGCCGGATTTTATTTCAAGTGTGCATATGACGACACTTTGTCATTTTACGATAGCCATCGAGGTCTCGATTCGATGGATTGGTTTGCGGAAAGAATGGGGACCATAGCCAAAATTGTGCAAGCCAAAACTTTGGACATTGTTCCCATGACCGCATCACCTGATGAGGTGAACGCGCCATGTTGCCACATCTGCGAAAAACCTTGGAAAACTGACGACAAAGTTGTCCGTGACCATAATCACTACACGGGTGCCTTTCGCGGATATACGCATGCGCAATGCAACCTGTTATACAAAAAGTCTTTTGTGGTGCCGATCGTTTTCCATAATTTATCCGGATACGACAGCCATTTTATTATTCGAGATATAGCAAAGAGGGGGCGAGTCAGCTTGTTGCCTGTCAACAAAGAGAAATACATATCTTTCACCCAGTATGACGACAATACAGACATCAAGTTCAGATTCATCGATTCGTTCCGTTTTATGGGCATGAGTTTGGACCATTTGGTTCAGACTTTGACAGTGCACGATTTGAAAATATCCAAACGCGAATTTGCACATCTGACAGCCTCGCAGTACGAATTACTCACTCGAAAGGGCGTATTCCCATACGATTTCATCGATTCGATGGAAAAGTTGGAAGTTGAATGTTTGCCGGCGCTCCATCATTTCTACAACAAGTTGAACGATTGTCACATTAGCAAGGCAGAATACGAACATGCGCAGAACGTGTGGCAAACGTTCAACTTAAAAACACTGGGCGAGTACTCCGACTTGTACATGAAAACAGACATATTGCTCTTGGCCGATATTTTCGAGAATTTTCGAAATATCGGTCACGTGACATATGGCCTGGACCCCGCGTGGCATTACACCCTACCCGGCTATACGTGGTCGTGCATGTTGAAGTACACCCAGTGCAAGTTGCAGATTTTGAAGGACGTCGACATGCTCATGTTCATCGAGCGAGGAATTCGCGGAGGCATCAGTCAGTGCTGCAACAGGCGCTCCACGGCAAATAATAAATACATGGGTGACAGGTATGACGTCACTCAGCCCTCCACTTATTTGCTATATCTCGATGTAAATAATTTATATGGGTGGGCCATGATGGAATATCTTCCGTATGGGGGATTCAAATGGCTCGAGAATGTTGCCGATTTGAATGTGCTCGAGTTGTCAGACACTTCGCCGATTGGCTATATTCTCGAAGTCGATTTGGAGTACCCCGAACACTTGCATGACAAACACAAAGATTTTCCATTATGCGCCGAACACCGTACTCCGCCAGGCTCAAAATTACCCAAATTAATGACCACCCTGTACAATAAGGAAAACTATGTTGTACACTACAGGGTGTTGAAACAAGCACTGACGCACGGACTTGTACTTAGAAAAATTCACAGAGTTCTGCAATTCGACCAATCAGCCTGGCTCAAACCGTACATTGAATTAAATACGAAATTGCGCGCAGAAGCAAAAACCACTTTCGGCAAAAATAACTACAAATTAGCCAATAACGCAGTATTCGGGAAAACGATGCAGAACATACGAAAACATCGTGTAGTGAAAATGGTCTCAAAATGGGAGGGGCGATATGGCGCGAAAAATTTAATTTCCAGCCCGAATTTCAAGAATCGCACCATTTTCGATGAGGACCTCGTCGCTATCGAGATGGCAAAGACGGATCTGTTGTTCAATAAGCCCGTGTACATCGGAATGGCGATACTTGACATTTCCAAGGTGTGCGTGTATGATTTCCACCACGGTTTCATGATGGAAAAATACACGAGCGATCAGTGCAAGTTGATGTATACGGATACTGATTCGCTGATTTACGAGATCAAATCCGATGACATTTATCGAAATTTATTAAAGTCGAACCTGGAAAAATTCGATACAAGCGATTACCCCATCGACAACCCGTATGGGATTCCCCTTGCCAACAAAAAAGTCCCCGGCTTGATGAAAGACGAAGCGAATGGCCGAATTATGACAGATTTCGTGGGACTCCGTTCAAAGCTGTACACCTATAAGATACAGGGTGGAACATGCGTCAAAAAATCCAAAGGAGTGAAATACAGTGTTGTCCAAAATAAAATCACATTCGACGACTATGTAGAATGTTTGGAAAATCAGCGTGAGAAAGTCACATCTCAACGCTGTATTCGCTCCTTTGCGCACAACGTTTTTAGTGTGGAGCAAACAAAGATCGCTCTCAACCCCCACGACGACAAGCGCTGTCTCCTCCAGGGCTCCCATGACACTCTGCCGTGGGGCCATTACAGTCAATTGGATATTTAACTATGCGCATCTCGCATACAAACGCTTCATTGGCTTAGGAGATGATGATTCGGAACTCGATGACTGATTCAACGCACAAAATCTCGATAAAATGTCAAATGAAAATGCGGAAATTGTGCTCTTGTTTGTTCCCACACATCATATATCATATAATCAAATGTATATATTAATGTTTGAATAAATCAGCATGTAATCCATGTTTGAATATTATTTCGTTTCACCTCCACATTAAAAAAAAAAATACTTAGTACTCATTTTTGAGTCAAAAAACAGCACTTTTTTCGATCAAAAAGAGACTCCAAATTTGACATGGTGGTTGAACTGAGTAAAAAGTTCAGTGAAATTCAGTCAAAGTTCAGTCACTGAACTCAGTGAGACTCAGCGACTGAAAAATTTCACTCAACTGAAATTTCCCATGCTTTTCTTATGGGGGCTGAAAATTCAGTGAATTTCAGTGAAATTTCAGTCACTGAATTCAGTGACTGTATAACAAATCGCTATTATAATAACCAATAGCGTTCTGTCACAACTGATTGACCGAGCGAAGTCATTTATACTAAAGCAATAAAATAATGTATGGGAACGGTGAGCTCTCTGTCAAGAATTAAGAATCATACCTCACAAATATTTCAGATGTTTCTCTTACCTTGTCATGTCTAATACTTCTCTCCTGTGCCTTGGACAGCATCTCCAGCGATTCCTTCCTCCACTGGCTAGAAGTTAACTTTTCGCGAATTTTGCTTTATTCGCGAAATTTACTTTATCCTCGAAATAGCACTTATTCTGTTCAAACTTCTTATTCGAAATGCTCAAGTCTCAACTCAGTAAGGCTTACAAAAGCCTATATGTTAATTATTAAATAAATAAAACAAAGAAATCAACAACACTTATATCTATTGAACAATGGAATAATAAATAAATAATAGAAAACAAATACTTCAATTAAGGACATTTTAAGAATTATTCGACAGTGAAAATCTTAATTTTTAAATAACATGATTTGAAAGTGAATAATAAATAGAAAATGATACGAGATGTAACAATAATCAAACATAAATTGAATTCAATAGAATGAAACCATGAAGAATGTAATACAAGTTGATTGAGAAAACAAACTGGTGAGAGGTGAGAAAGATCGTTCTAAAACTTGAGACTTCATAATAAAAATAATAATGGAAATTATAACGGAAATTAAGTGGTTATCAGATATTTAAATACTTAAAACAAATGTACTTATGAGAAAGAACAGAATTTACGCGGAAAATATAACAATAACACAAATTTACGAACTACATGCTTTCTGTATGGATTGAAAGCTAAGACTAATTTTGTCTTGAAAAATAATAGAGAATTTACCAAACCAATCTTTCTACCCTCTCCATTCTAAGAAGTGTTTCTTCATGGAAGACCACCGGATGTGGCCCCTAACAAAAATATTCACACGTAAAGATTAAACTAGCTATTGAAAAGAGTCGTTAAATTTATGGTCCCTTCGTATTCAAAACTCAAAACTAAGGGGAAAAGGAACTTTCATAACATGTGTCTCGGTATAAGGAGGCTGTAATTTGATATTTTCCGATATTTTGGATATGAGTGAATTTGACCTGATCATTTTACGACTTGAGGAAATGCTAAAACTTTGTGTGTGGTATTTTTTTAACTAAACATTCGTCAATATATTTTACTCTTTACACGTTTGGTTACAATCCTCCCCCCTAAGAATAGTGACAATTTTTTTTTTTATACCGAAATAAATTGTTACTCCAGATCCTCTTAACATTTTACAAACTTATTCTACAGTCCGTATTTATGCAGTCCGTATTCCGCGCGTAATGGGTTTCCGCACGCCCATGGTCGTCACAACAAAGTCGAAATTCTGTTCACTACCGCGCTCATCGGTATAGTCTATATGTCTATGCGGGATAGTCTATGTCCATTGGCGTTCCGACACTTCTTCTCATTCCGACACTTCTTCTCATTCCGCTCGAACCGTTCGTGAAAGGAAGGAGAATGGGTTCGCTGGTCCGGTGGATGTATTGGCTTCGGTATCCTTCTTGGTACTTCTGGCAACCTGGTTTCTGGGTGCCCCGCAGAGCTATCAGGTAAGCTCTACGCTGTCGACGTGAACCGGGTGGAATTGGTTCACATGACTCGGAAACTGGATACTCCTTCCGTACTGGATACCTGTTCCAACAGATATCTCCCATGCTCCATCGGTTGCTGTGGTGGTGTAGCTGGACCTATATGGTGAGGTGGTTGTCCGTTCTCCCATCACCAAATCTGCATCTCTCCTCAAAAGGTGGTGGTAATCTTCTGAGCCCCTTGGCTGGAAATAGTCCAGGTTCACTTATGGTGGTCCTTGTTTTCTCGTCCTGGAATCTTCGGTCCTTCGTCTGGGTTATTAGATACTTGACACTTTCTCTTGTGGTTCCTTGTTCCTGGGGGTCTTTGATTCTTGGTCTTGGAGAGTCTTCGGTCCTGGAATATCGGTTATTCGCCTGGTGTATTGGTTCATCGGATTGGTATCCTTGTTTGGTGGAGTCATGGATATTTGGTCCTGGATCCTTGGTTCCTCGTCATGTGGTTCCGGCTCCTTATCCCTTCGGTTGGGTATCCTTGTTCCTGGGGATCTTCGATTCTTCATGAGACCTGTAAACACAAAATTTTATTAGAATTCTGATAATTTTCGCTGGTGGCCTAGTAAGGAACTCGGAAACTGGAAGTCATATATTCCAGTTCCCGTTACCTTATTACGAATTTAGTCCTCCACTGGAGATTTTTGGTGATGACACGGTTCTGCTGTGTTGTGTCTGAAGTTCGTCCATTCCCTCGCGTATACTTCTTTGTTTTCCACCATGACTTCCGTAGAACTGCTTTTACCGCGTCACTTTTTGCTTCTGCGCTCGTAGTTGTCCTCTTCTTAATCCTTTACTATAGGTACTGCACATCACTTCGTGTAAAATTCCTAACTTTACTTGCATACTTCAATTTTGGCAAAACTTTTAATATCTTCTTTTCTTGTTATTGCTATTTTTCATTTTTTCTCTGTACCGCTCGAGGTACTGTACTACACATTATTCCTAGTTTCATAAGCAACCGATTCCTCCTTTTTACTACTTCATCATTTTCCTTGTTATACCGTTATAAATATCTGATCTGCTTCACATAATCTCCTGATAATCTCATGTCTATTGGTTATGGTTCGACTTTCATACAAATTGACTTGATTTGGTTTTTCTAAATGGTTGGTGGTTCGTTTATTTTGAAACTCTTTAAATTTGGCAACCTTGCATTTTTCGGTAGCGTGTGGACACCGATCGGATATCTTTCCAGATACTCTATTTCAACACGCCCCTCTAACAATATTGAAATGGATTAAATTCATCTATCTGTCTGTCCTTTCTAGGTGATATACCTGAAGCGACTGAAATACTTATTGACTTCAGGGATTAGTAGCTAATTAATTCCAGAAATCTGAACAATAACTATCAATTTACGAGTTCAACTATCGTACCACGCACTTGTTAATTCATTCGCATACGTTCAATCGTAAATTTCTTTCATTCAATTAGGAACTGTATCTCATACATGAGTTTTTCATTCATTATTCATGCCAGATTCATTCATAAATAGTTGAACAAGTATATATATTTTCATAAAATAGGAATCTTCCAAAAAAAAATCGTTATAAGAAAAGGTTCAGGAATCAAACAAAACATTATTAGACCTTTTAAAAATTCGCTCAGTATATCACAAATCAAGACGATGTTATGTCTCCGATTGACATTCCTAAACTGTCATTATCACCTGAAATTTCTTCGCCGATTACGTGACATCGTAATAACTTATTCTTCCATTTCTGATTGTGCGGTTTCCTTTGTTTTCCACATATCCTTCTTCATTTCCAGCGTGTGTCACCTTTTTAGTTCTTCTCCGTATTTACAATTTGATTTCCATTTATACCATCTTTCGCTACCAAGTCAATTTGTTTTTTTTTTTATATAACAGTAAGATTCTTCCTTTGATTTGTCTAACAATTAACAATTTTCTACAATTTTTTCTTCTTCATTTCTAGTGAACGTGACTACTACAACTCATTTTTGTTTTTCTCCTCAGCCTATATTCTCAAGTTTCCGCAACTATTTTCTCCTATTCTATTGTCTTCAAACAACTTCATATTTTCTTCTCTTATTTCTCATTTTCTCGAATCTCCACAATTATTTTTCTTCAAAACCACCAAAACTTCCTCCTCTTCTACTAAGCCTATCCCAAGAAAGTAAACAATTTTCTTATCTCACAATACTCGAATTAATGCAAAATTTAAAAATACTTATGATTCTATTGGGATTCGAACCAAGTACATAGTCAGCTGACTTGACCATCTCTAGGGGGCCGGCTTCCCCTGAAACACTCAAATCACGACCATGAAACTGGTAATCAATCATCTAGAATTTGAGGTTGGGAAAGTCCCTGATGTCAAATTTGATAAAGTTTCCTAATTTTTACTTTCTTGGTGTACGACTCAGTTCGGTTCGGGATTTAGGAAAAACAGGATCCTTCGTCAAACGACACAAGATGCCAGAGGAATTTTTCCCTTCTCTATGGCATTGGTGAAACAACGAAGTGCTCAAGGGTGCACTTTTAACAGTTTCCTCGACATCTTTCATACTCAGCATTAATTGCTCTTCGACTTATCCCGTCGGCATCTATATACTACTATTTACAGTGTCGGCATAACGTTCCTCGACAACTTTCCCCAGTGTCGAACGTTCCTCGACGATAACCTCCCGTGTCGGCATAAATACTTCGGTGCCGTCGCTACCGGTATATAGGATCATAGCTCTGCTCCCTGGAGCTTATCTATGATCAGTTTCACCCGCTCCCTATCTAGCCAAAGCCTTGGTCGAATGACATGCATTTGTCCTCAATCCGTTACTAAGAAGAGAAAGCTAAATGGGTTTTCCTATCACAATATTCCGGGTCCAGTATCTCCGGCTAAATCATCGGCTGGTATCTTAATTTTTCCAAATGTCACTGTTTACTTCAATTTCATATTTCGAATAGAACTCGCTCAGTTCCTTCACGCATTTTCACTTTTCTGGAACATTCTTATGTGCAAGTTTCTTGATATAATCCGAAACGTTGCCAATATAACCTAAACCGTTAAAAAAAAACCATATATCAATAGGATGAAGACAAATTGCGTTTCATAATCATATCATATACATATTCAATAAAAAAATTTGGATAATTACCATTTATCAATGAAACGAACGAAACGGAAATATTAAATTACTCTGAAAGAGTAATCTGAAATGTAATAGTGTAATGGTACTAATATCATTGAAATGTATTATGCAAATCCAAAAAAATTCTACCTGTAATACCTGACATCAAATTTTACCTGATCCCCTCTTCTTAATATATATACTTATATATATATATATACACACATATATACACACATATATATGTGGGGATGCAGGAATTTTCCTCAATTAATCTGCATATTTCGTTCATTCCCATTGCTATTTGTCCATATTTCCTAGCAAATGCTAATGTTTTTCGGCTGGATGACCCCGAAAAAGTATATTTTACTATATAATTTCCAAATCTTTATTTTTATTGCGTGTTTTCTAATAAGATTATTTGTTTCTGATGAGTCAATTTTTCGTACAGTTTGATTAATATTTTTCAGAAAACGGTTACTTTACATTTTATTGGAAAATCGGTTACTTTTATTTTTCCGCGGGAAATACAATGATTCATTTCTATCAAAATTCTCTTTGGAATGGTCACTATACATATTAATTCATATACATGTGCGAACACATACTGTAGTTTTCGATTCCAACTTCAACTTTCATGATAAATTAATTTAGTTCATTATCGAAATAGTCAGGTTCAAAAGACAAAACAAGATACCCCATATATCTTAAAAAAATGTTCTCGATATTCGATTCTTTGGTCCCGATAGGAAATTAGTCCTCTGTATTTACCCAGATAACCTCTTGAGTAGGTAAGGTTATTAACAAAGAAAAAAAAATGTGATTTTCATCTCGGATACACTCATTCAAATTGGACTTTCGCCCTTATCTTAACCTTTAACAGGCTATAAACCTATTGGTATTCACATTTAAAATTATGGACCCTTTTCTAGTTGGTACCAGAACGAATTTGAACAGAACAAAAAGAAAAGTAGTGCCCGAATTGCACCATCTTAAAATTTCAATTTATCTACAATACTTCAAACGAATATGCCCTTTTTTAATGAAATTATTTGTTACATTGACTTCAAATTATTGTTGAGTAATATTCTGCGGTTTCTCGAAAAACTTCAGGGTTTGTTAATAAGGCATCATAAAGATTACCATAAATACCTATTGTGATTTTATTTTCTGAAAACCATAAAGGTTCAAAAAAATTTTCCTTTGCTGTTGCGAATAGAATAAATATTTGTTGATCAATTGAATTTTGTAATTCACTAATATATATTTAAAAAATACGAAAATTTAATTTTTCTTGTTGCTTTTCGAATTAGATTTCAATATTCTTAATAGGATTCGACATATACGTATCCATGAATATGAGTATCCGTGAAATATTGTTTAATTTTAATAAAAATATACTATAACTCAGCAGTTCAGCTATGATTTTGATTTATTTTAAGGTAAAGACACTGAATTCGACCCAAAATTTCTAATTAACATCGGTCGGGGACCGTTATATCGATAGGTATTCGAACAGGTTGACTATATAGGTATAGTCATATTTCTTTTCATTTATATATTAAATTGTTTAATTGATTTAATGGCAGGTATAGCATCCATTGATTTATTTCGTTTCTGATGGTTCTAAAAATTATGAAATGTTGCTTGCTAATCATTGTAATTCTTTAGATTTTCTCTACATTAAAATGCTATTGAATTCTATATTCAGGTGGTACAAATCTTGTCTCACCCGTAAAATTATTTGATGTTGAACTATTCAAACCCAAAATGAAACCCATCACTCTTAGATCACTTCAAACTAGCGATTTATCATATCATAATATTTTCGTTTATGAAGAATATAGTTACTTTGGTGAGAGAATATTAACAATAATATAATAACTTCGGTGTCGAAAATACACTTGAAAACGACAAAATATCAATATGAAAGGGAAATATTTACTAATATAGATCATTTAATGAAAACAAACAAAATTGTCGTGTCTGAAATCTGGGAATTAAAATAAACAACGATATTTTTTTTAAAATGTCAACTAACTAGACTGAAACTAGATATTGACACGTTAAATTATAAATTTCCTAATAAATATCTAATAAAAATAGGAAAAACGAATTTTCTAATTGTTAAAATTAACATTATAAATAGATCTAAAACCATCTGAAATGTCGGAAAAATCTACATAATTTCCATTTTTCTGTTCTTTGTTCATAAATATCCACAATTGACGCCATTTGCCATACGTTCACAAACACTTTCGAAATATCATGTATTCCATTTATAAATAAGTTCCGTTTTAGTGACAAAAAATTCCGAAAACTACAGCAACCATTCGTGAAATATTCAATTTCATTTTTATTTCTGAAACATATTGCATTTTCCTAACCGTCTGATTCTGAGGGAAATATAAACACAAGACATTGTTCGTTTCGAAGGATATCAGTAACTGTTAATTGAATTAAAAAGTCTGTTTTGTCGGATAACGATTCGTTTAAAATATATCCCAAACCAAATAGTGGATAAATAGTGTCATCTCGACAACTTATTATTTAATATTGGACTATGTCTATAAAATGAAATATATAATTATATCTGACAAATGTCTTTTACGAAACAAAACTTTTTACGATCTTAAAATGTTAAGATAGAATATAAATAATGAAAGAGTAGTAATGACAAATCATTAAAAAGTTAATAACTCATAATTCCAACCCAAATATGACACAAAAGAAATAATCCCCAAACTTCAACAATAAATGATCCAAACCTTCACTGGCTCATAAATGAGAATTCACATGCTCATAGAGTAGTGAAAGAAATACGATTTGGAACGAAATAAAAAGCAAACAAAATTTTCCTTGAGCGGTCGGTCGAAAAATGCAATATTTTGTTACCTAGAAATAGGCCGGTAACTACCTCTTTAAATATTGTATTCCCTTTTTTTTTTTTAATTACGTATCCATTATAAGGATTTATATTTGAAATAGTTTGGACAAATTTGATACTTTTAACTACATATTGATTACGTCTATTCATTTTTACGTATTACATTGTGGTTTCATCGAAGTAATCACTAATATTAACTTTTTTAACTGAATTTTCGTACCAAATTTGTCAAAAATACCACTTTTAACGGCAATAGCCGGAGTCTTAGTTTCAATCGTACGAACTGTGCATTTTAATAAACAATTAGCAATGCTTTCTTCATTTCTGTGTGCTGTAACTCGCTGAAAGAAAGGTTATTTTTTCTGGTGGAGGTATAATTCTTTGGGTTTTCTTGTACTGTGAGCCTTTTATCCTTGAATTATCTGATTAAAATCATAGAATATACCTACAGTGATTGGTTTCTCTGGTTGAATTACCTTTCATTCTAATAGGACTTAATCAATAATATAGGTAGATTATTCTGTCAAAATAATAAAAGTTGTGTCTGTTTTTGTTAATAAAATCACACAACACTTTTACTTATTTAGCTGTACTTCATAGTAAATTTTATCTATTTTACTGAACTTTTCCGGGAAAAATGTTCCTGTGAGTTGAACTCATTCAACATGAAAGTTAAAATGCCAATCAAATGCATAAGTTATTCCAAAAATAACTATAAAATTGTAGAGTACACAAGTGAATAATATTTTTTTTTTTTTTTTCCAAAAGTAACTTCTTCACACTTTCGATATAATTTATTTGAGAATTAATCAGAATTTAAGAAATCTTTAATTTCTAGACAAACCCCATACAGCTAGACACCATTATAACAAATCGCTATTATAATAACCAATAGCGTTCTGTCACAACTGATTGACCGAGCGAAGTCATTTATACTAAAGCAATAAAATAATGTATGGGAACGGTGAGCTCTCTGTCAAGAATTAAGAATCATACCTCACAAATATTTCAGATGTTTCTCTTACCTTGTCATGTCTAATACTTCTCTCCTGTGCCTTGGACAGCATCTCCAGCGATTCCTTCCTCCACTGGCTAGAAGTTAACTTTTCGCGAATTTTGCTTTATTCGCGAAATTTACTTTATCCTCGAAATAGCACTTATTCTGTTCAAACTTCTTATTCGAAATGCTCAAGTCTCAACTCAGTAAGGCTTACAAAAGCCTATATGTTAATTATTAAATAAATAAAACAAAGAAATCAACAACACTTATATCTATTGAACAATGGAATAATAAATAAATAATAGAAAACAAATACTTCAATTAAGGACATTTTAAGAATTATTCGACAGTGAAAATCTTAATTTTTAAATAACATGATTTGAAAGTGAATAATAAATAGAAAATGATACGAGATGTAACAATAATCAAACATAAATTGAATTCAATAGAATGAAACCATGAAGAATGTAATACAAGTTGATTGAGAAAACAAACTGGTGAGAGGTGAGAAAGATCGTTCTAAAACTTGAGACTTCATAATAAAAATAATAATGGAAATTATAACGGAAATTAAGTGGTTATCAGATATTTAAATACTTAAAACAAATGTACTTATGAGAAAGAACAGAATTTACGCGGAAAATATAACAATAACACAAATTTACGAACTACATGCTTTCTGTATGGATTGAAAGCTAAGACTAATTTTGTCTTGAAAAATAATAGAGAATTTACCAAACCAATCTTTCTACCCTCTCCATTCTAAGAAGTGTTTCTTCATGGAAGACCACCGGATGTGGCCCCTAACAAAAATATTCACACGTAAAGATTAAACTAGCTATTGAAAAGAGTCGTTAAATTTATGGTCCCTTCGTATTCAAAACTCAAAACTAAGGGGAAAAGGAACTTTCATAACATGTGTCTCGGTATAAGGAGGCTGTAATTTGATATTTTCCGATATTTTGGATATGAGTGAATTTGACCTGATCATTTTACGACTTGAGGAAATGCTAAAACTTTGTGTGTGGTATTTTTTTAACTAAACATTCGTCAATATATTTTACTCTTTACACGTTTGGTTACAACTGAAATTTTCACTCAGCCACTCAGCCACCGAAAAAACGCACTGCCACCATGTCAATTTTGGTGCGAGTTTTTTCACTCAAAAAGAGCATCGTTTTTGAGTCTAAAAATGAGCACTTTTTTTCGCTCAAAAAGAGCGTCGTTTTTTGAGCCTAAAAATGAGCACTTTTTTCGCTCAAAAAGAGAAAATAAAACAAAAATTAACTAAGATTTTTTTTTTTTAAATAAATTCCAAATTGGCGCTCTACATACTATGCATGTGTCGCACAGACCGGCACATCGTGAACAACACACCAAGTGTCTACAAGGTAGAAACAACACAGAACGCTCATTCACAAGACAAACACAACACGTTATTATAGCGTTCTGTGGTGAGTCTGCACTGCCATCATCTATGGGCTTGCTGTCATCTGTCACTTGTCTCACTGCGATGTCAGCGCCAACTGTCGATGAAGTGTCATCTGTCACTTGTCGCACTGCGATGTCAGCGCCAACTGTCGGTGAAGTGTCATCCGTCGCCGGCCTTGGTTCTGGAGGTATATCAGCGCCATCTGGCGGTTCTACCACCACTGATGTCTGATTGTTGTGGCGGTAATTTCGAACAAAGTCACAATTTGGACTCCATTCGTGATGGTCAGCCATTGGATCGTCATCAGGCTGTCATTGGAAGCCTTCGACACCACACACACGACACAAGACAACGTCATTCAAGCCGGTGTACGTGAAACCAGCTCTGGCCAACGCACTCGGCGAAAATGACGAAGTCCAGCCTCGGAACGTCTCGAGTCTTGCTTCGTACTGCTGCATATCTCTATGCATACTGAAATAAAAATGCTACTTCTGTTCCATAAATACATTTATTTCGATTCATAATCAAACAGTACTTTGTCAGGCAAATAATATAGGCATTCACGAAAACATAGATGTTTATCATCTTTGGACGATATAGTACACAAATTTATAGCCTCGTCAAATGTCAAATCATTGTTTCTAGCAAGAACTCTGGCACTAGCTAATATATCATGGTAATATTGACAAAAGTTCATATTCAATAAATATTCAAATCTTCCCGCCAACACTGTGGCATCCAAATGCAGGATTTCCTGGATTTCGAGCTCCGTCAAGTAGAAGTAGGTGTCATCTTTGGAAACTCGCACTGTTGCACTATTTCCATAAGTGTGTAATTCCAAGTCCATGACATCATCCCAATCGAGTTTGATTTGAGCGGTCTTGTTGTCAGTCGCATTCGGATCAGCTCGGTTATTGTAAAGCCGATTAATGGCTCCCACGAAAATGGCCCACTCGAACATGCTGAATGACAGGCTGAAGGAGATGGTGTGCGGGATTGTGCACACAAGTCTCACTGCAGGCACGAAACTTCGAGCAACACTTATTCCACATTGCACAGACAAAATTGATGTGTTTCGGAACTCGTAGGTGGCGCTGCACACGTAAAATCGTTCCTTCTTGATGGCGTCTTTGTACATGTCACAAACACGGTCCAAATCGGCAACACGTTCTGCCCACTCTCTTGATGATGACGATGACTCCGAAGAATCCTCCTCGATAGACACTAGGGACGAAGACATCGACTCGTAATCGGACGTAGGATCGTTAGACTCGAACTGCACTCCACCAAGCATGATGATAGACTGACTCATCGTGCCGCTGAACGGTTTGAAATATTTCGCAGTCGGTCGGAGAGAGAGGGAGAGAGAGACGAAAGGCCCCCAATTTTATGCTCCAATGTGCCTATTTTCCATTGAATTACAAGCGATTTGTCGAATCTATCCAGGAATTGTGAGTACTGTCGAAACCCAACCATTTCACCAGGACTTTTCGGCCTTTTCGTCTAATGATTTTTTCCACGAGATAGACGTCGGGATTCTTCGTCTTTTGCAATTCCTGTTCGTAGAAAGCGCCGCTGATTGGTCGCCCCTCCAAGTCCTCCAGCAAGTACGTGATTGGTTGGGTGATTTTCACTTTGACGACTTTAAAAACTTCAGTCGTCCAATTGGGCGTATACCCCTTCTCGAACACATGTTTGGCCTTGCTAATTCGCACAAAGTCTCCAATTTTGAACTTTTTTCGGCCAGCTCGTCCCACATAATCATACGCATACTTGTACACTTTGTCTTCATTGTCTTTGGTGACGTCACAGGGTTTCATGCCGATCGTCCGATGTTTGCGCTGATTGTAATTTTTGGCAATGTCCGGTAAAATGTCCAGCCACTTGTAGGTGCCGTTCAAACTGAAATATTTGAAGAGTTTTTCTTTTAGGGTGCGTATCATTCTTTCCGCAATAGCTGCTTTGATCTTCGTGTACGTGCTGTAGTGTTTGATGTTGTACTTTTTCATGAGGGCCTGGAAGCTGGCGTTGTAGAATTCAGTACCCAAATCAGATTGTAGGAACGTAGGACTTCTGTTCGCTTTCGATAATATGTCCCCCATCGCTTCGGTGACGTCTCGACCACCTTTGGTCTTCAAAGGCCGCACCCATAGGTATTTCGAGAAGGTGTCAATCACCACGAGAATATAATTGTAGTTCTTATTGACTTTCGAGTATTTTTGAAGGTCAGCCAAGTCCATCTGCCACAGATCGTCGATTCCTTTGATGATGGTACGTCTGCGGGGAAATCTCTTTCTGGCCGGAGCATGGAGCTCATCGACCAATTGCTTTTTGGCTGCGGACGACTCCATTTCTCCCAAACGACTGCGCAATGCTAATGCGCAGCTCCATTGTTATACTCTGTACTTAAGTCCAGAATCGTTGGCGTTCTCGACATTTCTTCAATCTGCTTTTTCAAAGTATCGTGTTTTTTCAACGAAAGTGTCATGAATTTCATAACTCGAATGTCCAAGGCCTCGTGAGCGTGTTTCTGCGCATCCAATTCTGCTCTGAGCTTCACTATGACGTCATCAACGTAGTTTTTGTTGACAACATCATTCGGAGTAGTTGGCGTTTCGACATTACATATTTTCACATGTTCAGCGTCAATGTCCCCGTTTGCCGTGTAGTTGAGTATGACACCGGGGAAATGATAAGGCTGCTGCTGAGCGCGGCGAGCTGAGGAACTTTGACCAAACTTGTTGATGCTCATGATGGAACTGTGGGGTGCGAAACATCGACACTTGTATTTATCGAATGTATCCAGCCTCTCTCAGCTCATTGATGATGGCCACGATCTCGTTGTCGGTAGAGGTGCTGCCAGCATTCTTAGCTGCGACGAGTAGCCTATATCTGTCAACTAGCTCATTGACGTCGTCCCAGTATACGTATTCTACAGGCTTCGTATTATATGTCAATTGATCTGGGATACTGCCGCCGCCCATTTTCGATTGACTTGGGTCTTTGAACATTGGTCGAATTATATTCTCGTATTTGGCTATTTGGGAAGGATTCAGCCTACCTTTCGCATCTAAATGGGCACCTGTACTCATCAAAATTTGCTTGTATGCCACCAAGTCTTGTCTCTGGTATTTCGGATTCTTGTAGAAAATCAAACTATATAATCCCGGAGTACCCTGGTAGGTTTCGCCATCAATGCGAATGTCCCCCGTATCTTTATCCAAGCCCATCAACTTGTTGCCGAGTATCCATTGCGCTCTGGGTCTGTCGTAAATGGGGCCGTAAGTCACATCGATTTTGCCCGATTTCGCACGATGTTCATTCACGAATTTAGATGCTACTTCGGGGTAAACTTCCAGCAATTCTCCATCATCCTCCTCATCGTCGTCGTCGTCAGACTCATAGTCATCTGTGTGATAGCTGTCTTCGTCTTCTTCTTTCTTCATGGTGGTGGTGGGGGAAGGGGTCCTCGATGATGGCGGTTCTTGTTTCTCTTCTTTTTTCACCTTCAGCTGTCGTCGCTTAGGTGGTGGGGGCATTGCTGCATTCAGTCTCTTCAGCGGCACCGTGATGGGTTTGAATAATTTATTCAGCGCTTCATCCTGCTCGGATTTGCCGAGTTTCAAAGACAAATACTTTTTTCGAACAACTTTCGCCAACTGACTGACTTGACGTTTTCGTTCGACTTTGGCAATTTCGGAGTCGACACGTGATGTAGTCGGTGCCATTGCTACACACAGAATGACATATTCGAGACACTACATTTGAATATATCTGTCAAAACCCAGTCGATAGCGCCCTTTGGATACATCAAAGTCTTTGGCTATGACCAAACATCCGAATTTTTCCTTCCAACAGGTGGCGCACATGCGTCGAAATTCATCGAAGGTGTAGTCCGGAGAGACGTGCTCGTCAAAGGCGTGCTTCAGGTTCACATCGTCTTGCCGAAATAGCACTATAATGTTGCAATTGTCTCTGATCAACTGTTTGGGTATTTTCGAGTAGGTTTGACATAAATATGCAACGTCCACGGATTTATGACGTCCCATGGCATAGTACTCTCTGATTTTATCCTGTTTGTCGCACGAAACATCATCAAATATAAAAATTGAGTGCTCCTTTGCCATTGACGGCTCGATAATCTCCTCGTTGTCCCTGTATGGATAATAGCCCACTCCTTTGACTTGTTTCAATACATCGTGCAACAGCTGATATTTCGGCTGGTACAGTGATTTTGAATATACGTAGACATTCTCGAAGCGGGCTCCGTTCGGGCTGAATAACAAACTCAGTACAGCGTTGGTCTTGCCACATCCGCTGGGACCACAAAATATCGCTCGAAATGAATTCGGTAGCAGAGGACCGTGTTTGCGCACAACATTCAAGTTGCCGCCACCTACGAAATCCAAATTGGCTATTTCCAGGGTCGGCTCTTGTTGCACCACTTTCATTGTATATTTGGAGAAAAAATGTTACATGTGACCACGCCCACATCTGGCGTTCGACTGACAGTTCGAGTGCTCGAGCGGCGGCTATGTAAGTAAGTGTGCAACGCCAATCGCGTCATTGTCATGTTAACCTTCGAGCACGAAGGTCGTGGAGTGGTTAACTCTGTGATAAATCGTCTGCCATTCGAGCTACATCTGCCCGGATACCAATACTGCGGACCTGGCACCAAATTGAAGAAGAGGTTGGCACGCGGAGACGCTGGTGTGAATCCCCTAGACACTGCTTGCAGATCACACGATATCGCATACTCGCAAAGCAACTCTCTGGACGATAGACACAAGGCTGACTGGGTGTTGGAAAATCGAGCTTGGGAACGTGTCAAGTCCAAAGACGCGAACATCGGCGAGAAAGCTGCAGCTTGGCTAGTCACCACAACTATGAAGGCGAAGCGTAATTTGGGCATGGGTATGAAGTCATCATCAATGGCCTCTGCTTCTGGTGCAAAACGGTCAACGAAAAAGAGGTCGTTCAAGAAGGATGTTGTGTCGAAAATCACCAATCATCTGCGGAAGGCACTGAAACCTGAACAACTCAAAGATATGAGTGCGAAGGCTCTGCGAAAATCCTCGTTGGTAGCACTGCGTGCAGCCCGAGCTCAAGTCAAAAAATTGGGCGGTCGCAAAAACATCAAAGTACCTCGAATAATACCTTTCGAAGCAAAGAGTGGAGGTGTGCTGCCTTTGCTTCCCATCTTCGCAGCTTTGGGAGCACTGGGATCGTTGGCTGGTGGTGCCAGCACCATAGCCAGGACCATCATCTCCTCGAAAAACGCTCAGAAGAAATTAGATGAAGAGAAGCGCCACAATACTGCGATGGAGAACATCGGAAAGCAGGGATCTGGCCTGTTTATGCGCAAAACAAGTCGCGGAGGCTATGGTCTTTTCCTCAAGAAGTTTGCAAAAAACTCCCAGTGAAGCTGCCCAATAGCAAGCGACCTTTGTACGATGTGGACTTGGTCAAGTATGCCAAACGTCTGAAAATTCCTAATTTCGTTGGGGTTTTCATGCGCGACAACCTACCTCAATCTACGCCCATGTACAAAGAGTGCGCCATTATCAATCTGGACTCGATAAAAAATCGTGGAACGCATTGGGTAGCTTACGTGAAAAGTGGACTTTGTGTGAAATACTTTGACAGTTTCGGTAATTTGAAACCGCCAGTGGAACTCGTACGATATTTAAATGACGGTGGAAATGTGAAAATCTACTACAACAACGATCGCTATCAGACATTCGATCAAGCAAATTGCGGCCATTTGTGTCTGAAATTCCTCTACGATCAAACTCAACACAACGATGGATAGGGTCGTCAACAAAAAGACAGTGACCTTTAATGAAGAGCGCAATACGGTTCATTATATGGTTGTGTGGCGATTTGCGTACAACACTTCGCGCAAATCCGATTGGCAGCGTATGGCTATGGACAGGATCCGTTTCGCTAGGCGAATCTCCAAACTTGCCTACATAATTGACCCCATTTTGGATGTGGAACACAGGGAGCGAGTGTGGAAGTCTTTAAATGAGAGTGCATAACCCCCAAAGTGTCAGTCATGTCTTTGCTGTTCACCCTGACAGGTCACACATCTACGCTGACCGCAGACTTTGCTCCGCCAATTCAATTGGACGAACACAGCTCTTACGGCTTGGCTTTGATTGGTTTTCATTCGTACAACAGCATACCGAACATAACCAAGGGGAAGTTCTATTACTTTGCCAACGGAGCGCCATCTGTTAGCACCATCAGCATACCCACTGGCTGTTACGAAATAAGCGACATTCACAAACACATCGGCAAACCGAGAGAGGTGAAGAAGAAGAAAAGAGAAGTGGACATCGACAGAGACAGCAACAATAACGCTAAGGCAGCAGTGTTCTCTCTCAAACCCAATACCAATACGCTACAGTGCGAAATTTATAGCAAGTACCACACCATAGACTTCACTCCAGAGGACTCTATCGGACGATTGTTGGGTTTCTCACCTCGAATTCTCCCAGCTGGAATCGTTCACGTGTCTGACCTGCCCGTCAACATAGTCAAAGTGCGAACAGTTCACATTGACAGTAACGTCACATCGGGCGCTTTCTTCAACAACCGACCCTCCCATACGATATACGAGTTTGCCGTTCGAGAAGATCCCGGATTTGCCATCGACGAGACTCCCTCGAATCTCATCTACCTGCCTGTGAACAAGACGGAGATACATAACATAACCTTGAATATTCTCGATCAGGACTTTTGTAGTGTGAATTTCCGTGGAGAAACCATCATCGTACGACTGGTGTTGCGCAAGCTGTCAAATGGGGTTGGTATTTGATTGGAACGACAACCAACAGCATAAAAGTACTGAGAGCGCAGACGTCAGTTCAGTCGCGCAGACGCAGTCAACGAGAGCACACACCAATCATACGCTCTCTCTCTCGAGCATAGAATTCCTCATATCTCAAGGGCATCATGTTGTCAAAACAAGTGTTCGACGTGTACAATCATCCAAAATTCGATGAATCCATCCAGAGAGTGGAGACTCGAACGTACCACCCGTACGTCAAATCCTTCCAAAATAATGACATTGTCGAAATCGTCATTCAGCAAAGTGACACATGGATTCTGATATCGTCTGTATAGAGGGCACTCTAGTCAAAACCGCAGGAGATGGCAATGTGCGATTCGTTAATAATGCTGGAGCATTTTTCTTCGAATCAATGTATTATGAAATCAACGGCAAGGAGGTGGACTCTGTTCGCTTGCCGGGTATAGTGAGCACCCTGCGAGGATACACTTGTTACGCAGACGCCGATTCTCGACACTTGGCCACCGCCGGATGGACGTATCCAGGTGGAGCTATTCGCAACGCCAACGACGGTTCGTTCGCCATGTGGATTCCGCTTAAACATCTGTTTGGCATATTTCACGACTACAGATATGCCACAATCGGACGACAGTGCATTCGTTTGGTGAGAAGCAGAAACGACAACAACTGCATGGTTATAGAGGAGATTGCGAATCCGCAGGTCGCAACCACAGCCACCCTGACGATCAATAGCATCGTGCTCAAAGTCAAAAACGTCATTTCCAATGACGATATTCGCTTGCAGCTGCTGCAATCCATAAAGACTGACAAACCTGTGGTTATCTCGTTCCGCAAGTGGGATATGCACGAACTGCCTGCACTCACGCCTGGTTCCATCAAAGAAATATGGTCTGTCAAAACTTGTACGGCAGTGGAGAGCCCCCGATTCGTCATTGTCGCCTTCCAAACAAATCGAATGGACAACGTTGCACGAGATTCCAGCTACTTTGACCACGTTGACATCAGAGACATACGCCTAACGTTGAACAGTGACAATTACCCGCATGAACGCATGCGCTTGCAATTTGACAGAAACAACTTTGTGGAAGCTCATCGCGCCTATACGGAATTCTACCCAAGCTATGCGAATTGTCCCCAGAAACGCCCTCTGCTGGATTACGATGCATTCAAGGATCGAGCCGCCATCTTCGTAATCGATTGCTCACGGAGAGCGGAATTCATGAAATCGTCCACCGTCGATGTCAAACTTGACATAGAAGCCACAGTTGGGTTCCCAGCTAATAGTCGTGCGTACTGTGTAATAGTGCACGATTACGTCATAGAACACTTGCCTTTAAGTGAGATCGTACGTCGTCTGTCATAAGACACAAAACACTTCAAGTCATACGTCATCTGTCATATGCCTGCAAGATCGGCGGGTGGAGCGCTGGTTGAATGCGCGTTGCAAGGAAGCATAAGCCTATGGATAGGAAAACAACAAGAAGAGTGGGGTGGTGGTGGGGGGAACGCGCTCGAAGCGCATCAGTTCAAATTCAGCGTTAGTTGTTAGCCAAACGTTCAGTGATTCAGTTGATCAGTCAGTCAGCCAAGATGAAGCTCGTAGCTTGTGATATCCAGGGTTTCTGTGTGGGTGGTGAGTTCCAGCCAAAAGAACTTGCCATCACCGACGGGCAACGCACGAACCATTTTTTATTCAAAGCCGTCGTGCCATTCCATGAGCTGAGCGAAAATGATAAACGCCAAGCGAGATATTTGGAAAGGAATATCCACGGCATTCCATACTCCGATGGCTATGTGGAATTAAACGAGACCAACATCCAAGAAGTGCTGCGCCCCATCCTCGAAGCTGATGTGGTATATGTGAAGGGAAATCAAAAATTCGATTTTCTGCTAAAGTGTGTGCTCGATCTGCCTAGAAGGCCACACATCGTCGATATTGCCGCCACTACAAGTACAGTCGTCACAACCCCTCCACCGCCACTCGAGAAGCAAAGCCCGTTGTGTTTAAATCATATAGCATCTGGAGACATAGAAGTGCATTGTGCTGTGAGACATTGTTTCGATATTTGGTTATGGATATCGTCGCACCTGATATGGTGAAACACGTCGGCAGTGGCGGCGACACTCTTCTCCATCGGCACTTGCAAAATTTGCGTGAACTCAAGGCGCAAATATCGCAGTACGAACAAAAGCTGCATATGTATAAACGCTTTCAAAATATGCAAATTGACGATGGGAAATGGGCAGCAGCATACCGATCCACGACGTTTCACCGGCGCCAACTACAACAGCCAAGGAAGAAGAACCAATGTTTGATATATTATTATTATTATTATTATTAATCATATTGTATTGTATTTTTTATTATGTATTAATAGATGTATTAAACCAATTTTCTCGATTTATTTTGCGAATGAGAGAGTGACAGAGTGAATGGCAAAAATGGTCGTTCAAAGCTATTTGGTTTTGGGGAAAGAGCTTGGTGTATTTTTCGCAAATATACACCAAACTTTTCCCCCAAAGTCAAATGGTTTTGCCGCCGCACACTGGCGATTGAGAGGCTGCGCGTGATTTCATGTTTGAAATAAATATGTGCATATTTGTTTCAAGTATGAAATCTCTCTCGGTCAATCAACATGAGGGCCATGCACATTGAGCAATGGTGTATGTGTCTCTCAGTGTATATATATTTGAGTGATATATACGTCGTTTCTCAGTGTACGTTGAGCAGTCATACCGTCATGACAAACTATATAATTCTAGCAGCCGTTCTGTCGAACGTACTGTATATTAGCCCACCATATGAGTGCAGTGAGGTATTGGTATCATATTTGCACGAGAATTCGAGCATTTCTAACTGGACGAGAATGACTCAGGCGCTAGCCAATGATGAATATTTGCCTGTGTTGAAAGCCGAAATCCCGCTGAACGTCTCATCGTACCGATTGCGAAAGATCTATGTCAATCACACCCATAGCGATACGCAGTGGTTCCCGCTGAAGACGTCTTGCAGAACTTCGAGGTCCCCTCAGCCCATCCTGTATGCCGCGATGCAAGCTCCTGGAGGTCATCCTCCCGCGGAGCTTGCCAAATGTGAGCCGACACTTTACGAGTGGTTTATGTTATTTGTGACAATGATTCTGAGTGTTCAAATATCCGAATCTATATATAAGTTCATTAAAGCTATACGTCAAAAATATTTTTTAATCGATAATGATAGTGTATCATACTACGCCGCTGGCACTGAAGTCTAATAAAAATATACGCATATCTGTTTGTTTCATTTGAGTTGCAAAATGCAACATGTGTGTGTGTGTGTGCTCTCTGTCGACGTGACACAGACCGTGGGATCCAAGGTCAAATCGTGTCTCATGCCGACATTTCTCGAAAATAATGGTCTTGGGTAAACAACCACCGGATGTGGTTGTTTACTTAAGCTGTGGAGCGATAAACAAGTCCAAGACCAAATCATGTCTCGATTTCGCTGAGTCATCATTTCCTAGAATCACACACGCCGCTCGCCAGTAAACACCAGATGTTCATTCATGGTGACGTCACACACGATTCTCGGAATTCCAACTCAAGTCTGGACATGTTGCTGCCTGTTCTAAGTCGAGAGAGATGCTTCGACGGCGGCCAGCGGCGGCCATTGCTATCGTAGGCGTGGGGCTCTCGACGGCCATTTTTTCGACACAACGAATCACATGAGGTCGTTTTGATCTCCCCGCCCGCCCGCCCCCCGCCCTCCGCTCTTTACATCTATCATGTACCGCAGGGGGGCGTTGCTTCGACGGCCATTTTTTTCGACACAACGAATCACATGAGGTCGTTTTTTTCTTCTCCCACACACCCAATTGCTCTCTACGCCTATCATGTACCTGCAATTTTTCTCTCTCTCAACCCCCACACGCTACACCCTACACCGCCATGTTTATTGCGACTGCCGCCAATCGGCTTTTTTTTCCCATTATCAAAGCTACGAGTTTTAAATCGACATTAGTATGGAACCGTCATGGCTCACTGGTAGCGCCCTCGGCTGCCATGCCAATAGGCGTGGGTTCAAGCCCCACTCGGGGACAAAAATTTTTTATTTTTTTTTCTTCCGCAACCCTCCCCCCACCTTCTTCGGCGTTGGGGGGTTGCTGAAGAACTTCGCCGAAGAACCAAAATGGCGGAGATCTCGATGGCCAGATGCCATCGAGAGCGAAAATTCAAATTAATGAGGCGAAACCGGCTTTGTCATACTACTAACAAGACAAAAAAATTAAGTAAATTTCGATAGGTTGAAACCATATTTTGAAGACGAATAATTTGATTACAGGTTCATCCTACTGATTTCGGCAGTCAGTTGCCAATACAAGCTTGAACCAATCAATAATACAATCGGCATCTTTTATCATGAAGAATCCTCTGTTAAACTCTCTAACGATAATTGGACACAAAGACTTAGAACCAATCAAACTAGCCTTGGACAAAAATGAAAAAATTCTACAAATCATAATGGATCTTCTGGAAACAGACAACCCTAGAATGAAAGCCTTTAGAGCTCAGCTTAAAACCCACACAAGCCTCATATCCCAAATTTCCCAATCACTCGATTTGAAATACCGTATTTGCTGATACTCGATCTTGGAATAGAATGAAATGTGGATTGATTAACGCTGTAGGAACATTTTGGAAATCCTTCACCGGCAGCTTAGATGCTTCCGATGGGGAATATTTCAATGAGTGTATAGACAAAATTAGTAAGGACGAATATCAACTTAAAAATCTTATGAAAAATCAAATATCGGTAACAACTTCAGTCATAAATAATTTCAATAATATCATACAAAAATTGCAAATTGACGAAGAAACATTAAATAAAGATTTGAAAGAAATTGAATATTCAATATACACTTTTTCCGATGATCTAGCTTTCATTCAGGTACAACTACAAACTTCTGAATTGTGTGAAGCACTAATGGAAAGTTATATGTTTCTTAAATCAAGTCTTGACGATATTTTGAATTCAATTACTTTTGCTCGTCTTAAAATCATCCACACATCGATCGTATCTCCAAGAACTTCAGTGAATATTAGAGATATCTCAATTATTATCAAAAAACAATTCACCCCTTTCAATCTATTCGTCAACTGTTGCTCAATATTTGGAAATTATTGAACTCCACGCTTATCAAACTGACTCAAATATAGTGTTCGTTCTCAAAATCCCCCTCGTCGAACCCGAAACTTATACCCTATACCGCCTTTTCCCAATTTCTATACTGGATAACCGAACAGGATTCCATCATATTTTGATAATTTCGAAAAAGTATATCGCGAGAGACGACGATCCAATGTTGTACGTTTCTCTCTCTGATTTGGATAAATGCAAGAACCTGGAAACCACTTCATTAATTTGTTCCGATGTTCTGCCATACCCAATCGATAACAAGCCATATGTGAAGCTCAGCTTTTTCGACAGTTGATTGATGTAACGAAGAGATGCCAATCATCAGTCATATTTGCCAAATACAACAACGTTTATGAATTAGCAACAAATCTGTGGCTAATATCATCGTCCGATCCTCTACCGGTTACCGTCAAGTGCATCAAAAGAGAGGCAGTCACTCAAATCATCAACAAAAACTTTCTTTTCAGACTCCAGCTCGAATGCAACGCATTCATAGAAAGCACACGAGTCCATTCAAAGTACTTCGTGAACAACTACAAGAACATCACATACAGAATCCAACCTATATTGATACCATTCAATTGCTGCGAACAGTTACCTGAAAAACATCGTCTTCCAGAACTAAAACCGCTGAAACTGAACAAACTCGATACGGACGACCTCAGCATAGCCCAGCATAAGTTGAATCAATATTCTGAAGATCTGGACAAGCTGATCAATCAACCCTATGTGAACAAACACATTTCATGGTTCACATACCTCACAATAGCATTGATCATCCCACTGATTCTTCTGCACCTGTTCTGTTCTGCAAGTGTAGACGTAGAAAATCCACAAGGATCAGTATCATGGCAGTCAACCTCCACCCAGACTATCAAGAATCAGTTGTCCCTTCAGCAGATTCATCCCTCGAAGACGTCCAAGCGTCCATGTCGAAGAACCAATAGAAGAACAACTAGAGCTAACTCCATCCAGTAGCAACGGATTTTAAATTCAATGTCAATTTTCAATTTTCAAATTTCCTTTCAATTCCCAATTCTCATTTTTAAAAGTTGTCTCTTTTGCACCAACTTTTTAATCTAAGGAGGGCGATATTATGGCACTATGGCCTTTTCATAGGTATCAGGTTACACGAGATAACAAGAAAACCTGATCTTTGTTATCAGCATTCGCAGAGTTCCTCGATGGTAACTGCTGATGCTGAATCAATACTCTGAAACATATAAAAGGCCAAATGCCGGTTCTACAAGTCCGTCTAATAAAGCTCGTCAATATATCAATTAGTACTTTTTTTAACGGTGGTACGTACCACCACGTAGTTTTTCTTTAAAAAGTCAATCATATAATTACCGAGATAACATGTATACCTACAAAATCTTCCAAGACACTTACGTCTGATGATAATTGGTAAATGCATTAGGTACATTGAAATCCATGCCCATTGCCTATTACTGCACTTTCACTCCAAAATTATATGCCGTTAAAAAGCTAATTCAAAGACCTACTCAATGATAAATGAGTCAAATGTTATTGGTCCTGGAGAAAGTGTTCAATACTATTCTATAACAAACTACAATGTTCAGCGTTGGAAAAGAGAAATTGGAAGAATTAATTTGGGTTTTTCGCCGAAATTTTGGGAACCACTGTCTGCTGAACTTCAGCTGACTTATCAGAGACGTGTGAAAGTACTGCTTCTTGCGGCTCTAATCTAATCCAGTCAGATGAATAGTGATACTCAAGAGTCAGAAAATTTTAAAATGCAAATTCAATTTTTACAATTGTTTTTATTGTATTAACTCCATTAAAATTTATTTTAATTTTTCTAAGTGGTAGTTTTATTATTGAAAATATTAATTACATTACAACCATATGAAAGCAGCCAACACCACACCACCACACATACGCATCGAGAAATAGTCTCATAGCATGGTATCCCATTTTTACTTCATTAACGGGCCAGAAACCTATTTCTTGCTAAAAAATATCTGCCAAGGTACGTTACCTGTCGATTTATCAATTTCAATACTAAATTATTATGTTTTTTCTTTCAGCAGAAAAAATATTATCACAAAATGTCTCATATATTTTAAAATAAATTGAAAATGTCCCCGGCCGGGGACGAAACGTATTTTTTCACAAATTAAAATTTAAATATATGAATCCAATCCAATAAATAAATATATATATATATATACATATACATATATATTTATATATATATATATATATATATATATATATATATATATATATATATATTGAAGAGTTTCTTGGGTTTTAAATTTTAATTTGTGAAAAAATACGTTTCGTCCCCGGCCGGGGACATTTTTAATTTATTATAAAATATATGAGACATTTTGTGATAATATTTTTTCTGCTGAAAGAAAAAACATAATAATTTAGTATTGAAATTGATAAATCGACAGGTAACGTACCTTGGCATATATATATAAGGGGTTGTTTTCGTGACTGTTCAAAAATGTATTTACAAATTAGTGGGAATCAGTCAATGGTAGACCAATTAGGACGATTTCGTGGTTTTTCATGTCGAGCTTTCGAAAATATTAATTTTCTTCTTCAGGACGTAACTAAAAATTGTTGATACATATAAATGTGATGTTATTACATAATTTGAGATACTTACTAACATGAAATTCAAAAGAAATTAGATAGAAAAAGAAACATAAAGTGACAGAATTTGAAAGGACAAGTTGACAACAAATTATGATTACTTGATCATATTTTCAGCATTCCAAAATAGAGGTAGAGAGTGAGAAAATATAAAATGTATGATTAGAGATATAAATATGTACATCATGATTTTAAGGAGGACGAGGTGAGATATTTTCTTTGTTTTTTCAGTAAATATGGTACTAAGATCATTGATGTCTGTTCTCTTATTCATTGTTTTTTCATTATTATGTATATGAACCATTTCAAGAAAGAGACGCTTATTGAGATTTTGTTCATTACCAAAAATGTTTGCATTGACACAGTCAATTATATGGTCTTTTATCTATCACATGTTCAACAAGGCTACATGATCTGACAGTTCGTCTGCAATCACTTTAATGTGAAGTTATTCTGTCTTTGAGCATTCTACATGTCTGACCAATGTATACCTCATCACAACTTCTACATGGAATTTGGTGAATAATATTGGATCTGTTTTTAATTAGTACGGAAGTTTTCAATTTTGAGTGTACTTGTGATAATGATTTCAAACTGGTTTTACCTATTTTAATATTGTCCACATTTTTGAACAAATCAATCAATTTCGTAGTCGAATCATCTATATGAGGTAAAGATTTATAAATTGGAATTTGATCAGTTCTTGGTGGGTGGTTGTTTGAATCCGAATCAGAAACAAGAGGAACTAAATAAAATTTTATCAACTAATGATTTTGGATATGAATTTTCTAAAAGAATGTTTTGAAGTTCTTTCAGACACTCATTTCTCAAAGATGGATGAGTGACTTTAACTATTATTGTATTAAATTGAGTTTCATTTTCATGGTATGGTGTCAGTGAAAATTCAGAAAACGATTACTATTTATTGGTTTTCTGTACCATTTGGTAATAATTTTGTTGTCAGAAGTTCTGATTAGTTTCATATCCAGGAATAGAACTGAACTACTTGTTTCTTTTTCTATAGTGAACTGGATATTTGGATCGAAACTGTTAAAGATGTTGAATGTTTTGTCAATACAATTTTCTGGTACTGAAAGAATGAGGTCATCTACATATCTTTTCAGGAAAGGAATTTCGAAAGTGATTCTATTCATTATTGCAGAGTTTGCCAATTTTTTTCCATTTTTTATCGATGCAGAGTTTAACTAATTGTAGAGGTAGGTTAGTGAATAGAGACCCTACATCAAAACTTATCTTATCTGAGACAGCGTCCTGAAGTTCACAATGTTGATAGTGATAAAGGTAACGTAATTGTTCCTATGTACAAAAAGAAATATATCAACAAGAACCAGACACTTCTTAATGATACTAAATATTATGAACCAATTTAAGCAGATTCATCTTGTACTCTACAACAGGAAGCTAACAAAATTGTTTTTGAACTAAAGAAGAAGAAAATGATTGATGAAGTTACTGCAAAAAAGTTAACTGTCTACAACTCAATTACACCACGGTTTTATGCTTTACCAAAAATTCATAAACCCATTTTGTCTATGAGACCAATTGTTTCTTCTATAGACTCACCTAACAGTGAAATTACAAAATTTATTACTGAAATATTGACCAACTCATATGAAAATAATAACGAATATAATGTTACTGACACTTTTTCGTTAAGTGAATTCATTAAAGATTTTCAGTTCAGATATACTGTCTCTATTCACTAACCTACCTCTACAATTAGTTAAACTCTGCATCTATAAAAAATTACATTGGCAAACTCTGCAAAATTAAGAAAAACACATTTATAAATATATTTGATTTCATTTTTGACTCTACTTGTCTTGTCTTCAATGAAAAATTCTACAAACAAATTTTCGGTACTCCCATGGGATCTAACATCTCCCCAATAATATCAAGTTATGTTTTAGATGAATTTCTCGAATATTGCACAAATAGAATTACTTTCAAAATTCCATTCCTGAATAGATATGTAGATGACCTTATTCTTTCAGTACCAGAAAATTGTATTGACGAAACTCTCAACATCTTTAACAGTTTCGATCCAAATATCCAGTTCACTATAGAAGAAGAAACAAGTAGTTCAGTTCCATTCCTGGATATGAAACTAATCAGAACTTCTGACCACAAAATTATTACCAGATGGTACAGAAAACCAATAAATAGTAATCGTTTTCTGAATTTTCACTCACACCACCATCACAAGTACACTCAAAATTGAAAACTCCCGTACCAATTAAAAACAGATCCAATATTATTCACCAAATTCTATGTAGAAGTTGTGATGAGGTGTACATTGGTCAGACATGTAGAATGCTCAAAGACAGAATAACTTCACATAAAAGTGATTGCAGATGAAATGTCAGATCATGTAGCCTTGTTGAACATCTGATAGATTAAGGCCATATAAATGACTATAACAATGCAAAAATTCTTGGTAATGAACAAAATCTCAATTAGCGTCTCTTTCTTGAAATGGTTCATGTACATGGTACTGAAAAAACAATGAATAAGACAGACATCAATGATCTCAGTATCATATATACATATTTACTGAAAAAACATAAAGAAAATATCTCACCTCGTCCTCCTTAAAATCATGATTTACATATTTATACCTATACATTTATATTTTCTCACTGTACCTCTATTTTGGAATACTGAAAATATGATCAAGGAATCATAATTTGTTGTCAACTTGTCCTTTCAAATTCTGTCACTTTATTTTCTTTTTATATCTAATTTGTTTTGAATTTTATGTTAGTAAGTATCTCAAATTATGTAATAACATCACATATTTATGTAACAACTATTTTTAGTTACGTCCTGAAGAAGAAAATAAATATTTTCGAAAGCTCGACATAAAAACGAAGAAATCGTCTTAATTGGTCTACCATTGACTGCTTCCCACTAATTTATACAGAACTCAATTGACTAATATCATAACTAGTATCATCAATAAAAACCAAGGAAATAAAGACCAACTAAATATAATTTTCGAGAAATCAAAAATTTTCGTGAAAGAACACCCAGAAATTTGCTTAGTAAATAGTGATAAAGGCAATGTAGCAGTCATTATGTACAAGAATGAATATAATAGAAAAAGTGAACTATTGCTCAATGATTCAAAATGCTACAAAGAACTGAAAAGAGATCCTACTTCAACATGCCAACAAAATGCTAATAAAATAATAAGTTCTCTAAAAAACAAAAAAATCATAGATGAATTCACTGCAAAAAACTTGACGATAAAGAATACTGTAGCACCAAGGTTTTACACTCTTCCTAAAATCCATAAACCTATATTATCAATGAGACCAATAACATCTTCGATAAATTCTCCAAATAGTAAAATAACTCAATATTTAACAAAAATTTTGACTGACTCTTATGATACCAATAATCCCTACTATGTTGAGGACTCATTCAAATTCAGTAAATTCATAAACAATATGACTTCACCAGAAGGTTATGTTATAATAAGTTTAGATGTGGTATCACTTTTTACGAATCTCCCACTCGATTTAGTTAAAATTTGCATAGAAAATAAATGGGACGTAATTTCCAATCACTGTCTTTTTGATAAGCAAACATTCATGAATACTATCGATTTTATATTCGATTCATACAACATGACGTTAAGTTCAAAATTTTATAAACAAATTTTTGGTACTCCTATAGGATCGAATATATCTCCAATTTTATCCAGTTTTGTACTTAATGATCTTCTAGTTGACCGTATGAAAAAAGTTGATTTTGAAATACCCTTCATCAAAAGGTATGTTGATGATCTGATACTTTCGTTCCTACACTGAGAATTGAAAAGATCCTGGATATATTTAATGCATATAACCAGAATCTACAATTCACAGTTGAGAAAGAAAACAATAACTCAGTTCCATTCCTAGACATGAAACTGATTAGAACAGAAGGGAATAAAATAATAACAAAGTGGTACACAAAATCAATAAGTAGCAATAAACTAATTAATTACCATTCATATCACCCAACCAGTATTAAAATTAATATGATCACTAACATGAAAACCAGAGTGGAGAAATTGACTCATTTCTCTCAGAATTGAGTGTTTGGAAGAACTTAAAACATTCTTATTGAAAATTCATACTCAAATTCTTTAGTTAATAAAATTATTTTTAGTACCCCTTCTTACGACATACTTAAAATTTCGAATTCACCAGATAATAACATTGTGAACAATATAATCTTTAAAAGTTTACCTCATATTCAACAATTGACTCCAAAATTGATTAAAGTTATAAAAAACGAAAACATTAAAATAGCAAAAACAAACATAAAACTATTTCTAATATCCATACCAAATTGAAAACACCGATACCAAAGGAGTTTCCATCAAATATTGTTTATGAAATTCCATGTGTTGATTGTAACAAAGTTAACATTGGTCAAACGGAACAGTTACTTAAAGATTGAATTACAGGTCACAAAAGTGATTGTAGGAGAAGTGTAAGATCTTGTGCTCTATCCAATAATTTTATTGATGAGGATCATCGTATCGATTATAATAATGCTAAAATTTTAGATGTTGAAAGTATTCTAACAAAGAGACTCTTTCTAGAGGTGAATATTAACAGTAGGAAATCTATACTTATATTCTTCATAAACATAATGAACTGAATTCAAATAACCGTCCTTCTTGAATATATTTATATATTTTTATTTTCCATCTGTATATTGTCTTACTCTCTTTCATGAAAGTCAACTGACACTGTCACTTGTATATCATTTTTCAAAAAGAATACTTGTAATGTTCCTCTTTATACCAATTTTTTAGTTTTTCATGTTAGTAAGTATACCTACATTTTTAATACGATAATTGCATTATATTCATCGCACCTGTTATTGTAGAAGTCTTGATAAAGAAAATAAACATTTTCGACAGCTAGACTAAAAAAACGAAGAATTTTCACTAAATTGGTCATACCTGACTGCTTCCCAAATAGAAACGTTCAACTAATTAATTCACAGTCAATACATATTCAAACCTATAATATATATTTATATTTATTGATAAAGGGTACCTTGTCACCTCAAAAACGGAAACACTAACATCGTTGTCACCTCATATATAATGCTGTGTCCTCCGTTTTCGGAGGTGACAACGTTTTCCATTAATTTTTAGTTAGAAATGTTCTATAGGGTGTAAGGATCATTATACCAAAAATTTGCCTGGAGGTCACTTGGACCCCCCTATGCCTAGTTGGACAGTATATGACTGGCGCTAGTGTCGTACTCATATTTTCGTGAAATATGACGTTATCATCTCCCTTATGCAGCGGGTTAGTTGTGACCTCCAAAAATGGCAACATCTCAATCTGAATCCATGTGTTATGACAACAGGATGATATAAATATTATAGACTTTTGAAATGTTTGCCCCGAAAACTTCGAGAATGAGATTGTTATTTCAGAAAGTTTGAAAAAATAATTGATATGCGCCATCAATCAAATATCATTCAGTCCATGGGAACGCCATGGCTAATAAAAGTAGCCGTTCTCCATCCGCACAAGTGTCTTTGTGTAAAGTCGAAAGCTATTTTTGGTAGTATTTTTATTAATTTATACCCATATAGGCCCGTATGTACGCTATGTTTTCGTAAACAATCAATTCGAATGCCCATCTACCTATTGACGAGTAACCCGTCTTATGAGTAACCAAAATAAATTTTGTAATTATGATGGAATTTGATGAAATTTTGTGAGGATGAATGGTATATGAATGCGAATATCATGAAGTGAAGGACTCAACATTGTCGAGTTTCGGTTTTTCTGAAAATAATCACAAACTTTGATTTTCATATGGAACACTCTGTATATTTAACTGTAGGCTTTCACAGCTGGCCCTAATATTTTAGTTGGATTTCGGGTATTGCCGTGGTCTTCTTTGGTGAAAATTTAAAAACGTTTCAACTGCAACGGCAGCAGTACCATTGGCGAAATAATAACTGAAACTGAAGCTCTCGTTTCTTGCATGACATTTATGATGCTGTTTGCGCACTTTTTGTGTGGGTGGGCTCGCGCGAAGTTTCTGCTTGAGTTGGTTGGCATGGTTTTATTTTGTCGCCTTTCGGTGCTGTGTGTCAAAACTCTTTTTTTGTATTCAAGTTCATTTGGTACGATGGAGGACAATGGAAATGATGAATTGAAAACTACATATCAAGGAATTTAAAAAGGGTCGGGCTGAGTCTATTTCTGCAAATAATCTGTTTTTTTTTTGTTTTTGAGTACGAAGAACTTCAGAAGAAATCAATTATTTATCAACAGTTTCTAGAGAAACGACATAAACACCCGTCCAAATTAACCACGAAAGCACACGTATGTTTCCTTGATATGTGTTAAAAAACCGACACCAATCTGGCTCACGGTATGCGCCGATCACGTCCTTCACGAGAAGTAACGCGTGCGGCGAGAATCCACGAAAACACCGTCCAGATTTGCATCCGTATGTGCATGCAAGGCTGCTCACCGCATGCGTTCGCAGCTTTATGTTCGCTTATGAAATAACGCCCAACACCCTTTTGTCGAGAAACAAAAGAAAGACTTACCGTCGAGTTCGCACGCCACTATTGTGTGTATCCTATAATATTCTTCTTATTCATGTCTGAATGTGATGTCAAGACTTGGTAGATATGTTGACGTCAAAAAGGTATCGTCTGCTGAATGTTGCTGCCACATCACATGTTTTCCTATTTGTGATGTGTTATTGTGACTGTGATATCAAATATACGTCGAATATAGGCAAAGACTGAACATCGCATTGGTGCAACATTGTTACATCACATAAAGTTTTTTTTTTCAAATCAATTTTTTCAATCATATTAAACTGTTGCTTTCTTATAGCTATTGCAATATTGGAGTGAAATCGATCCAGTGATTGAAAATACTGTAAACACTTCTGAAATTAATCAGTAAAATTCAAATAAAAAGTTATTTTTTTCAAACTCGAATTTTATTGAATTTTGATTAGGAAACCATTGAAAATATTTAAAATTTTTTGATAAGTAATTATATCTTGAAAGAGCAGAGATTAGAGTTTTTTTTCCAAATATATTTTAATTTTTTACTTTCGAAGAACTTGTTAGGTAATATAACTCAGAATCGATATAAAACCTAATAAAATTTGAAATGAATTTTTTCTTTATTTGTATCCCACGAATTAACAAAGATTGTCCATTGGGAATTTTATCTCCCGACATCGACGTTCTGACGTTCTGATGTGATGAAAGTATGTAATGAAAAGAAATCATATTATATAAGTTCATATAAAAGTTTCTCCGCTGGAAATGTTGTCTCTCCAAACCGTCGCTATCCTGTCGAAATATATTTTTTCGAATCAGAGTTCGGAATTATTCTTTTTGGGTATTTTTTTTTGTGAAAACTTGAAATCACGCATATTGTTCGTAGTTGCCTTAAAACTTTCCACATGAAAATTTCATTTTTCCATACCACCGGCCTTATATTACATTTTTTATCAGTCTTAATATTTTCTTTCATTGAAGTTTATATCGAAGCTACTACCTTGCATATATCATCCCTCCAAACCAACGGTATCATACCAAAAACACATTTTTTTTATCAGACTTGGTAAGATAGGCTAGCTTGAATCCAATGAACTCTCATTGACAGCTCCGAACAGATATATCTCATAACAAATTTAATATATCTCACCAGTTGAAAACTGGTAATGTAGTGCACGTTCTGTCCTCCGAAATCTGACAACAATGTATGAGGTCACAGCGGTATATATATATATATATCGGAAATGAATATCCATATATCAGGAAGTAACTACGTCTCCCTCGTTCCCAGAAAAACTCATTTCGAAAAATATTCACCTGTTCAATATTACCTAGCTACCTCGTTTACCCGGAGGTCAGGTCACCCAGTCAACATAACGGAGGTCACAACTTAACAAACCTCAAATCCTAATCTACTGCCGTCCTTGAAACATTGTTCAACTGCAATAATAATGTAGAGAGCAGCACTATTTGGAATGAATTTTTAGTCACATTACATTAGATCGGTAAAAACTTGATTCCATACAAATTATTAATTACCTCTGAATTAGCACTAAGAAGTCATTTCGAGACTCATCAGATCAAGTAGTCAATTGAGATGGGTCAAACGCTCTGTGGACACGTAAATGGTCACAGAATATGTAAACGTCACTTTTGATGTCTGTGACCACACAAGGATTGAGCTACCAACGCACTCCGTTTACTTCATTCCGCTAGGTTATAGTTGTAGGAGAATACCGATGTTATATTTGAACTTTCAAATATGACTTTTTAAAACTTTAACATAAAATAAATACAACTAACATCTCTACATCCACTAACTAATATTTGACCTCGCAGGGCCTATTTATATATTCCCAGTAGCTTCATCAGCATCAGGCTTGAAAATAACAAAAACACCTATTCTGCTGATTCCGCGTCTCGGATTCATGGGAAGTCGTTATCGCAAGGTGAGCCGATAAAGGGACTGCGTAGATTAAAGCATAATTACAATATACCAACTCCCCTTTTCAAAGAAACGTTGGTGCTTCAATGGGTTCTCCTATTCGGACGCTGGGTCTTCTCTTAGGGATGAATCTTGTAAGGGTTCTTGAAGACGTTCTTGGTGGTCTTGAACCAGGAACCAGGAAATGTGTTTGTTCACGAATGGTTCATTGATCAATCTGTCCAAATCATCAGAGTACTGACTTAGTTTATGTTCAGCAGTGCTAAGGTCTTCAGTATTTAGTTTACTGAGTTTGAGCGGCTTGAGATCCGGGAGCTTTGATTTCTCCGGGAGATGGTCGCAACATTTGTATGGTATTTGAACTGCATGATTTTCGTATGTGATGTTTTTGAGTTTATCAACGAAGTATTTTGAATAAACTCTCGTATTTCCGATGTAAGCATTGCAATCAGGCTGGAGTTTCAAAACAGAATTGGATTTGATAATTTTTGTAATAACTTCTCGGTTAATACATTTAATCGTAACTGGTAATGGATCCGATACAGAAATCAACCATATATTTTGGGAGATTTCTTGAACGTTGTAGTCCTTTGCGTAAATCAAAGTTGATTGACAGGAATCGGGAATTTTCAAGATTTGTTTCAGAAGTTGGGCTTCACAGATAGCGTTATTGTCTATCGTATAAGGGAGCACTTCCGAACATATTCTCACATCGCGTTGGATCACTTTACAATTGTCTAAATTTCGAAAGGAGATGTACAACATTGAATCATCATCACGCGCAATACATTTTTGAAAGGCTAATAAAATATGATGAAGTCCTGTTCGAGTATCCAAAATTGGTATTGGGTACAAATGATAGAGAGTATATGTTTCGTGCTCCACGAGTGGAATATTCAAAACAAACACTACTTTATGATCTGTTCGAAATGCCTGTAATTCGATAAGTTCAAAATATTGAGCAATATTTCCAAGATTTGTCGGTAAAGGCAATTTATTTTTGCTGAGTGTTTGCGATATTTCCCTAAGTGCTGTGACCAAATCTTTCGAGGATATAATTGAGTTATGGATGATTCTCAAGCGAGCAAAAGTAATCGCATTCACAGTATCTTCAATGGCTCCTTCAAGGAACAAATAGCTTTCCATGAGTGATTCACATATATCAAGGACTTTCACTTGTGCTTCATAAAACGCCAAGGTATCTGACATATCCATTAAAGTTTTTTTCAATTTCTTCAATGTCCTTGCTGAATGTTTCTTCGTCAACCTGTAGCTTTTGAATGGTCGAATTAAAACTCTTGATAACAGGGGTAGTAACCAAAATTTGATTTTTTAAAAGATTTTCAATTTGGTGCTCATCTTGACTAATTTTATTTATACAATCTGTGAAATATTCACCATCAGATGCATCGAGGTTTCCTGTGATGGCTTTCCAAACCGTACCAGCGCCATTTATTAGACCACGTTTGGTCCTTTTTTCAATACTTCCAGTATCTGCGAAGATTTCTTTATATTTTAGTCGTAATGAATCTGATATTTGGCTGAGAAGACTGATATGTGTTTTTATTTGGGCTTTGAATGTTATTACACTGGATTTGTGTTTTTCAAGGAAGTAAATAAAATTTTCTAAAATTTTGTCATTGTTGTCTAAAGCTTCTTTGATAGATGATAAGTCCTTGTAGACCAGAAGGGTCCATTTTTCATTGGAGATTTTGAGGGTACTTTCTTCGTGGAAGAAAATTCCTATAGAATTATTGACTTGTTCGATGTTGTATTGGGAATTGGCTGTTGATGAAAACAGAAGTATCCTGAAATAAATTAATCTTCTTGAAAAGGTTTCAGTCGGTCGAAATTGACTTTAGTTTTATTGCGAGTTTTCCAGTTTACTAACATAGCCGAATTTCTATGATTTCAAAAGATCCATTAAATTTATTCTCAAGTTTGTTTGAAATTTGGGATTCTTCAACCTTCTCCTACCTTATAATCAGGGATAGTTTCAGAGACCGTTCGGTCGAATCTAATTTTTGCTTTTTCTTTTTGTCTGTCTGTCTTAGCTCTGGCAACTTTATAGTAGAATGACATTTCATTATTCAGATCTCTGACATATTTTGATATGAGAACTTTTTGGTCATATACCGTTTCTGCAGGTCTGCTAGTATGTCCAAATACCAACTCCTGATGGGTGAAACCGTGTGTCTTATTTCTGGTATTATTATAGCAGATGACAGCATAGGGTACGACATTTAATGGATGTTCATCAGCGTTTTCTGCCTTATGTGCACGCATCATTTCGGCAACTGTCGCATGGAATCGTTCCATAGATCCGTTCGACTGGGGGTGGTCGACACTAGAATATGTTAATTCAATGTCATACAGGGTACAGAGGTCTTTCATGATTTGACTAGTGAATTCTCGACCGTGGTCGCAATGAATTCTCAAGGGTGTCCCAAAACGTTGGAAGTAAAGAAGAAGAGTGTTTACAACAGATCTTGCTGTTTTATCTTCCATTGCATAGGCTTGAGTGAATTTGGTTAACTCATCTCTTATTGTTAATACATAGTGTTTAATCGGGACTTCAAAGACGTCGACGTTAATACGTTCAAAACAGGTTTTTGGGGTTTCAGTAAGGACAAGAGGTGTACTGAGATTTTTTCGACAAATTTTGACTTTTTGACAAGTCTCGCAATTTTTCACAAAATTTTCAACGACTTTCGTCAGACCTTGCCAATTATATTTTTCCCTAACTCGTCTAACTGTTTCATTGATGCCGCGGTGTAAATTGGTTTTTCCTTTATGGCATTGATCTAAAATTATCGGGATCTGGTCTTCATCAGGGATTCTTGTTACATTTTGACAGACTTTCAGCTTTATATCTTTGTCTGCAAATATGAATGAAAATATTTCCAGTATGGGTAACTCCAAATTATTTTCAATTGAGTATACTTCTTGGGGGTCAAATTCGTCTTGGGAAGAATAAATTATATAAAACAAGTGTTGTACAACAGTTGTAGGGTCATAAGGAAGGGGAATAACAATGTTTTTCCTATTCTTGGCCGATTTACTAGTAAGTATGTTATGTTTGTTACCACGAAAATCGGGATGTTCTTCGAAAATATCTTTAATAATTTCGTCATGCAGTACTTCTAGTTTATTTTTCCAAAAGAAGCTAACGATGTTTTTATGATGTTTATCCACAAGTTGAGAATTATCGAATTCTACTTTGGAATAATCAATCAATAATTTTGTTTTATAAAGGTTAGTAAAAGACTCGAATTCTTCTTGACTGGTTTCTGTAGGGATTTTAGGTTTTTCAGAGTTTTCTTCAGGGTTTTCTTCAGGGTTATCTTCAGAGTTTTTTTCAGGGTTTTCTTGTTCTTCACTTTCGTCGGTGTTGGAAGTGAAAATTGAAATTTTCTTCTGAAGTTTTGCGCATTCTTTAAAGTGATTGATTTTGATACGGGATAGAGCGTCGGCATTTTTATTTATTTTGCCGGGCTTATATACTATCTCATAATCATATTCTTCAAGTTTGAGTCGCCAACGCGCCAATCTACTTCCGGGATCCTTTATTGAAAAGAGCCAAGTAAGAGGTCTATGATCAGTGACTAGTTTAAACTAGTCCAAAGAGGTACGGGCGAAAGTGTTAACTGCCCATACAATGGCAAGAAGTTCTCTTTCAATCGTAGAGTACTTCGACTTGGCGTTTCAAAGGGTTCTGGACGCATAGGCTATTGGAAGATCTTTGCCAATAGGCCCTTGTGATAATATGGCTCCAATGGCAAAGGCACTCGCGTCGGTGGTCAATAGAAATGGTTCCTAAAAATTTGGGTAAATTAGAATTGGGCTAGATGTTAGCGCATTTCTTATTTCATCGAATGCCCGTTTGCATTCTGTATCAAAAATTGAAAGGGGTATCTTTTTGCAATAGTCTCGTCAGAGGCTTTGAGGTTTTGGCAAAATTATATATGAACCGTTCGTAATAACCGGCTAAAAGATTTTATTTCTTTTTGGGTTTTTGGTTCAGGGAAGTTTTGGATGCAGTCTATTTTTGAAGGATTTGGCCTTTCTCCTCCGTGGGTGATAACATATCCAAGATAGGCAACTTCTTTTCTCAAGAATTCGCACTTATCTGGCTGAATTTTCAAGTTGGCTTTCCTCAGTCTCTTGAATACTTCGGTAAGCCTTGCTATGTGTTCATGGATGGTAGGTAGGGGAATACACTATAATGTCGTCCATATAGACGGGACATCGTTCGTTTTGTATGCCCAGGAGAATGTTGTCCATTACTCGCTGGAATGTAGACGGGGCGTTTTTCAGACCGAATGGCATACGAACAAATTCATAATGACCATTGTCCACGGAAAATGCTATTTTTTGGACGTCTTTTGGTTGAATTTCAATCTGGTGAAACCCTGACGCCAAATCGAGAGTGGTAAAGTATTGTCACTTTCCAAGCTGGTCTAAGAGGTCAGAGATATTTGGCAATGGATACTCATCATCTACAGTCAACTCGTTGAGTTTTAGGTAGTCGATGACCACTCTCCATTTCTGCTTTCACGAGGCGTCCAATTTTTTTGGCACGACCCAAACAAGTGACGACCAAGGTGAAATGGATGGTTGAATAATACCTTGGGTTAGCATTTTGGAGATTTGAGTCTTCACTTCCTCTTTGTGTACCTGTGGGTACCTGTAGGATTTTGTGAAAACTGGTCTAGCATCCTTTGTTTCTATACCATGTTTTATTTAGTTGGTGAATGTGAGATTGTCTCCTTCTAAATAAAAATATCTTTGAACTGAAGACATAAACCTGTTATCAATTGATCCTCTTCCTCATTAAAGTGGTCTGTTCTTAACTGATTTTTTATTTCTTGGATTCTATCTACCGGGACAGTATTTTGGGGGTAAGTTAGGTTCAAATTCAAAATGTTTTCGTCCTTTGGAAATGGTTCCAATTTTATTTCCAAAAAATCAATCGATTTGGGTATAGCGTTCATGTTCACAATAGAAGTATAGAATGTGCCATTTTCATGAATTTTCACTAAGGCATTAGGGAGTCTAACCTTTTCTTTTTCTTTCGCTAACAGTATAGCGTCAGTGCTCCTAAGATCACAACTCAATTATAAATTCGTTCCATACGGATTGGAATCTCCTTGTTGATTTTCTTCCGGGACTTTAAAATAATGGGACTGTTTTGAAATTTGTAATTAATTGTTTATTTTTTAAATCAATTATACAGTTGTAATGTTCCAAGAAATCAGACTCAAGCAGGCATCAAAGTCAATATCTAAATTATTTATATATTGGCTTAAAGTCAACCAAAGTGGATTCATTAACAATTATTTTTTGTTCAGTAATGCCTTGTATAGTGACATTTCCGGGAAATCTATGGGGATATTTCTCACATGTTTTGGGTTTGAAAAATGGTAATATCTGCACCAGTGTAGATGAGGATTCTGAAGGTATTTGAAGCATCTTTAATATAATAAAGGTTCTTTGAATTTACGGAGAACAACGAACTCATATGAAACTCTATTCTGGGAAGTTCAGATCCGGGTGGTAATCTTGTATGTTCAGTGACTGGATTTGAGTTTGAATTTCCAACATGGGATCGACTGATTAGTTGTTGCTCATCTGGAACTAATTCGGTGGGTGGTTTGTACTCGGGAGTGATAGAAAATTCTGGTATGTCGAAAGATCTTCTGGGGCCTGTAGTTGTTCCAATGTGTCATTTTGATGAAATTGATTGCTATCTGTATAGTGATCATAATCATTATTACTTGGATAAAACTCATCGGTTTGTGGACAATCAACAGTGTAATTGTCCTGATTATCAACTGTATGATGATTCTGAGCTTCATATGTCCTAAAATGTGCTCTCTGTTGGTTTGAGCGTTCTGAAAAATTTGGATTTTATTGAATTACGGGTGATCGATGTTAATTTTGGTGATTTTGGAATTGGGTTCGAAATTGGGGTTGAAGCTGGGGTTGATTAATTTGGGGTTTATTGTATTGTTGGTTAGTTTGAGACTTCTGTGGCCTGAAAAAGTTTTGATTAGATTGGGAACTTGTTTGTCTCAAAAAATTCTGATTAAAATTTTGAGGGGGACTTTGAGGTTGCATTCTTTGTTGTCTCACTCGACATTCAGTAGAAATATGACCTATACGACCACAAGAATGGCAAGTTCTTTGGAATGCAAGTGGTTGGTTTCTCCTAACCGTTTGTTGAGGACGTGACTGGTTTGGTTTCTCGGATTTCTGATTTTCGAAATAAGACAGTTGCATTTCTCTCCTGATTCTAATATGTGCTTCGAAAAGGGCTCCAGGGTTAGAGGCACGTATTATTTGAACTATTCGTGGTTCATCCAGTTAAGAGCGTATTTAGTGCCATTGTTTCGATAAGTCCGCATTGCGCTGCTTTCTGATCTACAGTAAGATCAGATTTTTGAACGCACGAATGCATTTTGGCATTGTGAACTTGAAGGCGGTTGAAAAATGTCAAAGGCGATTCATTAGATAGCTGTTCAATACGCTGGAGATCATGAATCAGTGAAGTCAGAACACGAGCGTCACCGAAATATAAGGTTAATAAGTGTCTGATTTCATGATGAGTTACAGGATTTCTAGAACTTATTAATTGGGCGGCTCTAGTTTATTTCTTATGTGAATCACTAATAGAACTCGTTGGTCTACTGTGGCCATGCGATACGCACAGTCACATGCATTTAAAAATTTGGTCTCCTTCAAATTCAGGCACTAACGAAAACACTTCAGATAATTTTTATGGTTCAATCGCATCAGCTTCAGCTTGAGTTTGAGCTTGAGGCTAGTTATTTTGTTCAATTTCCATATCGAATAGTGTTTACTGAATACAGGCAAATCAGACTTTCAAATAGTTGAACAGTACGACTTATTCAATGCAGTAATTGGCTGTACAATTACTAATATTATTTAGCTAGGAATACCCACTGAGTATGAATATTGAGTATTTGTAAACAAAGTATAAGCGAGTTGATTCAAAATTGCTTACAGTATTATGATGCTCATTGCGATTCGTCTTGTTCTCAAGTCGTCCAGCCATGGGCTTCACCAGGTGGTCCTTCCGCTTCTCCTTGAGTGTTGACTCCTCTGGGGTTTCGGTTCTTCTTCTGTTGAGGGATTGGGATCTGCTGGTACTAGTTGGGATGTGTCCGTGTTCTAGTAACGTTTTCCAGATCCTACCGACTGCGCCAATTGTTATATTTGAACTTTCAAATATGACTTTTTAAAAAACACAATCACTTTTAAAACTATAATATAATAATAAAAAACACAACTACATCTCTACATCAACTAACTTATATTTGACCTCGCAGGGCCTATTTATATATTCCCAGTAGCTTCATCAGCATCAGGCTTGAAAATATCAAAAACACCTATTCTGCTGATTCCGCGTCTCGGATTCATGGGAAGTCGTTATCGCAAGGTGACCCGATAAAGGGACTGCCTAGATTAAAGCATAATTACGATATAACACCGATAATGATGAATTAATTCGATATGATGGGCTTCAGTTTCATTTCAACAAAAAATGCATTGAGAACAGACGGCAAATATAATAATAATAATAATAGATTTTATTGATAGGAATACAGGCAGATACAGCATATATATATATGAAAATAGAATATCCTATCAAATGGCAGGATTCAATGTATGACCATGTTAGAGTACCATGATCATACCTTGCTCTTCCATCCAACCATGAAAAGTGTATATATGGTTACAGGAATACATATATACACAATACAAACTAAGTTTATGGATAATTATCAAATATGATAACAAATTTGAAACACATCGTTACGTGTTATGCTCAATTACGATATAACTATACTACTCTTGTATCTCTTACATTCATCTGCCATGTACAGTAAAAAAAACATAGCTGAAAATGTTAAATTTCCACTTCAATGCGCAAAGAATAATATGAATTTGTAGCTTGTGTGTACTACTGTATCTCTCTCTCCTGTATAGTACTTTTTCTATATATCGAACAAATCATCGATAAAAACTATAAAAAGGTTACCAGAAAGTATAGAGTGAACATTTCGCAGCACATAGTTTTGTTCTGAACTCAAATAACATCAATATGAATCACTTGCCTTAAACACCCCCCTTAAATTAGCATCTTTTCTCCGATTTCGATTTTTTTTAATTGTAGAGCTCAAAAAACTGTGATTTGGGATAGGATTTCATTTTCTTTCTACAAATACCCTTGCCTGCTGCGTATATTTTTAGAGGTTAAAATTCAAGAAATCCTAGTAATCCTCATTTCAAGCTTGCGAACGGCTAGTTTGGACTTGAATATCCCTAGAGAAAATATAAGGAGATGCCTTGTAAAAAATAAAGTCAAACCATTCAATCCAAAAATTGTACATACTCTGGAACCAGAAAATGAAGAAAAAAGGTTAGAATTCTCCTTGAGCTGTGGTATGGAATGAATACCCCATGATAAGATTATCGGTTCGTTCTTCATTGAAAATAATCTGAATGGAAATATATATTTTTGGACTTTTTGAGAAATGAGTTTTTTGACGCAATACGTAACTTACCAGTACAGGATCGCCTGAATATGGAGTTTAAATTAGATGGGTACATAATACAGTTATTGTAAGAGGATGGCAGAATAATAATTATGAAAATCGATGAATAGGTAGAAAAAGTTCTTACATTGAGTGGCCGCTAAGATCACCGGATCTGACACCGCTAGACTTTTTTCTTTGGGAATCAAAAAGTTCACAAGTCCAGACCGCAGTAGAAGAACTACGTATCAGGATATCTGCAGCTTGTGCAGAAATTACAATAGAACAACTCAGAAAAGTTATATTGAATATTAGAAGAAGTTATGACAAGTGCATTGCATTGAATCGCGGATTGGTTGAAACAACAAAAATTTGATGAACGTTCATTCCTGTTTCTGTCTACAATGATTTGTTGAAATTTTTTTTTCAATTGTTTGATTTGTTCCATGGTTAGTTAATCAGAAATAAGTATGATTATTCGTTCATTTAATTTGCCACACCCTTATCAAATATTACTCGATATTTATTTTACTTTTCAGTCCATCAGATACTTGAATTAACCCATAACAAAAATTCTTTGATTCGACCACAGCATTATTAATATTGAATACTTTCTTATGAAATTTGATAGGGTTCCCAACCCAATGGTAATTTGAACAAATCAACGCTTATACGATTTCTTGACTTTTAAACTCTAAAAATATACACACCAGGCCTTCGTTTTTGTGGAAATGAAATAACATATATCCCAAGTACAATTTTTTGAGCTTTACAATAAAAAAAAATCGAAATCAGAGAAAAAATGCAAATTTTAGGGAGGTGTCACGCTTTCAAGTGGGTCACACTGTATGATAATATAGAAGAAATATAACTACAATTATTTCGAGTATCACTAATATATTTTTTCAGGATTATTCAAGCTTCAAGAATTAGTTAAGACTCCCGCGACATCACGAATAGAGATGTACATCCGACAAGCGGGGCCAACTTCATATCGTCAAGTCTTACGAGAGGTCAGACAGAAAGAAATTCATAAACTCATTGTAGACACGAATCCGAAAAATATTAACCAGTTTTTCCGAGCGGTAAGTGATCGTCATTTGAATTATTTTTTGAAACAATATTTGAGGCCATTATTTGCAAAACTTTCTATTTACTAAGAAGCAATTTTTTCGGGAAATAATAAAAAACCATCAGCAGCTTAGTAGTGCTGTTTTCGCAAATGTTGCCTAAAGTTTTTAGTAGTGGAGTTTAGAACGTTGCAGCCTAAAATATTGACAACCTTTAAAGAGTACTCTTTTACTTGCTGCACAACCCCACTATTTTAAGTTCATTCTTAAACAGTCATAAACGATTTCACTTCTATATATATAGGGAGGTGTACATATATACATACATATATATATATATATTTATATATATATATATATTTTCGCTGTTTTTCGTTTAATACGAGACCAACGTTTGAATTTGGTTACTGTGTTTGCTGCTGCCCAATTTTTTTGGGGCAGCAGCAAAACCCCAAAAAAATTGTCAAGATTTGTTTCTAACTAGTCAGCAATACCTTTCTTCTCTCTCCAGATAGGAATATGGGTTTTTACCAAGACATCCAGGCTACCTATGGTATATGTATATATATATATATATATATATATATATATATATATATATATGAAAACTGGAAGTTCGGGTTGAACCGCGTCTAGAATTTGTTAAAATTCGACGTTTCGGCTCCGTCCAGTTCTCTCGACGGAGTAGGCAGATTGAGACCTTAGAGAGAACAAGTGACGAGACCTGGGGAGTAGGCAGATTGAGACCCCGGCGTCAAGTTACAAAATCCGGATGATACCTGAGGAATAGGCAGATTGAGACCTAACTTTCAATCATTTCATCCTTTTTTCTTGAAAATGGCTCCAAAATCGGAGCCGACACGTCGAATTTCAACAAATGCTAGACGCGGTTCAACCCGAACTTCCAGTTTTCAAATATCTGACCGCGGAAACCTATCTGCCTTGCATGTGCAAGAACCCTAGGTGTGTGTGCTCATGTCGCATATTATGGTATCTTGGATATGCTCGATAAGAAGCAAATATTCAGTATCCCAAAGAACTTTTATTAAGAAAAATACTTGATGCTTCCCGAAGAAATCAAAATATACCGGAGATTTTGGATATGTAGTACGTGATAATGCGCTTTTTTCCAACAGGCTTATATTAGCTACACTTGTATGTATCTATGTAACGGAAAATTTGAACGTGATTTTCATCCACTTCCAGACGTCCAAAGAATTTGAAATTGGGCTTGGGTTCATAACTTCGGTGACAAAGTAATTTCGCATTTTTGTTATAGGAAAAAAACAAAGTGACGGATACAAGATGGTGGACGAGACTTGTGATAATGGTCCGATTTGAATCGTTATTGGTATTTAAGGGTTTTTAGGTTACGAGATTATGAATTTTTCATCGAAATTCATTAATTCAAAATGGTGGCTCCAAGATGGCGGACGAGATTTGTGATTATGATCAGACTCGATTCAAAATTGGTATGTGAGTCTTTTTTAGTTCGTATAATTCGAATTTTTTGTCAAAATTCATGAATCAAAGACGGAGTCTCCAAGATGGCAGACTATATTTGTCATTATGGTCTGATTCGATTCAAAGTTAGTGTGTGAGGGTTTTTGGGGTCAGAGATTATGAGTTTTTTGTCAAAATTTATCAATTCAAGATGGCACCCCAAGATGGTGGATGAGTTTTGTGAATATGATCAGATTCAATTCAAAATCAGTATGGTTTTCGGGGTCGGAGATTTCGGTTTTTTAGTTATAAAAAAATAGTAGTTTAAAAAAACTAAAGAACACGCTTCAATTTCAACATGGACTGACAAGTAAAAAAAAAGACAATTTAATTATTCAAATGTAAAAAAAGCGTGAGGTGCTTGACAAAGTTCTCTTAAGCTCTTGAACGCTCAGTATTGTTAAGTTAAACTAATATAGATCGAATGCACTGACGCTTATTTTTACAATTCACATTATAGTCCATGTTGGACGTATTCTTTAGTTTTGGTAAACTATTATTTTAATGTGTATTTTCATAAATGTATTTTACATATTTTCTTTATGATAAATGTATCACTGTGGTTTCTGTGTTCATGGTTCAAGAATGAAACACTAATTCTGATTCAATCACAAGGGAAATCTACTTATTCAATAAAATGTTGGAATTGATAATTTTTTGGGGGTATGTTACATCCATTGCGGAACACCCAGTACATTACATGGATTTATGTGACCACACATCAATCTCTTAATCACCTAACATCTGAGAAAAATTACTTTCATTTTGTCGAAACTGGAAACTGAACCGGATTTAAAATGAATAGTTTCTATTGAGGGGCATCCGCCATTTTCTTTGGACGTTTTTTTTGACCAAACGATGTGTGCCACACGTTTGGGCCAATGGTAACTTTTGATCACTTACCCATCCTACATCACATATCAAAAATTTAACAAATTTCGTAGAACCCCAGAATCCCATATAATCCGTGCCATGTCCTTTTCAAATAGTTTATGTATGAATGTGTCCATCAATAAAAAAGTTATATGTAAGTAAAATTTGAAAATTATATCAATAAATCAACCCACCACTTCAATTTTAGAACTTTTATCAGAATTTTGATAAAACCTTTTGTGGAATCATCTGATAAAACCATTTGATTCAGAATATTCCGAAATTTGTTTGGTCAGAATTTCATCAAAATCAGTTCATAAATAAAAAAGTTATGAAATAAAATAATTTTTTTCTGAAATTCCACTTAACAACATTCTTTTGGAATTTTATTATTTTATAATTTTTTTATTTATAAATAGATTTTGATGAAATTCTGGCCAAATCTATTTCGAAATGTTGTGAATCCAGTTATTCAATCAGAATTTTGAAAACTAAGTTCTGAGATTGTTGGGTTGATTTATTGAAATAATTTTGAAATTTTATTCATATATAAATTTTTTAATGATGGACGCATTCCTACGTTATTCTTATATAAACCATTTGAAAATGTGTTGAATCCAGTAGCGTTCTCAATTCCTATGTAAAAAAATCGCTAATATGAATTTTTTGGATTTTTGACCTTGACAAAAATTCGAAGTAGGCTTTAATTTCAATTTCAAAATTATGGCTCTCAACTACAACTATTGATGCTCTATCATTGAAAACAAAAACTTCTGAATCGGATAATGAATAACAGTGTTAGGGAGGTGGCCCACTTTCAAATGGGTCATTCTGTATATATACAGGGGGTCCCTCCGGGAACTGCATCGATCAATATATAGAAAACCATAGGTGGGCCAAATTTGAAAATTTGAGAGTTCACTATTGTTGATGAGGGCTATCTGGCTAAAATATTTTCAAGAATGTGGCACTTCCCGTTGTGCCGGAAGTGGACCCCAACTTTGTTATTTTAAATGGGACACCCTGTATATTTTCAAAGTTTTAGATTTTATGCATGATTCTTGTTGAAATGAAATCATTTTTTATTATATATGGCTATGGAATTTGTTTTTAAGTATCCATGTTGATGAAAATATAATATGTTGTTGTAGTTGTTTTTAATAAACAAAAAGAGCAGTTTTCAAAAAATTTATTTTCATTTTCTCTTTACAAGTATTTCAAACCACTGATAAGTTTCATCAGGTTATGGGCCCAGATTCCCTCTTATAGAGTCCTTAGAAATCGCTACTGAAATACTTGTGCAGTTAAAAAAAAATACAGCTTGAAGCAGGTCTGTCAAATTGTCAATTTGATAATTTGCAAAATGGGTGATTATACTGCTTTGAAAATAATCAAGCTGGAAAGTTCGAGGAATTATGAAATATGGAGATTCCAGGTCGACATAATTTTAAAGAGTGCTGGAATTTATGATGTTGCCGTTGGAAAGACTATCAAGCCAGATGAGAAAGAAGATACCTTCGCTGCATGGTTGAAAGACGATATCAATGCCCAGAAAATTGTCGTAACCAGCGTATCCGAACAAATATTGTCCTTGATCAGCCATTGCCATTCATCAGCTGAGATGTTCTCTAAACTCCAGATCCTATATGCTCAGAAAACCGATGTATCTTTGCATGTGATACAGCAGAAATTCTACTCCTTCAAGTATGATGAATCAGAAAGCATGTGTACAAATATTACTAAGTTGGAGCAGCTTGTCCATGATCTCAAATCTTTGGGAGGATCGATTCCTGAATCCATGGTTATAACCAAAATTTTGATGATGCTACCAAGTAGATATTCCTTTTTCCAAAGCGCATGGGATTCTGTTAGTGAAGATCTCAAAACTTTGAACAACATTACCACTCGACTGTTGCTAGAGGAAGAAAGAATCAAGAATCAAGAAGAAGCTTGTGCTGGTAATGAAACATTAGCCTTTGCTACCACTTCAAATGCGAAGAAAAATTATGCTACTGAAAACCATCATACTAATCAATCCAGAGATGGTTTCAAGAATAAGAATAATGTACCAGTTTGCCATTTCTGCAAGAAAAGAGGTCACGTCATCAAGAACTGTTGGTTTAGAAAGAAAAAGGACAACAGAAACCAAAATGCCTTCATCAGTATTGCTTTAATCAACAGTGTCGAAGAAACGAAAAACCGTTGGTACTTAGATTCTGGAGCCAGCAATCATATGTCCAGTGAGCGAAAATGGTTTCAAAATTTCTTCAAATTGTCTGAATCCAGGAAGGTGAAAATTGGAGATGGTTCATATATAACAGCTGAAGGCCAAGGAGATATCAACATTGAAGCTTTCAATAGAAATGAATGGATTCCGTCAAGTATTCGTGACGTTCTATATGTACCACAATTAAAATTCAATTTGTTTTCGGCTGGAACAGCACTTGATAAAGGCTATATGATGACGCTAAATGATGAGAAGTGTGAATTCAAGAAAAACGGAGAAGTGTTTGCCATTGGTATTCGCAAAAACCCACTTTATGAGATGATGTTCAAAGTGAAATCATCGTTTGAAATCGGCAATGCAAATATCAGTTCTGAGGTAGAAAACTTAAAAGTTTGGCATGAAAGATTAGGCCATCAAAATATCGAACATGTCAAAAATATTTTGAAAGCAAATGATATATCTTTCACTGATGACAAAAATCCCACAATTTGTGAAGCTTGCATCCTAGGAAAGCAACACAGATTGCCTACTTCAGTCAGTTCTACAAGATCTTCACGTCCTGCTGAGCTTGTTCATATGGATGTTTGCGGACCCATGGAAGAAGTTTCATTGGGTGGATCAAGATATTTTTTGCTCATGAAAGAGGACTTCAGTCGCTTCAGAACCATATATTTTCTCCGGACGAAGGATGAAACCAAGGAAAAATTGAAAATATTCCTGAATACAGTTAAAAATCAAACTGGAAATACTGTGAAGATATTAAGAAGTGATAACGGTAGAGAAATGGTTAACAAAGACATCCAGAAACTTCTCAACGATCATGGTATTCAACATCAATTATCCGTACCCTATACTCCGGAGCAGAATGGCAGAGCAGAACGAGAAATGTGTACCATCGTTACTATATGCAGGTAATAAACATCTCGAAGCATTCAGTGATGCAGACTTTGCTGGAGATATCAGTGATAGAAAGTCAACTAGTGGACTCGTCATCATGAACTCAGGGGGAGCCATCATGTGGGGATCACGAAAACAGTCAACAGTTGCTCTTTCCACCGCTGAGGCGGAGTATGTGTCAGCGAGCGAAGCAGCAAAGGAAATACTATGGATTCGACAACTAGCAATGGAGTTGAATGAACTCAGCAGACCAGTTCCCTTGTACATTGATAACAGAAGTGCTATTCATATGGCAAGAAATGACGATGGTAGAAGTTTGAGACGAACAAAGCATATCGACATAAAATATCATTTCATTCGTAAAAAACTTGGTCATGAAATAGATATATGTCATGTTGAGAGTAATAATCAAAAAGCTGACATTTTAACGAAATGTCTTCCCACTTCAAAATTTATCGAGTTAAGATCAAGTTTAGGATTGGTGTTGGAGTTCAAAAATGGAGATAGAAGAAAACAATGATTTAGGGGGAGTGTTGAAGTGAAATCATTTTTTATTATATATGGCTATGGAATTTGTTTTTAAGTATCCATGTTGATGAAAATATAATATGTTGTTGTAGTTGTTTTTAATAAACAAAAAGAGCAGTTTTCAAAAACTTTATTTTCATTTTCTCTTTACAAGTATTTAAAACTGTTGAAATGAAATCATTTTTTATTATATATGGCTATGGAATTTGTTTTTAAGTATCCATGTTGATGAAAATATAATATGTTGTTGTAGTTGTTTTTAATAAACAAAAAGAGCAGTTTTCAAAAACTTTATTTTCATTTTCTCTTTACAAGTATTTCAAACCAAATTTCCTCAGATAGATCACCATGTAAGAAAGCTGTTTTAACGTCAAATTGAAGTATTTGAAACTTTTCTCTCGCTGCTAAGGACAATATGTATCTGATGGAGTCGTATCTGGCAACTGGGCTGAAAATTTCGTCGTAGTCTATGCCGTGTCGCTGCATAAAACCTTTTATCACCAATCTTGCTTTGTACCTCTTCTGATTTGGATGGATGTCTTTGATTCGGAATACCCATTTACATGATAGGGGCTTCTTACTTTCAGGTAAATTTGACCTAATCCACGTTTCATTTTTCATTAAGGAATTAAATTCATCGTCCATTGCTGATTTCCATCTTTCATCTTCATCCACTGTTAGGTTTTCGACATCACCAATCATTGCTATAGCTGTAAATCTTTCTGGGCATCTCAAGCACTCCCTTTTCCTCAACTGGTAGTTAGAATTTTTGGATACTTTGGACTCATTTTCGTTATTGATTTGACTGTAATCATTACTACTGCTGCTTTCTCCTTCCTCTTCTTGATGATTGTTATTGACTTTTTCTTCTATAGTATTTGTTTCTTCTTGATATTGCAGTCCTTCTTTACTTTTGTGAACATATATTACATCATCATCATTTCGAACTGTGACTTCATCACTATCACATTCCAAATTGATGTTATGTTCTTCATTTTCTTTGAATATCACATCTCGGGCAAATTCAATTTTTCCGTTTGGCAAATATATTCGATATCCTTTTGTATTCTCCCCATAATCAACGAATATACCTTTTTTACTTTTTGCATCCCATTTGAGTCTTTTCTGTTTAGGTATATGGATAAATACCGATTCACCAAAAATTCTTAAATTAGTAAAGCTGAATTTTTTATTGAACCATAAATCGTTAGGCGTTTTATTCTGTGTTCCTGTGGTTCCAGTCATATTCAGAATATAAACAGCATGATTAGTAGCTTCTGCCCATAGTATTTTATCCAAATTTTGTACTTGAAGCATTGTTCTTGCCATTTCAACGATGGTACGGGAAGAGTGTGCAAGTTAAAGAAAAGTCTATATGGCTTGAAACAAGCAACCCGTAATTGGAATGAAAAATTCACAACTTTTCTGCTTGATAATGGATTTTCTCAAAGTACTGCTGATCCCTGTATTTTCCAGAGAAATCAGTCGAGCAGAATCATTATTGCTCTGTACGTAGATGACGGTTTGGTGACAGGAGATGATTTGTCAGATATTGAAGTTTTGATGGAGAAAATGAATGCAAACTTCGAAATTACTTATACAAAAGCTGTTTCATACCTCGGAATTAACATTATTCAAAGATCTGGTCATGTTTTCATCAATCAGTCGCAATATATCGAGAAAATTTTGAAGAAATTCAACATGGAGGAATGCAATGCAGTTTCAACTCCAGGAGAAATTCCCAAGCTGGAAGACTCGCAAGAAGCTGGTGATAAACCTTACAGGGAAGCCATAGGTTGTTTACTGCATCTTTCGAATGTAAGCAGACCTGATATAACATACATGGTGAATTATTTGAGCAGATTTATGGAAAACCCCAAGTTATGTCACTGGAATGCGATCAAGAGAATTTTTCGGTATCTCAAAGGATCCGAACAATATGGTATACTATATGCAGGCAATAAACATCTCGAAGCATTCAGTGATGCAGACTTTGCTGGAGATATCAGTGATAGAAAGTCAACTAGTGGACTCGTCATCATGAACTCAGGGGGAGCCATCATGTGGGGATCACGAAAACAGTCAACAGTTGCTCTTTCCACCGCTGAGGCGGAGTATGTGTCAGCGAGCGAAGCAGCAAAGGAAATACTATGGATTCTCGACAACTAGCAATGGAGTTGAATGAACATTGATAACAGAAGTGCTATTCATATGGCAAGAAATGACGATGGTAGAAGTTTGAGACGAACAAAGCATATCGACATAAAATATCATTTCATTCGTGAAAAACTTGGTCATGAAATAGATATATGTCATGTTGAGAGTAATAATCAAAAGTGAAAATTGTCAAGCTGTGTGCACGTTCCAATGTAATTGGATGAAAAAAAGGTTTGTATTTCGTGCAGAAATTTATTTATAAAATCATAGCAAAGCGCTTTCGACTATAAAGTCATCATCAGTGCGTACCTGTAAGTAAGTGACATTGAAATGAATTTAAGAAATTTTGATAATATGAATTTTGAAAAATTGAAAAAATTACTTACTCGTCAGGTGTACAAGAGCCATACCATAAAAATATCATGTGTCCATAGGACCATGTAACAATTTAAAACGGGACATCATATGATTAACATTTTAAAAAATCCTTATTCCAGGATTGAGTTTGATAAAAGTTTCAACAGACAGAGTAACACATGTCTGCTGAACTTAGTATACTGTCAAACTAAATGAAATATGAATGAAATTGACATTGTGTCAAAAGTTGACAATGACAATTGGCTTCGAACATGAACTTCTGGAAACACTGATCTATGTTTTGAAAATTGTTGAATGACCAATTAGTCAAATTGATCTGTAAATCTATTTATAGTTCTGTTCATCCAAACCCAAGGAAATATGACAAACCGGGAAAGGTCTAATGAGAACCTCCATTCTATGCACTTCGGGTGGAGGTTCTCATTAGACCTTTCCCGGTTTGTCATATTTCCTTGGGTTTGGTTGAACAGAACTATAAATAGATTTACAGATCAATTTGACTAATTGGTCATTCAACAATTTTCAAAACATAGATCAGTGTTTCCAGAAGTTCATGTTCGAAGCCAATTGTCATTGTCAACTTTTGACACAATGTCATTTCATTCATATTTCATTTAGTTTGACAGTATACTAAGTTCAGCAGACATGTGTTACTCTGTCTGTTGAAACTTTTATCAAACTCAATCCTGGAATAAGGATTTTTTAAAATGTTAATCATATGATGTCCCTTTTTAAATTGTTACATGGTCCTATGGACACATGATATTTTTATAGTATGGCTCTTGTACACCTGACGAGTAAGTAATTTTTTCAATTTTTCAAAATTCATATTATCAAAATTTCTTAAATTCATTTCAATGTCACTTACTTACAGGTACGCACTGATGATGACTTTATAATGGAAAGCGCTTTGCTATGATTTTATAAATAAATTTCTGCACGAAATACAAACCTTTTTTTCATCCAATAATAATCAAAAAGCTGACATTTTAACGAAATGTCTTCCCACTTCAAAATTTATCGAGTTAAGATCAAGTTTAGGATGTGTTGGAGTTCAAAAATGGAGATAGAAGAAAACAATGATTTAGGGGGAGTGTTGAAATGAAATCATGTTTTATTATATATGGCTATGGAATTTGTTTTTAAGTATCCATGTTGATGAAAATATAATATGTTGTTGTAGTTGTTTTTAATAAACAAAAAGAGCAGTTCTTGACATAATTTTTTTGGGTTTATCACCTTCCACAATCTGAAAATGAAAAAATTTTTTAATCCAAAGAAATCTGTACAAGTGTAGAAGGGCAAATTAATTAATTTGCCCGATAAGTTACTGCGTTCACAAGACTGCTGTCTTGAAAGAAATTAATTTTTGTCAGTAACGTACCCTACACTGAATTTGCCTATCTGAAAAAATGAGATCGAATTAACAAAGAATACTTCTCTTTTTTTGAAAACTGTTGACGTTTCGGAGGCTGTATCTGCCTCCGTTATCAAAACTTCTTAGAAAGACGCTGAGAAAACTGAATTTGAATTGCGATTTTGGTAATAAGAAAGGTCTTATTACCAAAATCGCAATTCAAATTCAGTTTTCTCAGCGTCTTTTTAAGAAGTTTTGATAACGGAGGCAGATACAGCCTCCGAAACGTCAACAGTTTTCAAAAAAAGAGAAGTATTCTTTGTTAATTCGATCTCATTTTTTCAGATAGGCAAATTCAGTGTAGGGTACGTTACTGACAAAAATTAATTTCTTTCAAGACAGCAGTCTTGTGAACGCAGTAACTTATCGGGCAAATTAATTAATTTGCCCTTCTACACTTGTACAGATTTCTTTGGATTAAAAAATTTTTTCATTTTCAGATTGTGGAAGGTGATAAACCCAAAAAAATTATGTCAAGAACTGGATTTCCTCCACAAAATCAAACTTTTAATCAATATTTAAAAAGAGCAGTTTTCAAAAACTTTATTTTCATTTTCTCTTTACAAGTATTTCAAACCACTGATAAGTTTGATCAATTCTGAACATGTTTCATGTATAATGTCCTATACCCAAGTCTAACCGTTTTCGAAATATTTCAAATTTTAAGTTGAAAATGACGTTTGCAGAACGAAAAATTTTTTTTTTTATTTCTGGACATGATCATCTATTTTCGATTGCGTATCGATTTATCCGTAGGAGAGGACCCAGTTCAGCAGAATTTTGATATCAATTGGATTAGAGTTATACAGGGCGTTCGCTAGAAAATGATATAGAACTGGTTGAAAAAATTATTGTAAGTCCATTTTTTCATATGGAACCCCCCCAATTTTATATTCTTATTCGATTTGGCATCGAAAATGAAGCTAACTTTGATTAAGGTTATCTGTGCCTACACTCAACAGTTTTCGAAATATTGGCGAATTAACATGTCTCAGTTCCTTGAGTTTACTTATTCTTAGTTAGCCATGGCGCCCGCGGTTGCGTTGGAAACAATCACCTGCCATGGAAATGTCATTGTAATCAATCATGACGCCTCGTTTGAATTGTTCTAATGAAGATTACTTAAATCTATTTATTATTTATGACGAATGTAATATGGTTATCTCAAGAACATGCGATATATTTGCTATTCGGTATCCGCAGAAGCAGAAACCCTCACAAAACACTGTTAAACGAACTAGAGAAAACTTTAAAAAAATTCCATCTGCCTAAACAGATAAGTAGATAAAGAAATTCTAAAACAATTCGAAAAAAATGAATTAACGATATTGAGAGGTATACAAAAATTATTTGTTCAGTAAATGTTCGAATTGACGCCCTTCAACTTCCAGACATTTTTCACATCTCACTAATAATTCTTGATGTGTCGCTTTTCGTATTGAATCGGGTCTGAGATTCTCGAATGAATTCCTCACACGTTGCATACAATCTTCCATGGTAGTCAATTGAGTTTCATATACTTGATTTTTAATTGCACCCCAAATGAAAAAATCGAGTACTGATAAATCTGGAGAACGGGGTGGCCAAAGAAATGGTCCATTGTTGGCTATCCACTGGTCTTGAAACAATTCTTGTAAACGAGTATTGACTAAGCGACCATTATGCGGAGGTGCCCCGTCATGTTGATAAAATAGGTTTCTATGGTCAGCGATTGGTAAAGTATCCAAGTACTCGTTTTCGAAATTATGTAAAATATTCAAATATCTTTCGCCTGCAAAAAAAAGTACATCTCATCCTATTCTTGTTTCGAAATTGACATCTGTTTTTTACTACCATTTAAGTTTTCTTGATAAAAATGCTGTGCCACGACGCTATCGTTTCTTATCGCACAATAAACATTGAACTGCCAATACTCTTGAAAATTCAATTCCCTGAATACATGTTGAGTTGAGTCACTCCAATAATGGCAGTTATGTCGGTTGAAGACACCATTCTTTGTAAATTTAGCTTCGTCTGTCCATATAATATTATCCAAAAATAATTCGTTCCCTTGCGACCAAGTTAAAACGAATTCACAAAATCTTACTCTTCGTGGAAAATCTGTTTCTTTCAGGTGCTGAACTATGGAGAACTTATATGGGTGAAATTTATGTTTGCGCAGTATTCTATGTACTGAGTTTTTTGACAATCCGGATTCTCTTGCAACTTGTCTCAAAGATATTGTTGGATATGCGGCAAAATATCCCAAAATGGCAATTTCAATATCTTCATCATCAACAATTGGCTTATTTCTCTGCACTCTTGCTTTGACCGATCCAAAGTTTTTGAAGTTTTCTATAATTCGTTTAACAGTGTTTTGTGAGGGCTTCTGCTTCTGCGGATACCGAATAGCAAATATATCACATGTTCTTGAGATAACCCTATTACATTCGCCATAAATAATAAATAGATTTAAGTAATCTTCATTCGAATAATTCAAACGAGCCGGCATGATTGATTACAATGACATTTCCATGGCAGGTGATTGTTTCCAACGCAACCGCGGGCGCCATGGCCAACTAAGAATAAGTAAACTCAAGGATACGAGATTTCCTGGAACTGAGACATGTTAATTCGCCAATATTTCGAAAACTGTTGAGTCTAGGCATAGATAACCTTATTCAAAGTTAGCTTCATTTTCGATGTCGAATAGAATAAGAATATAAAATTGGGGGGGGTTCCACTTAAAAAAATGGACTTACAATAATTTTTTCAACCGGTTCTATATCATTTTCTAGCGAACGCCCTGTATAACTCTAATCGAATTGATATCAAAATTCTGCTGAACTGGGTCCTCTCCTACGAATAAATCGATACGCAATCGAAAATAGATGATCATGTCCAGAAATAAAAAAAAAAAAATTTTCGTTCTGCAAACGCCATTTTCAACTTAAAATTTGAAATATTTCGAAAACGGTTAGACTTGGGTATAGGACATTATACATGAAACATATTCAGAATCAAGCATAAAATCTAAAACTTTGAAAATATACAGGGTGTCCCATTTAAAATAACAAAGTTGGGGTCCACTTCCGGCACAACGGGAAGTGCCACATTCTTGAAAATATTTTAGCCAGATAGCCCTCATCAACAATAGTGAACTCTCAAATTTTCAAATTTGGCCCACCTATGGTTTTCTATATATTGATCGATGCAGTTCCCGGAGGGACGCACTGTATATATATATATATATATGGGTAAGCAGCAAGCAAAACGTGTACTCTTTTAACACTATATTTCCAATATTTCAACAGTGGTTACTGTCATCTTCAGGTAAAGCTACAATTAATAAGCGAATGTATACTAAAATGGAGTGAAGCCCAGTAACAGCTATACTTACTGTGTCTTTGAGGTTGATTGCAAAATGATGTGATGAAAGTGATACAACATTATCGAATGGGAAACATGAAGTTGATAAAAAAATAACATTAAAAGGTCAATAATTGAAATAATTAGTCAATTAATACACATTTTTAAAATTTACATGGATAATTTCCACGTGTGGAAATACTCAGCATGTCTCTTTCCTGTAGACAAACCATGTGCTCCATATAAAATAAATTTTTTAAAATATTGTAATGTTTCAATTAACAAATAATTAATTTATACTGATGTATCCATGTCTAAGTGACTATTGAAAATATGGAACGTTTCATGTTGTGCACGTTGACTTTCACTTTTAACCTCAAGTTATCTGTCCCGATGAAGGAATAAATATAGTTCCGAAAGCTTGACAATAAGTGTAACAAAGAGTTTTCTTTGACAAAGCCCAGTGATTTGACTGCATCCTCAAGATTGTCCCAAAGTTTTTTTTATATATATATACATATATATATATATATATATACAGGGTGTCCCAGAATAAAGGGGACAAACTCCGAGGGTAGAATCCTCACTTTATTTTGAGGCTGAAAGTTTCAATAAACATATACTCTAAAATGAGTATTAACCGAGTTACAGGATGTTGAAAGTGACACAAAAAAATATATTTTCCAGAATAACTCCATAACGGCTTAACTTTTAATGAAATTTGGTATTTCACTTTACAGCATTCAGTTTCATATTTCAAGCCAAATCATGTGTTTGTAACTCTAAACAGGGGCGTACGGCAGGTGGGTACCCCTACTCGCCTCTCCCCAACTTTCACGCCACTGGATTAATATCGATTTCGTCTTCTTTTTCTTAATCCCCGATATTTCCTATACAAAAAAGGAATACGTTTCGTTTCACAAATATCAACGGTTTTCGAGATATTTGAAGTTGAATAAGTGCGTGCGTATCAAAATCTTTACTATTTTTGAAAGGAATGTGAAGGTAACTATTTATAACATTATAACCAACATATTTCATACCTTGCAATGAGTATAAATGCAAATATTTCGAAAATTGTTGGCATTTACGAGGGATTTTGTTCACAAAAATTTCCCGATATTTAAAACTTACATAGCTACTAACAAAATACGAACTAATGAGTATCCGCATCACATACGCACCCACTTATTCAACTTCAAATATTTCGAAAACCGTTGATATTTGCGAAACGAAACGTATTCCTTTTTTGTATAGGAAATATTGGGGATTAAGAAAAATAATACGAAATCGATATTAATCCAGTGACGTGAAAGTTGGGGAGGGGCGACTAGGAGTACCCACCTGCTGTACGGCCCTGTTTAGAAGTACAAATACATGATTTGCCTTGAAATATGAAACTGAATGCTGTCAAGTAAAATACCAAATTTCATTAAGAAAAGTTAAGCCGTTATGGAGTTATTCTGGAAAATATATTTTTTGGGGTCACTTTCAACACCCTGTAGCTCGGTTCATACTCATTTCAGGGTATGTGTTTATTGGAATTTGTGTGATTGATGACTTGTTTATTTTGTGGAAATTCATGATCACTTTGTTGAAACGAAAGAACACTCTTTTGTCTTATTTCCACTAGATTTTTTATTGTTACGACCGGTTTCGGGTTTTATCCCATTATCAAGTATAAAAACTAACTAATACAATTGAACTCTATGCCTAGTTATATAGGGAGTTTGCAGGTAGGCTGGATGGAGAGGTAATTAAAAGAACAAGGGTGAAACAATATAAACTTAAACCCTGGAGGTGATGGAAATTACCTGGGTTGTTAAATTTACAAATTCAAAAGTGGAGACCTACACAAATCGAGTTGCTCGTTGAGGGTTCTAAATTTCTGGTTTTTAATTGATTCATTAATTTCCATGGCTTCCAACAGATTCATTGTCTTCCCTTTATTACATGTGTGTAGAATTTTGAGGTTATCTTTACTTATCTTGTGTTTGGATTCTTGTAGATGTTCGTACATTGTTGATTTTTTGTCTAAACCGACGTGTTCACGGAACCTTACGTCAAAATTTCTACCGGTTTGGCCTGTATATACTGCAGAGCATTCCCGCATTCTAATCTATATATCCCTGATTTTTTCATTCTGTCTCGTTTAGGTTTTGCATTGAATAGAATTCTGCCTGAATTATTATTACTTATAAAAGTTGTTGTTATTCTGAATTTAGAAAAATAATTTTGGATGTTTTCTGAAAGTTCACCTGAGTAAGTAATGCTCCCATATTTACGTGTATAACGTTCTTCAATATTTGGGTATAGTTCATTCTTAATCGTTTTTTGAGTTTTACCTGATATTAATTTCTCTATTAAAGAAACTGGTACTTGGTTGTTTACCGCAATTTGTTTAATGATGTTTAGTTCATCCTGGAAATTCTTATCAGGTAAAGGGATCGTGAAAGCTCTGTGTATCATTGACCTAAACGCAGACAATTTGTGTGAGATCGGACTGAAAGAATCAAAGGGAATTGTACAGTCTGTGAAGGTGTTTTTCGATTTGTGTAGGTCTCCACTTTTGAATTTGTAAATTTGACAACCCAGGTAATTTCCATCACCTCCAGGGTTTAAGTTTATATTGTTTCACCCTTGTTCTCTTAATCACCTCTCCATCCAGCCTACCTGCAAACTCCCTATATATCTAGGCTTAGAGTTCAATTGTATTAGTTAGTTTTTATACTTGATAATGGGATAAAACCCGAAACCGGTCGTAACAATAAAAAATCTAGTGGAAATAAGACAAAAGAGTGTTCGTTCGTTTCATCAAAGTCTTTATTGGAACTTTCAGCCTTAAAATGGAGTGAGGATTCTACCCTCGGAGTTTGTCCCCTTTATTCTCGGACTCCCTGTATATATGTTTCAGATTTGTTAGGCCTTGTTGGAAAATCATGAGGAAATTAGCATTATCTCTAATGAGTTGTTTGGAAATGGCCGAATAGGTTTGAAATGAGTAGAAACAATCTGTGTGTTTGTGACGGCCAAAGCAGAAATAATTTTCGATTATGTTCCGATCATATGTGGTAACATCATCGAATATTATGACTGAATGATCTTTCATATTTTCAGGGAGAATAACTTCAACAGAATCCTTATTTTCACAAAATCCAATTTCTTTCATGGGTGCCAGCAAAATCCTCAAATTATTATATTTGGGTTGATATAATGATTTAGAGAATAAGTACACATTTGGTTGGGTTGTTTGAGCATCACATCACATCACATCACATTGGTTTTGCCTGAACCACTTGCTCCAACAAGTAACCCTCTTTGAAATTGACCTCCAAATAGCACACCATGTTTCCTAACGGTATTCTCAACACTGATCTCATCATGATTGAGAACTGGAAGCAACACCCTTTGTTTTTCAATCTTCATCATATCGAAATAGTTACCAAACTGACTATAGTGCAGATGTAATGGGTATACCGGGTGACCACGAGGTGAGGTACGCCCTCCAATTTTTCTATAATTTTGAAGATACAGATTTCAAATTTGGTATGTCGCTATAGTACTTGAATGAGCATATTTTGACCCCTCTATTGGAAATTCACCACTTCTGGTTAAACCAGAAGTGACTTCAAATTTTTTTATTTCACATGACACCCAGTACATATTTTTTCATTATCCGAAAAAGCACGCCATTTGTGATAACACCGTTCTCCAAAATTGAAAATCGGTTGAAAAATGGTGAAGATACAGTTGATTGTTCAATCGAACAAAATTGGCCATGAAACTCAAACTTAAATCATTACAATTGACAAACGACATCAGAAGTTACCAGAGCAAGCTTCGAAGTGCGATACAGTTGAAAACTGAGTTTCTCGTGTAATTGCAGCTCCCATATAATCCAACAATTATCAAAAATTTCCTTAAAACGGAATAGTACCCATAAAGAAATGCTCACACCTGCTATTTCTCAAATGGCAACATGTTCTTTTCACTTTGTCATGATGAAAAATGAATAATTATCAGATTACTCTTGTGAAATTTTTTTGAGAATTTTGAAAAAAATCGCAAATAAAAAATGTTTTATCATGAGTGTTCTCCAAATTAAATATTCTTTAACGAAGGCGGCCATGAACATAAAAAAGCGAAACAAAAAAGTAGGATTGATTAAATTTATCTGGAAGATAATGTGGAACATGAGATTGGCAAATTTTGATTCATTCAATGTTATTTCAAACGTAATAAAATTCAACAATGTTTCAGTATGGGGTGAACACGATGATTTCCATAAAAAAGCGAAACAAAAAAGTGGGATTGATCAAATAAGTAGAGTAAACTTTGACTTCGTTGAAATAATATGAGCTTTTGTGTAATGCTGTTCTAAGCCTATGAAACCTATTTGTATCTTCGTTTTCTTTAGGAATTCTCCAAAACTTTTCACACTAGTAAACTGATAATTTATGATTTTTCATTATGACAAATTGAAAAGTGTCATCTAAAAAAAAATTTGGGGTCACTTCCGGTTAAACCGGAAGTGATGAATTTTTAGTAGAGGCTTCAAAATATGCGTAATCATGTACTAAAGCCACACACCAAATTTGTTTGAAATCGTTATCTTCAAAACTATAGAAAAATTGGGGGGCGTATCTCACCTCGTGGTCACCCGGTATGTAGATGTGTCCAAGTTGTTAGAAACATTATATGATGGGACAGCAAAAGAAATCAGTCGTTAGTACGAGTCGAAACACAAGAAATAAAGGTCGAGGTTTTCTGAATACCTTGATCAACAAACTTCCTGTAGAACTACATGTCCCTGGGTATAATCACTGTGGGCCTGGCACCAAGTTAAAAAAGATTTTATTGAGGGGCGTGAATACTCTGGATGAGGCTTGTTAGCGACACAACATTGCTTACTCCAAAAGTGACGATATAGAAGCAAGGAATATTGCTGACAAGAAACTGGCGAGTTTGCTTTCGAAGAAGATTTGGAGATTTGATAAATCAGCATTCCAACAACCCTATAAAAAGAAGGTGAAGCGAGCTTTGAAAGGTTGTTCGGAAGAAACTGCCAAATTACTAACACCAGAACACAAAGAGTATTTTGGGGTTAGAACTCTCAATATAATGGAATTGCTACAAATCACGAGTGAGCCTTTCAGTGACAATACAGTCGAAGATTATCAGTTTTAGCCGTATATCACCAATGAAATTAAATACAATGATGAAATAAGGATTTAAATTCAGGACTTATATGCATACACATTACCTAGTTATTCATATATCTACATAGAGGGTGCATAACGCAATATCTTTCTTATTCCGAGAACTACGATATGAGTTGAATGGTGTGGTGTCAGGAACATTGGACTGCTATCAACGATAAAAAATTATTTGTCCATGAATAACAATGAAACTATTTCTTTGCAGAACGCTGGTTGGTTTCCTAAACGTGATGTAGGTGATAAAATATTATTTGATGGCGAAGGAAATTTCAACGTATGTATTCCGCTCAAGTTATGGGCTGGCTTTTTTGAAGACTTTCGGAAAATTTTAATGAATATGAGACAAGAACTCGATTTGATTCGTGAAAGCCATGATTTGGATGCTGTGATTAGTAAAGATGACTCTGAAAACCCCAAAGTGGGTATCAGCAAGCTAAGTTACTGCGTCCCTCATTTGACACCTATGGTCGTTATCTGATATGCCATAAACGTGATTAACTGATATATTTGATAAAATGCCTTTATCTGAGGTTACTATCAAGTCTAATAGAGTCTGTGAGTTAGCCCGTATGCGCGTCGGTTCGTTCACTAACTGCTAGAGATCAAATGAATCGTGGAAATTGTTGAAGTGTTCTACCTTTGAGGAATTCCCGAAATCTATTTCAAAGTCGCCTAGGATCACAATTTTACCACCACAGGGCAAAACGCATAGCATCTTCGAGTTCATTGAATGAATTCAGTACATCAGATGACTGTGGTCTATAAATATATAAATATAGGAGAAAGTATTTACTTTCTCCTATACTAGTAGAAATCCAACATTGTTCAATGTGCGTATTAATTTATTAATTAATTATTCAAATATATTCCTATTCCCCCTTCTCTGTCATCAACGTTAATTCTATCAAATCATCTGAAATTGTAAGCATCAATAGAAATGAGATCAGAAGATATATTGTCGTTCAACCAGTCTCTGTTCACTGAGTATTTGAAACCTCACATTCAAATGACCTATATGCATGACTGTTTAATTGAAAATACAACGTATCACTTTACAAATACAGAGATATATACAAAAAAAGGTTTCGAACAGCTAACTACTTATCAGTAAGAAGCAATAAAGGAAGTCGGATGCCTGGGGAAGGATTAATGGGTCTTGACACTCTGCAATTTTGTTTGTTGCCTAGTTATATTTTGTTGAAGAATTCAATGGTAGTGTTTGGTTTCTGTATCTTCTTATTCTTGCCGCTTTTTTTGTTTTCTCTGGAGCTTGTAGTGGGTAATGCACCACTATTATTTGTAGACGCCGTCTGGGACGTACCTCTTTGTGTACAAGAAAATTCTTCGTAATAATATGCCTGATCGTTAATAATAAGTTTCGTACCAATCAGGATGGCCTTTAGATTTCGTTGACGGGCTTCTCTCAGGTGTTCAAGCAGCACTTTTCGTTTGTTATAGTCACTATCAGTGTAATCTTGTGATAGGTATTCCTATATTATATTGCTTCAATGTTTCAGCATGAAAGTTAATATTTTGAAGAATAGATTGCTTCAAGGAGTAGTGAGTTAGCTTAATGAACACTGGTCTCGTCTTGTCATTGACAGGTTTACCAATTCGATATAAGTTGCTGATTTATCGCAAATAATTTGCAGAAGTTGATTAAAAATATGGAGAACCTCCTGATAATCGTCCTTCTTTTCTACAACACCATAAAGAATCAGGTTATACTTTTTTGATTGTTTCTCAATAGATTCTAGCCGATTCTCAAGCTCATGCGTTTTTTGTTCCAATTTGTTGTTACCCGATTTTAATTCAATGATATTAGCACGCATATCACTTATGTCTTGATATAATAAATTTCATCATTTGATCGACTCATCTCTCTATAATTCCCACTTCTTTGTACTGGTAAACAACTTTGTTTGAATTCGCTTTCGTATAGTACGAGATTTGGTTGGATTTATCAAGATAACTCTCCTATTTTCATATATAAGCATGGACCAAACTTACATAATTATATTCTGCGTTGTCTTCTGAACAAATTGGTATAGAATACACCCTTAAAAGGCAGTTCTGAATGGTAAAATAATGCGTCTCAGCATTCACTTTATGTTAGTGCTGTGTTTTCATGAGTTTGAAAATAGCTCCCGGACTATGTATGTTTGGAAATCTTTCTTGACAGTGGGAGAAAAAGGAGACTATCAAAAGTTGTTGATACGAGTTGTCATTATATTTCACAATTTTGCATAAAAACTGTTCTAAATACAGATTTTTCATTCATCTAAGTGTTACAGTCCATCAATCACAAACATTGGCGATTTGAATATACCAAAGAATATAAGTAGGCTAGCCGACCCTAACTTCAATAAGCCAGGAGAAATCAACATATTGTTAGGAGCAGATGTATTTTGGAAAACTCTGTGTGTTGGTCAAATAGAGTTAGGTCATAACAAGCCCATAATGCAAAAAACCAGGTTTGGCTGGGTCATTTCCGGAGTGTTCGGAAAAACTCAATCCCATGTAAGATGCCATTTTAGCACAAACCAGGACTTCCAAAAGCAACTATCAAAATTTTGGGAAATAGAAGAATGCCTCGAAAAAACTATTTTCTCACGAGAAGAAAATGAGTGTGATTTACATTTCTTGCAAAATACTACAAGAAATGATGAAGGTAGATTTGTTGTAGCACTTCCACTAAAAAGATCATTGAATGATCTTGGCGAATCTAAAGATCAAGCTATTAAACGATTTTTAGCCTTAGAGCGAAAATTACAGCGAGATCAAAATCTGAAGAATCATTATATAAATTTTATGACGGAATATATTAAAATGGACCATATGGAAGTTGTTGAATCTTTTGACACAACATACAAAACTTATTATATGCCCCATCACGGCGTAATTAAAGCAGATAGTCTTACCACAAAATTGAGAGTGGTGTTTGACGCTTCAGCACCCAGCACTACTGGTGTTTCTCTAAATGACCTTCAAATGGTAGGTCCGACAATTCAAAATGACCTTTTGTCAATCATTCTCAGATTCAGAGTCCATTATTACGTTGTTTCATCAGATATACATAAAATGTACCGTATGATTCTAATAAATCCAAATCAATCATTGCAGCGCATCGTTTGGCGGGACGATCCTTCTAAACCGCTTCAATCTTATAATTTGAAAACTGTCACGTACGGACAAGCTGCATCTTCTTTCTTAGCCATACGATGTCTTTTTGCTCTGGCAGATGAACATAATTCTGACAAGCATATTTCTGATATAATAAAAAACGATTTCTACGTGGATGACCTTTTAACAGGATCTAATACTATTCAAGGTGCATCTCATATATGTGAAACTATTTCTAACATATTGGCACATGGTTGTTTTCAACTTAGGAAGTGAAAGTCAAATGAACCACAAGCTTTACAGAGGGTTAATTCTTCTGAATTATCATACAACATTCTAGATTTCGGGAATGATCAAAATGCAAAAACATTGGGACTTCTTTGGAACTGTTATTCTGATAGATTGATGTATAAAATAGATACCTCATCGGAATTCAAAAGTGTGACAAAGAGACGTATCCTTTCTCACATATCTCAAAATTTTCGATCCGTTAGGTTTGTTGTCTCCATGCACTATTATTGCAAAAATGACCATACAAAAATTTTGGCTTGAAAAAGTATCATGGGACGAGTCACTTCCAAATAATTTACATTCATCATGGCTCAGTCTGGAACGGGACCTACCTGGTTTAAATTCTTTAAATATTCCTCGTTTAGTTTTGTGTAGCAATTCTAGCGCCATAGAGATTCATGGCTACTCGGACGCATCGCAGAGTGCGTTCGGAGGTTGTATTTTCGTGCGAAGCAATAACAATAAAGCCGAAATATCTGTCAATTTATTATGTGCAAAGGCTAGGGTTGCACCTATAAAAACTCAAACGTTGCCACGTTTGGAATTGTGTGGTGCGCTCGTATTATCTAGACTATTACAAAAAGTTTTGTCCGCCTTAAGTCCAATAATACGCCCATCTAGATGCATATTATGGACTGATTCGACTATTGTCCTAGGTTGGATAGGAACAAGCCCTCATTTATTGAAAACTTTTATTAGCACCCGCGTTTCTGAAATTCAAAGTATCACCGAAAAATTTGAGTGGCGCCATGTTCCAACTAAAGATAACCCAGCCGATATGCTATCACGAGGGTTATATCCAAATCAACTAAAAAACGCGTTCTTGTGGTGGCAGGGACCGAGTTGGCTCAATCATTTTGGCCACAAAATGATAGTATAAAAGATAATCACCTACCTGAAATGCGTGATCAGGAAAAGACGTGCCTTTTACTCCACAATAAGGACTATTTTCCTTTTGAAAGGTATTCAGATCTTTCAAAATTAATTCGAATATCAGCATTCATACTGAGATTCAAAAATAATTGCTCAAAATCTAAAGATCATCGTGGTGTTGAATTATATGTAACACAATCAGAAGCTAATAAATCCCTTCCGCCTTTAGTTAAATTGTCGCAACAAGAAGCATTTCCTTTAGATTATGCGTCTTTGAGGAAAACCCAGACAGTTAATTCTAAGAGCAAAATTTTAAGTCTTAATCCTTTCATGGATCAAAATGACTTAATCCGTGTAGGTGTGAGACTCAGTAACTCCAATTTTAGTTTCGATAAAAAACATCCGTTACTTCTATCACATAAACACCCTCTTACCATATTAATATTCACTAGTGAACATTTGAGATTACTTCATGCAGGACCTCAGTGTTTGCTAGCTTCTATAAGAGAGAGATTTTGGCCAATCGGTGGTAGTAATTTGGCAAAAAAGACGATAAGAAACTGCGTACGTTGTTTTAGAGCAAATCCAAAAACCATAAACCCTGTCATGGGTGACTTACCAAGAGACCGTTTGATTTTAGATTTTCCTTTCACTATCACCGGTGTAGATTATGCTGGTCCATTCACAATAAAAGACCGTAAGGGTCGTGGGGCAGAACTGTCAAAATGTTACGTTTGCCTGTTTATATGTTTTGCAAATAAAGCTATTCATATAGAACTCGTGTCTGATTTAACGAGTGAAGCATTTGTACTTGCATTGCGCAGATTTACCGGACGCCGCGGTAAACCCGCCATAATTTACTCGGAAAATGGGACAAACTTTGTTCGGGCCAATAAGGATTTGATTGAATTAGGTAAATTTTTGATTTCCAAGAATGATCAACTTGAAGACACCTTTTCTCATGAAAGTATTAATTGGAAATTCATACCTGTGAACTCACCGCACTTCGGAGGTCTGTGGGAAGCGGGAGTAAAAAGTATAAAGCATCATCTTCGTAGAATCATGGGTAACGCGAACCTTACTTTCGAAGAATTAAGTTCCGTTTTGATTCAAGTGGAAGCAATTGTTAATTCCCGTCCTATGCATCCTTTTTCCTGTGATCCAAATGACTTAAACCCATTAACCCCTGCACATTTTTTGGTGGGAAAGCATTTAACAAGTGTACCAGATCCAGACGTTCGTCATATTCCTGATAATCGATTGTCAATTTATCAAAGAATCCAGCAATTGCGGCAACACTTTTGGGATCGATGGAGTAAAGACTATTTATCGGAACTTCAACAGAGGAGTAAATGGCAACAGAGTGTAATGGACCAGATTTATCTCAGGGCTTTTGTGGGTCTTTGAACCTGGTTTTCAAAATAAGAAACTGTCGGCTTCCGGTAATGGCTTTTAATGAATACTTTAACGTGTTGTAGCGGAAAGAAATGCCAAACTAAAACAAATACAGGCGTTACTAGCATGAATACAATTTAAATGATGGGTCTCTACCTACCTAAAACAAATGCAGGCACAGACCAAATAATTCTTCGACTATTTGAAGTCTTGCTAACCAAAGGCACTCAAAGTTCAAGCACTTCATTCAACTTTACTCAGAAATCGAGCCTACTGTCAATGCCGAAGCGAGGAAAGAAACATTTTACCTCTTTGCTTTTTTGAGTCCTAAAAAACCGCCAACAATAATTGTTGGATGCGCTGTGATAGTCCGGGCGGTTGCTTACCAACCATACGGGTCAACGCGATATGAGATATGAGGTGACTATTACCGCGTGTTTTGCTACATCCGCCTACCCCCATTTTTTTTTTTTTTTAATCGAGCGGTAAATGGTAAGCCTTGAGATGACTGGCGTGAAACATTCCCCGCTCAGAGTTGTGCTCGATGTGACCAAGGATATACGTGTCGTTCGAAATTCGCTTTTTGACCCGGTAGGGCCCCTCGAAAAGCAGCAACAATTTTTTAGTCTCAGCCTTGATGGCTGACGACATATTATTTGCCTTCAGCAGGACTAAGTCGTTAGGCCGAAAACATACATAGGGGCGTCCGCAATGTCTTGCGGCTTGACGCTCTGCCCTCGATCTTAGGTTGGCTTCCGCGAGCACCAACTTTTCCTTTTGTGTTCGGAGATCAGGTTGATAGTCAGGATGGACGATACCAGGTGGTAACAATTTGATTTTGTCTCCACCAAACTCTAGTTCAATCGGCGCGAACCCCGTCGATTCGTGGACAACAGAATTCAAAAACTGCTGAAATAACGGTATATTTACAGCCCACTTCGAATGTTGTTCATGGCAGTAAGATCTCAAAATTCTTCCGATTTCCCGCATGCACCGTTCTGAGGGATTTGCCATCGGATGACGTACCGAAATATATATTAATTTTATTCCAAGTCCCTCTAACGTTGTCTTCCAAATTTTCGAAGAAAATTGTGTTGCGTTATCATGAAGGATTCGTTTTGGGAAACCGTGCAGTGGAAAATACATTTTTTGTAGACGGTTCAGCATTGCTTTAGCATTGGCTTTTTTAATGGGGTATAATGTTACGTATTTTGTAAACACGTTATATAGAACAAAAATATACATAACGCCCGCACGGCTTCGCACAAGTGGACCAAGTGCATCCATAGCCAATAGATCATCTTTTGACTCTGGGATAATCTGCATTTGTGGAGGATTTGGCAAAATCGATATTTTTGCCTTTTGGCAGATGTCGCACGTCCTTATAATTTTTTTTATGTTTCGTTGCATATTTCGAAAAAAAAATTCTTCCCTAAGGGCAACCCAAATTTTGTAAACTCCGAAATGCCCTAGTGCCTCATGGGCTCCCAGAACCAAATCGCGAATAAGACTGTTAGGGATGCAAAGCAGAAAAACATTTGGGTTTTCTCCCCGCCTATACAGGATACCCCTGTGCAAGACAAATTTTTCTTGCAACTTCGCGTCCTTTTCCAGGTTGTCAATAGTGACACGGAGTTCCCCTTCCGCCTGAAGTGCACCAATGTTCTTTAACGATGATTGAACCTGATTGGGGAGCTGTAAAGAGAAAATTCTGAAACATTTATCGATTGGGGTAGGTAACCTCACGCAAGCATGGCGTGACAGTGCATCGACCTGAAAATTTTCTTTTCCTGGTATATGGACAATCTGAAAAGTATAGTCTTGCAGGGCCAACGCCCACCTAGTGATTCTGGGACTCAGCAAGCGACACGAGTTAATATAAGTTAGGGTACTGCTGTCCGTGTGGAGGGTGAACTCGTTCGACAAAAGATAGTTTTTCCACCGTAGTATGCACCACAGAGCAGCCAAAACTTCTTTTTCGTTCGAGCTATATCGCCTTTCTCTATCGATCAAAAGTCGACTGGCCCAGGCTACCACTCTCTTTTCCCCATCCTTCACTTGGTACAGTTGTCCAGCCACTCCAAAGTCGCTGGCATCGGTAGCTACCTGAAAGGGTAGGGATAGGTCAGGATGATATAGAAGTGTCGAGTTCTGCAGTTCGTCTTTGAGACCTTTGAAAGCGTTCTCCTGCGGTTCTCCCCACCTCCATTTTGAAGGTTTTCCCAAAAGTGCAGTGAGGGGCTCTGAAAGATTAGCAAAACGTGGAGAAAATGTCCTATCGTAGTTACAAAGACCCAAAAACCTCTGCAGCTCTTTAATGTTATTGGGTCGTTGGTAATCATTGATCGCTTGAACTCTTTCCGGGTCCGGACGAACACCCTGAGAGCTAACGATGTAACCGAGAAAATGCATCTCCTCCTGAAAAAACTGCATTTTTCCAACTTGAGCGTTAGGCCGGCTTGCTGCAACCTAGAGAACACTTTTTGTAAATGTCCCAGATGCTCCTCAAGAGAAGATGACATTATCAACAGATCGTCAATGTAAGTTAGAAGAAAGTCTTTGTATTCGTTTCCAAAAACTACCCTCATAGCCCTTGAAAACGACGCCACTGCCGTAGAAATTCCGAATGGTAAAGTGCAGAATTGGTACGTTTTTTCGCCCACCATAAAGCCCGTGAACTTCCTGTCCTGGGTCCGGATTGGTATTTGCCAATAGGAGTGAGATAAATCTACTTTCGACAAAAATCTTTTACCATTCACAGAGCGAACAATGTCGTCAATACGCAAAGGCAGTTCAAAATCAGGCACAATTCTTTTATTTAAAAACCGTGCATCGAGGCAAACCCGAACACTACCATCTTTTTTAACTGTTGTCATCAACGGGGATATATATGGGGTGGAATCCCTCTCTATTACACCCCACTCTTCCATTTGGCCTAAAGTTCGGCTTACCGCATCACGATGCGCCACTGGAATTGGGTACGGACGGATAAAAAATTCGTCCTTGTTTTTGAGTTGGATGCTATGTTCATAAAGAGTGGTACGGCCAGGTGTATTTGAGAATACCTTTTAATTTTTTCTGATAAAGTGTTCGAAGTCTTTTTTCTGCAATTCCGTTAACCGGCAATGAGAAGAAATATCTACAGGATTTTCGTTATTTTTTCGAATAATATATTTTTGGGTTTAATGTTATTTTGGAACGAATTATTCACTATAGCGCTTATGCTTGGGGGTGCTACATTTCCAAAATCATGTTGAAAATTTTTTTCGGGTATTGTTACCAATTTATTTTCAAGAATCAGAGTCAGATTTCTTTTATTCAAGTTCAAAGTTGCAGCATAGCGTCTCAAAAAATCAACTCCGACGATTACTGGATAAGACAGGTCCGAAATAATAAGAAATTCACGACAAAATTTTGTATTGCCTGAAAAAAAAGTTAATGATGCTCGAAAAGATACTTTTTTATATTTCGATTTGAATGCTCCAACCACCCGGGTTCCCGGGCATGGAAAATAAGGTATATTTTTTCTGTAGTCTGAAATTTGTTCCCACACTAACATAGAAATTGCCGAAATATTACTCCCGGTATCGATCATAGCGGGAAATTCTATATCACACAACGTGACCAAAATAACAGGCGAGCGCGTATCAACTGGGGAGTGGTCAAAATCGCATTCTTCCAACAATTCTGAGCGGGGACAATTATTCACGTTTGCAGCTCTACTTAGGATTGCTCCCACACTCGAGCCTGTGTGTGGGAATCCTCCTCGTTTCCCGGGGACGGTATTACAGGGTGTGCAATTTCGAGACTTGCAATATTTTTCTTCGGGAATTCCCGACGGAAGTTTCGGTTATCATTATTTCTAAAGTTTGATTTTTGTCCCTCAAATTTCGACTGATTCATTTCGTATTGTTTCGGTTTGTGTTTTGGTGGATTACTAAAAGCGTTTGGAGGTCCATAAGGTGGAGTTTTTCTGTCGTTATTAAAATAGTAATCGGCCTGCCTAAGTCGGTCTACCGCGTTTAAGAGGGAATTTGTACCCCCTAACACCGCCGATATATTTGGCGGGAAATGCCGCGCGATCGTAGCGATCAGCTGTTCCGAATTATACGGGGGTTGCAAATGTTTTGCCATGACCACGAACTTATTGAAATAATCCACGAATGGCCCTTGTCCGTCTCTGTAGCGCCCAGATTCTAATTTCAGTTTGACCTCAAGCTGTTTATTAGCCCCCCAAAATTGTTCAAGAAAGGCGGCTCGAAATTCTGCATAATTTTGAAAGGTGTGTATATAGGCTTGAAACCAAAGTTTAGCTGAATTTTGAAATCGGTTGCTAACCATCAAAGAAAATAAGTTGATGTCTACGTTATGAACATCAATGAAAGATTCTACGTATTTCAGAAATTCAAGTGGATGAATCGAGCCATCATTATTGTAAGTAGGTAGTGATTCACATAATTTCAAGTCTTTAACAGTGTGTATCCTATTGCTAACAACATTTTCCCTTGCAGAAGGTACCGTTCTCAAATTGGGGTTCCCTGTCTGCATATTTTGAAATAAAACAGAATTATTTCTTTCGAAGGCATCGTTGGCTCCCTGACTATTATTTATTCCAGTAACCGGTAAAAATGGATATTCATTATTCAAATTACTTGGATAATAATAATATTGTGTATTGGGTACCTTGAGTGTTTCAGCATTATTGTTAGTACCCATACTCCTTGTATTCGCAAAATTAATAGACATTTGGAAAGTCGGTATACAAGTTTGTTGATATGAATTTTGATTATTAACCGAAACGGATGGAACATTATATTCTTTCGTATAAAATGGCAAGTTCGAATTAGGGTTAATAGTTGCCATATGCAGCCTTTGTGTATGCATATGGGGTTGACTTTTATTTACTGGAGGTATAACATCATTATATAGCCTTCGCTCTGGTCTGTGATTGTTCAAACTATCACTATTGCCTAAACTTAACCTATTCAGATTACTTTCAAGTGTAGTAAAATTGTTTTTTTTGGGCTGGTATTGTCCCTGTTTCTCGCGAAAAAGCCAAAGATGTTGCTCCAAGTGATGAAAAGTCAGCTTCCCTGGGTTGTGCCTCAGGAAAAACACCCCCCAAAGATGAAACGACCGGTGGACGTGGCACCGTCGAAGTCACTTGTGCAGTCGGAACAGGAACGTTTGTCCTTTCAGGTGAATTAAATGAAATATTGTTACCTTCATTTCGATTGCTTTCCATACTTTGATTTATGATATCGTTACCCCTTCTTCGACCACTTCTCAGCTCGTATCTCTTAGGAGTGTTTTCTATTACCATTTTTCGCAGGAAATCCGAAGGAAAACCAGGACCGAGTTGGTCGCCAGATGTAATGGACCAGATTTATCTCAGGGCTTTTGTGGGTCTTTGAACCTGGTTTTCAAAATAAGAAACTGTGATAAATCTGGTCCATTACAAGAGTAAACATAAAATCGAAGAAAACACTTTAGTGCTAGTGAAAGACGATAATCTTCCTCCTATGAAATGGTGCCTTGGGCGCGTTGTGCGTTTGCATCCCGGAAAAGACAATGTTAGTCGCGTGGTTTCTGTAAAAACAGCCAATGGTGAAATCAAAAGAGCTGTGTCAAGAATTTGTCCTTTGCCAATAGCTCAACAATAATATTATTTTAAGCATGTTCCTTCAAGGCTGGCGGGATTATGTTAGTGCTGTGTTTTCATGAGTTTGAAAATAGCTCCCGGACTATGTATGTTTGGAAATCTTTCTTGACAGTGGGAGACAAAGGAGACTATCAAAAGTTGTTGATACGAGTTGTCATTATATTTCACAATTTTGCATAAAAACTGTTCTAAATACAGATTTTTCATTCATCTAAGTGTTACAGTCCATCAATCACAAACACTTTACTGCTTACTTCAACTCACTTCAATATATATCAATATCAGTTTTTTGCTATACTGAACAACAAGGTTGGAATACGACTCTTTACACAAGTGAGAAACAAACTCAAAGTTCATTTCAACAATGTTAATTCTCTTTGAAGTTTGCAATGAAATGAAAGACTTTTGCAACATCTCATACACAAGTGAATGGCACAGTAACAGTTACAGTAACTTACGTTGCTAGCAGTCTAAGAAATGCTTTGGATTTCCATTAAGTAACAACCGAGTCAACTCAAAACTTAAGTTACTTTTTCTACTCACATATATAAAATGGCATTCAGCGTACTACCATGATTGATCAATTAATCATGGTGGTTCCGTAATCTGTATTTAAAGCTTTTTTTTTTAATATCACCGTAGCAACTCAATTTTTGAAGTACATCGCTAGGGTTACTATTTGATTTCGGTGGTTAAAAACCCTGAGAGAGTAGGTCGTTCTCAACCTGTCAATTGAAACTGTTATGATAAAAAAATATATCAACTTAAAAACATACAATTTCGTGGTTATAATATGAACCCCTCGAGACAATTGTTTATTAAACGATCGTTCCGCAACGCTGCACTCGTGAATAAAATACTCGTTACTAAAAGGACGTTTTTAACTTTTCTAACATAACATACTATTTTGAAATAGAATTGCTGAAATCAACAATTTGATTTCAATAAAAAGGGAATATTGATTGAATATTTGGTTTTGTGGTTTTCTTGACATCGTTTTTTGAGTGTTTAACCTTCCACAGTCTAAAAGAAAAAAGAAAATATGTAAATCAAAATTAAATCGAAGTGGGCCGCACATGGTTACACAGAAAAGAAGTTTCAAATAACAAAATGGTAATTGCACATGATATCAAATATCATCCATACGAAATTTTTGGTAGCCTTTTTTTAACTTTCGTCAAAGAAATAACAATTTGACCCAATAAAAAAATTTGATTGTTTTAAAGGTTTTGATAACGGAGACAGATTTGGTCTATGATACGTCCGTAGTTTGAAAAGGAGAAGTAATATTTAGTTATTTTGAACTTATTTTTTTAGATAGGAAAAGTAACTGACAAAATTATACTATTTTTTTCAAGGCAGTAATCTTCTAAAAAATGTAGTACTTATCATAGAAAATTGATCCAATTGTTCCTTCCACACTTATATAGACTTTCTTGATTTAAAATAGGAAGTTTTTGTATTTGTGGTAAAAATAAATCTAGGACAGAATTGGAAACACCATAATATGTAAAACGCCATAATGCATTGCCTTATGCCTTATTATTTAGGAGTGAGGCAGTCTAGGGTGAGCTAGAGTAAATACGACGAGCACTTCGATATGGAAACTTTATTCATTTTGAACATTCAACCTAATAAAAAGATAACAGTAAGAACATATTCGAAATACAGTGAAAACATAAAGGTTCGAAGATCTCATGAATTCAGAGTGTCCCAAAAATAATTAATGACAACTATAACTTAACATTATCCAATGGAAGAATGAATTGTATTTCTTGTTAGAATTCTTATTGAAATTATATTATATACAAAGCACTTTATATAAAAAATTGGACGTAAAATAAATCAAAATAAAATCAAATAATAAAAAAAAGTAAATAATAGCGATGAAATATGAAATGATAATTAAATTATGAAATAATAATAAAATTATAATTTAAACCGAGTTTTGAGTCACGACGTTTCAATTGTCCACATACTGAATACTTTTACATATCTCGGTTGGAATTCTACTTTTATAATTATTTTTTTATTTCACTTCCATTTTAATTTTAATATTTCAACCTTTTCAACAGAATCTCCTTATTTTATTCAGAATTTTTTTTCCAACATACAATTCATTTGTTCTTTTTAGACGATAGAAGTCTTAAAACATTTCACCAGAAACACTTCCGAACTGAGTGTTGTTCTAATGTACTAAATATAGTTCAATCAGAAACTAAACTAAGTTTTAATTATAATCATAATTTTTGAGTTACAGCCAAAAAACTAATGAGAAAACAGGGTTTTCCAGAAAGTAGGAAATTTTGCGGCAGAATCTTATAACCAAAAATGTCTTTCAATTGTGGTTTTTGTAGGAAATGTTCGTTATTTTTTTATGGAATGGTCTATCTCGAAAATTGCTTAGTTTTACGACTTTTTGAAAAAAAAAAAAAAGGTCGAAATTTTTGAGGTTTTTTGCGATTTTCGTTGTGAAGCCATATCCGAGGAAAGCAGCAGAGTTGAAATTCGGATTCATAAAAACATACAGAACGAGTGAAAAAACAACTACTATATTTTTTCCCCGAAGAAGATTTGATTGGATTAACTTGCAATGTTCACATTCAAGTAGAAAAAACTTGTTGATTAACTATTGTATAACTGATTAAAAAATCGCGATAAACATTTTTTGCTGACAGATTATTGTTTATTCATCAACCCAGTAGGTGCCTGAATTTTTTCATTTCTTAATTTTCATATTTAATATTTTTAAATAAATTTTATTTTATTGGCGTGGCTTGCGCAAACTCTCTGGGAAATTTATGAATATTGGTCCTACAGTTCCATATTTTTTTAGTAAATTTCCTTCTCTCTTCGAATATTTTTTCAAAAATCTTTATTAATTTTTTAGATATTTGCAAAAAATCAAACCTTTTTTATTTTTTACTAAATTGTTTATAACCTCAGCAATGTTTTCGAGCGGAAACAATTTTTTTTCAAGAATTATCTAGACGCTATTCCAAGTCAAATGACACCTCATTTATTTTCCGGGACTGCTGAAAAAAGTTTAAAAAAGAAGCACTTGTGAACCAGACTATATGTAATGAGTATGTGATTCGTATCTAAATAATTTCCCGAAAATCACGATGTTACAAAAAAAAACCAGCGAAGCTTGGTCGCCCAGATACTGATAATAAGTTTAGCCACGTGAGAGACTATAAAATATCGAATAAATAAGCAAAAATTATGGATGATTCACCATTTTTCTTCAAAAATTAGAAAATTTACAGAAACTGAGAAGTTTGATTCTAAAAATTGAATATTAGGTACAAATAAGTTTTGATGATCAACTTATTGAAGCAATTGATAAGTTGATAAGTAAATTTTGTTTTTCCACAAACGTCAAAACGTTTTTTTTTAATTTTTCTTCGTTACCATGACACCATGCGCGAAGTAATGTGCGAAGTACCTATTTCGCGCACTGCATATAAACTATATGGGATTTCATACTCTAACCTAAACAGGCCGTTTTTTTTAGCTGATCCCACTATTGCTATCTCGGAAACGGAGAGACCTACAAGGTCGTTTAAATGGGACAAAATTTTCATATTTTGGGGAGCAATAATAAGCTTTTTTCAGATCTTAAATATCAATGGTTGTTTTTGAGATATTCGCCAAAAACTGAATTAGTCGAATTTCGTTTTTTGGCTCTACCGCCTCCATTTCGAATGATACAAGAAAACGTCAGGGAAACTTTCAATGATGTTTCACATTTGTTATAATTTGATATGAACCAATTTTCAATGCGACGTTTCGTTCATTAGATTCCATCATCAACTTTATTTTTTTAAATAAGGATTTCATCGATTTTTGTAGCTACTTTCATAACAAATTCAGCCATGTATTACAATACATGTGTTTCTCGACGTTTTTTCCCGAAAAAAAACATCAATATTTGGTCATACAATTCCCGTCCGTGTAGTTTCAAAAAAAAGTCAGACGAACTTTCAATACTGTTTCATATTTGTTATAATCTTATATGAACCAATTTCCAATTCGACGTTTCGTTCATTAAATTCCATCGTCAACTTTATTGTTTTATACAAAAATATGGCAGTGCATTTCAACAGGGACGCCACTGATGAGAATTAAGAAAACCTTTATCATGGAAAAAATGTACTTTCATGTGAACTTTGCATGTACCAAAACTGAAAAAAAAAGCTCAAGCGGTGTTAGAGATATTGCGGAAGAACTGATTTTTATTAAACTTCAACACCCTGTATCTCAGAAATAACGCGGTTGCGGACCTATGTTCATATGAAGAATTTTTTTCAAATCCTTCAAGGATTATCGCCCTTTCGGATCAGCATTCAATTATGAAACAATATGATCCTCTAGTTTTTTTCATCAAATTTAGTAGCCACACTGTTTTAACAAATTCAGCAGCTATTAATTACAATACATGTATTTTTCGACGTTTTTCTCATGATCAGTGTATAGTCAAACAATTCCCGGTCAGATGAGCTACCTCAAAAAACTAAGTACCAATACTTTTTGGGTCCAGAACTCAAAGATATACATAAACTCCAATATCAAAAGCAAATGTAATATACCAAGTAACAAACAGAAGAAAATGTCAAAATACTCCTAACCGTCAACGTCGTTCACGATATCTCATTAAATGTTCGAATTGCCGTCCATCGTTTCTTAAACGCATATTCGCTCTTGCTATAGTATGTTTATGGCAATTTTCCAGCATTTGTGGAGTTATAGCCATGCAAGCCCACCTTATTATTTCTTTCAATTGGTCAATATTGCCAAAAGTTGATCCGAATACCTTGTCTTTAATGAAACCCCACAATGAAAAGTCCAAAAGCGTAAGGCCAGGTGAATGTGGTGGCCATTTGATAGGACCATTGTTTCCTATCCATCATCCTTGCATAGTCGTATTGAGGAAATCTCTGCAAATATTTCTGCGTTGTGGCGGAGCTCCATCATGTTGGAAAAACTGATATTGTCTCAGAATATTTAAAGGCAAATCTTCCAACAACTCAACTAGAGTCTCCGACAAGAATTCTAAATATAATTCCCCCGTCAACGATGTCTCAAAAAAGTAGGGACCGATAATCTTGGTGTCTGGAACACCAAGCCAAACATTAACTCCAAATCTCTTTTGGAAATTTGTAGCTCTATGTAGGAAGGAATTTTCTTGTCGCCAGTGATAATGTATATTTCTGTTGAACTATCCGTTATTATTTGTGAATCTACTCCCATCACACCATAAAATTTTATTACAGATTTCATTATCCGGACGATGTTGTCTGAGTAGCCATCTATAAAATATTTTTCTCTTATCATAGTCCGTTAAATGCAAATGGTGGATTTTTCTGTCTTTGTATGGTCTGAATTTATTTCTTCTTAAAATTTTTTGAATTGACGTAGTCGATATAGCATTATGATGTGCAATCTCTCTCAATGATACTTCTTTGTTCTCAATTTTTCGGTATTCCACAAATCCTGAATCGAATAAATATCACTTTTTTACTATCAAGAATATCTTCTGAACTTACCCAAAACGCCAATTTCAGTATCGCCATCTCTGTTAGTTACTGTACAACTGTTACTCGAGGATTTTTCAAATGAACCATGATTCCGTAAACTCCTCTCAATGCGTTGAAAATATCTTTCGGGTGGCTGATGCCTCTCAGGGTACAATTTCCCATACATAGCTAGAGATCTAGTAGCATTTCTCAAAACATTTCGCGTATACGAAAAGCATATCAACTTTCTCATCATTAGAAATATTCATGGTTTTCACCTCACAAATTCACACTAATCAAATGAATATTTATGTACTTGTCAATAGATTTGACAATTTGTTCTGTTTATTCATGGCTCACTTTGAAAAAGTCAATTCATTTCAGTACTCTCAGATTTTTTTCTCCAAGACTTCTGTTTGCCAGAAAACATCAGAAACAAATATTTATGTTCCATAAAAATTGGCTTTTGAACAGGTCTTTCATATTCATACAAAAACCCTGGAATGCATAGGCGTTCACGTCTACTTGGAAATTTTCAAAAGATGTGTGGAATTGATGTATTTTTGGGTTCTAAGATGTTGATTTCTACCTTTGTCAGACTACACTAACGGAAATTGTTTGACCAAATATTGATGATGTTTTTTTCGGAGAAAAACGTCTAGAAATGTATTGTAATTAATAGCTGAATTTGTTAAAACACTGGCTACTAAATTTGATGAAAAAAACTAGAGGATGATATTGTTTCATAATTGAATGCTGATCCGAAAGGGCGATAATCCTTGAAGAATTTTAAAAAGAATTCTTCATATGAACATAGGTCCGCAACCGCGTTATTTCTGAGATACAGGGTGTTGAAGTTTACTAAAAATATCAGTTCTTCCCCAATATCTCTAACACCGCTTGATATTTTTTTTTTCAGTTTTGGTACATGCAAAGTTCACATGAAAGTACATTTCTCCAATGATAAAGGTTTTCTTAATTCTCATCAGTGGCGTCCCTGTTGAAATACACTGCCATATTTTTGTATAAAACAATAAAGTTGACGATGGAATTTAATGAACTAAACGTCGAATTGGAAATTGGTTCATATAAGATTATAACAAATATGAAACAGTATTGAAAGTTCCTCTGACTTTTTTTCAGACTACACGGACGGGAATTGTATGACCAAATATTGATGTTTTTTTTTTTCGGGAAAAAATGTCGAGAAACACATGTATTGTAATACATGGCTGAATTTGTTATGAAAGTGTCTACAAAAATCGATGAAAAAAACTAGAGGTCCGTATTTAAAAAAATTAAGTTGATGATGGAATCTAATGAAGGAAACGTCGCATCACAAATTGGTTCACATCAGATTATAACAAATATGAAACATTATTGAAAGTTTCCTTGACGTTTTCTCATATCATTCGAAATGGAGGTGGTAGAGCCAAAAAACGAAATTCGACTAATTTAGTTTTTGGCGAATATCTCAAAAATAACCAAATAAAAAATATTGAAGTGATGACACCAACCCCGTCTGAGACATGTGTGGATTTCAGCTAGAATCATAGTAAAACATTGAAAATAGTTGTCACTTTGAAGACTGCCTTGGCCGAAATGTCCTACCAGTACTGTATCATGAAAATATTATATATTTTCAACTTCTAAATAAACTTCAATTATGTTACTTTCAATTTTTTTATTGATATCATTGTTTGTAGAAAGTCTATCAACAAAAAATATCTTAAGAAGTGGTTTACCTTCTGAAAAAGGTCAAAGTATATTTGCAGGTAAAAGGACGAGGTACGAATTCAATTTGATAGGGGAGGAGTCTCAAAATGAAAGTTTCTCACTTCAACACATTTCGCCCTGGAATAAAAATTACTCCTAGTCATAGTAAGTTTAACCTTGAACTCTGGCCGACTTTTATCACATTGTCCAGTATTCTCTAAAAGGAAGAACTCAAATATGGGTAATAAAAATGAAAATTCTTGCTTTCTTCATTGGGATCGATATTTCCTATATTGACTGGTATTGATAAAACTTATGAAAATATGTGTGTGTGTCATAATTAAAAAATATAAAAAATCGTGTTTATTGACATGTAAATAGCAACGCTGCAAAAACCATTCAAATTATGAGAACCATCCTACGGGTCTTCATTAGAGTCCGCAGTTGCATTTTGTTCAATTGTATTGTTTTAGCTTACGAGACTTTCGAATTTCCTCATGTGTAAAAAATAAGTAGCGGAATCAGACGTAAAAGGGTTACATAGAAATGTGTGGCAATTCAGTTAATAATTTTTTGTAGAACTGTCATTAAGAATGACGTTTTTAATTAATTGACATATGAACTAAAAACTGACTTTTCACAAAATCACTTTTAACACTAGTGTTGAAAATACTTTCAACACTAGTGTTATAAGTAAAATGACAGATGGGATGATGGATACTCAGTAATATATAGATCTCTCTAATAGAAACACTTCAATCAGATATTATAATCAGAACACCTGCTCAAGAGAAATCATTAATAAAAGTTCACACATGTATTTGGCGTTTGTGCAATTGATAATACTAGTGTTCCTTCTGAAGTTACAAACGAAGTAGTAGAAGTTCCTTCCTCATAAATAAAGTGCGTTGGAGGTTCTGCCTTGTAATCCAAAGATCGTGTGTGCGAATCGTCATGGATCTTGTATTTTCTTGTTTTTTCCCACTAGCAGTAACTGTTGAACAAAAAAATGTGTATGATACATTTGTTAAAAGTGATTTAATTTTGCTCGTGGGGTTGCTCCACTCGCTAATGATCGTTTCGCAATATTCCCTACTCACAAAATGAAATGCCACTTTCAACACTTGTATCATAAATAACTTTTTTTATTTTGGACGTCATTGCATATATCTATAGAACCAGGAATAAAACCGGATAAATAGGTAGTAGGTATATTATGACACGAGACGTAGGCGAGTGTCGTAAATCTCGTGCGACTGTCGTTAATCTCGTGCACAATCGTTAGTAGCAATTAAATGATCGTTGCATTTATTATTTTTTCTACGACCAATACAAAATTAAAACAAAACTCTATTTCAATCTAGTTATGTCTTCTTCAACATGAATTTCAATACGAACATTGTGTCCACAAAGAAAATTTGAGTTTCTTTGGAAATTCTTCAACATAAAGTAAAAAACTATATATAAATCTTTTTAAAATCAACGATCCATAATTATCATTATATTTTGAAATATATATAATGAAAATCCATGTTATAGGGAGTAGACAAATTTTTACCCCTGAATGTCCTATATTTTTTTGAACGATGTTGAGAAAAAGATGATCGGCTTGTCTCCGGAGTATCACCGACCAGAGTTTCAATATGTGTTTGGGTGCTTCACTCCATATATTGAAACTCAAGACTGGTTGGATTTGTGCCTTATAAATCATGATGAGTTGACGGAAAATGAAATAATTTTTGGCACGAAATAGAGCACTGTTCATTTAAACGACATCATGCTCTTGCACGAGCACTAAGCACTGTGCTTTGGGAAAGCTCTGAATAGTACCCATAAAGAAATGCTCACAACTGCTATTTCTCAAATGGCAACATGATACTTCACTGTATCTTCAAAACTATAAAAAAATTGTGGGGCGTTCCTCACCTCGTGGTCACCCATAGTAGAAAGTCATCTGCATACAGACCAACTTTGATTGGTGTATCGATATTTTCTAAGATGTTATTGATAGCCAAAAGGAAAAGGGTAACCCCAATTATTGTTTCTTGAGGAGTCTCGTTTTCTATGGATTTTTCGTCTAGTGAGATGTTTACTTCCACTCAAAATGATCGGTTGGAGAGGAAGTTGGAAATATATACTAGGAGGTTTCCGTCTAGTTCCCATGCTTGTGGTCTTTTCAGTATATTATATTTCCAAGCTGAATTGTAAACTCTACCAATATCAAAGAAAATTGTTTGTGATATTTTCCGTAGTGGATTGATTTGCACGGAAACCACTTTGATAAGGTATGAGAATGTTATTGGTTACAAAGTTATATTGAAATCGATGGTTAAGGAATTTTTCGAGAAGTTTGCTGTGAGAAAAGGGGTCTGTCTTGGGTTCATTTTGTTTGATGATATGTATAATCGTAGAAATTTTCCACCTCTTTGGAAATTGATGAGATAACAAAATTTAATTGAATATCTTTGGAAGCTATAGTTCAACAGAATCAGGTTGGTGTGTGAGAAAAATGTAAGAGACCAACAAATTCACTAAAATTTATATTTTTGGTGCAATGGCTCCGAGACAGCTAATATTACATTCTCACCAAGAGACACACCCTACCAAGTAAAAATACGATTTACTCCGGTTGGGGTTTTTGAATACGGGTGTTTTGCTCAGAATGGCAGTATTGTGGAGACGAACTGTTCCTTTTGAGAATTAATCTGGAATTGAAATAGAATTGTAAGAGTTCTTTTCATGAATTTCTTTAGAAATAAATTAGTTTAATCTAATTGTAAAGAAATCTTATTATTATCTTCATAGTCCTATCATAGTAGCCATGTTGAAAACAGAAATAATTATTCATTAAGTTATTCTGAATTTTCTTTTAATGAATCATTCATTTCAATTAGATTGATAGAAAAACTTCAATGGTCTTGAAAATCTATAAATAATATTATTATCAATATTTGTTGTGAATTTCGCATTTCAAGACATAATATGAAATGTGTAACTATAGTGAGAAAGTCGATATGAGCAGAATTCGATTTTTCAGTTTTTCGCAATTCACACAACATTTTTCCATTGAAGAAATTTTGAGTCCTTGCGAAAAAAATGCGTCCACACAGAATTCTCTATAATGAAAATAAAAAGCTTTTTTAGGGACTCGTTAATTTCTTAAAAACCACCGTACTTTTTGAGAAAAATAAAATATCCTCTTGCTTGGCATGAAAAATACTACAATCCTGCCAATTTCTGTTGTAGTAAAATGATTTCGAAAAAAAAAATAATAATAAAAATGGTTATCGGTTTTCCGTATTTTATTCGGTAATTCTGAGGTTATGTGAAAAACTTGTATCAATCAAAGTTGTAGATTTAATGTAAATCAATTTTTCACGTTAGCAAATATATCCAGAATGTATAATTCATTCGAATTCATCAACATTTTATCATTGCAATTATTGACTTTAGTGATGAGATGAACATTTCAGCTCGACTAAAGAACGAAGAATCAATCGACCGAACAGGTCTATCGACTGTAGACGTTTTTCATGAGAACCAATAAGTCCGTAACCGGTCTGCAGTTAATATACCAGTTTAATTGTGGAGATGACTTTGAGTTTTTTCTGTATCGGTAACCTCTATGAATGAGGCCAAGTTCAGCATTTTTCTCATCCGTATATCAGATTAGAATATATTTAATGGAAATTTTGACTTGTTTCAGATTCTTCAGCTTCAGATGAATGATTACAGATACCATTATATGTTCACCACATTTGTAAGTACAACTTTTTTGTTAAGGGGTTGAAACGAATTCTCCTATTTTATTTTTATATACCTATTGAATTCAATATTTCTGAATATGGAGATATTTGGAAACATCCTCCGATTGGTCAATAATTTTTTCTGATTGGTCAGTTCTATTCAAAATATATAGGGTTATCCAAATTTAAGGAAAAATTACTTTGATGATATTTTATTTATGATTACAAATTTGCTTAGGGATCATTATTACGAATCCAATGATGGTAGTTTTGATGGAAATATATCAATTGGCTTAGGATATATGGTAAAAACTTTTCCCTGTCTAATGAGTGCGACAGAGACCTTCCGAATCGTGTGTAGTCCTAGTCATACTCTTATATTCCTAAATATACTGGCTGCCTCTTTGTTGAATATCATCAATATCACTTTCAATCAAATGCTGATAACCTCATATATTTGGGTAGGGCACCCAAAGATATTTCCAAAATGTCTCCATATTCAGAGATAAGGAATTATTTCACCCTTTAAGGGCAAACTGTATGAAAGGGTGGAATATTGTGAATAAATATATATGTAAACCAGAAGAGTCCTGACTGATTATTTTAAATTAGATATCCAACTCTTCTTTCCGGAAGCTAAAAAAAACAAAAAAGATTGTTTCTGATTTTGATTTATAGTTTTCCGTTGTTGTTTAATCAAATGTCTTTCTTTTTTGCAGTGTTTTTTTTATTTTTGTTATTGTATCTTTTTCAATTACAACCGATCAAATAAATGTTTTACATAACTTTTTCAATCTTGCATTAATCACCCACCAAAAGATTCGAATTCTGATTAAAGGTCTAGTTAAACGTTCTTTGTTTGAACGGTTCATCAATTTCCAAGATATAAGCTGTCAAAGTATGATTTGAAATATTTTTTCCATGTTTCACATTCTATATCTTATATTTCAAATGCAAGATATCCAATAAGTTCTACAATTTTATCCTGGGGGGTGAATCTTTCAAAATGTGGATACATTTTAGTGCGGTCCACATCCTCTTTTTTTGTGCGAGATCCCTTCAAGTTCTTTTCAAGTGAAATTAACTCACTTTTCTTTGTTTTAATGATCATACGATAAAATGTACTGCATTTGTTGAGTTGGTCAATTTCCATATTTTAAGAAATTCTAACCCATTGTGCAGGATTTCTTGAACGTCGAGCTTCGTCAAATAGGAGTATATCCCAGTTAACACAAACAACTCTGCGATATCGCTTCCTCGTTTATAAATGGGCTCCACAGTGAGGTACATTTGTACTTTACTGTTACCAACTAAGGAAACTGGAAAGCACAGATCTCAGTTATTTTAATAATAGTATCGATCTGAAGCACAAAAAATATGTGAATGTGTGAAGCTCTTAGCTGGTATGTCACATTCAAACTATTGTAAGTAACATTTGTCATCACATTGTGATATCTTTGCCCGATCAAGAGGGCCCCAAATAAAAGTTAATGAGATTGTGAGTAAAAATTTACTTCACTCATGTGATTTAAAATTTGAATGGGAAGCACTTCACTGTCTTTGAAACCATTTTGGGTTAACTGGAATGTCATCCTTGGAAACTCTCACCTCTCCATAGGTGTGTCATTCAAGTTCCATGACATTGTCCCAATCGAGTGTGATTCAGGCGGTCTTGTCGGCTGTACTCGGATCATCTCGGCTAGTATAAAGTCTATCAATGGCCACCACGAACATGGTATTCACACACTTTCATTAAAATATATCTTTTTCCATCATTATTGATATATTTTCATAATACTTCACCTCTTTGGACTATAGTTTTATTAAGATCTTTCGAAAAATTTGCCAAAAAAGAATTTCCCCACAACACTACCCTGGGTGATCGGTGTGCAATCCAAGATAGTACAAGACGGGGGTATATAAAAAAACATGATATCATACAGGGACGTTGTCAAAAGTTCCTTCTCGATTCCATAGAAACCCACACTATATATCTTATTTCAGTTATATTTCATCGACACCCTGCGCTCAAGATCTTTTGGTTGCATCAATCACCCTGCGCTAAAGATCTTTTGGTTGTATCAATTTGTGACCTCTCGCACAATTTCTCCAAGGAACGACCATTTCAATTAAATATACAAACACGGTTCGTAGCCGTATCGAGAGCTTTGCAGCATAATGAGTCAAAGGTACTTGGTTGAAAGCCACAGCATGACAACTTTTTTTTCATTTTAGTACCCAGCATCTTACTTAGGTTAGGTTAGTATATGATACATTTTTCCAATTCGATAACAACAACAACAACAAAAATTTGCTACGATGTTCACGATGGGGTACCGGGGGTCATTTCGACAAATTATCAATGGCATATAAAAAATTTGTCAGCACTGGTCTTCGGGTCCAAATAACAGAAGATATATTTGGCATAATATCAAATATAAGATATACAGTCCTTGACCTTGAATTCTACCGTTCCCGTATAGATACACTACTCGCGCCAGCCCTATTCACACGGTCATTAAAACAGTTATAAATTCAGGTCCACAAACCGCGAATCTTCAGTTCTATTGAAGAAGTAGCCAGATTAAGAACTTAGAGAGAGCCATTGACTAGACTTCGAGAGTAAAGTGATAAAACCTGAGTAGTAGGCAGATTGAGACCTCAGTGTGAATTTACGTTTCCCTTCCTTTTCATTTCTGGAAAAAAATTGCTCCAACATTGTAGCCAAAACGTCGAATTTCAAATAATTCCAGACGCGGTTCAACAACCCGAACTTTCGGTTTCCATATGATATTATTCCTACTCGTATTAGGAATAAGACAAGAACTATTGATTTATTAGTTGAAAAACATGATGGTAAGAGTTTTGATGATATTCATAATTTCAATTCAATGTTGACAAAGAAAATTTTGAATTTAGAAATCAAATTAACTCACACAATCATTTATTTTCATTAGAAAAACCATTACAAAGTATCTCAACTCAAATTTCAATGCATTTATCAGAAAATATTTGGCTCGAATACAGAGACACAAAAATTTTATTATTTTTTTTTATTTATTTATTCAAACGGGATCAACCCCATTATAAGGTGAAATTACGATAATATAAACCTATATCAATGAAAAGTTATTGCTCATTACAAAAAGAGATACAAAATTTCATTATAGTAAACTATTTGACAAAATAAAAACTACTGATATGAAAAAAATTAAAAAATCATTTCCAGAATACAAGAAACATCCAGAATTACTTGAACACTATTTTCAGAAAAATCGAAAAGTTTTTTGCTTCCCTTACAGATCTCATTATTACAAAGTCTGATGAAGGAAATGTTACTGCGATAATGGAAAAACAATAATACCTAGAAATGTCTAATAAACTTTTAAAATATAAAAATACTTATAAAATCATACCAAGAGATCCTATATCAACTGTAAAACAAAAATCCAATAAACTGATCAATAACATCAATTCAATTAATATGCTGACTGAAGAAGAAACAAAATTATTCAGAATGAACAACTCGCAATGTCCAAAATTTTATGGACGTCCTAAAATACATAAACCAATAATTTCTGTCAGACCTATATCATCCATTGAAGTTCCTAATTGCAAAATTACCAACATGATGACCGACATTCTCACTAACTCTTATAACTATAACAATGAATACTATATCAAGGATTCCTTCGAATTTTCTTCTTACATTGATGAAAAACAATTACCAACGGGATTTTGTTTGATAAGTCTAGATGTAGTTTATCTTTTTACAAATATTCCGTTACAAAGGCTTTTGAAAAAAAAATCAATGCCCTGTATCTCAGAAAAAAAGCAACTCCGAACATATGTTCATAAAAACTTTTTTTCTCAAAACGACTTAACGAATCACCCTCTGTAGTTTCGTACCGTAAATAGAAACACGAGGGAAACAAATAAGCACTGTTCTGAAAAATCGAATTCTCGGTATGTTATCCTCAGGAGCCACTAGTAAAAATATCTTCATTTTACTCCAAATCGATATTCTTTTCAACCCTATTCGAGACTTGTATGCGAAAATGGGGCACCTAAATCTGTCACTAGCTGACGGTCTACAGTGGCCGTGACCTTAATGACGCAGGTTCTCGTCACAGCACCTGTAAATCACCAGGACTTCCTTACCAGTAGATATTCTTAGAAACTTTTGACAAAATACTTTAAAAAACCTCAATTCTTATTTTTTATCAAAATACAGATATAAAAAATTAGCTCAAACAATATACATTTCAATATATTTTTTTTTAAATCTAGAAGCATTCTGCTGATACGATATGAAAAAAATGGATTGTTGGATATTTTGTTTTTATTTCAGGATCTTGAAACCTTTGATTTGGAAGATTTCAAATACAACTCTGTGAACATAACTGCTTTCCGAATTGTGGACGTAGAGCATCCAAAAGTGAAAGAAACATTGGAAACTATGGGAAATTTTCAGCCTATAGGTCATGCTATTCTAAATAGAAGCGGTATTATTCAGGTGAGTTCATTTTGGAAGCCATAGTGTGCAGGCAATATGAAATAAAAAAAACTAGTGAACCATTACAACTACGTCGGTTAAACTTGACGCACGTTTATCCAAGTGTATAATCTTTTATTCTGTGAGTAGTGTTATTGTTTTGGAGAAACGTGCGTCGAGTATTAGATACCTTTTTCTACAACTGTTAAAGAAGTCCTCTTTTTTGTGTGGTTTGTGAGTTTAAAGTATTACTATATCTCACAATCAACATAACGATTCCATTATTGAACAGAAAAGCGTGAAAAAAAGTACACTTTTTTTACAGTTGTCCGACCTATCCTGTCACTGACAATCGGCAAGAAACGCGAAACGCGAATTATATTTTCGTTCACACAAACGGGTTTTTGAAAACTTTTTATTTGAAAAGAGTAACAACTTATAAGTATACAGGGTGTTCCAAATTAAGTCGGCACCATTGCCAACTCCGTTATTATTGATGCTACGAATTCGGTTAAATGGGCAAACTAGTAGCATTTTTAATGGCCTTCTCGACGCCGAGAACAAAAAAAAAATTGACAGTCGCGTTTTCGAAATATTTCATAAAATGATATTTTTTTACATGGAACACTCTATATTTTATCATGCATTTCGGCTCGTAACTACATTCTCAATAACAAAGCTCCTATGACTTTTTTTCCTAAAGTTGAAAATAAGTCAGTTTCGTCAATAGGAAACATTTATAAAAATCGGATTTGATAAAGCGCGATGAAATATCGAGTAAATGTTCAAAAACACCGCCTTCTGTTTGGTCTAGAGGCTAAGGCTCCTTCACCTCACGCCGGCGACCCGTGTTCAAATCGTGATCAAGCCATTTTTTTTTTATGTGTTAGAGATATGGATTGTATTGCCAGTAATTTGGATACCGACTTTGGCTATATCTATTAAAAATTGTCAGAATTGTACATTCAATTTTAATCTAGTAAATAATAAAAGAAATGAATATTATTATAAGGTAATCAATGATCAATAAAGTATCGAGAATATTGTCTGTATCTGAGATCTGCGTTTGTCGAAAAAATATTGTGTGTATTTCGAGCACAAAGTGTAATTGCCGCTCTCCAAAGATTACCGCGCGACGCGAAGCAGACCGCGGTAACTCTCTTTGTTCGAGCGGCAATCCATCACTTTGCGCTCTAAATACACAAATAGCTATTTCCAACCGCATTAATATGACGCTCCTGCATTTTCTGTTCTGTACTAAAACGGCTTCAAAGTTATCATTATGGCAGAAATATTTTGATTCACAAACTAAATACGGCTAGTGGAATGGTTTTAAGATGGAAATTATCGTTTTGTAAATTAATACCAAATAGCTCAGTTGTGTCAATTGACGGGTTTCACGAGTTCAAATCCTAGCGCAATTTTTTCTTTTTACTGTTTTATTTTGCTGTTAGTAACAAAATATTGTCATTCGTATAAATACCAAAATTAGGTGTTTCAACAATCATGAGGTTTTATTCGCCAAAACAAAGAAATTTTTTGTACTAGTGAAAAAAATAAATATTTCCACATAAGTCGCTCATTTTCAACTTTAGGAAAAAAAGTCATAGGAGCTTTGTTATTGAGAATGTAGTTACGAGTCGAAATGCATGATAAAATATAGAGTGTTCCATTTAAAAAAATATCATTTTATGAAATATTTCGAAAACGCGACTGTCAATTTTTTTTTTGTTCTCGGCGTTGAGAAGGCCATTAAAAATGCTACTAGTTTGCCCCTTTAACCGAATTCGTAGCATCAATAATAACGGAGTTGGCAATGGTGCCGACTTAATTTGGAACACCCTGTATAATATCAGTACTGGATCATTACAATTACGTGCAAGTATTTATATTTAAAATTATTGATGACATCTGCAAATATTTGAGGGGTTATCGAACTGTAACTTCTCCATCCCCTGAGGAAGCCTTGTAAGGGACTAACAAGACTGAAGATGAGGATGCTTCGTTTTCTGGAGCTGGTGGATCATCAGTGGTTGATTGTATTTTCGGATGCTTTTTTAATCTGTAGAAACGAAGAGGATGATGATGGTGGATACGATATAAATGGGAGTCATCAAGAAATGGCTAAGGTCAGTTCGCCGGGTTTCTTCTGGTATGAGTTGTAACCTTTCTTTTTCTAGAGTCAGATGTTGCAGCTTGTCCAGTAGAATGAATTTTTTTTTTAATTTCGGCGGTTTGAGTGTCAGGGAGGAGTTGATGTGGACTGTCTTGATATCTGGTGAGGTCAGTGGTTCTTCCAGAATGACGGATTTTGAGTTGATGAATGCTTCGTTGTTGGTTTTGAACAGCCCTGGGGGAAGTTTTATCAGATACACTCCCTCTGGAACCATTACTTCTGTACTGGAACAATGTATAGAGATCTTCGTAGCCTGGGTAAATATTCCTATGTAATGGGCTTCTGAGATATCGAGGATCGAAGTTGAATTAATCGAAACTGAAACGTGTTCACATCTTGCTTTTTCATACGTTATTTCCAGCATCTGGGGATCTACCAGTGTCTTGAAAAAAAATTTCTTCGCATAGGTATTCTAGTCCAATTCGTTCACAAGGTGAATTCAAATATTAATAGAGGTAAGGACTGACTGTTAAGTAAAGAGTTGGTAAAATGATTATCGTTGAATTTTGTGTAGGAAAGGGAAATGAGTGAAAGTAGGTGAACGTTTCAGGAAATATTAAGGTAACATGAAGGATGAAAACAATTTTACGATCTGTGTGGTAGGCAACTATTTTGATGACGTCGTAGTACTTATGGATGTCATTTTCCTGGTTATAGAGTAGCTGGTTTTCTGAATGATAGGTGAGCATTGTCCTTATGATCCAACTCGAATCTTTGGTTTTGAGAACGCTTGCGAGTGATACTGCTCTTTCTAGAACGTTCAGTGTTTGTAAAATAACTTAAAGTAGCAGGTTCATTTGATCCTAAACGTTTCTGGTTTCTAGGTAGTGATTGAAGTCGAAAACGAGTCTGTTGAGATCAGTCGCAATTCTATTGATTTCTACTGAAATGGCATCTTGATTGTGCGTTAGTAACGAGATGGTTTCATTGTAACTTTCTATAATCTTGGTGTTCAAACTTATGTGTTGATTTACATGGCTTATTATGTTCCTTTGATTATTTTTCGAGGAAGCAATAGATAGCATTTTCGTATTTCCTGGCATCTTCTTGGTCCATGTTTCCAGAAATTGCTTCGATTACATTTTCCAAGCCATCTATGGGTCGTCGTTTGGGTCTACTGAAGGGGTATAAGGTCTGTAGCTTTTCCTTCGCAGATTTCAGCTGGTATTTCAGTCCTTGATCGGAATTCTGCAAGTTGAAGAAGTGGGTCACTTACTCCGTTACGAATTGCTGTGAAAATTGCATTATATTGAGATTAACTTGATGGATAGGTTCAAAATCATAGTAGTGGATGGAATCGTGGGTACTAGTCCTGATCTTTGCTTGTCTCAGCTTCAGGTGTTGGTCTTCAGATTTTGGATTTCGATTTCTTGTCCTCTCGTCAGGTGAAGGCTGTAAAGGGACAAAGGATTCAGTTACTTCATTAGGCAAGTGTCTAATATTATTCTTGTGAATGTTTGCATTTTCTGTCTCACCAGTTACTGTGTGGTCTTTATGGATGGATTTTTGGAAGAAGGGTGGTAGTAGTTTGTTTCTTTTCACAGTTTTCCTTGTATATGTTTTGGTACAAGGTTTGTTAGTTTTTTTCGTTTCGTTTTTCTATGATAATGGTCTTGTGCTTTTGTAGATTCTCGTTGATTTTTTATATATTTCCTTCATTTTTGTTCTGTGCTGTTGGACGTAGTTGTTGATTAAGGCTCGTCTTACATTGATGTCAAAAGGAACTTGACCATCGAGATGTTCAACATCTGTTCTTTGATGTCTAATTCCTTCTGCGTTTGTCTCCATATACTTAAGTGCTCAATTGGCGTGAAGTGAAAATTTTCAATTATCCTATTTGACTGAGGGTTCTCTGGAGTGGTGTAGTGGATGTTAACTTTATGATATCAACAAATTCTTGGATCAGTCCATTTTCGAATTAAGTACCACTATCTGTGACGATCATAATTATGTGGGACTCCATTGTGGTATATGAATAACAGGAGAGCGCTGAGGGTATTGATTGTATTGGATCCATCTATGGGATACGCCTGGCCATATGTTGTAATTTTTTGTCCACTGGCCTGGATGTTGAAATGCATTCGTGAATATATCTGCATACTACTTTATCATATCACACTGTTCTCGCATTTTTGATTTTTGTAAGATATGACGTTGTCAATAAATATTTTTAGTAAAAGAGTAATTTGTCATCAACTAAAATATTTGAATATTTATCCCACATAAAGGCTACAGAAATCCTTCAATCATATAGTTATAACAGGTTATGGGCCCAGACTACCCATTATAAGATTCAGAAGGTAAATTTGAATAACTAATTTGAGTAACTTTCATCGATATGACGGAGGTCAAATTCTCTCTCACCAAGTTAAATGGAGAAAATTATTTCGTTTGGAAGTATAAGATGGAGCTTCTATTGATAAAGGAAGGATTGTGGGATGTTATTGCTAAAGATACACCAGCAGAGCCTACAGAATCTTGGATCAAAAAGGACAATGAAGCAAGAGCAACGATTTGTTTATCTGTTGAAGATAATCAATTGATCCATGTCAGGAAATCAAAGTCTGCATTACAAGCCTGGAATAGTTTGAAGAATTATCACGAGAAATCAACCTTAAGTAATAAAGTAACGTTGATGAGGAAAATATGCAGTTTGCGTTTAGAAGAAAATTGAAATATGGAGAAACATATAGTTATAACAAGGAATAGAAGTAGTTTTCGGCAGTAAAGGCTGTGTAATAAAAGAAAAAGGGTTGGAAATTGCTGTTGCTGATTTAAATGCAGGTCTATACAAATTGAGGCAGAAGGAACAAGTTTTGGCTGCTATTCACTGTGGAAATAAATGTCTTCATTATTGGCATAGAGTATTAGGACATAGAGACGTTGAAGCTATCAAATTAATGAACAGAGAAGGGCTAGCAACCGGTATCAAGATATTTGACTGTGGTATCAAGAAAACTTGCGAGGTTTGCTTACAAGGAAAATTCACTCGCCTTCCATTTTCTAAGGCTCATTCAAATTATTCAAAGGCTCCCCTTGATCTTATTCATTCGGACGTTTGCGGACCTATGCAAACAAAACCCCTAGTGGAAATCAATATTTCCTCACATTCATTGATGATTATTCTAAATTTACTACCGTTTATCTTCTGAAGCACAAATCAGAGGTATTCGATAAGTTCAGAAATTTCGTTGAGATGGTCAAGACAAAATTTGGCTACAAACCAAAAATATTGAGATCTGATCAAGGTGGAGAGTATAAATCAGAAACGATGCAGCAGTATTTAATACAACAAGGTATTCAGTTCCAACATACAGCTTCCTATACTCCTCAACAGAATGGAGTGGCGGAGCGAAAGAATAGGTCACTCATGGAGATGGCTCGCTGTATGATAATAGATGCAGGTTTATCAAACGTAATATGGGGAGAGGCAGTAATAACGGCAAATTATATGCAAAATTGACTGCCTTCTACATCTATCAAGAAAACACCATTCAAATTATGGAATGAAAGGAAGCCAGATATAAGTAATTTTCATGTTTTTGGGTCGAAGGCCTACGTTTTTGTACCACAAGAGCTAAGGAGAAAACTTGATACAAAATCTCAATTGATGATTTTTGTTGGCTACGATGAGCAAATCAAAGGTTACAGGTTGATTGATAAAACATCTATGAAACTGAAAATAAGCAGAGATGTTAGATTTGTTCATCAAGAATCATCTCACAAAAGCATTTCTACAGACTCAATTATAGTAAAAAAATCTGACTCTGACAGTTTGAGTCAAAGTATATTTGAGGAGGAGATACCAATAAATCATCATGAGGAAGAAACAGAAGCTGAAAGTTCAAGTCAAAGAGCATCAGAGGAAAATACGGATCCGGAGAAAAATAATCAAGATGGAATAAATGCACAGAGAACTGAAAATTTAGATCAAGAAGTAACGGAAAATTTGAATCAAGGAAATAAGTATCATATAGAAAATCAAGATGGACAGAGCACCACTACTCCTAAATTAAGAAAATCAGAGAGATCCACAAAAGGTATTCCAGCAAATAGACTAATAGAAGAAATAAACGAGGTAGTTGAAGTCCGAACTCTGAAAGAAGCTATTTCGAGGGAAAACAGATCAGAGTGGGAAGAAGCTATGGCTGAAGAAATAGAGGAACTGAAAAACCATAAGACATGGGATTTGGTTGATCTTCCGGAAAACCGTAAAGTCGTTGGATGTAAATGGGTTTTCAAGGTTAAAACCAACCCAGAAAGACAGGTGATTCGTTTCAAAGCCCGCCTTGTAGCACAAGGGTTTTCACAAAAGTATGGTAGCGATTATGACCAAATATTTGCTCCTGTTGTGAAACATACCACAATAAGAATTTTTCTATCTATAGCAGGTAGAAGAAAAATGATTGTTCATCATCTCGACGTCAAGACAGCATTCTTGAATGGTGAGCTGAAAGAAACAATATATATGAAACAGCCACCTGGGTTTGAAGAAAGTGGAAAAGAAGAAAAGGTGTGTTTATTGAAAAAGAGCCTATATGGTTTAAATCAGTCCGCCAGAGCTTGGAATGAAGCTTTGGATAAACATCTCAAATCTATTGGTTTTCAACAGAATCAAGTTGATCAATGTTTTTACACAAAAGATATCGATAATGGAAGCATCTTCATTTTAGTATATGTGGATGATCTTTCAGTTGCAAGTTCTCAGAAGTGTTTGTTAGAATCCACTCAAAATCAACTGAAAGAGCGTTTTGACATCACTTCTCTTGGAAATGTCAAAGTTTATCTTGGATTGGAAATTGGGAAAGATCGCTTTGGAAATTTTCACATTTGCCAGCATTCCTATATAGATAAAATTGTTCATGATATGGAACTGCAAAATTGTAAAACTTCGAGTTATCCTCTTGATCCGAATTACGGCAAAAGTGAGAGTAATAATCTCTTATTGAACAATGAAAAATATCAAAGGATCATTGGCTGCTTACTTTATATCTCAGTCAACTCCCGACCAGATATTTCTGTAAGTGTATCCGTTCTGGCTAGAAAAGTCAGTCAACCTACAAAAGAGGACTGGAACGAAATTAAAAGGGTTGTGAAGTACCTTAAAGGAACATCAAAACTCAAACTTTTCATGAGTCGTTGTGAGAAGAATGACGAGAAATTTTATGGTTATGCGGATGCTAATTGGGCAGAAGATAAATTGCAGAGGAAATCCAATAGTGGTTTTGTATTCAAACTAAACGGTGGTGTCGTAAGTTGGTGTTGCAGAAAGCAATCTTGTGTGGCTCTATCTTCCACCGAGTCCGAGTTCATCGCCTTATCTGAGGCCTGTCAGGAAGCAGTTTGGATTGAAAAACTCCTACTAGGTCTCAAAGAATCAGTTGAGAGACCTATTTTAATATTCGAAGACAATCAGAGCTGTATGAAATTGATTGAATCGAATAAATTCAGTAACAGATCCAAACACATCGATATCAAATATCATTTTGTGAAGGATTATATTGCCCAGGGTATCATCCAATGTAAATATTGTCCAACAGAAGATATGGTTGCTGATCTGCTAACCAAGCCAATTCCTGCAAATAGAATAATTTTTCTACGAGAACAATGTGGATTGTTGTATATTACGAATGAGGAGGAGTGTTGAAATGCGTTCGTGAATATATCTGCATACTACTTTATTATATCACACTGTTCTCGCATTTTTGATTTTTGTAAGATATGACGTTCTCAATAAATATTTTGAGTAAAAGAGTAATTTGTCATCAACTAAAATATTTGAATATTTATCCCACATAAAGGCTACAGAAATCCTTCAATCATATAGTTATAACACTGGAAGGTATCCATCTGTATTATTTCGAGTGACTTTATTGGAGTAGGTGTTAACATGAACTTTGGCTTCTCTGGTCTTCGGTCGTACTTGTTGATTTGACAGACCTCGCAGAAGTTGATAGGTTTTTCAATATCCTTTCCTTCGTGCTGCTGCGTGATTATTTCCTTTTGTCTATCTGGGGTGTTGACATCTTCCAGGAGGCGCTGGCATTTTATCAGGTTGAAAGAAGAATTTTTCAATGTCTTCTTCAGAATTCTGTACATGATGGGATAAAGTTATTCGTCTTCCTTTCCTAACATAATCCTCAAAAAAGTAAAAAATGTTTTCATACAGATTGTCGTTTCCCAACTAGACATGATATATCTTCTTATTTGAGAATATATTCTCTATTACTCGTCTTACTGGATTGTAGTTTACTCGTTTGGAGATGTCTTGGTTATTGTAAACATTGGGAGGTTTCTCCGATATTGGTATTTCTAATATTGAGCTTCTCTGGCTGTGTAGTTGGTGATGCCACTGTTGTCTTCATCTGGGATATCTTCCGGGTTCGGGTCATGTTCTTTATTTACTTCATTGAAGGGTTTGTTTTCAGTCTCCTGTTGTTTTGAAACAGGTTTTTCATCTTCAGGAAAATATCTACGGATTCCTTCTTCAAGTAATTCGTTAATGATGTCTGCAGGATCAGGGGCTTCTGATGGAGGATTGTTATAAAATGACATTTTGTTGAAATTGTCATTCATTTGCTCCTTGAATCTCTTTTGTATGTTCAATTCTAGAGAAGGCATCGGCATTGGTATTGCTTGTGCCTCTTTTGTAGATCACTTCGTAGTCATATTCTTCTAGCTTCAGGTACTATCGGATCAGCTTTGAATTTGGATCCTTCAGGGACAACAGCAATTGTAGGGATGATTTGACAAAATTTTGAATTTCCCTCTAAAGAGGGAAATACTTGGTTATCCAAACTATGGTTAGCATTTCCTACTTGATGGTAGAATATTTCATTTCTGTTTCGTCAATGGCCCTGGATGATTACGCTATTGGTTGGGTTGTGTAAGGTTAGGTAAGGTTGGATAGGACGGCACCTATGGCGAAGTTACTGGCATCTGTGGTCAGGTTGAAGGGCTTTGTGGAGTCTAGATACTGAAGTAGCGGTTCATTGGTAGGGAGGTTTAAGCAGGTTTGGACACATTTCAGGAATTCGTTTGTATGTTCCATATGTACATCTTTCTTTAGGCAGGAGTTTGGAGGTTTGGTTGTCTTAGCAAAATCTTTCATGAACTTCCTGTAGTATCCTAGGAGACCGAAGAATTCTCTGATTTCATTAACGGTTCAAGGTACAGGATAATCCATGATTACTTTCACTTTGGCTGGGTTTGGTTTTATCCTATTCGGAGTAACGAAATGTCCTAGGAATCTTACTTCTTTTTTCAGGAATTGGCACTGGCCCACTTGTCTCGTAGGCGTTGGAATACTTTCCTAAAGTTAACCATATGCTCTTGTGATGTAATGTCGTCCAAATACACCAAGCAAATAGTTCCTTGTAGGCCCTTCAGAACGTTATCCATAATACTCTGGAATGTCGCTGGAACGTTATTCAATCCAAACGGCATTCTCAGGTACTTATAGTGTTCGTTTTCTACATTAAATATGGTATTGGGTATTCCAATTTGTCAAGGATGTCAGAAATGTTTGGAATTGGGAAGCGGTCGTCTATCGTCTTCCCGTTAACTTTGCGGAAATCCACAACAATACGCCACTTTTTTTCGGAGGCGTCTGGTTTCTTCGGAAAGATCCAAATTGGTGAGAACCAGGTAGATTGACTAGTTCTTATGATACTTCGATCCGATAATGAAGATATTGGTCTCTTGACTTCCTCTTTATGTACATATGGATATCGATAAGAATGTTGATGGGGCATCTGGATGATGGAAAATATCAGCATATTTCCTGCATAATCGTCTGATATGTATTTGTCTTTGTTTTGTATTTTGCTGCCAATGTGGTCTGAAGGATTGTTGTTGGAATTGTGTTCCCATTGGTTGATGGAATTGTGGTTGTCCAGGTTGTTGAAAGGACTGTGGTCGTTGATAAATTCATTGTGGCATTGATTGTTGGACGAATTGGTGTTTTGCAACTCTTTGCGGGGTCTGGAATTGTTTCTAGGAAACTTGGGGAGGCCCAAAGGTTTTTTGCAGATAACAGATATTATTTTCCTCTTGAATATAATGCATTGATATTGCCAACTCCACTGGTTTCATTGATCTTATTGTGGATCCCATAGGCTCTGGTAATCCAGCTAGGAATGTTGTCAGAGCTTGCTGTTCGAAAAAGTTCTTCTTACTTGTCATGATGTTTTCATCTGCTGTGTGTAATTCATTGTAGTTAGATATTGTGTTCAGTAGTCTCATAACGTTTTCGTAGAATTGCTACGTTGGTTCATTCTGATCTTGCCTCAGATTTACTAGACTAATTTTTCAGTGCCAGAATTTTTGTCTGAGTTTGAAGAGTGCCTTTCTTTCCTATGTCCCAAATTTGATAATCTTATTTGTGTTGGTGATCTCAACATAGATTATTTAGATCCAGTAAGTACTCCGTGCTCTAGGATGAATAATATCTTGGATTCATTCGGATTAAAGCAAGTTATTGATGAACCAACTCGCTATAGTGCGACTAGCAGTACACTCCTAGATCTTATTATTTGTTCTGAAGCACTGACTGTAAGCGACTGTACCACAGTTTACTGTAGTTTGTTTAAGGATTATCACCTCGTACCATGTAAAGTCAGTTTTTCTAGGACGCGAAATCAGACTCTCCTTTATAAATACAGACACTTCAAATCAACCAAATTGATTTGGACACTTCCTTAGGGGAGATCGATTTTGGGATAATGTATAACATGAGGGATTTGAATGGTAAAGTCAATTTTCTGAATTCAAATATCCTTCGCATTTTCAGTATCCATGCACCAGAAAGAACTGTGAAAATTTCCAAAAACAAGGCTCCTTGGTTAACTGAAAATTTAAAACTTTTGATGAAGTTGAGAGATAGAGCTCTAGTTAGATACAGGAAAAATAACTCTGTACATCGATGGAACTACTATAAGGATTTGAGAAATCTTACAAACAAAATCATAAACCTTGAGAAAAAAGCGTACTTAGAATTCAGTTTGAGAAATAATTATGGAAAGGACATATTTAATGAAATATCAAATATGACGATTCCAGATCACATGTCTGATGTTAATAAAATCAATGAATATTTCTGCGGTATCAACAATAACAACATGATTCCTGATGAAGAACTTATTTCTTTCTTTAATCAACATAAAAAACATGAGCACACATTTTCTTTTTGTGCCACCAGCAATAATGGAGTATATGATTTTAAGCATTAAATCTGATGCCGTTGGTCCTGACAAAATGAGTTTCAAAATGCTATTACATTGTTGCCCTATCATTCCTCATATTACTCATATCTTCAATTATTGTTTTGAACATAATTAATATCCGACTCTCTGGAAACAATCACACATTCTGCCTTTAGCTAAAGTACCCAATCCAGAGAACTTCCGTCCTATTAGTATACTCTGTGCGATATCTAAAGTATTTGAAAAAATTACAAACAAACAAATGAGGAATTATCTAGATGAATACAACATTTTACCACCTAGTCAATCTGGCTTCCGAGCAAATTATAGCTGTTTAACTGCACTACTCAAAGAGGTTGATGATATCCAAAGGTCAACAGATGATAACAAACTCTGTTTTCTAGTTCTACTCGATTACTCAAAGGCGTTTGACCGCATCAATCATATACTTCTTATATCTCTTCTAATTACCTTGGATTCACATCGAATGCATCTGAGTTTTGTCACATTCAAAAACTCTACGTCGAATCTCATCAAGGTCTACAACGGTGTTCCGCAAGGATCCATATGGGGCTCTTTATTATTCGTATTGTATACGTCACAATTCCCAGATTGCCTGCAACATACTTCTGTTATGTGCTACGCCGATGACACTCAAAATAGAATGCGATGAAAATACTTTTGACGAAACACAGAAAAAATTTAATAATGACTTGAATTCCCTGATGAAATTATCAACCAGATATTGCTTGACTGAATCCTTCTAAGTCAGTAGTAATGCTTTTTCGAAGAACATCGTCCCGTAAACGCAATCTAGACTGTACCTTGATAGCTCCTCAAGCCTCACAAGACACGTATCGCAAATTCTGAAACGTAGGTACAGCAATCTTAAAATGCTATATTCTAACAGAAAATTATTGAGCAAAAGTAATAAAATTACCTTATGTGAATCTTTAGTGTTGCCGCATGCTAATTTTGCGGACATAGTTTATGTTCCCAATCTTCTTCAAACTGGTGAGAACATATTGCAGAAATAACAGAATTCATGTGTGAGATTGATAACTGAAACAAAAAGACGCGAGCATATATCACACTATTCAAAGGATTTTGGATGGCTTAACATGGAGTCGTGGCGCATTCTTCACTCCGCTGTACTGTTCCATAAAATAATTATCAACAAGAAACCAAGTTACCTTTATAAAAAAAATCAGTTTCAGGACAGACGTTCACAACCTCATCTTCCGATTCAGAAACCAAATAACCACACCGAAACACAAAACTTCTTAATTCAGAGGCTCTTTTTTATTTATTTTTTACCTTGGCTTTACAATCGGTTACCTAATAGATATATGCATATTTCTACAGGGGCATTAAAAAAACATCTGAAAGGTGATATTTCACTAGGTAAATTCTTGAAACTCTTTAATTAGTCATTGACACATACTATATTTTGCTCATTATTTATTTTTGATTCTCACTCGATTATTATTATTATTCAATTTATATTTTTCTATAAGGTTGGATGAGATAGCAAGTTTTGTTAATGTCCCGAGCATGGATGAAAAATGAATCCTGCCATTTGATAAGACTTATGAAGTACTGGGTAAATATTATGAACTTATCAATAAAACCAATTATTATTATTATTATTATTATCTTTTATCAAGGAATTTTCGTTCTGTTGGTCAGCGAAGTTCTGGATTGAATTTGCTTTGATGTTGTTCCAATCGCCACATCCATAAACTGAGATAACATAATTTGGGTCTGTCTCGTAGTTTGTTGAGTAGTACTTGTATCAATATGTGATTTTGGAATCTTTCTGGATCTTCACTGTTCCAGCATGCGTTCAATAACATAGTACATACGTTGATAAACTGATATAATTCGCTTGAAATTCCATCGTATTCAAGGGCAATAAAGAATTTCTTCAGGTCGAAGTGATTTGCCATGTTTAAGGGAATAGGCGTAATATTTGCGTAAAATATTATTTGGAATTGATGAAGATGGGTTCATTTGTGTTCAGAGTATGACGGTCATGGCTCGTTGCATATTCGTTGTTTGTTTCTTACTGCTAGGCTTCTTGATAGACGGTAGTGAAGAGGTATTCTTTTCTATAGCCACAATTTTTTTTGGAGTTCTTGCTCCTTTACGGAACTTGAAAAGGACAAAGATCTTCTAAGGGCTCTTCCACCATCCCAACGACTGCACCAATTATATTTCTCGTTCACATAAAAGGGTTTCAAAAACTTTTTATTTAAACAGAGTAACAACTTATCAGTATAAAATATCAGTACTAAATTATTACAATTACATACAAGTATTTATATTCAAGATTATTAATGACATCTGCAAAATCGGCAATAATGTAGTGCTGTCGTTCATGGGTCATCGAACAATAACCTGCTGATTCAAGGGGTTATCAAACTGTAACTCGTCTGCAGGTGGCCTTCCCCAGCCAAATGAAAGATAATCTGCTGTATAATTTAAATGAACAATTGCAGCTGGGTCTTCTTGAAAGAACGTTGCACAAATATCTGACAGATTTCTTTCAATGTCCGTCGTAGTATCAACTAGGGAAGTTGTTGTTTTCTGTCAGATGTTTCTCTCATATTTTCCACATGGTGAAAATATTTGGAGAGAAGGGTACTTCTTCATTATCGATGCTACTATTTAATTTATTTGATTCTCTGTTTCCTTCCTGGTGTCATTGCTACCGAGGATTGCTTGTTTGTTTCCAAGCAGGTGGCACTGCGACTGACTTTCACTCTAAGTTGCTGCTTCATTTGTGGGGAAATATCAGTCATACAGCAGATTATAATTCATTATGCTGGGGCTGGATGACTCTAATGTTGTCCGACCTACCCTGTCAGCCTATGGAAAGATAATCTGTTGTATAATTACGAAAGCATTCGCAATTGAGCCTTCTTGAAAGAACGTTGCACAAATGTCTGTCAAAAGTAATTCAATATCCGTCATGGTATAGCCAGGGAAGTTGTTGTTTTCTGTCACATGTTTGCCTCATATTTTTCACATGGTGGAAATATTTGGAGAGAAGGGTACTTCGACATTATTGAAGTTACTATTTCATTTATTCGATACTCTTGAAGTCATGTTTTGAAAAAGAAATTGTGTATGTCTCTAGGCACAACTCTTTGTCTTTTCGTTCAGTTCTGTATTTTCAAAAGAACTTCCAAAAAGAATAATATTTCTGATGTATTGAGAAGCTAAAAGTCTTTGTCTGTTATAAAATTTTTCTTATATCTTATTATGAACACATATGTAAGCATCATCAAGGAAGATGTAAGTACTCATATAAATTTGAATTCAAATTTCTCATGACATTTTCCGATTGTAGTCTCCCTGATGATGGAATAAACGATTCCGAAAGCTTAAAAAAAATATCTTCCAAGAGTTTACTTTTACATTCCTGCAGACCCTATTATTAGTTTTACTCTTTACTAGTCTGCTACTACGCTCCTTTCATATATATATATAATATATATATAGGAAAACTTGTTGGGTACGCAGCATGCAGGAAGTATACTCTTATAACACAGCTACAATATTATTAAAATACAATGAAACAATGACTAACAGTGGATTCCAAAACTACTTACAGTGTCGGTGAGGTTATGTGCATAGATATTATAAAATAGACGTTAACAATTGCAATGTACATATTAAAACAATTTGTGAGAGTCCTTAAAGGTCATCATCAACAATTATTGAACTTTTATAGTTAAAAAACATTTATTATAATACAATTGAAAAATTATTTCCTCATACCGGTATTTTAACGTCGGCATGGGAGAAGAAGAATTTAATTTAGGTTAACAAGTGAGGTTAGGTACGATCCTGCATGGAACAGTACTAAAATGAGGAACATTGACAGACTGAACCTACCATGGAACGAGACCTTGTCATTCAAACATGGAATGGCACAGAACACCATAGAAAAGACATCATATCATTAATTAATTATTTCCACCTATAGAGGGAGTACTCCGAATACTGAAATTATTATTAAAAGTAAAAACAGATAATATGAATAGTAGACAAAATTATGTAACAATTATTTTGATTGAAGAAGTCTTAGTGACTCCTCAGATATATAGAAAAAATATATTGATAAAGATTTACGTTATAAATTTGTAAAGTTTAAATTACTGGAAGAGTAAAACATATTTTAAATAGATTGGGAGTTAAGGTCTCTTTCATTATGTGGATTTTGATCCAAGTGCAATAAGAATGAATATATTTCACTTAAATGGTTAATGACAGTTTTTTTGTTCATACATGAGGATGACTGTGAGATGAAGGCCATCTCTAGAAAGAGTCTTTTATACTTGTTAGGTTCTTTGGCTAAGATTTTCGCAGCCTCAAAGTTGATATTATGACCTTCTGTCTGCACATGATCACTAAGTGCACATCTTTCAGGGTGCAATCTACAATCACTCTTATGTGAACAAATTCTATCTTTTAATAACCTGTTAGTTTGTCCAATATATTCATTCGAGCAGTTAGAACAAGGAATACAGTAGACTACATGTGATTGATGAAGTAAAGGAACTTTGTCTTTCACTTTAGTGAATAGAGAATTTATCGTTAGAACAGTTTTATTTGCAATTTTAATGTTATCAAAAGGTTTAAAGATTCTACTAAGTTTTGGAGTAATATTTGATATATAGGGTAGAGATGTATAAAAAGTATTGACTATGTGTTCTGGATCAGCAACATCAGCAATATCCAAATCTGTATTATTATTATTTATGACAGGTTCCATTGTGGAGATAAAAAGAATTTTATTAAGAAGGACAGGAGGGTATGAATTATTTCGAAATAGGTTGTACAAAATGCCCAAGTTTTTATTGTGGAAAGTGTTATCAGAGATGCTGAGAACACGTTGCTTCATCTGCTTGACCAGGTTCACTTTTATATTTTCCTTGTGGTACGACAAGTAATTCATATATCTAACCGAACTCATGGGTTTCCTGTACCAATCGATGATAATACTGTTGTCATGTGAGCGAATGAGTTTCATGTCCAAGAAGGGAACACTACGATCATCATCTTCACATTCCAACGTGAACTGTATATATGGGTCATAGCTATTAAAAATGTCAAGTATCTCTGCAGTACAGCCCGCAGGTAACGAGAGGATGATGTCATCAACATATTTCTTTATAAAAAATAAATTGAAGGGAAGAACATTAATAACTGTATCTAAAATGTCATCCATTACATAACAAGCAAGTATAGGACTAATTTTAGCTCCCATTGGAGTACCAAAAGTTTGCTTATAAATTTTATTGTTGAAAGAGAAAACTGTATTATTAAAGAGAAATGTTATTAAATCAAAAAAAGATTGTTTTTGGATACTACAAATGGAACTAATGCAGAGCCACTTTTTTTCTATTGCTCTAATACAAGCATCTAAGTAAACATTACTGAATAATGATACCACGTCTAAGCTAGCCAGGACATAATTGTCAGGGAGTTGCAATCTATTAAATTTTGTGGAGACGTCAAAGGAATCTTTTATATAATAGTCATTATCAAAGTTATAAGCTTTTGTTAAAATGTCAGTTAAAAAGGCAGATAAAAATTCAGTCGGTGAGCCTATCGAAGCTACTATAGGTCTCATGGACAAAACTGGTTTATGTATTTTGGGAAGACAGTAAAATTTTGGAATTATACCGTTATAGGTGGTCAGCCTTTTTTTAGTAATTTCATCTATTTGCTTAGAGGTGAATAAAGATTTTATTAAGAGGTTACATTTAGCTTGTATTGATTGTGAGGGATCTTTAGTTAACATAATATAAGAATCATTATTTTCAATTACATCATTAGAGAGTGAAATGTATTGATCTCTGTCCATAATAACAGTGACATTACCCTTATCTGACTTTGTAACAATTAAATTTGGATTTTGTTTTAAGACATTTTTTGTTTTATCAAATAAATGATGAAATTGTGAAGGGGAATTTGACGAATCATTTACAAAATTAGTGATTACATTGGTAGATCTGGCAATTGTCAATTTACGAACATGGTCATCTGGAATAGACGACGTGATGTAATCAACATCTGCCAATATATTTTTTATCGAGAAATCTTTTTTTAGACGGGGTTCTATACTGAATTTAGGACCCAGTGCTAAGAATTGTACCACATCTGAAGGAATGTCGGTACCAGGAATAACTTAAATGTTAAACCTGAATGGGTAAAAAATATTTCTGGCACCGACATTCCTTCGGATGTGGTACAATTCTTAGCACTGGGTCCTAAATTCAGTATAGAACCCCGTCTAAAAATAAAAAAAGATTTCTCGATAAAAAATATATTGGCAGATGTTGATTACATCACGTCGTCTATTCCAGATGACCATGTTCGTAAATTGACAATTGCCAGATCTACCAATGTAATCACTAATTTTGTAAATGATTCGTCAAATTCCTCTTCACAATTTCAGCATTTATTTGATAAAACAAAAAATTTCTTAAAACAAAATCCAAATTTAATTGTTACAAAGTCAGATAAGGGTAATGTCACTGTTATTATGGACAGAGATCAATACATTTCACTCTCTAATGATGTAATTGAAAATAATGATTCTTATATTATGTTAACTAAAGATCCCTCACAATCAATACAAGCTAAATGTAACCTCTTAATAAAATCTTTATTCACCTCTAAGCAAATAGATGAAATTACCAAAAAAAGGCTGACCACCTATAACGGTATAATTCCAAAATTTTACTCTCTTCCCAAAATACATAAACCAGTTTTGTTCATGAGACCTATAGTAGCTTCGATAGGCTCACCGACTGAATTTTTATCTGCCTTTTTAACTGACATTTTAACAAAAGCTTATAACTTTGATAATGTCTATTATATAAAAGATTCCTTTGACGTCTCCACAAAATTTAATAGATTGCAACTCCCTGACAATTATGTCCTGGCTAGCTTAGACGTGGTATCATTATTCAGTAATGTTTACTTAGATGCTTGTATTAGAGCAATAGAAAAAAAGTGGCACTGCATTAGTTCCATTTGTAGTATCCAAAAACAATCTTTTTTTGATTTAATAACATTTCTCTTTAATAATACAGTTTTCTCTTTCAACAATAAAATTTATAAGCAAACTTTTGGTACTCCAATGGGAGCTAAAATTAGTCCTATACTTGCTTGTTATGTAATGGATGACATTTTAGATACAGTTATTAATGTTCTTCCCTTCAATTTATTTTTTATAAAGAAATATGTTGATGACATCATCCTCTCGTTACCTGCGGGCTGTACTGCAGAGATACTTGACATTTTTAATAGCTATGACCCATAAATACAGTTCACGTTGGAATGTGAAGATGATGATCGTAGTGTTCCCTTCTTGGACATGAAACTCATTCGCTCACATGACAACAGTATTATCATCGATTGGTACAGGAAACCCATGAGTTCGGGTAGATTTATGAATTACTTGTCGTACCACAAGGAAAATATAAAAGTGAACCTGGTCAAGCAGATGAAGCAACGTGTTCTCAGCATCTCTGATAGTACTTTCCACAATAAAAACTTGGGCATTTTGTACAACCTATTTCGAAATAATTCATACCCTCATGTCCTTCTTAATAAAATTCTTTTTAGCTCCACAATGGAACCTGTCATAAATAATAATAATACAGATTTGGATATTGCTGATGTTGCTGATCCAGAACACATAGTCAATACTTTTTATACATCTCTACCCTATATATCAAATATTACTCCAAAACTTAGTAGAATCTTTAAACCTTTTGATAACATTAAAATTGCAAATAAAACTGTTCTAACGATAAATTCTCTATTCACTAAAGTGAAAGACAAAGTTCCTTTACTTCATCAATCACATGTAGTCTACTGTATTCCTTGTTCTAACTGCTCGAATGAATATATTGGACAAACTAACAGGTTATTAAAAGATAGAATTTGTTCACATAAGAGTGATTGTAGATTGCACCCTGAAAGATGTGCACTTAGTGATCATGTGCAGACAGAAGGTCATAATATCAACTTTGAGGCTGCGAAAATCTTAGCCAAAGAACCTAACAAGTATAAAAGACTCTTTCTAGAGATGGCCTTCATCTCACAGTCATCCTCATGTATGAACAAAAAAACTGACATTAACCATTTAAGTGAAATATATTCATTCTTATTGCACTTGGATCAAAATCCACATAATGAAAGAGACCTTAACTCCCAATCTATTTAAAATATGTTTTACTCTTCCAGTAATTTAAACTTTACAAATTTATAACGTAAATCTTTATCAATATATTTTTTCTATATATCTGAGGAGTCACTAAGACTTCTTCAATCAAAATAATTGTTACATAATTTTGTCTACTATTCATATTATCTGTTTTTACTTTTAATAATAATTTCAGTATTCGGAGTACTCCCTCTATAGGTGGAAATAATTAATTAATGATATGATGTCTTTTTTATGGTGTTCTGTGCCATTCCATGTTTGAATGACAAGGTCTCGTTCCATGGTAGGTTCAGTCTGTCAATGTTCCTCATTTTAGTACTGTTCCATGCAGGATCGTACCTAAATTAAATTCTTCTTCTCCCATGCCGACGTTAAAATACCGGTATGAGGAAATAATTTTTCAATTGTATTATAATAAATGTTTTTTAACTATAAAAGTTCAATAATTGTTGATGATGACCTTTAAGGACTCTCACAAATTGTTTTAATATGTACATTGCAATTGTTAACGTCTATTTTATAATATCTATGCACATAACCTCACCGACACTGTAAGTAGTTTTGGAATCCACTGTTAGTCATTGTTTCATTGTATTTTAATAATATTGTAGCTTTCCCTGAGGATGACAATAAACGTTGTCGAAATATTGGAACAAGTGTTATAAGAGTATACTTCCTGCATGCTGCGTACCCAACAAGTTTTCCTAGCTTTATTTTAACTGGTCAGCAAAGACTTCCTCTCTCCTATATATATATATATATATATATATATATATATATATATATAAATATACAATTGGGAAGATTATTTGGGTAAGCCGCAAGAAAAATTTCAGTGTAAAAAAAAAATCAGTTGTCAAGAAACATTACTAAACTTCATACATAAAAATAGAAATATTGACCAAGATACGCATTAAAGTTTCGAAAAAACCGGTTCCGTCGATATTGCGTTTAGTTTACTAATAACTATGCTGTAAGTACAACAACATCATATGTAACCCCAATATTTATAATACTTTTCTCCAGACACTAATTGAAAAAAAAATAAAGATATTTCGAAAGCTCTCAATTAAAAGCAGACAAGAGTCGTCTTTATTGTACCCATAAGCCTCATATCTTGTTTAAAACAAACCTTACTATCGTAAAGGCTGTTACCATTCCTGCATCATAATCGACATGGGATTCTATGAAAACATCACTAACATTTATGGAGAAAACTGCAAACTATCTCTGAAATCATGGGCCAGAACAACGTCAAACTAGCAGCAATGATTAACAGAAGAAACTTTCTATTGGAATGTAGAAGAAATGGTGTCACACCTAGATATATCACAGATAGGACCAAGAAAATAGGACAACTAGTTGAAGTACAACATACCAGAATGGGACCTGTCATTAGTCAATTCACTATTAAGTTAAATAACCAAATTCTCAATTTAGAAATCAGAAGCACTAACCATCATATCGACAAATATAAGGCAGATCTTAGTCAATATAAAAATAACATTTTACAATGTCTACCTATACATACTTTTCAAGAATTTACAAGAAGAAAATATATTAAGTATAACAGACATTTTCATATCATAAAACAACGCAATCAACAAAAATTACAGAAATTAATTGAAAGTTCCAAACTTCACATTAGAATCAATGAAAAATAGTTTTTTTATTATCATTAGGATCAAAATTTTGCTCAAAACCTATGACTAGTGATTTTTCTATTAAACACCCACTGGCAGATGTTGAATATTCTATAAGTCATATAGAAAATATACAAACAAAAAATCTCTTGAGTGCTAAAATCAACAATGTCATTACTAATTATCTACACAAAAATAAACACCAACGCTAAGACATTTTCAACAAAGCTTATAATAATACAAAAAAGTTTTTGAAAAATCATCCAGAATTAATCACTACACAATCAGATAAAGGCAATGTGACTGTCATTATGTATAAAGAAGAATATATTAGTTTATCAAAAAAACTTCTAGATGATCTCCAGACACTGATCGAAAAATAAATGAAGATATTTCGAAAGCTTTCAATTAAAAGCAGACAAGAGTCTTCTTTAGACCTCTTCAGTACGGTATAGCCAAGTGTAAAGTTGTGCAACACTTGAACGTAAGACACAGGAGCCAGCAACACATTTGTGGTTAAAGTCAGAACACCTCTTGTTTACAAGGCTTGAACTAACATTACCACGGAGGCAACTATAGCTACCTGCGTGACATCCTCATCCTAACCCAGGAATATATAAATAAAGTAGAAAACCATAGAATGACTTCGTGAGGGAAATGATAAATAGAAAGAAGAAAATTAGTGGGTAAACCCTCATAATGCAACCGTAGACGGATCCGTCTCGGACTCATCAGACCTCTTCAGTATATATATATTAATATATATGGAACTAGTAAATAGTGGGGCTTTGCAGCAAAATCAAAGAGTACTACTTTAAAGTTTGTCCAAGCTTTCGGAAATTTAATAAATCATTTCCATCATCAGGGATAATCTTTGTTGAGATTGTGAGACGCGATGTTATTCAACAATAAGTGACACATTGTGCAAGATGAAAGTTGATATAAACATGTAAAATTGGTAGGATGTCTTAAAATTTTTTCATAAAATACGTTACATTTAAAATTGTTAAAAATTTTTATTTTGACCACACCAGGCCAAAGCAATGCTCTTGGTTAGGAGAAGACATCCTACCAATTTTACATGTTTATATCAACTTTCATCTTGCACAATGTGTCACTTATTGTTGAATAACATCGCGTCTCATAATCTCAACAAAGATTATCCCTGATGATGGAAATGATTTATTAAATTTCCGAAAGCTTGGACAAACTTTAAAGTAGTACTCTTTGATTTTGCTGCAAAGCCCCACTATTTACTAGTTCCATACCTAACTAGTCAGCAACGACTACCCTTCCTCTACTCTACAGGCATGGGGTTCTACCAATCCATCGCTACAACTTTTGGTGACAGAGCAGTTCAAGAATTGAAACTTTGGTCTAAGACAAAGATGAAATTGGCTAAGGAAATTAACAGAAGAATATTCCTTCTAAAATGCAGAAAACAGAACGTCCTTCCTCCCCACATAACGGCTTCGACAAGACCAATAAAAAACCTACTATTAAGACATGAAGCACACACTAACATCAAAGAACAAAATTACACGTTAGGGGTGAAACTTATAAATATTGAAATTGCTTCCAATCATAAACTTATCTCTAAATTGAAATCTTCTTTAACGTCACTGGGTGGTAATATAATTGCTCTTACCAATGAACTAACCTTTCAAAATTTTACTAGTAAGCAGTTACGGGCTTACAATAAACTGTTCCATAGAGTCAAATTTAAAAATATTAGTAAATTGAACAATTTAAAAATTCAAAATGCCAATTTAAAAATCAAATCCAACCATAAATGGTTAAAAAATATTTCAAATGTAACGATTCCGGAAGATATTTCCTCTTTTCTGGCCTTAGGCCCAAAATTTTGCATTGAACCTTTAATAGGTAAAGATATTCCCATCAAGAATATCTTAGCGGATGTAGATTGCATTACATCCACTATCCCAGACCCCATACAAAGAAGCATCCTTGTAGCAAGGGCTACTAACATCATCACAAATCACATTCATAATCCTCCTCAACAATCTTCTCTTTTTCGAAATTTGTTCTTTAAATCCAAACGTTTTCTAAAAGATAATCCAAATTTAATTCTCACTCTTTCAGATAAAGGCAACGTAACAGTAGTAATGGAAAAACTACAATATTTACAATTATTAAGAGACATTATATCCAATAACTCTTCATATGTACAATTAAATAAAGATCCTACGAATTCTATTCAAAGGAAAGCTAACATTTTAATTAAACAGTTAAATGACTCAAACCAAATCAATGTTGTGATGAAAAAGAAGCTGACATGCTACAATGGTACTTCCCCAAGGTTTTATGCTTTACCCAAGATACATAAACCAACACTTTCAGTAAGACCGATCGATAGGATCACCTACAGAAGCAATTGCTGCCTTCCTAACAAATATCTTGACTAAAGCTTATAACCTAGACAATGACTATTATATAAAAGATTCGTTTGAAGTAAATATTCAATTTAATAACACTTTGTTGCCTCCAAACTATGTTCTGGCAAGTTTGGATGTGGTATCCTTATTCAGCAATGTCTATGTGGAGACCTGCATAAGAGCAATCCACAAACAATGGGACAATATTAGTTCACATTGCAGTATTTCTGAAGAAAATTTTATAAATCTTTTACAATTTTTATTTGATAATACATATCTCTCCTTTGATAATAAATTTTACAAACAAACTTTTGGAACCCCCATGGGTGCATCAATTTCTCCAATTTTGGCTGCTTATGTAATGGATGATTTGTTAGACACAGTATTACCAGTTTTGTCCTTCAGACCCCATTTTATTAAAAAATATGTTGATGATATTATCCTGGCTTTACCAATTGACTGTACTGAAGAGATTCTCGACACCTTCAACAGTTATGATCCTTTCATCCAGTTCACTATGGAAACTGAAGATGCTGATTTCTCCGTTCCATTCCTTGACACAAGGTTCATACGGTCATCAGAAAACAAAATTCTGATAGACTGGTACAGAAAACCATGCAGCTCAGGAAGATACATAAACTATTGGTCTTACCACAAGCATTCAATGAAAGTGAATCTAGTTAAACAAATGAAAGATAGAGTGTTGAAAATCTCTGACAATCAATTTCACAAAAAAAATCTTGATATTCTTTTAAATTTATTTCTTGAAAATTCTTACCCAGTTAGCATGATCAAAAATATTTTGTTTAATTCTTCATTCGCTTTTGATATAAGTAATCAAACGATTGCACAATTGAACAACAATGATAATAATAGTATTAGTAATAATAATAATAGTAACATTAATAACATTGAAAATAATATTGCACCATTAATTTCTTTCTACAGTTCTTTACCCTACATAAAGGAAATCTCTCCCAAACTTTCCAGAATGTTTAATGATTTACCAAATTTGAAAATTGCAAATTAATCAATTCTAACCATTAGAGCAATTCACTCTAAAGTTAAAGATGCACTTTCTCTATTCTCTCAAACGAATGTAATATATAGTATTCCGTGTCAATCGTGCAACAAAATGTATGTTGGTCAGACTTCGAGATCTCTAGGCTCCCGAATCGTTTCACATAAAAGTGACTGTAGATTACATCCAGAACGATGTGCGTTAGCTGAACATGTCAACAAGTTTGATCACCATATGAATTACGATGCCACGAAGGTCTTAGCTAGTGAATCGCATCTATCCAAAAGGACCTTTCTTGAAATGGCCTTTATAGCAGAAAATAGTAATTGCATAAATAAAAAAACAGATATCAATCATCTGAGTGAAATTTATTCCTACCTTTTGACGTTGGATAAGAATCCATCACCCATTAACAATGAAAATTGATTAACAAATATTTTATGACCTTGATAAATAATTATATACATTTAACTTAACTCCTTTTCGTCCAAAAATTTTGATTCTACTAAAGACATTTAGTTACATGCCAAATGTACTCAATTCAGGTTTTATCCTAGCTCACTAGGTGTCGCCTTACCAATTAAAAATCGGATTTACGGATTCCAACATAGGTTGGTAACTGTAAATTGGTACCAGTGACTGAGTCGTATGACATGTCAACTGTCTGGCTTCTCCTAACCAAGAGCATTGCTTTGGCCTGGTGTGGTCAAAATAAAAAATTTTAACAATTTTAAATGTAACGTATTTTATGAAAAAATTTTAAGACATCCTACCAATTTTACATGTTTATATCAACAAAAAAAAAAAAAAAGGTCTTCTCCTAACCAAGAGCATTGCTTTGGCCTGGTGTGGTCAAAATAAAAAATTTTAACAATTTTAAATGTAACGTATTTTATGAAAAAATTTTAAGACATCCTACCAATTTTACATGTTTATATCAACTTTCATCTTGCACAATGTGTCACTTATTGTTGAATAACATCGCGTCTCACAATCTCAACAAAGATTATCCCTGATGATTGAAATGATTTATTAAATTTCCGAAAGCTTGGACAAACTTTAAAGTAGTACTCTTTGATTTTGCTGCAAAGCCCCACTATTTACTAGTTCCATACCTAACTAGTCAGCAACGACTACCCTTCCTCTACTATATATATATATATATATTTAAATATCACGCCTGAAGAATTCTTAAAGATGATTGCCATTCAGGCAATCAAAATCTCTTAAATATAAGAATGATATGATCCACCCTTAATCCGTCTGAAGAGGCTGTCCCACAAGTTTTCTTTTAACAAGAAGGCCTGTTCCAAAAAGTAGTCCAATTTGCTTGCGGCTTACCCAAATAATTTTCCCAATTGTATATTTATATATATATAGATATATTTAAATATCACGCCTGAAGAATTCTTAAAGATGATTGCCATTCAGGCAATCAAAATAAAGGCCTGAAGGGCTCTTAAATATAAGAATGATATGATCCACCCTCAATCCGTCTGAAGAGGCTGTCCCACAAGTTTTCTTTTAACAAGAAGGCCTGTTCCAAAAAGTAGTCCAATTCTAAAAAAAAAGTCGTAAAAAGAAAATACCGATAAGCGCATGCCGCTAAATCGTCGTGAAAAGAGAAATGCGTTCTGCACGAGAAACTTGCATACCTGATGGATGTTGGTTGGGCTTGAAAAATGTAACACGTGGATAATAATCCCCTTGATGGGTTTTGGAGTATATCCAAAATGTGCACCTACTGTGAATATGTACCCATTTATCCCACCTTCACTTGTGGATAGAGAAATTTATTCGCAATCTCTAATGGTACATATCACCGATTTTACACTCACGTGTGTTCGTTTTTCGTCAAGAATCAATCCGGAAGTCTCCCCTACCTACTAAAAACTCTTTCCAGAACGAAGGCGGAAGCATTATGCGCATGTCTTGATTCTGTCACCTCACACAAATTATATGTCACCAATTCACAGCACACTACATTCGGAACGATTCAGCATACATCTGTCGAGTAACTCCGAACAACTCATTAAGTCACACCCACAATAATACTCCATTTGACTGCGATGGAATAGCGTTTCAACAAAGAACCAAACAGTTACTTTCAGCTGTACAAGTTGGCAACAACTACTTTCGAATACTTGTTGACTGTGCCCAAGCGTGAATTTTAGCACAATAGTAAGAAGAATTCTATCGCATTTGAACTACTACTCTACAGCTGACTCAACACAATTGAGGCTATTATGATGAACGGTTGATGTTAAATTTCAACTGGGGGGTATTACTATCAGCTACCTAATATCATACCTAGCACATAACCCCATACCAATTTTACTCGAAATCATGCTATACGGAAACATAACTATCTCTATAGTGTGAATAATGCGGCAAATCCTACTGTTCACTTGTTGAAAAGGAGTTCATCGTGATAGTGAACGATTGAGAAACTACGGAATTGAAATTGTATTCGGGAGCCTCGAAGGTTTGTACAAAATTGCTCGATTTTTAATGCGTTTGCAGTATCCTTTTGGTGGGACAAAAATCATCACGTAACAACTCCCCCTTAACTCCCAAGAGATTTACCAGTGAATCTCTTTTGAGCTATGTCCTTGTGACATAAAGAAAAATATATCTAACTATTGAAATCCCCAAAATTTTAAAAACCCTTTGTCGCAATAAGGCTTGAAACACATAATAACAAATCGCCTCAAGTTTGTTGTTCTAGCAACCATAATTATCGCAAGGCTTGAAACGCATGACAACAAATCGTCTCAAGTTTGTTGTTCTCGCAAGCAACAAAAAATACACAAGGCTTGAAACGCATTACAACAAATCGCCTCAAGTTTGTTTTTCTCGCAACCACATCAAATTGTTTTGTATGGATCCGGTCCTTGAACCGCCTCCGCCGTCCGGCCGTATAACAGAAATTTCCAGAACACCCAATATGGTTGAGTTTGGATGGAATTAACTCAACAAGCCCAAAATTGCACAACCCAATAAAGCAGGAGAAGTCTCGTATTCTGGGTCACATTGTTGCTCTAGCCATTCCAGAAATAGAACGCAACAACCAAAACGATTTCCAAACAAAATTCCACACTTCAACTGTCCAGCATCAGGGAGCATCCCAAAAATAATAATGCATATTGTCAGCGCAGACATTTTTAAGATTGGAAACACCCCGTAACTAAATAAAGAACAAAACGAAAGTTTGAAACCTGATTCTATAGAAAGATGGCTCAGGACTTAATTGCCACCCACATCAAGACAGATTAAGACTAATGCAGTTTCTAAAATATAATGGAGGCTTTATGGTTGGATAACGTTCACAGGACAGAAAGAGTGATTGTTATAGGATTAACACTAAGTATATGTTTAGTGACCAGGACGATATAGATATGACATTCAGTCAATAAATATAATGTAAATATTCAAAGGTAATCAAATGGTTATTCCTAAAAATATGAGAGTAGATATCATTAATAGACTGCATTACAATCACATGGGCATTGATAAGACATTATTGCGTGCGAAAGAGTTGGTGTATTGGCCTTTTATATCTAAAGAAATAACAGATAAAGTGAGTAATTGTCCCACATGTTTGAGGTTCATGAATAGTAATCAAAAAGAAAATCTTATTAGTAAAGAAATTACTCCTCTTCCTTGGCATACTATAGCAGCAGATTTTTTCAGCCTTGACGAAAAGACAATATTTGTTACTTGTAGATTCATATTCCAAATTTCCAGAAATACGTTGTTTATATTCAAACACAACTGCTGATAAAGTAATTGACGCTACAAAATCCATATTCTCAATTCATGGCAAACCTAACACCCTATACACAGATAATGCTCCACAGTTTGTCAATGTGAAATTTCAACAATTTCTGGAAGACTGGGAGATAATACATAGAACAAATTCACCTACGTATTCCCAATCCAATGGTTTTATAGAGAGACATGTTCAAACTATAAAAAAAATAATGAAAAAAGCTATTTATGACGGTAAATATATCCATTTAACTTTACTAGAATACAGGAATACACCGATTAGTCATAATATTCCATCACCAGCTCAACTTCTTTTCAACCGTAGCCTCAGAGGTCATGTACCGATCAAAGAAACATTGCTGAAGTGTGGTAATTATAATAAAAATTATAGCAGATTTTTTGTGAATAATCAATATCAACAGAAATCTTATTATAATCAGAATGCTAAAAATTTACCTGATTTATCGGTTAATGATTCAGTTATGGTTCAATTTGATAATATATGGGAACCTGCAAAAATTATTAAACTTGATGACAACAGACCTAGATCATATGTAATAAAACTTAATAGAAATGGTAAAATGTTCACGAGAAATCGAAGATTTTTAAAAAAATATTGTCAGAATTCTTCATATGATTCAACTTGTATAAATAATTATGGAAATGTCCAAGATTTACCTTTTGATTACCATGATAATTTGGAAACGAACCAAATGAACAATTATTTAGATAGTGAATCAGTTGCAGAGAGAGAGGATACTATAGAAAATGAAAATGCTTTATCAGAAAATAGGGAACATGATTTGTCAAAAAATATTGGAAATGATTTGTCGAAAAAAAATTACTGTACAATTTCAGGTAGAATTGTTCGGAAACCTAGTTATCTCAATGACTTTGTTTGAGCTGTTTATTTTTTGAGGTAGGTACTCATAATTTATTTTTGAAATTGAGATAACTAGATTTTTAGAGGGGAGGTGTTACAGGATTAACACTATGTATATGTTTAGTGACCAGGACGATATAGATATGACATTCAGTCAATAAATATAATGTAATGTCACAAGACTGATTAAACTAAATATTATATTTGAGTCTATATTCTTTCAATGATATTGTTATAGGATTAACACTATGTATATGTTACTAAACATATACATAGTTACTAAACATGTACATAGTGTTAATCCTATAACAGTGATTCCGTAAATAACGTAACTGTAGGGGTTGTTCAACAACCTATAAAATACATCGGGGCAATCTCCATCTCAACAAAATAAAAAATAGGGTGGGAGGTTATCTACAACCATGAAGAATCAATCAAAATATAACTGACCAACATTCCCATATCTGTTCAGGATGCTAAGGAAAATAGAGAGATAGATAAAACAGAAAAGAAACAAAGAGAAACAACAACCCGTACCGATCGACAACACCAACTCACCTAACTGTTACCAATGTTCTTCCAGAAGTACTACCTCAAACAGAACAGACATGTTACTGTCATGGGCCTGAAAATACATTATAAAATAACAAAAACAAATGTACTTTCGAAAACGCATAACAGAAAACTGAGGGGGTGGTACTGAAATAGGGTAGTCACTACAAGGGTATCAAAGATAATGGAATCCAATGCCCTTCCTGTAATGCCAACTACAAATCAAACAGTGATGTTACTGCCATGGACTCGAAAATACATTTACACATAAAGACACCAACTGTATTTCCAGCCACTGGACGGGGACCGTACCATGTACAAGTCGCTTTAGGCATACGCCAGGGATGACCATCCTGCACCCCAACACACAAGAACGCTATATTGTCGGTTTCACCAACAAGTGCAACCTCTATTCGAGTAGTCAATCTGTAATCCACGTCAGTGGTATTTCCCCATGAAAAAAAAAATGAAACGAGAGTGGTAGTAATAATCCCTCATGAAGGAAATGCTCCAATATACCTAAAACCGAAACAAGAAAAACGAGACCTCAAAAATGCATATTTACCACTTTCGAAATGACTTCGAACAAGGCTCCAAACTAGCTGGAGGAACCGCCAACCTCTAACAAGACAACACACAAAAAAAATGAAAATTCTCATTCAAGTCCCTATGAGTGGTAAATTATTCATCGGAATCCGTCACTGAACGCTCAGGTTCTAAATCCGGAGGGTGAGTTTTAAGATCCTCAATGTGCCAAGTACCTTTAGCCCTGCCATCAGCGTCAACCAGTTCATACGTTATGGGCGAGAATTTTCGCTTCGCAATGAATGGACCAATATAGTTTTGGGCAAATTTATCTGTGAAATGTTGTGCCGCACCCGATAGAACATAATTTTTGCGATAAACGCGGATATGGGCCGATTTCAATCGTTTTCTCACGTCTCGAAAAATGTTACCATACTCTTCAACAATGTCCGCTTCACTAGCGGGTGGTGCATCTTCCGAGTCGATTTCGGGTTTTCGATATCCGTCACCCGAAGTATGTGTTCAAGTCCAAAGTTTACAAAGGCCAGTTGCCTCATGTACAGCCGTTCCAATCGCACAGCCTACTTTGGGAAGTAATGTGTCCCATTTCTTGTGATTATCTTCAATTTAACACGACAACATGGTCTTGAGTACTTGATTCACCCTTTTCACTGGATTCGCTTGCGCGTGATACAACGGAGTGAATCTGATGGTGATTCCATACTTCCTACACAAGAAAAGACTCGAGCGGAACTGTACTTCGTTATCGCAAATGTGAAACTGTGGATATCCAAATACGAGAAATATTTGCTCCTCGGTGATACGCGTCACGGCTGCTGCCGTTGCAGCTTGGAGTGGAAAGAATAAAGAGAACTTACTGAAAGTATCGGTAATGACGTAAATAAACTCATAACCCTGTGAAGAACTTAGAAGCAGACCAAACAGATCAACACTTATCATTTGCCATGGTACTTTGACTTCCGGGTGTTTACCCATAACACCGGGTGGTTCTTTCAAAACCGGCTTCCTCGTGATACATACTGGACATTTCCTAATGTAAGCGGCAACATTTATCCGCATCTTGGGCCAATAATACAGATTTTTTGAGTCGTTCAAAACGCCAACACGCCAGATTGACAGGCCACCATACTGTTGTGATGTAGGTTAAGTAGCTGTTTGCGATCGTTTTTAGGGACAACTAGTTTCCAGAAGAAGGTATCGAGCAATGTTGGATACCTACCGCTCACGTATTTGTAGAGCTTATCACCTACTAATCGCCACTGTGAAAATTTTAACGGATTTTCACGTACGCGCAAGGTCATATGATTATACCAAGGATCTTTAATAGTAGACTGGGTCATTTCAATCGCTGATACTTCAGGGACTGCTCGCGATAACACGTCAGGGACAATATGGTCTTTACCTTTCCGGTGTATGATGTCAAAGTCAAACTGTTGTAGTCTAACCGCCCATCGCGCCAATCTGCCAGTGGGTTCACGTAGATTGTGAAGCCAAATCAAACTGTGATGGTCCATCACTAATGTAAATTTGTAACCCTCTAGATAAGCGCGAAACTTCTCAATAGTGTACAGTGCTGCCAAACATTCACGTTCGGTCGTACTGTAGTTTCATTCTTGACAAGTGAGGGACCTACTGGCATAACACCGAGTCCGTAGGCCAAAGCGTCAGTTTGTACTACAAAGAGTCGAGTAAAGTCTGGACAAGTGAGTATCGGAGCCGAGACTAACGCATCCTTAACATCAGTAAAGGATTTCTGACATTCATTCGTCCAAGACCACTTCTTGTTCTTCGACAGCAGCGCAGTCATTGGTACTATCAATGATGAGAAATTCGGAATGAACCGACGATACCAAGAGGCAATGCCCACGAGCCGAGTCGTGTTCTTGGGAGGCGGACTATTCAGAATTGCCGATACTTTAGCGGGATCCACATGAAGGCCGCGACTGTCCATCACATAACCAAGGTAGTGTAACTCTGGTCTGCAGAAAAAGCATTTCTCTATCGAGACAGTTGAACCTGCTTTCCGATATCGGTTGAAACCCTCCCGTATAAGCGATAGATGAAACTCAAAGTCTTGTGTCACCAAAATCACGTCGTCTAGATAAACGAATACGTTTGGCTCTAGATCAGCCCCTAATACCTTATCTATGAGCCTCTGAAATGTGGCCGGCGCATTACGAAGACCGAACGGCATTCTCTTGAAATGGTACAAACCACGTCCCGGTATAGTGAACGCAGTGTATTCTCGGGACTCAGGAGATATCGAGACTTGCCAGTAAGCAGACATGACATCGATGAAACTGAGATATGTCGCGTTTTTCAGTTTATCCAAAATAGAGTTTATAAAAGGCAACGGATACGCGTCCTTCTTGGTCACGCAATTTAGCTGACGGTAATCGACACAAAAAAGATATTTCCCATCCTTCTTTGGAACCAGCAGAACTGGACTCGACCAGGCGGATTCTGAAGGTTCGATCACATCATTAGCCAACATTTCCTTTACAGCGTTATCGATGTGAAGTTGCATAGCCGGAGATACGCGATACGCTCTTTGTTTTATCGGTTCGGAAGATATTAAAATTTTGTGTTGAACCATTGATGTACACCCTAAGGTATCACCCTGTAGTTCGAAATAGTCATGGACGATTGCGTCCAGACGGTTGTTTTGTTCAAAGTTTAAAATTTCCCTAGAGATTACCGGGTTGACCGAGTTTATTTGTGGGCTAGGGTGTTCAAATTCCCAACAGCCACGTTTCAAGTCCAGAATAATACTGAAGAATATTGGGTTCATCAAGAATTGACTGACTCCCCTGGTGGACTGGTTGATATGAAACTTCTGTTTTCTTTGTGTTTCCGGAACCACCATTTTTATTCTTCGCATACACCTCTTTCAACGTATGTTGGGTCTCCTCCACAATGGACAGTAAGCGACATTTTTCAGTTTCAATGTCTGCATTATGAGGTTTAACCCTTGTTAAGCGGCTATGCAGGTGACCAAGTCGTGTCCCATTACGCTTATAATCACTTGATGAATTTGGAATATTGATATCCTAGATGTTACCGACTAATTTCTTCAGTTTGTAACTATAAACTGTGATCTCATTGTTTGGATCGCAACTCATAGCGTCAGGGCTAATATAACCGTGTTCATAAAGCAAAGCTTGTCTCAATAACGAACGCTTTTCTTGAACTGTACCGTTTCCCAAACTTGCACCACGAATCAACAATTCGTAAGTCAGTTTGTCTCCAAGCAATCGGTTAACGTCCATGATAGCAAAAGGAAAGGAATGAAAAATAATAATAATTTATTCACCCTGTATCTGAAATATAAAAAAAAAATTAAAAAGTGAACAATTACTAGTCACTTAAATCAGTCACCCTGTATACCCAATACAAACATGGAAAAAAAAATTTGAAACAAAATAAGCAAAATAATCGATTTTTTTTATGACAGTTTAAAATTTCTGACGAGAAACTCCTCCCCTTTCTCAAACAAAAAAAAAATCGAGCCACCCTGTAAGAAGTAACAAGCTACGACAACAGTGATATTTTTTTTACAACGGAACCTTCCACAAAAGTTTATTGCGACTCACCCTGTACAAAAAAATCAAATATGAACTAAACTAGGTAATCACTAGTCGTCGTTTAACAGTGTACAGCCTATACGATAATTTTTGATACAACTCAACTTACCAGCATAATCAAAAAAAAAATTCAAATGATTTTAGAATCACCTGGTATAAGCATAAACAAATAAAGAAAAAATACCATCACCCTGTGAAATGTATGTCAAAAGGAGCAAGGTATTAAGGATCAGTGTACGTAAGAGTTATTTTTTTCCTTCCCCAAAACAAATATCCTACTGGAGATCTATCGAAAACGGTATTCTGTTCTAGCGAATCGAAAAAAAAAAAACAAATTGCACTGGCACGAGGGAGAAACAACCCTATATACTATATACTGACTAATAAAGATGCGAGAAAGACTCAGGACAACAATTGAATGTATGTAAAAACCAATTATTATCAAAACCACCCTTACACACTGCAACCGACTGAAGTATACAGTTAAGTTGTGCGCCATTTGCTACCGGCTGACCTGATCCCTTGGAGAGGGATGATAGAAAAACAGATCAAATAGTGGGGGGGGGAACAAAAATATTTATAGTGCCTTACTTTAAAGAAAGCCACAATAGGCCATTGGCCGCAGTGGAGAGCCTGATATGGGCTCACTCTCATTTAAACCTAACCTAAACCTAACCTAATCTACTTTAAAGAAAAACAAGGCACTCGACTAACTCAGTGGGCGGTGGCGTGGGTAAGGTTGGTTGAGTTAATTATCACCTGGTCTCGTACAAATTCATGTATACATATATACCAATGAGTTTTACCCTACTGTGGTGCACCGCAGTTCACAAAGGGGGTAGTTATGTGCCCTAGAGCTGTATATGTAATTCTAGAATATATATATATATATATATATATATATATATATATATATATATAATGGAACTAGTAAATAGTGGGGCTTTGCAGCAAAATCAAAGAGTACTCTTTGAAGTTTGTCCAAGCTTTCGGAAATTTAATAAATCATTTCCATCATCAGGGATGCTTCAAATTGCATGTGTGAGTAATATGAAAAATATATATGTATTGTTAACTTACATCTTTGTTGAGATTGTAAGACGCGATGTTATTCAACAATAAGTGACACATTGTGAAAGATGAAAGTTGACATAAAACATGTAAAATTGGAAGGATGTCATAAAATTTTTTGATAAAATACGTTACATTCAAAATTGTTAAAATTACTTTTATTTTGACCACACCAGGCCAAATCAATGTTATTGGTTAGGAGAAGACAGACAGTTGACATGACATATGACTCAGTCAGTGGTACCAATATACAGTTACCAACCTATGTTGGAATCCGTAAATCCGATTTTTTAATTGGTGAGGCGACACCTAGTGAGCTAGGATGAAACCTGAATTGAGTACATTTGGCATGTAACTAAATGTCTTTAGTACAGTTTCATACTGGATATTCTATGTGTTAAAAAAGAGAGATAAACAATGTTTTGTCCTACTGTGGGCAAAATTCTGTTACAGGTTGGTACCTGGATAATTTTGAATCAAAATTTGGAAGAAAAGGGGTTAAGTTAAATGTATACAATTATTTGTCAAGGTCATGAAATATTTGTTGATCAATTTGCAATGTTAATGGGTGATGGATTCTTATCCAACGTCAAAAGGTAGGAATAGATTTCACTCAGATGATTTATATCTGTTTTTTTATTTATGCAATTACTATTTTCTGCGATAAAGGCCATTTCAAGAAAGGTCCTTTTGGCTAGATGCGATTCACTAGCTAAGACCTTCGTGGCATCATAATTCATATGATGATCAAACTTTTTGACATGTTCAGCTAACGCACATCGTTCTGGATGTAATCTACAGTTTGTGTGATTGAAGACTTGTTTATTTTGTGGAAATTCATGATCACTTTGAAGAAACGAAAGAACACTCTTTTGTCTTATTTCCACTAGATTTTTATTGTTACGACCGGTTTCGGGTTTTATCCCATTATCAAGTATAAAAACTAACTAATACAATTGAACTCTAAGCCTAGTTATATAGGGAGTTTGCAGGTAGGCTGGATGGAGAGGTAATTAAGAGAACAATGGTGAAACAATATAAACTTAAACCCTGGAGGTGATGGAAATTATCTGGGTTGTCAAATTTATAAATTCAAAAGTGGAGACCTATACAAATCGAGTTGCTCGTTGAGGGTTCTAAATTTCTGGTTTTTAATTGATTTATTAATTTCCATGGCTTCCAACAGATTCATTGTCTTCCCTTTATTACATGTGTGTAGAATTTTAAGATTATCTTTACTTATCTTGTGTTTGGATTCTTGAAGATGTTCGTACATTGCTGATTTTTTGTCTAAACCGACGTGTTCACGGAACCTTACGTCAAAATTTCTACCGGTTTGGCCTGTATATACTGCAGAGCATTCCCCGCATTCTAATCTATATATCCCTGATTTTTTCATTATGTCTCGTTTAGGTTTTGCATTGAATAGAATTCTGCCCACATTATTATTACTTATAAAAGCTGTTGTTATTTTGAATTTAGAAAAATAATTTTGGATGTTTTCTGAAAGTTTACCTCAGTAAGTAATGCTCCCATATTTACGTGTATAACGTTCTTCAATATTTGGGTATAGTTCATTCTTAATCGTTTTTTGAGTTTTACCTGATATTAATTTCTCTATTAAAGAAACTGGTACTTGGTTTTTTACCGCAATTTGTTTAATGATGTTTAGTTCATCCTGGAAATTCTTATCAGGTAAAGGGATCGCGAAAGCTCTGTGTATCATTGACCTAAACGCAGACAATTTGTGTGAAATCGGACTGAAAGAATCAAAGGGAATTGTACAGTCTGTGAAGGTGTTTTTCCGGTATATATTAAATTGAAAACTATTATTAACTCTTGAAATAATCAGATCTAAGAAGTTAAGCTTCTTGTTTTGTTCGATTTCTACTGTGAATTTAACTTTGTTATGTAGACTATTTAGGAAGTTCAAAAATTGAAAAATTCGAACAAAACAAGAAGCTTAACTTCTTAGATCTGAGTATTTCAAGAGCTAATAATAGTTTTCAATTTAATATATACCGGAAAAACACGTTCACAGACTGTACAATTCCCTTTGATTATTTCAGTCCGATCTCACACAAATTTTCTGCGTTTAGGTCAATGATACACAGAGCTTTCGCGATCCCTTTACCTGATAAGAATTTCCAGGATGAACTAAACATCATTAAACAAATTGCGGTAAACAACCAAGTACCAGTTTCTTTAATACAGAAATTAATATGAGGTAAAACTCAAAAAACGATTAAGAATGAACTATACCCAAATATTGAAGAACGTTATACACGTAAATATGGGAGCATTACTTACTGAGGTAAACTTTCAGAAAACATCCAAAATTATTTTTCTAAATTCAAAATAACAACAGCTTTTATAAGTAATAATAATTTGGGCAGAATTCTATTCAATGCAAAACCTAAACGGGACAGAATGAAAAAATCAGGGATATATAGATTAGAATGCGGGGAATGCTCTGCAGTATATACAGGCCAAACCCGTAGAAATTTTGACGTAAGGTTCCGTGAACACGTCGGTTTAGACAAAAAATCAGCAATGTACGAACATCTTCAAGAATCCAAACACAAGATAAGTAAAGATAATCTCAAAATTCTACACACATGTATTAAAGGAAAGACAATGAATTTGTTGGAAGCCATGGAAATTAATAAATCAATTAAAAACCAGAAATTTAGAACCCTCAACGAGCAACTCGATTTGTATAGGTCTCCACTTTTGAATTTATAAATTTGACAACCCAGATAATTTCCATCACCTCCAGGGTTTAAGTTTATATTGTTTCACCCTTGTTCTCTTAATTACCTCTCCATCCAGCCTACCTGCAAACTCCCTATATAACTAGGCTTAGAGTTCAATTGTATTAGTTAGTTTTTATACTTGATAATGGGATAAAACCCGAAACCGGTCGTAACAATAAAAATCTAGTGGAAATAAGACAAAAGAGTGTTCTTTCGTTTCTTCAAAGTAATCTACAGTCACTTTTATGTGAAACGATTCGGGAGCCTAGAGATCTCGAAGTCTGACCAACATACATTTTGTTGCACGATTGACTCGGAATACTATATATTACATTCGTTTGAGAAAGTTTATCTTTAACTTTAGAGTGAATTGCTCTAATGGATAGAATTGATTTATTTGCAATTTTCAAATTTGGTAAATCATTAAAAATTCTGGAGAGTTTGGGAGAGATCTCCTTTATGTAGGGTAAAGAACTGTAGAAAGAAATCAATGGTGCAATATTATTTTCAATGTTATTAATATTACTATTATTGTTATTATTAATACTATTATTATCATTGTTATTAAATTGTGTAATCGTTTGATTACCTATATCAAAAGAGGATGAAGAATTAAACAAAATATTTTTGATCATGCTAGCTGGGTAAGAATTTTCGAGAAATGCATTTAAAAGAATATCAAGATTTTTTTTGTGAAATTGAATGTCAGAGATTTTCAACACTCTATCTTTCATTTGTTTTACTAGATTCACTTTCATTGAATGCTTGTGGTAAGAACAATAGTTTATGTATCTTCCTGAGCTACATGGTTTTCTGTACCAGTCTATCAGAATTTTGTTTTCTGATGACCGTATGAACCTTGTGTCAAGGAATGGAACGGAGAAATCAGCATCTTCAGTTTCCATAGTGAACTGGATGAAAGGATCATAACTGTTGAAGGTGTCGAGAATCTCTTCAGTACAGTCAATTGGTAAAGCAAGGATAATATCATCAACATATTTTTTAATAAAGTGGGGTCTGAAGGACAAAACTGGTAATACTGTGTCTAACAAATCATCCATTACGTAAGCAGCCAAAATTGGAGAAATTGATGCACCCATGGGGGTTCCAAAAGTTTGTTTGTAGAATTTATTATCAAAGAGAAATATGTATTATCAAATAAAAATTGTAAAAGATTTATGAAATTTTCTTCAGAAATACTGTAATGTGAACTAATATTGTCCCATTGTTTGTGGATTGCTCTTATGCAGGTCTCCACATAGACATTACTGAATAAGGATACCACATCCAAACTTGCCAGAACATAGTTTGGAGGTAACAAAGTCTTGTATTGAATATTAACTTCAAACGAATCTTTTATATAATAATCATTGTCTAGGTTATAAGCTTTAGTCAAGATATTTGTTAGGAAGGCAGCAATTGCTTCTGTAGGGGATCCTATCGAAGCCACGATCGGTCTTACTGAAAGTGTTGGTTTATGTATCTTGGGTAAAGCATAGAACCTTGGGGAAGTACCATTGTAGCATGTCATCACAACATTGATTTGGTTTGAGTCATTTAACTGTTTAATAAATGTTAGCTTTCCTTTGAATAGAGTTCGTAGGATCTTTATTTAACTGTACATATGAAGAGTTATTGGATTTGGATTTGGGAATAATACTAGATCAAAATTTGAGATTTAAAGAACAGGTGAATACCATGCTGAAAAAAAGCTACATAAGCTTGAAGATGATTTATCCGCACAGGCACTATTTGGGCCAAGATGTAAAAAAACTGTTGTGTGATTCATTAGTTCTTTCCCAATTTAACTATTGTGACATTGTTTATGGGCCTTGCTTAGATAGCGTGGATAGTCAGAGTATTCAGAAAGTTCAGAACTGCTGTATGAGACTGATTTTTGGTATAAAAAGAAGGCAGAGAATTTCTCACAAAATTAAAGAACAAGAATGGCTCAATATGTCCAACAGGCGTAAACTACATACCGTTTGCAACTTCTACAAACTATTGAAATATAAGAAACCCAACTATTTACATGACAAAGTCATATTTAGGAGAGATATACATGATATAAATAATCGACAAATTTTTTCGATCTCCATTCCTCGACATAGAAAGGAAATTTTCAAAAGAAGTTTTTTGTATAATATTGCCAGTTACATGAATAGCTTCAACGTAACTGACTACAGTAAATCCTGTAGCTCCTTAAAAAAATTAATAATTGAATATCTTCGTGAACTACAAAACTAAAAATATCGTACAAATCAGAGCAGAATAAAAAAAAATCTCAGGAATGTCACTCTATGTTTCCATAAAGTAAAGAGAAGAGAAAAAAATGTTTCCCATCTTTTCTCCCTTTCTTTTCTTTTTCTTCCTTTCCTGTCGCTTCTTCCTCCTCTTCGCTCACTTTTTTTTCTAGTCAGTAGTTGTATGTTTAGTGGTAAGTTTAGTTTTAGTACTGGTTTGAGTGGAAGAACAGTTTCTTTTTTCCTGGTGTAGAAAGACAACTGAACTCTCACCCTTTATTTACCTCAATAGTGTAATAAAAAAAAAATGTGATTGTATTTTTTTTTTGGTGAATAATAAACGTATTATTATTATTATTATTATTATTATTATTATTATTATTATTATTATTATTATTATTATTATTATTATTATTATTATTATTATTATTATAATGTCATTGGATAATTGTAAATATTGTAGTTTTTCCATTACTACTGTTACGTTGCCTTTATCTAAAAGAGTGAGAATTAAATTTGGATTATCTTTTAGAAAACGTTTGGATTTAAAGAACAAATTTCGAAAAAGAGAAGATTGTTGAGGAGGATTATGAATGTGATTTGTGATGATGTTTGTAGCCCTTGCTACAAGGATGCTTCTTTGTATGGGGTCTGAGATAGTGGATGTAATGCAATCTACATCCGCTAAGATATTCTTGATAGGAATATCTTTACCTATTAAAGGTTCAATGCAAAATTTTGGGCCTAAGGCCAGAAAAGAGGAAATATCTTCCGGAATCGTTACATTTGAAATATTTTTTAACCATTTATGGTTGGATTTGACTTTTGAATTGGCGTTTTGAATTTTTAAATTGTTCAATTTGCTAATATCTTTAAATTTGACTCTATGGAAAAGTTTATTGTAAGCCCGTAACTGCTTACTAGAAAAATTTTGAAAGGTTAGTTCATTGGTAAGTGTAATTATATTGCCACCCAGTGACGTTAAAGAAGATTTCAATTTAGAGATAAGTTTATGATTGGAAGCAATTTCAATATTTATATGTTTCACCCCTAACCTGTAATTTTGTTCTTTGATGTTAGTGTGTGCTTCATGTCTTAATAGAAGGTTTTTAATTGGTCTTGTAGAAGCCGTTATGCGGGGAGGAAGGACGTTCTGTTTTCTGCACTATAGAAGGAATATTCTTCTGTTAATTTCCTTAGCCAATTTCATCTTTGTCTTAGACCAAAGCTTCAATTCTTGAACTGCTCTGTCACCAAAAGTTGTAGCGACGGATTGGTAGAACCCCATGCCTGTAGAGTAGAGGAAGGGTAGTCGTTGCTGACTAGTTAGGAAGATACATAAACTATTGGTCTTACCACAAGCATTCAATGAAAGTGAATCTAGTAAAACAAATGAAAGATAGAGTGTTGAAATTCAATTTCACAAAAAAAATCTTGATATTCTTTTAAATTTATTTCTCGAAAATTCTTACCCAGCTAGCATGATCAAAAATATTTTGTTTAATCAAACGATTATACAATTTAATAACAATGATAATAATAGTATTAATAATAACAATAATAGTAACATTAATAACATTGAAAATAATATTGCACCATTGATTTCTTTCTACAGTTCTTTACTCTACATACAGGAGATCTCTCCAGAATTTTTAATGATTTATCAAATTTGAAAATTGCAAATAAATCAATTCTATCCATTAGAGCAATTCACTCTAAAGTTAAAGATAAACTTTCTCTATTCTCTCAAACGAATGTAATATGTAGTATTCCGTGTCAATCGTGCAACAAAATGTATGTCGGTCAGACTTCGAGATATCTAGGCTCCCGAATCGTTTCACATAAAAGTGACTGTAGATCACATCCAGAACGATGTGCGTTAGCTGAACATGTCAAAAAGTTTGATCACCATAATATAATTATAATTATAATTATAATTATAATTATAATTATAATTATAATTATAATTAATATAATTATGATGCCACGAAGGTCTTAGTTAGTGAATCGCATCTATCCAGAAGGACAGATATAAATCATCTGAGTGAAATCTATTCCTACCTTTTGACGTTGGATAAGAATCCATCACCCATTAACATTGCAAATTGATCAACAAATATTTCATGACCTTGACAAATAATTGTATATATTTAACTTAACCTCTTTTCTTCCAAAAATTTTGATTCAAAATTTTCCAGGTACCAACCTGTAACAGAATTTTGCCCACAGTAGGACAAAACATTGTTTATCTCTCTTTTTTAACACATAGAATATCAAGTATGAAAGTGTACTAAAGACATTTAGTTACATGCCAAATGTACTCAATTCAGGTTTCATCCTAGCTCACTAGGTGTCGCCTTACCAATTGAAAAATCGGATTTACGGATTCCAACATAGGTTGGTAACTGTAAATTGGTACCACTGACTGAGTCATATGTCATGTCAACTGTCTGTCTTCTCCTAACCAATAGCATTGATTTGGCCTGGTGTGGTCATAATAAAAGTAATTTTAACAATTTTATATGTAACGTATTTTATCAAAAAATTTTATGACATCCTTCCAATTTTACATGTTTTATATCAATTTTCATCTTGCACAATGTGTCACTTATTGTTGAATAACATCGCGTCTTACAATCTCAACAAAGATGAAAGTTAACAATACATATTGTTAAATATTTTTTTATAATCTACGTTCCTGTATATTTTTTGGGACAAGACAGTTGTTGGAGATGTTATGTCAATTTTTGAGATTTAGATTGTCAGTGATCTGAATAAAAATTTGTTGATCTTTAATCGATATTAATATTAGTTACAATCTTCTAAGATACTAATATTGTGGATTGTAACATTGGTCCTTCGAGAAGATAAAGAATCATTGGAAATTATGTCCTTGCCAGAACTCTCAGAAACTTCAAGGGCTAGGAGGAGTACAAGGATCAATTTTGGTGTTCCTCCTAGAAGGTACGTAGATGAAGACGAAGAACAGAGAAGAATAACTGGCAGGCATATAGAACCTGTTATAATAGAAGAGCATATCGAAATTGCGAATTCATCTGACAGCTCTCATAAAAGCGACAAATTACGCCGACTCAATGAATGAGAAAGGGAGATTCAAAGAAAATTACTTTCTCTCGAGTTAGAATCTATCCACCAAGAGAAAGAATCCATAAGAAAATCATCTATCAGAGGATCAAGAAAGAACTCTGGAGCTACGTGTCAAAGGGAATCGGAGATAAAATCCACATCTAGTTATCAAGATGTTGAACCATTCGTAGCAGATTGGGTAAACAAGGCAGCTCAGCACAGAAATGAAAAGCTCGAGTAGGAGAATTCCGACTATAAATCAGAAGGCAAAGAAAATACCCCCTCTGTTTGCGTGAAATCTTCAGCACAAAGCGTTGATTTTACTCATAAAGATAATATCGCTTCCTCTTCAAATTGCTTTCCTGAAATGCTCACTAAATGTATGGAACATCTAAGTTCAAACATTGAAAAACTGGTAACCAAGCAGACATTGAAACATTTACCAGATTTCAGTGGTGATATACATGAATTTCCGTTTTGGCTCAGCGAGTTTCAACGAACTACCTTGGAGAAAAATTTATCACATTCAGAAAATTTGAATCGTCTCATTAGATGTTTGAAAGGAAGAGCCAGAGAATCTGTAAAAGACCTTTTTTGTAGTCCCAATAATGTGGATACCATCGTGGAAACCCTGAAACTAAACTTTGGCAGAGACGATTGGATTATTTTGAGTCAAATTAATAAGGCTAAGAATTGTGCTAATCCAAGAGAAGATAATATTGAATCCTTCATGGATTTCTCGACCATTGTTACGAATATGGTAGTTGCTATGAGTACCACCCACATCTCTCACCTGGATAATCCCGAGCTGCTGTTGAGGTTGGAAGAGAAATTGCCAAAAATTTCAAGACGTTCTTGGGGTCAAGTCAAAATTTTGAAACAACAACTAAAGGAAGCTGTTAACTTGAAAATATTTGCTGAATGGCTGAAATCTGAGGTGAATTTGTTAATGTCCATTACGATTCCCACTCAGATATCAACAAACAAATCGATAACGAAAAAAGAAAGAATATTCAGCATTCAAAGCAAACCAGAAGATAAAATTTGTAAACTCTGCAAGAAAGAAAACCATCGACTGTACCAATGTAAAGATTTTTTGGAAATGTGCCAAGATGACAGAAGAAAATATGTTCAAGAAAATCACTTGTGTTTCAAGTGTTTACTATCAGGCCACAGCGTTGGTAAATGTTTCAGAAAGATTTTCTGTAATGTCAATTCTTGTCGTGGAAGACACAACAGACTTCTTCATCCTATGAACAAAGAAGGAGCCGAGGGTTTTGAAAATACAGACCAGGAAAACATTGAAGAGAGGATTCGAGGAGCAGATAATGGCAGCGGATCAGCTGAATTCTCAGGTTATATAGGAAAATCCTCTTCGCTTTTGAAGATTTCGAAAGTTCGTCTCTTCGGTCAAGACAAGTACATCGATACATTCGCCCTTTTGGACGAAGGGTCCACTGTCACTCTCATCGATTCAAATATATGCAAGTCGATACAACTTGTTGGTCCGAAAGTCCCACTTTGTCTACAGTGGACTAAGGATATTACCCATGCTGAAGAAGAATCCATGTTGGTGAATTTCGAGATTTCTGGGGCTGAAGGGACGACCAAGAAGTACAGTGTTAAACATGCCAGAACAATTGATAACCAGAGGTACAAATATCTTGACAAATCAATCTTGAAGAGTATAGAATACTGTCGACCTACTGTTTTGAGAGGCCAAGATAATGTTTTCTTGATATCATCCCAGCAAATCATCCAGCCAAACTTTGATTCACCTGCAATGAGTAAAACGAAGCTGGGATGGGTGATTCATGGTCCTTGTTCGAAGCCAGGTAACGAATTATATCTGAATGTATGCGTTTGTGACCATGATGACATGTACCTACAAAGGATCATCGAAGACAACTTCAAACTAGAAGATTCAGGTTTGTCATCTCGTGATACGTTTTCCAGAGATGATAGAAAAGCTTTGAAGTTATTAGAAAGTTCCACCAAAAGAATTGGCGATAGATTTGAAATTGGGTTGCCGTGGAAGCATGGAAATTTGGTTTTTCCAGAATCCAAATCGTTAGCATTCAAAAGAATCCAATGCATGGAAAAAAAGATGGATCAAGATCCCCAATTTGGAGCAGAATATTGCAAGAAAATTGAAGATTATCTTGCAAAAGGTTACGCAGAGAAAGTAACTGAGGAAGAAGCCGAACGAGACAGTGGAAGAACCTGGTATCTACCACATTTTGCTGTGAAAAATGTCAATAAACCAGGAAAAATCAGGTTCGTTTTTGATGCGGCGGCAAAGAATTCTACAGTCAGTCTGAACGATTTCCTGTTCAAAGGTCCCGATTTATATCCTCTACTAGTAGCACTTATATGGAGATTTCGAGAGAGGAAGGTGGCGTTCGCAGGTGATATTAGGGATATGTTTCACCAGGTCATCATCAGGAAACAGGACAGATCATGCCAGAGGTTTCTGTTTCGAGGTATGGACAGAGACAGAACACCAGATATCTACCAAATGCGAGTCATGATCTTCGGTGCTGTCTGTTCACCATTCATTGCACAATTCGTTAAAAACCATAATGCCAAAGAGTTTAACGATGAGTTTCCAGGAATTTTGAGAAAAATGACACATCAACATTACGTGGACGATTTCCTGGACTCAACAGACACTGTAGAAGAAGCTGTGGAAACAATCCAGAACATCATTGAAGTCCATCGTCGTGGAGGATTCCAGATGGTAAACTGGTTCAGCAACTCCCCAGACATCTTGGGAGGTCTTCCTCAGAATTACCTAGCTGAAAGTATGACGCTAAACTTAGGTTCATGGAATGTAGAAAGAGTACTTGGCCTACGATGGAACACCAGTGAAGACACCTTAATTTTCACCATAAGATTCAATAACATTCCAGAAGAGTTATCCAAAGGGGACAAAGTCCCTACGAAGAGGGAAGTTCTCAGAATAGTGATGTCGATTTTCGACCCTCTGGGATTTCTTGCACCACTTGTCGTACAAGGTAAACTCATTATGCAAGAGTGTTGGGGTAAGAAAATGGATTGGGATATGGTGATTTCTGATAACATCGCAGAAAAATGGAAATTATGGTTTTCATCGCTGAAAAAGATCGAAGAATTCAAAATCAGTAGATGTTACTTTTCATCATCACCTGGTGAAGTAGAGTTACACGTCTTCTCAGATGCCAGCAATAAAGTTTTTTGTGCTGTGGCTTACTACAGGTCATCAAAAAACGGCCATGTGGAAACATCCATCGTAGCATCCAAATGTAAACTTGGTCCGCTCAACAAGGTTACTTCTATACCTAGAATGGAGCTCCAAGGAGCTGTTGTAGCTGCTAGACTTGGAAAAGTAATCAAGAAGGAGTCAACTTTCCATATTCAGCGAGTTTTTTGGTGGACTGACTCTGAAATAGTTCTAAAATGGCTCAGAAATGACTCAAGACGTTTAAAATCTTACGAATCACACAGAATCCAGGAGATTGAAGAGCTTTCAGATATTTCAAACTGGAAATGGGTTCCATCTGCTTTGAATCCCGCAGATTTGGCAACCAAATATAAGAAAGACGCAGATTTCATGAATCCACTGTGGTTACATGGCCCATCCTTTTTGAAGAGGCCAGGTGATCAATGGCCAACAGAAAAGATGAATCGATTGGAAAAAGACGTCAATATTGAAATTATTGCAGTACTAAAGGAAACCTCATTCCCATTGCCTGAAGTCAGCAGATTTTCTAAATGGTTGAAGTTTATTTGTACAATAGCATGGATCTTGAGATTTTCCAATAATATGAAATCGCCAGAATTTGCGAGTAAGCAAAAGAGAAAAACGATATATCAAGATATCAAGCGAAGAAATATAAGAGTAAAAATTGACGAAGCTTTGAAGTTCTCTGAATTGCAACCCGAAGAATTACAGATTGCAGAAAGCTTGTGGCTGCTAAATATTCAAGCCAAACATTTCCCAGAAGAAATAACTTCCATACAAAAACTTGGTTATCCTAGTAAATCTTCCAAAATCTTTGAATTATCGCCATTTTTAGACGAATTTGGAATTCTGAGGATGAACAGCCGAATTGAGTACGCAGATATTGCTTATGATTTGAAATACCCCATCATTTTACCGACGGCAAAACAAGAAATTTCCGTCCAATTGCTAATTCTAAATTTCCACGAAGAATTAAAACACACAGGGTTCGAGACATTGATGAATAATCTGAAGCAAAGATTTTGGATCATCAGAACTCGACAATCGGTGAAGATGACGGTGAGAAGATGTCAGTTCTGCAGAATAAAAAAGTCGAAGACAGTTCAACCAGAGATGGCACCATTACCACTTTCACGTCTCAAGCCATATACAAGACCATTCAGCTTTTGTGGTTTAGACTATTTCGGTCCGTTGTTGGTTAAAGTAAAAAGGAGCGTGGAAAAAAGATATGGAGTTATCTTCACATGTTTCAACACACGAGCAATCCATTTAGAATTGGCTGGTTCCCTGACAACGGATTCAGCCTTGATGGCCATTCACAGATTCATGTCTAGACGAGGACATTCTTTGGAGATCCATTCCGATAATGGAACAAATTTCGTGGGAGCAGAGAATGAAATGAAAAGATGTTTAGAGGAGATGGATCGTGCGAAAATTACCCAAGATTTGTCCAAGTATAGAATAAAATGGAAATTCAATACTCCAGCAGCACCCTTCCAAGGAGGTGTATGGGAGAGAATGATCCAATGTGTGAAGAAGATCTTGTATATCACGCTCAAAGAACAACATCCATCAGAAGAGGTATTATCGACATTTCTCGCTGAAACTGAAAGCATAGTTAACTCTATGCCTATAAGCTTCGTTCCAAGTGAAGGTGGTGAACTAGAAGCTCTTACTCCAATGCATTTCCTGATCGGTTCAGCTAATACATCGAATATTCCCGGAGTCTTTGGACCTGGTGACATTTATGGGCGCAAGCAGTGGAAAATTGCACAGCTGATGGCGGAGAAATATTGGAAGAGATGGTGCAAAGAGTACATTCCCTCGCTTAGAAAAAGAAGCAAGTGGTACCAAAAAGAAGAGCCTTTGAAAATAGGTGATGTTGTAGCTCTTCCTGACACCAAGTACCGTAATAAATGGAATCTTGGAAAAGTCTCCAGAGTAATACAAGGACATGACAGCCAAATCCGCTCTGTGGAAATCAAAACCCAAGAGGGCGCTTTAGTTAGGCCAGTAAACAGTATTCTCAAGCTGGAGGTTGGAGAATGTTAAATATTTTTTTATAATCTACGTTCCTGTATATTTTTTGGGACAAGACAGTTGTTGGAGATGTTATGTCAATTTTTGAGATTTAGATTGTCAGTGATCTGAATAAAAATTTGTTGATCTTTAATCGATATTAATATTAGTTACAATCTTCTAAGATACTAATATTGTGGATTGTAACACATATATATTTTTTATATTACTTACACATGCAATTTGTAGCATCCCTGATGATGGAAATGATTTATTGAATTTCCGAAAGCTTGGACAAACTTCAAAGAGTACTCTTTGATTTTGCTGCAAAGCCCCACTATTTACTAGTTCCATTCCTAACTAGTCAGCAACGACTACCCTTCCTCTATATATATATATATATATATATATATATATTCAAACCTGAAGGATTCCTAAAGATGATTGCCTGAAGGGCTCTTCAAAATAAATGCCTGAAGGGCTCTTAAATATAAGAATGATATGATAATAAAGGAAGATATTTGTCAGCCCAGCGATAGGCGCCTGTTCCACAATATAGATACTATACCTTGGTGTCTTTCCAATGCTACTGACAGAAATTCACAGAGCTGTCGCAGGGTGTTATTCGGTGTCTGAGGTGGATCTACATAGGGGGTGGATTTCCGCTACCACGGTGTCATGGTGACACAACAATGTTGAAATGAGGAGCCTGGGGCCTCTCCCAAGAAGAATTGGCTAGTCTGAGCGGGTTGCGGTAACGATCCACCCTCAATCAGTCTGAAGAGGCTGTCCCACAAGTCTTGTTTTGACAAGAAGGCCTGTTTCAAAAGGTAGTTCTATTCTGAAAAGAAAGCCTTTCGAAGAAAATACCGATAAACGCATGCCGCTAAATCGTGAAAAGAGAAATGTGTTCTGCACGAGAAACTTGCATACCTGATGGATTTTGGTTGGACTTGAAAAATCTAACACGTGGAGAATCATCGCCTTAATAGGTTTGGAGTATTTCCAAAATGTGCACCTACTATGAATATGTACCCATTTATCCCACCTCCACTTGTGGATAGAAAAATTTCTTCGCAATCTTTAATGGTACATATCACCGATTTTCCACTCACGTGTGTTCGTCTTTGATCAAGAATCAATCCGGAAGTCTCCCCTACCTATTCAAAACTCTTTTCAGAACGAAGGCGGAAGCATCATGCGCATGTCTGAAATCTGTCAACTCACACAAATTATATGTTGCCAATTCACAGCACACTACATTCGGAACGATTCAGCATACATCTGCCAAGTAACTCCGAACAACTCATTAAGTCACACCCACAATAATACTCCATTTGGCTGCGATGAAAGAGCGTTTTGACAAAGAGCCAAACAGTTACTTTTAGCTGTCCAAGTTGGCAACAATTACTTTCTAATACTTCTTGACTGTGCCTAAGCGTAAGTTTTAGCACAACGTTGGAAATAGGAAGAATAATTCTATCACATTTGAACTACTACTCTACAGCTGACTTAACACAATTGAAGCTATTATAATGAACGGTTGATGTTAAATTTCAACTGGTGGGTATTACTATTAGCTATCTAATATCATACCTATCACATAACCCCATAGCAATTTCACTTGAAACCATACTATACGGAAACAGAAATAGTGTGAATAATGCGGCAAATCATAGTTTACTTGTTGAAAAGGAGTTCATCGCGATAGTAAACGATTGAGAAACTACGGAATTACAATTGTATTCGAGATCCTCGAAGGTTTGTACAAAATTGATCGATTTTTAATCCGTTTGCAGTATCCTTTTGGTGAGACAAAAATCATCACATAACAATATAGGTAATTCAATACGTAAAGGTAATAGTAATTATCACTGATGGAACTAATGAAACTAAATATAAGTACTAAGGGAGGCATGAATAGAAATAATAATATTATACTGGGTGTTTCCGAAATTGGAGCGATAAATATGATGGGGGTGTTGTATGGGACGCAAGAATTTTTTTTTTTACAATTTTTAAAAATGTATGCTCTCACTCTACCACATCTTCAAATTATTATTGAACGTCTGGCAACGTTGTAAAAGTCTTTGGTATTCCTGGTGTTTTTGAACTCGTCAAAAGCAAACGCTTCGGTTTCGTTGTTGACCTCTAATCGATGATTAACATAAATTCCAGGCAAAATTCAATATTTCCCAAAATATTTTTTTATGCAAAAATGTACTTTTTTCGTTATTCCTTTTGTCTTCCATTACCCACTTTATTTATCACTTTATTCAATATCGGAAACACCTTGTATATTCGGCCACTATAAGTTCACTCCTATTGAATGCAATAATAGGTTTCTGAACAATTGACGCATATTCGACGAACGTCTAATTCACCCACTCCGTACCAACGTTGCCAAACTAATTCGCCCACTCCGTACCAACGTTGCCAAGTTTTACTCATCTTCAACTCGGTTTGCCTGTAGCTGTTTTACACATTTTCGAGTCTCGCAAGCTAGGTTAGCTTGCTCAGGTTAGGTTTGTGTGTTAATTGCGGGAAAAAAACAAATTCACGCATTTTTAACTCAGTTTTTCTTCCTCTTTTGTCATCTAAACACCACGCATGCATTCACAGTATATTGAGTAAAACTTGGCAACGCTTGAAGCACCTCGCACGCATGCGCAGTAACTTGGCAACATTGGTACGGAGTGGGTGAATTAGACTCTCGTCATATTCGAAGGTAATATCACAAGACCATGACAAATATCCGACTATTATTTTGTTCATAATTCTATCGAGAGTACTTTGTATTTTGACAATTAAATGAGACCATATGAACATTAATAATCAGAATAATTCCCGACAGCTTTAGCTGAAGGGAGTTATTCTATGATTATTGATGTTCATATGGTAGAATTGAATTGTCCCAAAATACAAGTTACTCGAGATGAATTGAAGAAAATAGTAGTCTCTATTATTGGTCATGGTCGAGTGATATTTAAGGAGACTATTTCATGAACAGCGTGAAATAATTCATACACACCTTCATATAGGCTTCAAAAAAGACATAAATTCTCTCCAGATAGACTCTCTACACCTTTTCGGTATTTTTCATAGTCTCTATTTGTCATGGTCGAGTGATATTTAGGAAGATTATTCCATGAACAGCGTAAAATCATTCATATTTAAGTTCATATACGCTTCAAAGAAGACATATGTTCTCTCCAGATAGACTCTTCACTCTTTTTCGATGTTTTTTTTTGGGATTGATTAGCTTATATATTCAATGATTTCCGTAGTAGAAGATAATCAAACACGAGACATTTCAATTTTGAGTTATGTCAAACTTGACACTTTTCTTTGTTTAAGTAAATATCCGCGTGTTTACCTAAATTATCATGTTTACTTGAAAATCCGCTCATATTGCATGTCATGGGACTTCAACCACATAATTTCATAGGTGCAGCCATGTGTGAATGAAATAGTCGATATAATATCAAGCAGGTGATGTATAATCAACAAAGATCTGTCAGTGAACTTGTAACGCGGAGACTAATTGTTAATTACTAGGTATTGTAATTCAATACATTTCCTTTGTGGAATTTATTGTTCATCATTCAATGGGTTATAATATTTATAGTTCATAAGTAGTGATATAGTATTGTAAATGGCGTTGGTAGAGCGGACTATTATGTTTGTGTTAGAAATTGTAGAACTCAGCAAATGACTAGAATATAATAATATGGAGAAGAAGATGTCGATAAACAAGAAATGGCTGTATTAAGAACACAAGCTGCGGAAAGACGTCTCCATATTGCTGGGAACTTGTTTCAATTGTTTCCAGGCAATACTGATCGACATAAGACAATTGGAAAATAATCCCAACTGTCTCTGTTGAGGCTTTTTCCTTTTAAATAGAAAAACTGGCCAAGAAATACAAACAAACTTTATTTAAAGAAAAAGAAAGCAACATAAAATATGACAGAGTCGTCTACTAGGTTATATGACATTATGAGTTCTGTGTTGTTCCATAATGCCACAGATTGCCAACTGATAATAGGGCGTGTGGTCTACAATACATCTTTCAGCCCACACGGGGGCGCTTCAATGTCTAATATGGAAATTACATCAGATTAGTTTATCTGAACACCTTCTCCTAATTTCCATATCAGGCATGTAGGGAACATATTAAATTTTACACATAATTTAATTTTTGAATGTTTCAAATTTGTTAACACTTAATAGTTTAGTTAGAATATCAGCTGACTGTTTCTCACTTTCAAAATATTTCAAATCAATCAAGCCTTCTTGCACTTTTTCATTTATGAAAGAGTACCTCGCATCAATATTGTTATGAAAAGGGTAGATTGAATTTTGTGGAGAAATGAAAAGCTCTGAAATACCGAATTTTGCCTGTTTTATTCCTTTGGTTATATTAAATTTTACTTTTATTATTTCATTCGGAATAATAAGAGCACTTTTGTATCAGATCAAAATTTCATATTTAGGAAAAAACAATTATTTCTTGGCATAAAGTTTTCAAAATTATTTAATTAATAAAAAACGACCTGTATATCATTTGGGAAGTAATAAGAGAAATGTCAAAAATGGCAGTAGGATGAAAAATGAAAAATGAAAAATTAATGATTGCATAGAGATAAAAACCTCAATCAGAGTAAAAACTGAAATTAGTAACTTTAGAAATAAGTACAAAATGTTAGAAATAAGAAGTGAAATTAAAAAAAACAGTGCGGAAGTAAAATAATGACTAAAAAAATTCAGTGACGCTGGATAATGAAAAGTGCTTGGAGGAGAGAAGAATAAAAATTGGAAGGTTTGTTGCCGAGGAGAAAAGTAACAGAGAGACGAGAAGAAATTTTTGACGACGATAGATTTTTGGAGGACGAGGAACTTATGAAAATTTAACTAACAAACGAAAAGAAGAAAAGTAATTGAAATAATAATACGAAGAACCTAAATCAACTGACAAATAAATGAAAACTGGAGCAGAAATCAAATATAGTAAGCAGAAACGAAAATTTTAAGACTACATACCTGACAATCATTTAAAATCCCTGAGAGACGAACGAGACCAGTTGGAAACGCAACATCAAAGGTATTTATAACAACCAAATTCTGGAGCCAAGCAGAGAAGCAGGTAGCAGAAAACCACCTATAAACTATTATAACTGTGTGGAATTATTTTAAATTTGATCTCACTGACTTTATTCCCTATTTTAAAAAGAACTTAGTATCAATAATATTTAAAAACAATTCTTGAACTTTATTTTTTTATATCATACATAACCTCAATTTGTAGGTAACTATGCCATATAAAGTCATCTAACGGACTTTCAGTGAACAACCTAATAAGGCACGTTTTCTAGATAATTTTAGATTAGGATAGAGGGCGCTCTATTTATTTAGGAAACAGTTTATAGAAGTATAATAGGAAAAATATTTTTCAGTATGGCATTGTTTCATGGGTTTGAAAGAAAAAAAATAGGAATTTCAGTTTGAAAGATTTTTATTTGAAAAATAAAGAACAAAAATTCAATTATTAAAGTCATATTTTGTCTATCATTTTTGAAAATTACAATATTGCAATTTCTTTCACCTATATACAGGGCTGTCCACGTTCCTGAATCCTACTGAAAGCAGGAGTTTTCTTGTTTCACCGGCTGAGCTGAAAAAGGAAGCAGATATTATAAGGAAAGAAAGGTAAATCAGATAAAAATAAAGGTTTTGAGCCAGGGCATTTCTATAAAGTTTATTCTATATTTTTATATGAAAATTTAAAAATTTACAATACCCACACAACACAAATATATAAAATAAAATAAAAATAAACATTACATACAGCACAACACTACACATAATATCACAATAATATTTTTACTTCTTTTATTGAATTGTCCTGTTTCAATCATTTTATTGAATTTTGGTTATCCACATTCAGGTCTATTTCAATGTCTGAATCAATAAGTTCATCAATAACAGTTTTTAAGTACACAGGTTCCTTAACACAGTCAGCAGCGGCAATATATTCCGCTTTGGTAGTTGATAATGAAACAATTGGTTGTTTACGCGAACACCAACTTATAGGTCCACCACCGAACATTATCACAAAGCCTGTAGTGCTTTTTCGAGTAAGAAATATCACAAAATCGGAATCACTGTATGCAATAAGTTTACTTTCACTACATTCCTTCTTGTAGCAGATTCCATCATTTTCTGTACATTTTAGGTAACGCAGAATTCTCTTTGAGGGAAATGTTTATTCTCAATGCTGTGTGCTTCAAAATTAGGATTAGCAATCATAGAGGTAGATGCAGTTTTCGCATCCATCATCTTGTATCTGTCAACTATCATCTGGGTGTACTTTGTCTGATTCAATCCAACCAGAACCTTCTTCCTTTTACCATCTCTTCTTTATAGCTACTCACTAGTATTCCATCATTTACATGAATAGCAAGGAACAGGGTGCTCTTTATATTCTTGAACAAGCACTGTTCACTCTTGAGCGACATTAGTCCACTAGATTTCAGAAACAAACTGAATTTTTCATTCCACTTTAGTGGTGTCTGCCTTTATAGTCCACACCATATTTTTGCTGGAATCCACGCACTACAAGTCTGGCTTTATACTTTCCTTCGTCTTTAACTCAAAAAATCCATTTGCTTGTCAAATTTTTTCTATTTTCTGTTTCTTCTCTGTAAACTAGATCCCATGTGTTATTTTCTAGTAGTGATTTATTTTCATCATTGATAGCTACCATCAATTTTTCCTTCTCAGGTCCTTCCATTGCTTCCTCGTTTGTCAACATTGCAAATTATTCACCCATGTCATAGTCTTGAAACTTCTTGGGTACTCTTCCCTGTCTTCCAGATCTTGTGATTTGTGCTTTTTCTTGTGCATCATATTCATGTTTTTCTGAACCTTCTCCTAAGTCAACAATACTTTCTTCTTGATTCTGTTTTACTGGCTCATGATTTTCCTTTTCTTCGTCTGTTTCTTCTTGGCCTTTTATGTTTATTACCTTATCTTTATATTCTACTACTTCTGGTTGTGTAAAAACTACATTTCTATACACAGCAATTTTCCTTTCGTTTTCATCCCACAAACGGTACCCGTTTGGAGCATAACCTACAAACTTGTATTTTTTACTCCTAGTGTAGAGTTTTTTTAGGTATCCTAAAGCTTTTGCATATGCTGTCAACCCAAAAATTTCCGAGTCGTTAAGACAGGTTATCTTTTTGTCCATTTTTCCACAGGAGTTACATCAATTGTTTCAGTTGGACTTCTGTTTAGCAAGTATGTTGATACATACAGCTTCTCCCCACATTTTTTTTCCATATGCGAATCTAAGATTATAGCACGAGTTTTTTCCAAAAGTGTTCTATTGAGTCTCTCAGCCTTTCTGTTTAGCTGGGGTGAGTATGGCACTGTATAGTCTATAGTAATTCCTTTTTCTCTACTCCAGTTTCTTATATTAATACTTTTGCATTCTCCCCCATCGTCGCATCGTATTTAAAAACTTTTAAATTCTTTTATGATTCGGATTCATTAGCAAACTCTTTCAAGTAGTCAAAGACTTCATTTTTAGTACTCAACACGTACACTTTGCAGAAATGAGTGTAATCATCCAATATCGTCAAAAAATATCTTTTACCATCCCAAGTTATTGGAGAAATAGTAACAAAAAAATCTGTATGAGTATTTCCAATGGTCTTGTTGCTTTTTGTCTTACTTTATTGAATGGCAACTTTGTTCGTTTTGCTTCAAAACAGATTTCACAGTCTAATTTATTTTTGACAAATTCATGCCTTCAGATATGTTCATTAGCTTTTTCGTGTTAGTAATACAAAGGTGCCCCAACTTTTCATGCCAAATTTCCTAATTTTTGTGCTTTTCTTCTGCCAAAAAACATTTTTAATTTTTTTATAATTTTACAATGTATTGCCCATTTTCTTTTCTTCCTTCCATCACTGGTTTGTTATCTTTTTTTATAACAACTTTATGCATTGAAAAAGTTACTTGTCCATTATTATCCGTGATAGCATTCACCCAAATATATGCTGATAATATGTCAAAAGTTCAATACTTGCAGGGGCATTGGCAACAGGCTAAAGAAAAATATTTCGTCAGTTGTTAATTTTAGTCCAATTATAAAAACATATAATTAAACACTTTATAAAAAAGCCGAAATTCTAACGTTAGCTAGTATTCTTATTTTACAAATTAATCTTGTATATTAAAGAAACTGGGCATGCTTTCAATAAAAATGAAGACGAACATACATATAATACAAGATTTGAAACAAATATTTATCAACCGTTATCAAGGCTAGTTATGGGTCAACATTCACCAAGGCACATTGGAGTCAAGTACTTCAATAAGTTCAGTAACATAATGGATATTCAGAAGGGTGTACAATCAAAGACAAATAAAAACTTTAAGCAAAAAGTCCAGATATTTTTGGCTGACCATATATTTTACAGTGTAGAGGAATTCCTTAAATTTTAAAAATTTATTCTGTATTTTAACATATGTCTAGCGTCTTTGTCTTTTTTTGTATTTTTTAATTTTTTTCTTATCATAAGCTGACTAGTCGGATAGGATTGTACATTTCATATTTTATTATAGACTTTAAGCCCAGGCCAATTTTGGAGGGGTCATTTGACCCAGCATGAATTATAGTGTCATACGAAACTCCTTTGCGCACTGTGCCGTCAGTTGTCAGCGGTGCAGATGAGTACGCAGGTCAACGAAACTTTCCATCCATAGGAGGGATTTTTCGACCAAAGATTCTTGTACGGCATTTCTCAAGATGATAAGATCACGGAAAAATAATCAAGTAGGACCTTATGCCGTACAAAAAGACCGGTGCTGAGAGCCAGCAATTTTCTGAGAAAACGAGCGCATTTAAAAAAAAATTACTAAGAATAATTTTTGTGGAAGATCGAATTGTTTTTCACCCTGTTGTTTTTCCTATAAATCATATACTTCCCAAGATTACAGCAAAAATTTATTTATATATTTTTGAATATATGTTCCACTACTGGAATTTTGGTAAACAATTCTTTTTCGTGTTCATCATGGTTCCAACTACTAGCATACCAAGTTTGGTGGTTCTATAATCGATTCTTGTTTCAAAACCCAATCGTACTGGATTAAGTTCCTAATTTTGATTTCCACTAAGATTCGTAGCGCCTTGTGAAATAATACCGGGTTCACTATAAACTGATTTATTTTGTTTTCCTATCGATGTTCAGTACCGAGCAATTCGTTAGAAAAAACCTTAACATGAGTCGGTCGCCAGGGCCGGCCTGGTAATTATATTCACCTGACACAAAGGAAATCCCATTCTCTTACCTCAATAAATCTGAACAGTTTTATGTGGAATAATGAATCCAAAAATATCATGTAGGGTATTACCGATACTACTTTTTGAGATAAGAAACATTGCAATTACTCGACAGATGGTGCTGGTGGCACGTCAAATTGAAAATTTTCAAAAACATAAAATTAGAATTATCTTTTCAACGATGTGACACTTGGCCCCCCACGCCATTTCAAATTTTCGAGGTTAATTTTGATAAACTTAAATCATGCAATGAGTGAATCCGAAGTTTTAATTTTAGATGCTCCTACTCATCGTTTTACTCCTGTGTGCTGTGCACTCGCAAAATATAGTCTTCAACCCGTAAATGACACGATTGGCATGCATTACCATGACGAAGGAAATGTAATACAAAGAACTTACTTCACTTAGAACAGTTTCAGATCGTTATCAAAATTGAAAAGGGGAACATTCTCCAGTAAAATTTAAAAATGAAAAATGTGACTTATTTGTAATATCTAACAGAAAACAACTACTTCCCCGGCACAAGCCACGCTGGACATTGAACTACATCTGATAGATATTGTGAAAAGACTTTAACTGATGATTCCACAAAAGGTTTTATGAATTTCCTATTCATATTTTCGAACTAAAAGTTATCAAAATATTTCAAATCAAATGATTAAAATGTGTTAAACTCCTAATATACTGAGAGATGGTAACACAAAATTTCCGGTCATTTGTACCAATTATGGCGACCCTTCGAGGCTCTAAGTACGTAATTACTAAAAGAAAAATGATGGTCATAGCGCTGGTACTGGCGGCCCAATCTTGTGGACGCTAATCGAACGTGTCGGATTAATTACGAAAGTCGAACGATTTGTTACACAAAAATTCTTGTATTTTCCGCAAGGTGATGAAATAAGAAGTAGGCGGTAGCGTAATGTCATACTCCTCCGATGTGACTCACAGCCCGTCATACCGACGAGAACACATTATTTAAAAATTCAATCATTTGTACAAGGATAATTCGTGCACAGCTAATCATCGTCGAGTAGCCATTCACGAAATTCACCATGTCATACTTTTACGACGGTTCCAAAATTACACTTTTCCGGTGGTAAAAAAGTGTAATTTAATTTTTTCTGCAAAACTATTTGTACCAGTATGGCATTTGGATTTTTGGAAAGTATGTGAGACAATGTGACCGTCATTATATTTGCCATACTTCTAATATGGGGGAGAAGTGGTGCCATACCTGAAAAACTTATTTATTCGACACGTTTTCAATATACGACTGTACAATACGTAAAATAATTTTCAACAGTTTGGCATCATTGTTTTCGGTTCTTTTGGAAACAAATATACCTAAAATATATTACTCAATACTGAACCATGGGGCGGAAGACTTCACATTAGAGACGAAAAGTAAAGATGGAACGAATTGGAACAGTATGGCATTTCAAATTTTTGGAAATTGAAACAAAAAACATGCGTTGGGAAAATTATACCATACTTATGGTAAAGTACGAAAGTGGTGCCATACTGAAAAAAAGTACTTTAAGGAAGGTCTTTCAGCTACAAATAGTACAAAACAGTAACGAACGCATTACTGTTCGTTTTACAGTGTTTTGGGTGAATAATTAGAGTAGTGAAAGCAACAACGTTTAATATTCAAAATTACTTTGACATATTTTTTTTTTATACACATTCAGTTACTTCAACTAAAATCAACAACTTAATTTTTTTTTATTTGGTCAACAACTGTACAGGAAGTCATAAATAAAAACTTCAAATTAAAAATAAATGTTAACAAAATATTCAATCATTCTAACACTCCCTCCTTAACATTTATTTTATCTCGAATGGATAGGAATGCGCATCTCCCAAGTGCTTTCGTAAAAACATCTGCTAACTTCTCTTCGCTCTTGACAAATTTCAAAATGAAATCTTTGTTCATCTTATCTCTCAAAAAATGTATACGGATGTCAATATGCTCGTTCTTTTTTGAGCAGTTTCATCACTTAACATTTTTAAGGCACTTTGGTTGTCTATATTTAGAATGATTGGTCTAAAGCAAATTCCAAGTTCTTCACATAATTTGCCCATGATTATGATTTCTTTGATGGCTTCAGTTGCTGCGATGTACTCAGCTTCAGCTGTGGACAAGGAAACTAGGCTCTGCCTTCTGGCATACCAATCAATGGGTGTTCCTACAAAAAGCAACACGAATCCGGTTGTTGATTTTCTTGTTTGGCAGTCTCCTGCAAAATCTGAATCGCTGTATCCAACTAGAAGTTCTACATCTGAGTTCTTCTTAAAGTGAAGACCTAGTGATTTTGTTCCACTCAAATATCGCAATACTCTCTTAACTCCTTCCCAATGGATTAAACGAGGAGTTTCTATGAATCTGCTCAGTTTATTGACAGGAAATGCTATATCTGGCCTAGTCACAGATGTAAGAAAAAGTAAACTTCCTATCGCCTCACGGTATGGTGCTTTGCATAATGGGCTTTCTTCATCATCCAGATCTTTCGTAGGTCCTGGTATATCGACTGCTTTACAGGATGTCATGTTGAATTTCTCAAGAATTCTTTCTATTTGTATTTTCTGACTAATAAAAATTCCACTTTCTGTCTTCACAATTTCCATTCCCAGAAAATGCTTGACTTCTTCTCTTTTGATTTCAAAATTAGTGTCCAAATGCTCTAATAGTCTTTCTATTTCATTTCTACTTTGTGATGCAATCAAACCATCATCTACATAAATTACCAAATATAATTTTACTCCGTCGTCCTTGTAGAAAATGCATGGATCATTAATTGACTGGGTTAATTTGAACTTCTTGAGTGTATCTACAAATTTAGCATTCCAGTTGCGTGGAGACTGTTTCAAGCCATAAAGACCTTTTCTCAATAAACAAACCCTATTCGTTCCATCATGGAAACCAGGTGGCTGTTCCATGTAAATGACTTCATTCAAGTCACCATTGAGGAATGCAGTCTTTACGTCGAATTGGGCTAATTCCATTCCAAAGTAGGATACTATGCCGAGTATCAATCGAATAGATTTATATTGAGCCACCGGACTGAATGTTTCAAAGTAGTCTTGGCCGAAAGTTTGACTGTACCCCTTCGCAACTAATCGTGCCTTGTGAACTCCATTCAACTTTTTTTTGTAATTGTCAGTTATGATGACACAACCTTTGTCAGTAACAGCACTGGCAGAAAATAGATTGTATTTTAATTCAGGAACAAAAAGAACGTTTTCAATGGAACAACTAACGTTTTCATCACCTTCTATCCGAGCATCTACAAGAATGGTTCCTTTTCCAAGAGCTTCGAGTCTTTTACCATCTCCAATAACAATGTATTCTCTCGTTTCAAGTTCTTCGTAAGTACTGAACCACATTCTATTGAAAGTCATGTGGTGGCTGGCACCACTATCCAAATACCAATCAGTAGTTGTATTCATTTCATTAGTTATAAGAGCGAAGTTAGTTTTGTATCTGTCGTCGTGTGGTGATTTACGATCGGCACTGTTCTTTTTGAACCAACAATCACGTTCGAAATGGCCCCTTTTTCTGCAGAAATGGCAAACGATATCACTTTTTGAAAACTTATTCCTCTGTCTTTCATTTTCATTCCTTTTTGAAGCATTTTTCTTGAAGGTTCTAGCTGTTAGAGCTCCGGCGACTTCCTCACTGCCTCTGTTCTTTATTCTTCCTTCTTCTGCTATTAGTCTCGATGTGAGATTATTCAGCGTTTTATTCAATGAGCTGTCCCATGCGGAGTGGAAGTGTTTAAAACTTTCTGGTAGAGTCATAAGAATTTTGTTCACCAGCATACTTTCGCTTATATCTTCTCCGCAAGTTTTCAGATCATAACTGAGCTTCTCTAGATCCGCCACATGGCTGGCAACACCATTATTTCTATAAGAATATGCATAAAATCTTTGTTGGAGAGAATGCAAGTTTGCTTCTGTGGTTTTTCCATATAGTGCTTGGATTCTTTGCCACATTTCACCTGCAGTTTTACAAGCGATCAAATGTGTGACTACCTTCTCTTGCACTGAAGTCACAATGAGGTTTTGAGCTTTAAGGTCATTTTCATCCCATTTTTTTTTTCTTCTTCATTAGTCGCTGTGGATCGTATATTTTCAATGGTATTGTAGACCCCAGAAGATTTCAGAATGATGACCAACTGAAACTTCCATGCTGCGTAATTTAACCCATTTTCATCGAGAGTTATAACTCTCCTGTATTCAATTGTAGCCATTTACTTTGCTTTTGATTCGTTTCAATAAATGAATAACACTCTGCTGTATTTTTCACTTTGGCAGACCTTCGGGATAATCCAGAAACAACTGTACAGGAAGTCATAAATAAAAACTTCACATTAAAAATAAATGTTAACAAAATATTCAATCATTCTAACAATTACAGTACGGCTAATATATGTAATATTAATTCTTTCTCAGTATAATTTTTTTTACATTCATTATTATGACAGCAAAAACAAAAAACCATTATTTCTACTAAATGATCAATAATTAGGAAAAACTCTCAACTTTCAACCATACAACAACAACAATTCATTGGTCAAATGAAATTTCCTTTAGAAGTGATTACTTCCACTTTTGACTATTCTAGCCAACGTCCAATAATTTTTAAATGTTGAATTTGGAAAAGCTACTATAGCTTGGCAAATCTATAAAGGAATCCGAAATTGGCACGCCTGTCGATGCGCGGTAGCAGAAGAGCTCAGTATACGTTCTAACTGAATGTAAAATTTATACTATCCTTTTTATCGTCCGAATACTTTCTCATTCTAATTCATGCATCTCATACGTTTATCGACATTTCTTTATATATTTGCCAAAGGCTATATATATGTTGTGGGTCGCCCCACAAGCAGCTGTCGTATTCCTGTGTTGCCATACATAACACGATGAGCCGAGACCTCCACAACTCGAGGAATCGTTCGAGCAGTGGTAGCCGTAGACTGTTATACAACAAAACATCGGGTTATAAAACAAGATTGCCGCCACATATATGTTTGAAATTTTGTATTTATGTTCTCTGAACTTCAACTGACCGGAAAAATTAGTGCCTTACTGGTATAAATCGTTCAGAATACTCATAAAATTTTACAATTTTGAAAAAATATTGTACATGTTCACCACCTCCCACAGGTATGGCATTATCAGACTTCTATTTATGATCATACAAAGAACTGGTTGAAGAATTCATAGGGTGGTACAAATCGTCTTGCAAAAAATAAAGAATTACTCCTTGGCGGTGGTATGGCGGCCATTTGGAATCGTCGGCATGGTGGATTTCTTGAATGGCTATTCGACGATGATTAGCTGTGCACAAATTAGCCTGCTACAAATTATTGAATTTTTTATTCTCAATTAATGTGTTCTCGTTGGTATGGCGGGCTGTAAGTCACACCAGAGAAGTATGGCATTACGCTACCACCTACTTCTCTTTTCATCGACTACAGAAAATACAATAATTTGTGTGTAACAAATCGTTCGACTTTCGTAATTAATCTGACACGTTTGATTAACGTCCGTGAGATTGTGCCGTCAGTACCAGCGCTATGACCATCATATTCCATTTCGTCAGTATGTAATTAGAGCTCTGAAAGGTCGCCATACTTGGTACAAATGACCGAACATTTTGTGTTATCATCTCTCGGTCTATAATTCAGGAATGAATTATTTTTATGCTGTTGTAAAAAGACACATAACCATGTTAAATCAAATTTCGAATTCTCTAGAATCAATAAAATTGAAATAGACACTGAAAATGAATCAAAAAGAAAGTGAATTGATCAACGGAATGACATTATATGGAAAGCTATATCTGGCAATCTTGATTCTTCAGACGAAGAATATTTTACGAACGCGATAAATCAATTATACAGAGATGAACACCAAATAGAGAATTTAATGAAAAATCAAATTTCAGTGACCACTTCAGTAATCAAAAATCTCAATAAAACTATTCAAAAGCTGCAAGTTGATGAAGCTTCCTCTTTGAGAATTGACCCCCAATATGTAACTTCAGACGAATGAATTGTCGTAATCATTTCCCTTATTAAAATAATTGCGCGCTGCACTGATCATTGAGAGACAAAAAAGTACTCCTGCTACGTTGAGAGTAGGAATGGCCTACGAAAAAGCGTAAAAAAATGCGGGTGCCAAGACTGCTGTACTCATAATGAGATTTAGATTAATTATTAATCATTTTTATCGCATACGAATGTCTTACGTGATTCTACCGCTTCGGGTATATCGTGTGTGACTCTTATACACAAAAACTCAAAACTTTCCTCACGAGGACTGGGCCATAAGGAAGTCTCCAGAAAGGTACCTTTCCAACTTCGCTACACACTGAATGAACTCCACTTAGTACGCTATCAAGGATCAACCAAGTAAGTTTTTTAATGATCTCGAATACAATTGATTCCTTCTCACTCCATAACTCAAAACTACAGATTTTAGAGTGTTCGATGTGCTAACACTACTTTCGATGAAGATTTAAAAAACATAGAGCAATCAATCATATAATCCAGTACGATTGTGTTTTGTGACAAGAATCGATTGTAGCACCACCAAATTTGGTATGCTAGTAGTTGGAACCATCATAAACAGGAAAAAAAATTGTTTACCAAAATTCCAGGGGTGCAAATAAATAGATTTTTTCTGTAATCTTGGAAAGTATATGATTTATCGGAAAAACAACTCAACAGGGTAAAAACAATTAAATTTTCCACAAAAATTATTTCCAGTAATTTCTTATGTTTCCCAGAAAACGTGATTGAACGCCGACATGAAATTTCACGTTCACCCGTACCCGCCGCTGAAAGTTCTAGCGGAGCCGAATATTTGATTGGTCATAACTCTGCTAAAAATTATCGGAGAAGGACTTCACGGAGATGTTTGCGGATCCTTAAATCATGAATAATTTAGTAAATTTGGAATTATTATACTGAAGCAGCAACCTATTGGACTATCTGTCTATATCAATGACATTTTCCAATACCTGCTGCCAAGTACAGTCATCTGCTTTGCAGACGATACTACAATGGTACAGTCTGAGTCAAATATCACTCAACTAGTAAATACCACCAATAAAATTGAAGATAAAGCAGAAAAATGGTTCTCGGGCAATATGTTGAAGCTGAATAGAGACAAATCACAGAAAATCACAGTGTCTTCCAATAACAATTTAACTTGCAATAATCATGTTAAATTATTGGGAATAACAATTGACGACATGCTCAAATGGGAGCCTCACATAGACCAGTTGTGTAAAAAACTATCGGTTCAGCTTTACCTTTTGCGTCAGTTGAAGAAAGTTATCAACCACCACATATTGTTAACAGCATACCATTCATTATTTCATTCACATTTAATGTACGGAATAATTTTGTGGGGTAAATCCACACATGCAGTTAGAGTGTTTCGCATGCAGAAGAAAGCTATTAGAATACTGGCTGGTGTTCCTTTCGATGAACATTGCCAGCCCTTATTCAAAAGATTCAGAATTATGCCACTACCTTGCATTTTGATATTTTACACTCTGACCCAGATACACAAAACAAAAGGTTCGTACTACACTCATTCAGACTACCATAAATATTCGACTAGAAATGCAGAACAGCTTAGGCAACCAAGATTGAGACTTCAAATGTCTACTCGCAACACTCTGGACATTAATTTATATAATATTTTACCTCAAGATGTTACTCAACTAAGCTATAATGCCTTCAAAACTAGTATAAGAGAATATCTTGTGAGAAAGTGTTTTTATTCAGTGCAAGAATTCATGATCTCTTCATATACAACTTGATAGTTTCTCATGAATTATTTGCAACTACTTTTAATTTATCTGTGCTGTACTCCACTTAGAACTTTTTTGTTATAGTTATATATACCCTTAGGATAGTCTACTGATACGACTAAATTATTATTAATTATATAATTATTATTATGTATTATAACTATTACCATTTGTTTTTACCAATATTTATACACCAATTGTTAATTATTATTAACATTAGTGTACCCACCTGAATTGCAACAATTTTAAAGTTGTGTGACAGGTCCCACTTATACAGGCCAAAAAAAAAATTGTTTTACTCCTGCCTCATTTTCAACTTACCCATAAAATCGGCATTCTCTTCACTAAATGTTGAAAATAATCGCTTATTCATATCCTGCATATATTGCCTAGGATACGCAGATGAACTGGTAATAGTCGAGAGATGACGATTTCCAAGTATAGTCTCGGAGCGCATGCAAAGCGCTCTAAACATCGTTGACAGATGGTGCAGAGAAGAGCAACTCTCCATCAATGCACAAAAAACCACAGTGGCAATATTCACAAATAAAAGAAAACTCGTAGGCCTGAAACCACCAATGCTGAACGATGTAGAGATCCCGTTTGTTAAAGAGGCCAAGTACCTTGGAGTAACTTTCGACCAAAGACTAACGTGGAACTCTCACGTCCAAAAAATCAAGTGTAAAGCCGGAACCCTTCTGCGGCGTAGCAAAATCCACCACAAAAGCCCACACCAAACAGTGGGTACAAAACAAATCTCAAGAGTGGTGGAAAACCCGACCAGGATTGAGACAGGCCAAGGAGTTCATCAAAAGACGCCCGCCAAAATTCACGACGGAACTCCTCAGCTTTAAAAGGAGGATCGTCAGTCAAGTAGTAGGTGGTAGAGAGGCCATTATCAAATCTGCTCAGTCTGATGAAATGGACGAAGCTAGATGATGTGCTATAAACAATCGGAACCTCCACAATAGATCTAAAAAGGTCGCAGTGGATTAGGCCAAGGGGCCAGCTCCCTTGTAATATCTAACATCTAACATCATTCCGCATATATGTATATATTTAATAACACTATTGTGAAGTGCAACCCTAAAGCTTGAAATCCCATACTTCATTTTTTATGTAGGATGTGTATGAGCAATTATTTTCAACATTTAGTGAAGAAATTGCCGGGATTATGGGTGAGTTGAGAACTGAGGCAGGAGTAAAACCCAGTTATTTCTTTGGTATGTATAATAAGACTTGTCTCACTAGTCTTGAATCGTTGCATATGGTCCAAAGAGGGTACTGATTCCTGTTTCAGTATAATTATTCCATATCAACTTAAATTTGACTTTCGAATCCTCTGTAAATATCGTAGAAGGGTTATGTGAAGTGGGACAAAACACATTTTAGGTACTAGGATACTCACATGTTATATTTGCATGAGGAAGTAAAAGTTTTCAGAAACGATATGCATTTATTCTTTTCCTTCTACTATGATTTTTAGCAAAGTTATGACAAATCTAATTTTTGGCCCTACCTGAAATTGCAGTGGCGGGTTAGTGCGAGCAAGAAATGTGACGTCGGGGTTAAACCACGTTTTCTGAGAAAACGGGCGTATTTCATAAGGTATTACTGAAAATCATTCTTGTGGAGAATTGAATTATCTCTCAACCTATTGAAATCGTTCTTTGATAAATTTTATATTTTCTGAAATAATAACAAAAAATATAAATATATATTTTTTAAATGAAAAATATTTTAGGTTCCACCCCTGATTTACTGGTAAACAATTTTTTTTCCAATAATATGTCGAGATGTCATGTGCCGAGTTTCAGAGTGCTACAATTCATTCTTCACTTTTTGCTCGAGTTTGTCTTTCGTTACTGGATCATCTCTGATATTTTAGACAATTTACATTTTATCGAAGCAAATATAAAACTATAGCTATTTGCGAATCCCTTATGGAAAACTGTTTTTCTAGAAGAATATCTTGATGATGAAAAGGGGAACATTCCATAAAAATTGAAAAATGAAAAATGTGTTTTTTTTTTGTAATATCTAACAGACAACCTTTCTGCACCTGATAAATCTTCTTCTTCTTCTTGAGTTTCAGTACCCAAAATTTTTGGTGATAGGTACTCCCTTTCTCCTGTTCTTAACTTTGTAGAATATTCCTGCATCTCCTTGTATTTCAGAGTAGGAATGTTCCTTCTATTTCAGAGTAGGAATGTTCAGTTTCACGTTCCTTGGATTCGGTGGGTTTGTTCACTGACTGTTCCGCTGTTCTTTCGTTCTTGGTATTTTCCAAACCTTTTTTTTCAAGTTCTGGTTCCCACGAAAACAAAAATCCTGTAATATTCAGTAAACTTCGTCAGAGCCAATGAAAAGTAGGTAGAAATTGGTGTTCTTCTTGAATTTCTGAAAGCTGCATGCCTCAGGAAACACCTCCCGAGGCAGCGTGTTCCAAAGCTTTGCCGTTCTGTAGAGAAACAAGCCCTGGAAAGCAGTTGTGCGGCATGTCTCCAAAGTGACGGCATATGGATGTGAAGACTGAGCTCGACGCGTCAATTTCGATGGGACCGCTAACGGTAGAAAGATTGATGATATTTCGGAAGAGCATCGTCTATGGAAATATCTATAAAACGGAGACAGATCGCCAACCTTTCTGCGATGTTCCAGAGTAGTAAGCGAGCTTGTGAGCAAAGCATCACCGACGAGAAGAATGGATCTCTTTTAGACAGAATCTGAAAGTTTCAATGTGTTTTTGGGTGCCCCATATATGGGAACAGTGTTCCAGAACAGGTCAAATCTGTGCTTTATAAATCATAATCAGTTGACGAGAAGTAAAATCCTTCTTGGCGCGAAACAGAAAACCAAGTTTTTGTGAGGCACTCTTGGCAATGGACCTCACATGTTTCTCCCATGCGAGGGTACTACTGATGGTTAAACCGAGCATTGAAATGGAAGATTCAGTTGGTATAGATACTCCTGACTTAGGTACGCTGGCTACTGTGAGATCGGCCTCTCTAGACATTGAACTACATATAATAAATATTGTGAAAATACTCTAACTGAGAAGAAAGAATCTGAAAGTGAAAAATCGCATTTTCATTCGGATAGTTGATTTTTTCAATAATCTTCAGATTTCATTGACAATTCATTACATAAATTAGATAGGGAAAACGTAATCAAGACATATCACTCACAGAATTCGTTCATTTCATTAAAGCAAGGTTTGCTTCTCTCGCATTTAATCACCAATACATTTTTCTCGTCAAAAATCTATTTCGCTTAGCCAAACTCATCAGGGAGATTGGAAATACTGGAAATCAGGCTCTTCAGAAGCAATTATACACATTAAGGATTTCTTCTGGGGTAACACTTTTAAAGTTACTTCTGACATAAACCTGTCATGGGCATTGCATTTTGATTTTTGTTCCAAAATATGAATAGAATATTCATAAAATCTGTTGTGGAATCATCTGCGGCTGAAAGACAAACTTTAGTCGCTATTTTCCATCGTTCAAGATGACCTCTTGCGAGGTATTGTGGCACTATTCTTATTTCTGCCAAACAGCGAACGGCAGTTGTTCGTCTGGCGGCACTAGGTCGTGGTTCAAATAATTAAAATTGAAAACTTTAACAGTTGCATTAAATGCCTTGGGCGCCACCAAATTTTTTATGGCATGGAATCCAGAAACCTCTGAGTTATTTGAGATTATTATTATTATGAACTAATAGTCTAAAGTCCCCAATGGTACTTTATTGATCATAAATGAGCAATAATAATGATTATGTACAATTATATACAGTGGTGATTTAATGACTAAGAAATGCATGCTATTTTCTGGAACGGTATCCAAAAAAATTAAAAATGAAATCTGATCAGTTTCAAAACGATAGCCAAATAAAATGTTACCTTTAGGTACCAACACCTATTGTTGGACATGTGATAATATACGGTTAAAAAGAAAAAAAAAATTCACAAATTATCATAGATACATAATACCTATTTATCTGTGGTTCTCTCAGATAAGCTGTCCTTAGACCATCGCCAACGAAACTTACTAAGTAAGCTTTGAGCTCCCGAAAATGCTCCTCGACGAAACACGCGTCGAGTGACATTGACATAGATTTGGTGTTCGGGATAATTTTTATTCTTTGAATTGTATTCACACCGGAGTTTCCAAATATTCATTCACTTGTCTCATATCTTCAACTTCTTAAAAGTGATAGGAGAAAAGGTACACACTCGAAGTTATTCACTCAGGTGAATTATATTTGAAAAACTTATCGATCTTGATACTCTTGATAGTGATAGCTATAATGAGAAGAGGTTGAATAGTTCCGGTGTTTCGCTTTTTTTGTGTTCTGTGTAGTGGATGGATTGGCTTTATATTTTGAACCATAAATTGAACTTTTTGTCTGATGGATCGAATAATAATATGGCTATTTGATTTACAGGCTGAACCGGCCCTGATGTTTGACTCGGTTTACGTATTCGCGAAGGGATTATCCGCTATGGACTCTAGTCACTCTATCAGGCCAATGAATTTATCCTGTGACATCGAGAAGCCATGGGATGATGGACTGTCTTTATACAACTATATTGATGCAGTGGTAAGTTGACATCAAACAAAAATTCCAGTCTTCTCATCTTCAGGTATACACGAGAAGAAAAATCTTTTGTTGTGCCGAAGGCGTCTTGAGGACAAAAAAGAACTAGAAAACGTTGTCTCCTCAGACAAAGCCTTCATGAAAATACGTCCAATGCTTGCTTGGAATGCAAACCTACCCACCCGGGTTGGTACTGTAGGTTTTCCGTTGTGGATTTCAACTGACCAACAGCATTATCTACACTGTTGGATTTGTTCATGATCATAAAAATTACTTTTGAGCCTTTTCTGTGTCATTCAGGTTATTATCAATCTCTCCTGGGAATCTTTTGCGCTTTTCCGTCATTATGTTAATATCATCATGCAGACTCTCTAGCAGTTATCATAAAAACTCCTGAGCATCTTGCTGGGAGTAATCGATAAAGCGAGGAGCAAAAGTTCTTATAGAATCATGCATTGAGTGTTATCCTCCAGAATTATCAGTGATAAAATGACTGATTTGCCACTGAATCGCATTGATAGGGAATTGAAAGTACATTGCAGTATGTTGAAATTGATGTTAATTTAATGAAATTGTTGGATATTGATGAATAAAATTTATGTTTACGCATTACTTGATATTCGTGAGTAACTTTCGATCGCGTCATGAACAGTAGTCCTGTCGACTGGTGTAGTATATTTGCATTATTTGCAAATGTGACAAAAAGAGTGATTCCAATCCAAATTGTCGTACAAAATGTAATTTATTGCATATATCGTAGAAACATGTCCTGATCATCTTGAGAAACCGATAAAGCAAGGTACACCTTCTTGAATTTGATTCTTCAGCAATCCTGTATGAACCACCCTATCTGGCATATTTTCCGACCACATATCCCTGATCATTTTCGCGAATGGAAATGACCCTTTATTTTTGAGGTACTTGTGTTTGAATCTACAATGTGGGCTTTTTTTTAGTGTCAAATACTTCAATCATCTTGTATTTGATAAATACCGGATTCATCTGGGCTGATGAAAGACAAACTTTAGTCGCTAATTTCCTTCTGTAACCGATCGTACCCCTACCTTATCTGTTCGTCTAAAATACTGTCATGTTGATCGTCATTTGTCTATCGGCTTTTCTGCTACGATGTCAGCTTTCTGCATGAAGTAGGCACGCAGCCTAGTATGAAAGAAGCCCCCCTACATAGTTTTTTCATATGTTTTGGCACGCAGTCAAGGCTGAGATTCCCCTGTACCGCAGGGTTCCATGACAGAGAGTTCTGTATCTGTCTTTCCATGTATTCAACCCTAATGTCATTCCACTTGTTCTATGCAAAGTAGAATTCTAAGGCACAACGGATCCCAACCTAGACCTCCCTTGCTTCAAGACATTTCCCCCAAGTTGTATTCTTTTTTTTTTGTTTGGTCCTTCTAGAATACAAAGTTCTGTCAGCTGAAAAGAAATAAAATGCGGAATAAATCTATTGAAATTCTTCAATACAATCATATCAATCAATTTTTGAGCCTTAAACTTCTGGTATTAAAATTTATTCTTATAAAGGTCTCATTTAAAAATACGAATGTTCGAAACGATTTGAATCTGAAGAGACAACTCTAATTCAGGGAAATACCTGGGATCTGATAATTTATTAGGAATCGACATCTCCAAAGTGTAAGAGTCTGAATAGTTATAAAAGTTCGATGAGAATATATTTTGTCGCCAATCATGCTAATGGGCTTCAAGTAAGTCCGCCACCTCCTACAACCATGGAGTTCTACCAGGTTGATCACACAAAGGGTTCATCTTTCTGGGTGCATCCATCTAAGGGAACCAACCCGATACCGTCCCCCCCATCTTTTTAATATAATATCGGCGCATATCATTCGATAGCATCGAATGAAGTACCTTCATAAAAATTCTACAAACTTTGAAAACGAATTTCTTCAAAGCAGAAATTGAATCTCCTGATGAGTATGATCCCATTACAACGGCCTTCGGAGACTCTATGTGCTACTTCAATAACATGACTTGGTTTCGTGGTAATGGGCTGTTACTGCGATTTAATGCTTATCAGTATTTTAATTAGGTTATTTCGTTAGCAAATTATGTTCTTCTCGAACCTCCGTTATCAACCGTTCGTGACCCCGAGGTCAACATTATTGTTGATTATCGCTCTCGTCATAACTGACTTCGAACGAATGTTCGTACTTAAGCATTTATTACACACATTTTGAAAGCGACATTCCGCGTTTGCTCCAATGTTTTCCCAATTTTCAGTATCTCTTTGACTATGGTCTTCGAATATGAGCTTCAATTTATATTTGAGAGTTCCATTTTTCGGCAAATCTACATCAAATATCGGTAGTTTTCCTCCATTCACTTTAGCGGATCTCATCATCTTCCACTTGGTTCGATTACATCCCTTCGACTCCCCAGTGCCAAAAGATATTCTCATATCTTTCACCCCATTTGGTGCCTTAACGTAAAGAACATTATTGATGATTGCAGTCTTCGCAAAGGATACCTTGTTTGTGGTATATTACGTTCGAATATCTTATCCCAAATAGTTAAATTATTCAGTAGACTCAAGGTGTTCTTTGTATCCTCGTGAATTTGAAGGTCTTTTTTCAATTATGGCACACGTCTCCAAAATTCCTCAAGCTTATGTCTATACTCTTCAGACGTCATTGTATCACTAATTATTTCATATAGGTAGGATTTTAGGTTACTAAAGCAGTTTCAAACAGTCACATGACACTTGAAAGATGACACATGAGTCATTTTACACTCCCCCATGTAGGCATTCCCAATGGTTCATCTTTCTGCGACACATTTTCCAACCACAAATGCATAAATTTGAATCCCCATATCCCCAATGATAGATTTATTCTCCGATACCTTTTTCAACTACACCATAAGTATGTTTTTGCTAAATGTCTCTGCTGTGTATCCAGTGTTGACAAATCAAAAAAACACTGCACGCCACTCTCTCTCCACCTGTATAACCAACACTCCCAGCTACATCTACAACAAGCTCCGTGGTCTAATATGTTCAGCATCCGCTACATGATTTAGAGGTAGGAGGCTAGGAGATATTATTGGCCATTAATGGTGAGAGAAATAGCCATATATGTGCAGAGTTGGCACCATGAGACCAACTACCCAACGTGGTCCGTGGGATACAGTATCCGTTGACATAGTAGGTCCACTACCACGCTCCAATAAAGGAAATGCATACCTTGTTGTTTTTCTCGATAAATTCACGAAAGGGGTGGCATGCAAGCTGGTACGGATAGTCACTGGAAGAGTTATTTGTGAAGCCATGAACAAGAAGATATTTTGTACATTTGGTCGTTCTATCTGACAATGGCCGGCAATTCGTTAGTAACGACTTAGAACTACTCGAAACCAATGGTATACGTCGCCAACTCACCCCACCATACCCGCCACAAAGAAAGAACCAACAGAGTCTTAAAGACCATGATATACCAGTAGTACACTAATGGTGAACACCAGCACTGGGATAAATGGCTACCGGAGTTGAAGTTTGCCATCAACACCCAGGAATCAACGGGGTACACGCCAGCTATGCTTAACTTCGGGCGTGAGTTAGTGCCACCTGGGCCACGGTTTCAGGAGGAAGACTCAAACAGCACCCTGAAAAAAATAATAGAAAGCTTGAAAAACTCAGGGTGTTACAAGATCTGGCCAAGGAAAATTTGTCCAAATCTTCCGCGGAACAAACTAAGTACTATAATCTTCGTAGACGAGAATGGTTGCCTCAACTAGGATAGCTTGTTATGTGTCGAACACACCTATCGTCAGCTGCGCAAAATTTTGCTGAAAAACTGACACCGAAATTTTCCGGACCCTATCAAGTAATAAGAGTCGATTCTCCTGTAGTTTTTCGACTAAGATCTGTTGAAGGGGGTCGTCTTATTACTGCTCGCGTCAAGAACCCCAAACCTGCGCACTGACCAACAGGTCACACGTCACCGGTACATTATCCACTATGATTCCGGTGATAAACACCATAACAAAAAGAGGAACGACAAGAATGGGGTTTAAGTGGGAGGCAAGGTTGACGCGAGTCGGAGTGAGGGAAAATAGACTATACTTGTAGAAACACGCCAACGATCAACGATACATTTTCAGTTCTCACGTTCGATAAGATGGACTGCAACCCGCATAGTCGAACCGCTTTCATGTGGCAATATGCCCAAGACCACGTAGGCCAGGAGTATATGGAGCTGGACGAAGATGGAGATGCCGTGAGGAGACGCAGGGAGCTGTACTCTGCTGAAATGAACATCCTACAAAATGAAGTTATGATAGAAAACCGAACGGAATCGGAGCCTGAACTGCAACCAAAATCCGAACCGGTGGTATACCTGATTTCGGATTCATCCGATGAGGAAATAGTAGTCCTCGAGCTATCCTCCGACGAAGAAGAATTCGAGGTATTGGACCAGTGGCCATCTGATTTCGAGAATGAGACTGGGTTTGAGGTGATCGAATTCTGGAAGAGACTGAACCTGTTAGATCTGGGGGAAGAAACGGGAAGAGAGTGTGATTGAATGGATTTGAGCCCTCCCTGGCATCCGGTCATCCAACCCGACCGTCACCTGAGTCAGCTCTCGCTGCTACGGAAAGAATTTTGTGTTTTCGTTTTTTTTTGGGCGGAAGAAGTGTATTATTATTTTTTTGGGAAATCATATTTTTTTTTGAGTTGGAAGAAACCTTCGATTTTGAAATAAATCAGATCTGGAGAAGGACCAGATATAGAATACTATGGCTTTATTTCAAAGAAAATACATTTTCGTACAGGAGCACAAAAACTGAGTAAACCAAAGTCGTTTTTGAAGAATATTCAAGGCTTGAATGAATTGAAGTTTCACTCACGAAAGTAAGGGGGAAGTGTAACGAATGTTCATAAAAAGTCATCGAAATAGCAAAATACATCGACATTCGAAATTCGTTATGGTTTTTTTTTCATTCCACGGCTATAACAGCGAAACAGCGAGCCTTGGTGTCCCAGCATAGTTATTTTACAGCAGACACTCAGAAAGAGCCCGCACACGCATCCCCAGTCAAAGATACAGAATAGTGCTGAGATACAGTCTACCAGGTACCACTGAAGACAGACGAGAAGCAGTGAAACTCGATCAGTCGAAGAAGTCAGGCGTGTCTTGGAAATTTCTAATACATTCGGTGTCTTTTGCCGTGTCCCGAACTCATAGTGACACCAATTCACTCCGCCGTACTAGACATTTTTCTCGTGTAATGATAATTGGTGTTAACACATACGTTATTAAACGAAACTAGTATCACCAAACATCCCGTTCCAATATATTGCTCTATGTAAATAAATATTACAAGTCCGTTTATTTTTTACATTTTTGCTAACAACTCAACATTGATGTATACGTTATTGCAACGAAGCTATCTGAGTCGAGCGTTTCGGTCGTTTCCATCCTCAGACACTTTGACACCGCCTATTCCGTATTCAACAATTATATTATTATAATTCCGTTCATTTTCACATTCTGTTAACACTGGACATTGATATATACGATATTGCAACCAAGCTATCTGAGTCGAGCCTTTTGGTTGTTTTCATCCTCAGACGCCGTGAATCGTATATTCCGGATTAACCCATAACACTCAACATTGATATATAAGTTATTGCAATGAAGCTATCTGAGTCGAGCGTTTCGGTCGTTTCCCTACTCAGACACCGTGACCCCGCCTATTTCATATTCAACAATTATATTATTACAATTCCGTTTATTTTTACCTTCTGTCAACACTCGGCATTGATATGTACGTTATTGCAACGGAGCTATCTGAGTCAAGCGTTCCGGTTGTTTCCATCCTAGACACCGTGACCCCGCCTATTTCGTATAGATAAAATAATATTATCATTTTCCCTGTATCGATACATGTTTGTCAGAGACTGCTGTGGAGAATCCAGTACTTTGTTTAAAACCACAGCAGCCGTTGTTTTCTCACCTTCTACGTGACCCAAGGTAGCCGTGAAGAGAACCGTTGCATTGAGAGGCTGAGAGGACCCTGAACGAGAATAATAGGAAGAGATCCGGTTTTCGTTTTATTTGTTTGAGATTTTATCTGAAGTATATAATACATTCAGTTCATAAGCTAGAATTGTTGATATAGGAAATATATTTGATATTGTTTTGAATACGCAGACTTCCACTTTATTACCTGGCTAAGAGACAGAAACAAAACCTGAACCACTGGACGTACTCAACTGCGCTAGAGCTAATCCCGCAGCGAAAAACGTCACAGGTGTATTACCTCCCACAGTTTGAAAATGAAAATATGTTTATCAAAATCGAATCGAAATGTGCCGCACATGGTTTCCTCTTCACATATGAGAAGTGAGAAATAAGAGAATGGTGATTGACATAGCCCACATTCCCTGTATCAAGATACCAATGTCACCCCAAAGATATATTTTGCAGATTTATTTTGACTTTCGTTGTCACGAGCCCCTTGACCTACGTCAATGGAAGCTCTAGAATCTCTCAAGAATACTCCGTGTCCAATCCGTACCGCACCCTCTGGTGTCTGAAGGGAGGATTGCAACACCAAGAATACTCGAGAAACCTAACATTCAAATCTTTCCGAGCGGTCAAAGATTTACTTATTTGTTCGTTGAAATTTCGTGTCACACTGTTTAGAATGAGAATCGTAATCAGAAAGAAAACACCTTATTTCTGAGTATAAAGTATATATTGTAAATATTTAAGCATTGGTATTCAGATAAAAATATGTGTACATTCAAGAACCTTAGAGTGAAAAACAGGAAAATTAGCTAGCAGGTCAAACACCAAATATTATAAAGCAAGACAACGATCGTACTTTCAAGAAATTCAAGCTTCATCTGGAATATCTGTTTCCTATAAAAAGCAAGTTTTATAAACATGACCGGTAGCCAAGGTAATGGAAATCAATTCATTTGAGTACATTTGTTGTTACTGGTTTGATGTTTAGCATGCGGTAATCAAAACTTATTATTGTGATTAAATTTGAGAAATCAACTCTAGCGTTGCCTTCCCCGTGTCGGATCTCCGTACAATTCATAAACAAAGGACAATGCTCTAAATACTAATAAACAAGTCGTAATCGCATACTTGGGCAATCCTTCTACCTGTCCAGGATAGCTCTACCTGGGCGGACAAAGAATTGGAGGTTTGAATTGTAACAGGGCATAAGGCTAGTAACGTTTCTTATTGAATAAAGAATCACAAAAGTAACTCATTCAGTGCCAGACATATAGGTGCTAATAGAGCTAGGGAATCTCCATCCAAATATACGAGTACAACCAATAGTGACAATGAGAACAGAGTTAGGGCACCTTTACTCATTGATATTTAATTATAAACACCCAAGTTAAAGGTACACATTCAAGAATCTATATTACAGATCATCAATCTACGTAAAAACAGATCAGGACAGTAAATATTCCATTCAGTATATTTAAAGTATGAGTAAAATTCAATGGTCAACACATGAAACATATTATAACAAAAACATCCATTTGCTAACTCAAAACATAAACACTCTAGATACGGTATGCAGGACCTTAGAATTATGCGAAATACAGGTATACAGAATAAATCGGCGTGTCAACATAATATTTGCAAAATTAACCATTAGACATATTTAAATCGAGAATGCACCAATCAAACATATCTTGTCGGAAATACTTATTGCTACAAAATTACGATTATAATACAATACATCATATAAATCAAGCAAGAGTTCATCTTTCTTATTCAAGGAAATACATTTACGCCACTGGCCATATGTTTAGTATAATAAACCAACCTCGTCGAAATGCCTACGAGTCTGTCGTACAAGAGGGTGAAAGCACAGCTGTTTGTTCAGTCACTCGTATTGGCGATTATTTAATACGGGAAAGAAACATATTATTTTGCATTTAGCAGATCATCTTAAGACAACTTACTATGAAACGGAAACATCGTGAGTTATTTGAAACTGGTAATCCTTTCAGCGAGTAGTCAACGGATAGTATTAACTTAATTTCGTACGCGATGCATCGTAAAACAGGGGTTTTTACTACGGAACAGGAATATCGCACTAAAAGATTTATTCTCCGGCAATTAGATTTTCACTACTTTTCGTGGAACTTATTAGAAATACACTGGCGAGTACCGATGACACCGTTTAGACGAGCGATCAAGACTGACTTTGAATATTTCAAATTCGACTATATATAGGGAAAATGATTCTGGGAAGTCACGACTTTCGGTCGCATTACCATTTGTCATGTCGACATTTATAGCTTAGTTTTGGGCTTAATTATCCCACTTAGCAAGAGAAGTCGCGTATGAGTGATTCGGATTGTCATTTAGTCGATTGAAAGTGGGATATTTATTGCTAATATTGGACTTTATTGCGTCGTTAAACACTAGGATTTATGTAAATTGACCATGCCTTTGTCAGATACACTTTGCTTTTAGGCAATAAACATCTTGAATTTATTTTACGACGATGATTTTGTTATTGAGACCTCCGATGGACGTGCGTCGGGAATCTACTTAACAAGAAGGAATGTGGTTTAATAACCTCGGGTGGGTGAACATTTTCAGTCATCGACTTTAGAATAAAGAGCCGGTAGTTTGGGCCCATATTTCCGCGTGGCTATCTTGCGTTGCACTTTCAGGGAATGGACAGTTTTAATATTCATTACAAGCCAAGAGCGGATCATTACATCGTCAATGAAATGTTGCATAAGGATGTGAACAAGAGTTTATTTTTAGTGGGGGTGCCGCCGGGTATCATCTGCCGCGACTTCATGTTCCGACAATATTCATTCATATGGAAAGGCTTAGTACTTAGTGATCCAAAAAATGCTCAGTAGTAGGGCAAAGTTCGTACTGCGCCCTTTTTCATGACATAACCTTGCTTTTCGTCTCCCACCGTGTGGTAGCGATTTGCGGGGCCCCCATCGAGTTTTCGGCGGAGGGGCTGATGCCCCACGCTGGGAACCGAGGAGGTCCCCACAGAAGAGGGGGTGCGCTAGAGTCCAAGAGGGCCGAAACTTCATCAATTAAATTGAGTGGCGCAATACGAACGTAGAATTGGGTAACTGGGATCGGCTTGGGTGAGGTGCGGGGGGGGTGGGGGCGATAACGAGGAACGTCCCCAGAGAAGATGGGGCGCGCTGGAGCGCCGGGGGCCGAGATGTATCGATTTTCATTTTTCGACAATTTTAGTGATGTGACGCTGGCACTGGTGACAAGATGTAACATTATTATTTTTCCACTATCAGCTATTCAGAGTCATAGTTATAAAATTGAATTCGATTTGTATTTATTAGCTCGATGCTTAAAATTGCCTACCTTAATAAAATCTAATTGTCATTGAAACATTATTTCTTCCGTAGTGTGTCCACTTTGGATATATTTACAGCCATTTCTCATCTTTCATTATCTATACTCCCTCAAATTATTTGTATTTCCAGCGCTGTCTATTGTCAGAGAACAGCTGTTCAGTTGGCGGATCAGTTCAGTGACTGTCTTTTGGGCATAGAGTACTTTCCCAGGTAGATGCGACTCTTACTATATAACACATCTGTGATGTATCCGTCGAAATGACCTTCAAAAGCCGTCGGTGTCATGAATTGGGAAAGACACCCTATGGCGATAATAGTTATCTGTCCTAACGAATTTCCGTTTGTTTGAGTATTAGGTAATGTTAGGTCATGAAATGTTGTACGAAACATCTTAGAATCCCTTGTTGATATTTTGACACGTCGAGGAATGAAGTTACTTGGCAGCTCCGCTAAGGCTCTAGGTATCGGTCTTGGATATGTCAAAGAGGAGATGATTTCATAACCGGGCTCAATAAAGGAGAAGAAGTCTATTCTGATTTCTGATTTCCGATTTCCGGCTACTGTGGAAATTTTTTTGTGAGCAGAAAGTGATGAGAATTTTGAGTTGAATTTGAATATTGATTTCTGCAATCATCCAGTCAATGGGATTATTCTTTCAACTGAATTAATGTTTTCCATAGTTTGTCACGTTGGTGATTTGATGGGAAGCTGATTATTTTTTGGAAAACATACCCAAATAGGGGACTATAAACTCACTTTCTAGCCACATTTTCTCCAGGTAAGCAGAACTATATCCTTGAGCCTTTGGCAATTCTATCTATCTTGTAGGCATAATTTTGATCATCGTGAAAATCAAGCCTAAGTTGTTGACCCTTTGACTAGGACTATGATATTTGGACATAACATCTGTATAGGAGCCCGTTAACAGGATCTTTGCCGCAGTTAGCACCAGGCCTTCCTAGACAAAGGTATGAGGTCTATTCAAGTTGGTATCAGACAGTCAATTATTTAATTTCAGGGTCTTTGGTCTGGATATGCTTCATCCCGGAGCACTAGTCGTACTGGAAGAACTCATCTTTGGTCTTGGCATATTTCATCCCAGAGCACTAGTTGTACTGAAAGAACTCATCTTTGGTCTTGGCATATTTCATCCCAGAGCACTAGTCTCATCTTTCTTTGCAAACTTATCGTTAGTCTGGAGGACTCATCTGTCGTGTGGGTGTCATTGCCCTGAAGGCTGACAACTACCTTGCACTTTCACTACTGGTATCCTTCCACCTGGTAGATTCCACCATATTGCCTGGCTGAAACCAATCTGATGTGCACGCAAGTTAACCAGTTCAACCAATATTATATACCTTTTTACCTTTTGTTTATTTTAAATAATTACTTTGAGATTCTGTAAACGCTACAGGTAAAGTGCACCTAACTCAAGCGGATTTATTTACTATTCTACCCTAACGGGGTATATTGTGTTGAGCAAGATAACTGTGGGTAACTACCCCTAGATAGTTTGAGCCCTGGGCTATTCTTCAGGTTAATTTATGTAATATTTTCTATTATACTTCACCACTAAGGTGTGTCTGATAATTACTAATAAGCCTTCAGGTACTGCACCAGTACGGTGTCTGTGATAATTTCTTATAAGCCTTCAGCTACTGCACCACAACGGTTGCTCTGATAGTTTCTAATAAGCCTTCAGCTACTTCGACTTCTACTACTAATAAAACCCTTGTCACCTTATAGATTATATGACTTAATCATAAAGCTGGTTATTATTTAAGAGTGTGGCAATTGCCTAAATTATTACTATTCGAGTTATATGGGAATTGGTAAAATTATCTCTACAGGGGGCTCAGCATTCATATGACTGGCGCCCGCACTTCTAATATCACAAGACATTTTGTTTTGTCCAACCCACTCCCCTCTTCAGTGGAGCTTAGCCGCGAGCCTACCCTGTCACTCTTACAGCTTTTGGACACTTGTCAAAAGCGTAAGTGGTGATCTTGCTCACTGTAATACTTTAACTGTATGGCGGTGGCAAAGACCCTGTGGATTGCCTCCGCCACTGGTTGTTGTTTACGCTAAGAGGCAGCGTTTGTTGAGATAAGCGTGACGTCACAAACGAAGAAATGTGCACGTGCACTGGAATTCTTGGAAATAGCGTGAGAACCATAACAGAAACGACGTAGTATGTTGCAATGTGTGCAATGGCAACGGATATTCGTTTGATAAACAAGAAACAGAAATTTCGTAGTTTGTTTCGAGGCTCACAGTGTGTGTTGTGTCGGAAATAAGGCATGTTTGGCATCTCACTCTAACTGATCTGTTTTTTTTTCTGTCTTTCTCTTTGAGAATGATGAGGTTAGCTTCGGGCGGGGTGGAGGGGGATTCAAGATTCAAGGTTATTCGGAGGAGAGATCTTTTGGCTATTGGCCAGGTCCTTCCATCCAAACCTGGGCAGTGATGTGGAAGAGCTCGAGCCAAGAGTTCAAAGAATCATGAGCGAGTTTAGCTTCGACAGATTCAATAAAAATGTAAATTTAAAGCTTCAAACTCAGACATGAATATTGTTCTCCTAGCTACAAGGCCAGTCTTTCGTGCAGATCACTATCCAAATTTAGGAGGAGACCTTTAGCTTCTAGTTTGCTGCTCGCACCCAGGCTTGCCTTCTAAGCAGATTGATATTTTCTGACACTCAGGAGAAACTTGGTATCACTAAAAACCACGAACAGAAACAGGTCTCATTTGATATTTTAACGTTTTAGAGATAGAATTTACGGAAATTATTGCCACATGTGAGTCATCAATTTCAGAGGTTAGAAAGAATTCATTTATGACATTTCAGGACCGACTCGTCGAAAGAGGGTACGAAATATTCGAATAAGATTAAATTATTACCTTTATTTTCAAAACTTGAAGATATTGGTACAGGTACAGATAATTACCCTTCTGGTGTTCCTTCTACAATACATCTGTTCATACACAAACTAAGTCACACCATTTGAACTGGCGTTAGATTACCTTCAAACGTACTGCAAACAGCAGAGCCTTTATACTCATTCGATAATCACCCACTAGAATTACAATTTATAATTCAGCAAGCTAGTACCGAAGCCAAACAAAATACGGATGACTTAGTGTTAGTAAAAAATGATAACGCTACAAGATGCCAGAACTTTTTAAAGGACCATACGATGACAATACGAACATAGTTGTGCAAGAAATAAATGATAAAAATAGGACATATCTTGTGCCTAAAAACAGAGTCAAGAGGTATTATAGATAGATTAAGTATTGTATGATTTGGGATTTAGTATAGGTCTACTTTTGTCTTCATGGACAAAAAAACGAAAAATTCTGAAAAAAATATTTTTCTTTTTTTTCTTCCCCTAGGGAGATGTAAGGAATAGTTTATATTATCATTTTATTACAATATACACATTCATCAAATTGTTAGTAAGTCAGTTACTTCTTGTTTATAAATGAGGGCATCAACCGCATTTCTATAGTCGATGTTTATAGCTAATTAGTACTGACAAATACTGTGTTACTTTTGATCGATTATTGAAAACTGGATAGTTCAGTTTTATACTTCAACCCGTCAACCTGTAAACCAATCTATTCGAGAGAATGAAATAAATACTCTGGACGAAGATTTCAAGTGTTTCAATGGCTTCTACCAACAGGGGCTCAACCTGGAACATTACATCCTGTTTTTTTAATAAATGTTTTACACATCGTTTGAATAAGGTACAAGCATCGTGAAAAAATTGCCGAATATCTTTATGGACCAAATTTATGATTATACCTGTACGCAAACGAGAAGCAAATGCAGACTTCAAATCCTCCCACCCGTGACGATAATTACGATTTGACCCCTTCGCCCACATGACGAGCTCCCAAATTTTTGATAGAATTACGAATAATTTTTAAATGGCCCGCCAAAGTTTGGAGTCTGCGTAGAGCCCCAATGGACTCCTCAGCCGATATGGCACTAGTCAAAAGACGAGCAGTCGTCTTGCACTGTGCCAGTCATGTTTTTTTGTTTATTAATTTATCCAAAAAAATTCCTTCCGCCTTCCTCAAAGTTTTGATCATATCAGCGGCCAAATTGGCAATAGCATCGAAATTCATTTTCATTTGAAAAATACAACACACAAAAATATGCGGAAAAGTGAATGAAAAATTGAGAAAACTCACTTTGTGTGCGTGGAAAATGAGCACTACGCCCTGGCTATCTCGAACAGTTGTTGCGAGTGCTGCTGCTTACCGGACTTATGTTTGCCCCTGTAAATGAGTACGTGCTGAGACTCTGTCAATTTCTTCAAAGTGCTCTTGAGGGCAGCGGTGGCTCTGTTTTGCAGGAATACTTTGGAACCTGTCAATTCGACGAAAATTGCCGAATCTAGTGATTTTCATCTCTGCGTCTAATATCAGTTGGGGCTCGTCTAACGGTAAGTCGACCAACTTCTTCAACTCCTTCCTGCGGGCCAAACCAACCTTGGTAATTTCAGCGATGTGAGACATCTGCGAAAGAGCGAAATATTTCACTCGAATATTCAAACATTTTCATTCACACTGTATATGAAATGGAAAATTTGATACGCGCTGTGTATATGCTCTAACACTATATTTTTCCTTACACGCTGTATATATGGATGCAACACTTTGAAAAAAAGTAATAACAAAAAATTCACAAGGCGAAATGAACAGTATCAAAACGCTCAAACGATTTATACACGCATACAATCACTCTATGTACGGACAAAAACTCACCTTTGCAATTAAACCGGCAAAATCACAAGTACAATTTCACTGAGCAACTGAACAGGTACGTCTGAACTCTCAGCGAACTCTTTTCAAACTGGACGCTGCAGCGCACTCTCTCCAATATCTAGCGTTAGAATCCCCCCTCCCCCTCCACCCCGAACGCAGCTAACTGCGTCATTCTCCAAAGACAAAGACAGAAAAAAAAAGATGAGTTAGAGGGAGATGCCAAACATACCTTATTTCCGACACAACACACACTGTGAGCCTCGAAACAAGCTACGAAATTCCTGGAATTTCATCTTGTTTATCAAACGAATATCCCTTGACATTGCACACATTACAACATACTACGTCGTTTTCGATATGGTTCTCACGCTATTTCCAAGAATTCCAGTGCACGTGCACTCTCCTTCGTGTGTGAAGTCACGCTTATCTCAACAAAGGCTGCCTCTTATCGTAAACAACAACCAGTGGCAGAGGCAATCCACAGGGTCTGTCTTGTCACCAATGCGAAAAACGCCCCCATCCTGGGGTATCAGCCCCTCAGCCGAAAACTCAATGGAGGCCCGCAAGTAAGGTTATGTCACGAAAAAGGACGCAGTACCAACTTTGCCCTACTACTACGCTCCGGAGCACTGAGCACCAAGCACATAATTAGACATTGTGCTTAGGAGAACAAAAGTGCTTTGAGTGCTTTCAAAAAAATTAAATAATAGCTGGAACTTATTCCACAACTATTATTCAACTTTTTATCGACTGATTACCGTTAGCACATTGAAGGTGGTCTATTCAACCCCTCTCGTCTGCGTATGGCTATTTCACATTTGTCGGCATTTTCTTCTGCATCTATTCGAGTCATGAGTGTTGGGGTAAATCGCCCATTACACTCGTAACAAATAAGAATGTTTCTAAAAGCCATATAATGTGAGTAAAAGGAACTTGGTATTTATTGACAATTCATGAATTGTTATTATTTCTGTTAAAACTAAACAAAATCATCGCCATTATACAGGGTTAAAATCAAATGTGATCGCTTGGGAGATCTGCACTAGTTGCAACTTTTAACCTTCGAAACGTAAAAAACTGTCTAGTTTCAGGTCTTGGGCTAATGAAGACTTTTGATCGGAAGGTTTTAAACTACAACATGTCCAAATTTCAGCAATTTTGACAGGGATCCATTTTCCATTTGATTTATGCGGGGTCCTTTCCATATAACCCAGTACGATTAGGTTTTGAGACAAGGATCGATTGTAGCACCATAAACTTTGTATGCTACAATACGAAAAAAAATTGTTTACCGAAATTCCAAGGGTGAAACATATTTTCTTTCGTTTAAAAATAAATGAATAGATTTTTGCTGTAATCTTGCAAAGTATATGATTATTCATTGGAAAAACAACTCAACTAGGTGAAAGACATGCGCTCGTTTTCTCAGAAAACGTGATCGAACGCCTATAAAATTTTAGGTTCATGCTTATCCGCCGCTGGATGATCAGGTTTTTTGATAAAACTAGAGCATTCTGTGAGAAATTACTAGGTATATTTCTTGTGGAGAATTGAATTATCTTCCACCTTGTTGAAATTGTTTCTTGATAAATCTTATACTTTCCGACAAAACAACAAAAAAAATTCTAATTATTTAAATAAAAATTTCATTTTTTGGTAAACAATTTTTTTTCTAACGATACATGATATCAAGAAATCATGTGCCGAGTTTCAAAGTGCTACAATTCATTTTTCACGTGTGGCTTAAATTTTTCTGTGGTTACTGTACTAATACACGTTTTCCAGCATTATAATCAAAATCATTTTAGTAAATGTTCCATGAACATTATTTTTCAACAATTTTGAGATTGATTCTGTTACCTCAATGAATTTCAGTAAGACAGGAAACCAATAATGATTACTTACATACAGATTACTTCAAAGTATCTTTTGTAATAATATCATGAACGTAATTTATGAAAAATGACAATCATCCTAAATACCTTGATTCCGACATCATATTTTTTGAGTATAGTCACACATTTTTTCATACATTCTTTGATTTCTCCAGACGGAATTACATGGTCTCACTGGAAATTTGGAATTTGATGGTGGAAAAAGAGCAAATTTCAAAATAGATCTGCTTAAACTAAAGAAAGAAGAAGTTCGCAAAGTAGGCGAATGGTCACCAAATGCAGGCATTAATATCACCGACTCCAATGCTTTCTACGAGAACCACTCTCCCAATATCAGTCTTGTGGTTATGACCAGAGAGGTGAGTTTACTGGTTATTTATGTTCAACAACTACAGAAAAACCAATATTGACTGCACAAAATGAATTTTTGCATGCTCAAATTCTGAACTACAGCTTTTGACCCATGCACGAATGAAGTAGGGAATTTATGCTTATGATAATAAATCGACAGTTTTGCTGATTTTTTTATGTCTTCCGATATCCTCTTGCTACTTTTTTCATAGCGTCCCTACACTCCGCAAGAGAAACGACACTAGTGTTAATTTCCACATGGAGAAACTAAGTATTTTGAGCTTTTTTCAAATGAAATAACAGACTTTTTCATACTTGTTATGCAGTAATCTTGGCAAACCAGGACACTTTCAGTGCAAAAATGAATATTTATCATATTTCCATTAATTTAAAAGAATAAAATCGAACCAATTCCACATATATTCATACGTAGCAAATTACTGCAACATATAACCCTGTACAGTAAAATAAGGTGAACAAGAAGAAGAAAATTAAAAAAACCCAAATCAAATGTACGTAAGATAATAAAATTTTTAAAAATATTTCCAAATAAATAACTGAAATCAACTGACAATTGTATTGTTATTCAAGATAGAAATAATTACAGTAATAAAGTCACACAATTTTTTAAGTACAAATAGTTTTTCCGATTCAACTTTTGATCACACTGATAGATTTTTCTATTAAAAGATTACCTTGAATGTTTGTATTAATACTGTTAAATTTTACAATTCTTTCAAATTAAACTAACGTCAATGAACCCTGCTACCCTCTGCTTTATGGTTCACCGATAATACATAAAGAGCATATCCCTATCAGACATTTTGTGTCTTACTGTGATTCTCCTGCTCCCAAGCTAGCTTCTTGGTTGAATTCTCTCGTTAAAGACATTACTCATTTCATTAAACCTCTTGTATTGTTAAATTCTTTCGACCTTACTCAGAAAATCAAATATGTGGTTGTGCCACCTAATTTCTTTTTGTTGTTTTTCGATGTTGTTAATTTCTTTCTCAGTAGAAGATTGAAGACTGTATCAGGTTAGTAAGTGATCTATTATTCAAAGCAGATGTTCTGTCCTTCCATGTTCTTAATTTATGCTCCCTTACGATTTTTTTAAACCAAATTTCTTCCAGTTTAACGAAAAATACTTCTCACAGATTTCTGGACTAGCTCTGGGTAGCAACTTGTCTCCTCTTCTGGCAGAGATCTTCATGGCTGATCTAGAACATAACCTCAAATTTTTCCCTTTATTTACTCAAATAACGTTTTGGTACAGATATGTTGATGATTGTATCGTACTTTTCAATGGTAATTATCAATTAGTAAATCATCTATTAAAATTCCTAACTTCTCTAAAGATTAACAATAGAAATAGGGAAAGTTAATTCCCTTCCTTCCTTGGTTTTATTGATCAACATCATTGATTCCAAACTTAATTTTTCAATTGATAAAAAACCTACCTATACAGAATCAATAATTTACTTTTTTTCGCGCCACCCTTATTACAAATTTGTCCCGTTTAATTTACTCTGTCACATACTATTTAATATCCCGATCCGCCTGAAAATTTCAACAAGGAGTTGATCATTATTAGGCAAATTGGCCACAATAATGGTTTTGCTTTTCATCTAATCAATAGAATCTATAATAGTCCCAATATATATTGCTCCATTCCTTATTTAGGGGAAAGCTTCACTGGATATCACATTACGGATTCTTATTTCAACATTGTTAGTCAATCAGATGTTTAGAGAATTTCGTGTTCACAATCAAATTGTCATGATCAATATGTTGAACAAAGTGGCAGGAAAATTTAAATAAGAGTTTCGTAACATGCTAAACAAATTGAGAGCTCTAGAAACCCACACATGAATGAATATAATACTTAAATCATATTCTCAATCACAAACACAAATTTGATATCAATACCGATTTACATATTTTACATGTATGCCATAAAAGAACTTCACTCAATTTTCTTGAAATTCTTGAAATCAACTCTGCTATCCCAACGTTATTTCTCTCAATGAACAAGTACGGTTCCACTGCAAAAAGTTTTTTAACTCACCTAATTTTCTTTAAATACTTTTGTTCCTACCTTTATCTTCTATAAGAAACGTTGTCCATTGGTCATTTTGTTTCTGTTTGGATACGCAACAGTTGATCTCTCTGCTTCTGTGGTGTGTTGCGTCTGTCCTCTTCTCATGAATGAGCGATATATGTCTTACTTGATTGAACCTGTTGTGCTGTCGTGGTCGTACTGATCCATTATTTTCACGTATTTGTTTTACATATAAGTTTTCATTGTAATAGTTCACAGGTATGCATAGATGACATGAGATCTTTCTGCTCAGAATACTAGTTGCGATGATATATTAGGTTACTCTCCAATTACGTGGGTATATTTCTCCTGTCATTCGTCCATGTACATTTTGAGTTTAAGCATTCTAGACAAATGATCCTTCTTTTTCAATTCATCACTGTCATTCTCTCTTCAATCGTTTATCATCCATGTGTTGGCTCACCTTTTCGTTTTTGATTCCGCTTTTACTGAAAGGAGATACAGGTTCTAAGCATCCGTTATCCAAATTCATCATTAAAATAAAAACACGTTTTTGTATCCACATAACCCCTACTGGGAACACATTTTTATTCTCATTAAGGTTTCCATATAACAATTTTTTCTGTCCATGTAAGTAATATTATACTGTGTTTGATTACTGATATAAACACTGTTCCTCTTTTATTGTATAATATGAATTTATCCGATGTACTACTATGATACTGCTCAACTGATCGATAGTTTTTGATCGTTCTACCATTACATAATATTGGTTTGCTATATTAAATTATAGAGATAACTTTGAGTTGTTCTGCATCGTAACCACTCCACTTCGTGACACAATGGGTTTCTAACACAGGTTAAATATAAGTATAGTTATCGTCAATGAAATAGAACAGAAGAGAAATCAGACGAAGGTACCACAGCCACAATCGCCACAAAGAAGAAAGGACAGAAAACACCCAGCCCCAACCGAAGCCGAACTTGTCATAATATTGGTGAGGGAAAAGTCAACGTTGGCGTCTCAAAAGAGAATAACACAGAGATATCGGTAACAAGAGCAGATCAGACAGCGATGAATGCAGCAACACTGACATCCTGATGCACCTCACCATGAATCAAAGGAGAATAAATGAATATAGCAATAATCCAATGACTTCAAAAGAATATTGTCAAGTATGAGAAAGATCACCCAATATAAACATTATTCAAAATTAAAAGTCAATTAGGAAATTATTTAGCCAGATTAAAAAATTAAATATTTCAATTCATTAGGATCTCATCATCTGGAATAAAATATATTGAAATACCGCGTTTTCTGTAAATTCAAAGTTTAACGCCAGTAATCAACCAGCAAGTATTGGGTTTCATTCCGGTAAATCAATACTCAATGCCAATGGACGTGGACGTGGACGTGGACGTGGACGTGGACGTGGACGTGGACGTTGACGTGGACGTGGACGTAGACGTGGACGTGGACGTGGACGTGGACGTGGACGTGGACGTGGACGTGGACGTGGACGTGGACGTGGACGTGGACGTGGACGTGGACGTGGACGTGGACGTGGACGTGGACGTGGACGTGGACGTGGACGTGGACGTGGACGTGGACGTGGACGTGGACGTGGACGTGGACGTGGACGTGGACGTGGACGTGGACGTGGACGTGGACGTGGACGTGGACGTGGACGTGGACGTGGACGTGGACGTGGACGTGGACGTGGACGTGGACGTGGACGTGGACGTGGACGTGGACGTGGACGTGGACGTGGACGTGGACGTGGACGTGGACGTGGACGTGGACGTGGACGTGGACGTGGACGTGGACGTGGACGTGGACGTGGACGTGGACGTGGACGTGGACGTGGACGTGGACGTGGACGTGGACGTGGACGTGGACGTGGACGTGGACGTGGACGTGGACGTGGACGTGGACGTGGACGTGGACGTGGACGTGGACGTGGACGTGGACGTGGACGTGGACGTGGACGTGGACGTGGACGTGGACGTGGACGTGGACGTGGACGTGGACGTGGACGTGGACGTGGACGTGGACGTGGACGTGGACGTGGACGTGGACGTGGACGTGGACGTGGACGTGGACGTGGACGTGGACGTGGACGTGGACGTGGACGTGGACGTGGACGTGGACGTGGACGTGGACGTGGACGTGGACGTGGACGTGGACGTGGACGTGGACGTGGACGTGGACGTGGACGTGATTTTCTTCATCTCAAGTATAACGATCAGAAAATATTATATCAAACGATTTTTTTTTACTTTGGAATTGACAAATGTTATTCTAGATTTTTACCCACCATTCCACTTGGAATTTTTTTTACAATTTTCTCCCTTTCAACCCTATCCGGAATCTTTTGTCCTTCTGAGATCCCCATAAATATTTTCGAATCAGAATTACCCGGTATGTATTCGACTACCATCTAGCTGAAATTCTTGCATGATTTTGTTATTCAAATGAAAGATAAATATTTGAGGGGAAAAAGACTGTACAACACCTTTATTGAATCGACCAACTGAATTCATCACTAATTTGGATTATTTTTTCCCCACTCACAAATAAAGTGACTGTATCAACAAATGCATTCAATTACAGGAGCGACCGTACGTAATGGTTAGAGATGAAAAAAATTTGACTGGAAATGCTCAATTTGAGGGTTTTTGTATAGACCTATTGAAATGGATTGCTGGTCAAGTTGGTTTCCAATACACAATCCGTCTCGTACCCGATCACATGTATGGAGTGTACGATCCTGACACAAAAGAGTGGAATGGCATAGTCAGAGAGCTAATGGAGAAGGTGAGTGAAAAATTGTTAATGGGAAGACTCAGTTCCGGCTGCATTCTTGTCCACTTCTCATTCATTCTTTTTACCATAAAATATATTATATGAATGAAGATTAACAACGGTCTCAAATTCATAAAAAGCTCGTCAATAAAAAAACCATAACCAATTCGAATGCTGCGAAACCAAACCACTTCAAATTACACTTCACATAAAATGTATCAAGACCTATCTTAGGAGTTGTGGTAATGGAAAATTTTTCACTAATGAAAGAAAAAATGCAAGTTGTGCAGAAAAAAGGGGAATTAACACGATGCTGAAGTACTTAGTTACTGCATTTTATAGAATGTTTGGTGTACTAATGTGTTATGTATTAACGGTGTTTCCTTTATAATTCTGATCCTCACATACTTTAATCTGTTTTTATTCTAAAGCGAAAGAATTCATAACTCTTTAACGTGATGGAAACTTGATACCGATCATGGGTTCGTCTGAGACAATGGAAATTGTCATGACATTAGAAATGAACGTTCTGTGTCGAATTGTAGGATTGCCAAAAAATATGGAAAGTACCGGATATATAACAAGGTATTATAGAAATATGGCTAATTCACTGTTTCGCAATGAGTTGAACTATTGAGGTAGATGTCTGTCTCTGTCATTTGAAGGTCATTGGGGAATACATACCGACCATTTATCTCTATTTGCCTACCGCGAACTTCAGTTGGGCATTTGTTGTTGGGTAGATGACATCTGAACTTGTATATTAATATGAAAGCATAACAGAAAAGTGTACTCAAATTGAAACAGGTAAGTTTTTGCAAATCTTCTACCTGTTACAGTTCAAGTAGTTCTGCGTGTCCATTTGTTTACTTCCTTCAAGAGATTGAAAAATAAACTTGTCGAGCAATTCGGCCATGGTCATTCGCTCTCCACCATCATCATCAACTATGATAAATTGGCTAAGGCTTTTGCGGCCGAAATTTTCACTATCACTATTTTGAATCGGGTTTGAAGGCCGTCGTGGTTTGGAATACTTTCCTAACGCGAGTGGCTAGCGAAACGTTAGGAAAGTATTCCAAACCACGACGGCCTTCAAACCCGATTCAAAATAGTGATAGTGATCATCAACTATGTTGAATTTTTATATTCCGTTCATATTTCAGAAGGCCACGTCGTTGCTGTCGGGTGTTGCGGGGCACATGGACTAGAGATAATTAGAGTCTTGCTCTCGCGGCAGTATATGAAGGCATTTCGCTCAATGGAGCTAGTATTATAAATGATATACTCAGACGAACACTCAAAAGATATGTAGCAGAGAGTTAACAGAAAAATTCATCAAGAAGCTGAATTGACTGGAAGAATTAATTCATCGAATTGCTGAAATTGGTTTTTTACTTATAAGCCCACATATCACATAAGTCCATACGAACAATGCTGTCCCAGATGCTTATCAAATTCATTTCCAACGAATTCACAAAACTAGAGGCAATTCTTCAGGAACTCGACTCCATCCGTGAACCAGAGAGAACGAATATCCTTTTCCCATTTTGGCATAAGACGATGACTCCTGCTAACATCAAATCAGGTTTTGCCACCACTGGAATTTATCCATTCAATGGGAATGCAATTTTAGCATTAGCATTCGCACCCAGTACCATTTTCCATCAGGAAAATCAAGAACGTGACTTCTGCTACGAGAGAACTCCGCGACCGAAAAACTAGGCAACCATTGACCCTACGCTCTTTTGGAAATTGAGACTGCTAAATAATCCTACAAGAGCAAAAGTCCGAATGATTAAAGAAGACCCACAGAAGCCTGCTACTCTTCAAGCTCTCATAAGAAGAGTGATTTTTGTAGGGGAGCAACTGTCAGCCTGTATCCAGCTGGTTAACAACGCATATGTCACCATACTTCAACGACAGAACAAATGTGTCTTCATATATGATCTCATTGATAACAATTTTGGCATCATGCTGTTAGATACAGATGCAACTAGGACTATCATTGGACCTACAGTTGCCAAAACACTGCCAAGGATTGTACCGTCGACTTGAAAGCTACATATGGCAAAACGGGAACCAGGTAATTTCTATGGTGAACTACTAATTGAACTGATTCTGGGCAGCACTACGCTGAAACATCGGGCATTGGTAGCCGACATTGACAACGATGTAATCATTGGAATGAACATCATGACTTCCAGGAAGTTTCAGTTGAATTTCAAAGACGACGTCTCCTACGTGTGAACAAAGAAGAAGTGGAGAAATGTTCTGCGTCCTGTTGGCTAGAGACGTCAACGTATGTGAGAGGATTTGATCGATTCTGGAGGCTCGACTGGACAGAAATGCGAGCAATGAAAATTTGACGATGTTTGAGTCTGTTTTTCATTATGAGAAACTTGAACGAGAAATTGCACTAGGGAAGACGCTTGTGCTGAAAAATGTGTGCCAGTACGAGCGATAAATATTGAAAATCATTCAGTGACCTTGAAGAAAAAAATAATTTTGATTTTCTCTCTGATTAGGAGTGTACGCGGTATCGCTAGTCAACCCAACAGCGATATACAGCAGAATCGGAAAAATTGGTTGACATCTCTTCCAAAGACGTAGGACCGGCTAATAATCCAAATTGAGGGATCTATTCGAAAGTTATCAAGACATATTCGATGTTGGACAAGCAAGAGGGGTTAGAACAAAAGTGGTCCAGCACAATATCAATACAAAACAAGGCCAATCCAGCAGTCAGCTATAAGACTTCCTCTTCCAATAAGGAAGAAGCTAACGAAATAGTCAATGATATGGGAAAAGAAGAACTCATCAAAAAAAGAAGAAGACGGATCGATACATTTTTGTGTAGACTATCGGCAACTGAACAATCTGACGAAAAAGGACAGTTACCCCCTTCCAAGAATAGATGACACCCTAGACTCGTAAGCCGGTGGAGTTGAAGAGCTGGGTACAGAGGACCAAGACAAGACAGCTTTCAGTTCAGCCGTAATAATAATGAATTAAATTTTCATAAAGCGTTCTTGATTTTTTTCTCTGTTTCTTTATTCAGCCTCATATCGCAGGGTATTCAACACTTCGAGCCTGGACGATCTTTTCTTGAGTGTAAAATTCAACGATTCCTTGGCCGACCTGATCATCCTCTCTCATTCTCCGCCCATCTCAGTCTCCCAGTCTCACATTTCATCAATTTATCCTTCATGAAAAATGGCGGAAATAAGGTACGGAATTGCGGAAATCAGTTACAAAATGGAAATCTCCCCATGTATGCCATCTTATTATTCTAGTACCAGAGTAACGCTTAATCCCGTAGTGGTTCGGGCAGCGTTTTCAATAACTGCACGGCAGTCGGACAATACACTTTTACAAGTTTGTTTATTTTCTCTAGGAAACCAACAGAGCCTTTTTTTCCATGAAAATGGCCATGCCATTTTCGGACCCGATCTAATACTTTGAAAATCGGTTCTTCTGCTGATGTATTCAGATCTGGTCCTACTCCCATGCCATTAATCGGGAGGGTTGAATGGTAGGGAAGGGTTGAGTGACGTGATATATACATTTCAGGCATTTTTTCCGCTACCTTTGACAGGGTCGAAATTCACTTCTGCCAGTTTCGAAGGAGCGATTTACCATTGACGCCCCATTTCCTACAGCTCCCTCATCTTTAAATATCTCTCTCTCTCTCCCTCTCTTTCTGGATATTGAAATCGTGCTATTCGACTCGATTCCCGGAATCCTTCGAGAACTCCTCGAAAGTTCATTTGCGCTTTTGATGTTCGTGGAATAGCTTCACGATTCCCATTTATGGAGTCGGCGATAAACGCATTCCACTTGAGAATAGCTCAAAGCGTTCCTCTGGTTAGTAGTTTTCTTGGCGTTGCTCCTGTTTTCCATCGAAGTCACCTCACTCAGTTCTCCTTTGCTCTCTCAGCTCTTCGACAGTTCCTTCATTATCAATATCTACTGCTTGAAGTCGTTCTTGCAAATCTGACTAACGGAATTTATACATGTCGCTCAGGCGAAACTCAGTCATATTGGTTAATCTACTCTATTGAATATAGCAAAACGGAAAAACTATATTCCCTGTTTGGTTGCAAAATTTGTGATATTATCTGCGTGATTAACTTAAGGCAGTTGAGTAAGTACGTCCAGAATTCGGGTTTTCTTTGATTTTAATGCCAAATTCAATACAGTCAACGACTATTAGATAACATAACTCAGTTCATCGCCTATTAATACAGTTCTGAAGACCTGTTTTACTTCAGTTGGAATCAATATCATATTTGCTGCTAATAGCTCCCGGTTAACGCCTGCGAGAATATGGCTGCTTCCTGTTCACGCTTGAGGGAATATGGCAGCTTCCGGTTTATACTTGCGGGAACATGCATGGCTGCTTCCCTCCAGTCATCAATATACTCAGGCATTGAAGCTTTCGGACCCAATCAACTCTCCTTAATATCATAAATAGATGCCTCTAGGATCGACGGATAGTACGGTTTGGTGCTGGATACGTACCGATGCGTACATACGAGATTGAAATCCACCAACCATATATAAGATCTTTCTCCGAATAAACAATTTGGATTGGCTGGGCGCCCTAAGTTTTAGCGTCGTTATATAATCGGGTCAATTCTGTTTCTCATTAGCAAGATTGTTACCATAGCAACACAATTTTCACTGCAGAATATATCTCAATTTCGTAGAAGGCTTGATATCTACATTGCTTTATTGGCAGAAGATGATGTGGCAGCAATATCTCCCAGTGATATTTTTTCAACCCTTCTACAAAATTGAGATATATTTTCATGTGAAAATTGTCTTGCTATGGTAACAATCTTGCTAATGAGGAACAGAATTGACCCGAATGTATCCAACACACAGGAGAGACCGATAAGATTCAAAATTCGGTGGCGTAAAATCCGAATTCTTCGCAATTGAAGATATGGGCGATACAAGCTTCCAATGATTTATCATCGTCAGAAAACGTACCTTAAACCCAGGAGAGACCATAAACTTCCCTCCGTTTAACAGAATTAGATATACTCACAGCGTTAATCCCAACTAGTAATTTCTATTACTATTTCTAGTACAGGTAGTACTTTGTATTAGCTGTACTGTACTGTACCAGCTGAACCTCTAATGTGTAATACATTTTTATTCTATTATACTATTTCCTTACACCAACTTAGATAATTTTTCGACAAAACAAATTTCTTAAATACAAGTATACGAATTTAGAAGAGGCAAAACTGTCCCGGATGACTCGACTGGATATTTCGATGAGAATTTTGATGAGAGTTTCGATGATACCAGACTTCGTTGCAGTAGGACTGCCTGCTCATAGCCGGCTGCGCTTTCGGTACCATCGATCCCACCTCAAAAATACAATTTCGTATCTTCAAATAATTAAAGTTCAGAATAACATATGCGGAGTTTTTCTGATTCATTAGGAAAATTATGAAAAAGAATAAGATATCGATATATTTATTTATTTTTTTCATTTTTAACACCCTATAACTCGGTTAATACTCATTTCAGGGTATATATTTATTGAAACTTTCAAACATAAAAGGAAGTGAGGAGTCTACCATTAGAGTTTGTCCCTTTCATTCTAGGACAACTTTTCCATGAGATTTTATTTCATACACTGAAAATCCCATAGGCCGTGTTCTTTTTGTCAATATGACAGCGACAACACTTTGTTCTAACTTTTCCAGTGAAAATTTCACACCTCACTTTTTCAGCCAATCAAAAAATTGGTTTTTATCCTCCTGGGTACCCTGGGCGAAATTAATAAGTGGAAATTTTTCTGTCAAATATTTGACATGTGATAGTTAACATTTTGCTTTCATGTACAAATGGAATGTTCTTTTTCATATGAAAGGAGATAATATTTCATAATTATATATTCACTAAATAAGTTTTTCGAATGTGTCTGAAAATATTTTGAGAACTTGCATTTCAACAATGAATAGGTCCATCGGTAAAAAATGTATATCAATCAAATCTATCTATGCTTGACTTGATGAACTTAATATTTGAAACAATTTTATTCAACTTATCTGTTCGTGAATACTCGGCTGAAATTTGCAAGAATTCCTTTCCACATCACTTCCCAATAGACAATCCGCATGGACCAGTCAAAACTATTTTAGTTCTGCGTGATGTGCAATGTAATTTTAGGTTGAAAATGTCGCAAAATGAATTTTCCTTTCTCACATACAAACACCGCCACTAATACCAACGCGTAACTGTCATTATTTCAACAAAAACCATTCATGGCCCATGGCCCACTGATGTTACAACTTGTTTTCTCTCAGAATAATCTACAAGTCAGTTGAATTAACCATTAATTTAATATATTTTGGTGTGCGCGACTCGGGTAATTTTCAAAAAATTCATGTACTCGAAAAATTTCCGGCAATAATTCAAGCACTAGGGAGATTATAAGTGACAATTTAATTCATGCACTAAAAATGCCATATGTCGCGGTGTTTGGTCGTTATTACAGCGGAAAAAGTTTGCCCTAACTTTTCCAGCGACAAAACGGAACCTAACTTTTGACAAACCTGTTCAGTTGCTCAGTGAAATTGTACTTGTGATTTTGCCGGTTCAATTGCAAAGGTGAGTTTTTGTCTGTACATAGAGTGATTGTATGCGTGTGTATCAATAGAAATCGCCTTGTGAATTTTTCGTTATTAATTTTTTGCGAAGTGTTGCGTCCATATTTACAGCGTGTATGGAAAAACATAGTGTTACAGTATATATACAGCGCGTATCAAATTTTTCATTCCATATACAGTGTGAATGAAAATGTTGTTTGAATATTTGAGTGAAATATTTCGCTCTTTCGCAGATGTCTCACATCGCTGAAATTACCAAGGTTGGTTTGGCCCGCAGGAAGGAGTTGAATAAGTTGGCCCACTTACCCAACTGATATTGGACGCAGAGGTGAAAATCACTAAATTCGGAGAGGCAATCCTCGTCGAGTTGGAAGATTTCAAAGTATTCCTGCCAAACAGAGCCATCGCTGCCCTCAAGAGCACTTTGAAGAAATTGACAGATTCTCAGCACGTCTCATCTACAGGGGCGGACACAAGTCCGGCAAGCAGCAGCACCCGCAACAACTGTTCGAGATAGCCAGGGCATAGTGCTCATTTTCCAAAGTGAGTTTTCGTGATTTTTCATTCATTTTTCCGCATATTTGTGTGTGTGTTTTTGTATTTTTTGAATAAAGATAAATTCCGATGCTATTGCCAATTTGGCCGCTGATATGATCAAAACTTTGGGGAAGGCAGATTTTTTTTTTAATTCACAGCAGATAAAGAAAAAACATGGCTGGCACAGTGCAAGACGACTGCTCGTCTTTTGACTAGTGCCATATCGGCCGAGGACTCGATTGGGGCTCTGCGCAGACTCCAAACTTTAAAAATTATTCTTAATTCCATCAAAAATTTGGAAGCTCGTTAAACTTGGTGATAAACTCGATTCATGAATAAAATGAATTTCAAAACCCCAACTACTTCAGAGAAATCATCAGCAAAGGTCAGTATTTTTGATAGGCGCTGTATATTTTATGCATCTGCAGAGTATACTATCATCATAAACAGTCGAGTTTGTTACTAAGTTATCTGGAATTCCAGGCCTTTGAATATATCAACAAGCAGGACGGGTTCATGAGAAATAAAACATCTTGTATAAAATATGGCAGGCTGATTCAGGAGATGCTAACATCATCAATTGAATTTGATCTCAGTATCCTTCAAATATCTGGAAATGAATGGAATTCCACCGCTCAATTCATTACAAATCACTAAAAAAATTGCTAGACTTGAACTCACCCTGTAAATCGTGGTATGAGCAGGAATTACTATATCCTATAGTAAATTTTTATTAGCCACATTAATGATCGATGTATGATTGATTCAGTTTATATATTCAAAGTAATGGCCATGGCCATTTGAAATTTTGGAAAAGTCGACTTTAACAACCTGTATGATCTAAACCGTTGAATCTAGAGCATTTGCGCAATGGTAACATTTGATCAGCATCACGAATTCTACAATATATAAAAATTTCGAGCAAATTTACCGAAAGCCATTTTCCCATTGAAACGGTGCGGGGTCCTTTGGTCCATAAAGATATTCGGCAATTTTTTCACAATGCTTATACCTTATTCAAACGACGTGTAAAAAATTTATTAAAAAAACAAGATGTGATTAATGAGAACAAAAAGTATTTACCCCTTCACCACACGAGTAATTTAATTCCTAGATGCGCATTTCGATAACAAAGTTACCTTCATCAGTAGGATTACTAAACTAACTGTAAATAGGCATACCAGTCTTTTTTATATCAAATAATTAATTACCATGGGTTAATCTGTGTACTAGAAGGTACCCTACCTGATGGGTAGGTATAGCCCACCCAATAAACAATACACCATAGGCACTTAATTATTCCTTTACTGGTATCAAGTCAAATAGTTTGGAATTTAATGGACCATTATCATTATTGAGCAAGGGTTTCGAGCCCCTTTTTCGAATAGCGATACTCTCATAGCAATCTAATTTTCTGTAATCATCAACAGGTTTTATTAATTTTAAATTTTGGATATTAATTTTGTGATGAGTTTCTAATAAATGATCCGCAACACTCGATTTATTTTCTCGTGAATATTTAGCATGTGCCAAATGTTCACGGAAACGAACATTCGTAGATCTTTTGGTTTGGCCATAATATACACTATCGCAGTTTTGACAGCTAATTTCATAGATTCCTGATCTCTCCAAAGTTGGAATTTTATCTTTCGGATTACCTAACAACTTTTGGAGATTGTTCGTACTGCTATGTACTAGCTGAAGGTTTGCGTCTCGGAAAATAGAGTTGAGACCTCTCGTAAGCCGTGTATCGTGTGTGATTTTAATAAACTTTTTCCTGTCTTTAGGTTGCTCTAGTGTGGTTAGTTGTCTTAAGGACGTTCTGAACTTTTTCTTTTTCAACAAATTATCTACCATTTTCGGGGAATACCCATTACTAATGGCAATTTCCTTAATGGTTTTTACTTCTCGTTGAAACCGTTCAACACTGAGTGGGAAGTTCAACGCCCTGTGAACAAGAAAATTGAAACTTGCCATCTTGTGCTGAATGTGGTGGTTGGAATCAACGGGTATAAATCTGTTGGTGTTGGTTGACTTTCTGAAAATGTCTATTTCTACACATTCCCCATTCATAAAAAAAAAAATATTTCCGTGAATGTGTACACTTTGGGATCAACCAGCCCAAGCCGGACAAAGGCATTTTTCGTGACAGTTCCGAGTCGACTCACTAAACAAAAATTAGATCGACACGTCAACTTTTTGCTGATTCAAAATGAATATCACCCAAAATTGAATAATTACGAAGCGGTGCCAAATATAGAAGATCAAAGTGAATTTCTATTGGATTAAAGATTTATTCAGGGTGTTGAATAAAAAACTAAGTAAAGGCAGTGATGAAAAATTTCTTTGCGACAGGTATTTGAATTATTTCACAAGTGAAGAAAAATTAGACAGTCATACGGTTGATTGCCAAAAAAATAACACATGTAAAATTTCATTCCCCCACTACGATCACGTGGAATTTTGGGACTTTGTATATAAAGAAAAGGTATCGCCGCCGGGTGCATTTCTCAAACGGAAAAGTACCAGAAACATATTCCGTTCAGTGCCGGATTTTATTTCAAAGGTGCATATGACGACACTTTGTTATTTTACAATAGTCATCGAGGTTTGGATTCGATGGATTGGTTTGCGCAGCGAATGGGGGACAAAGCCAAAATTGTCGAAGCCAAAAGTTCGAATATAGTCCCCATGATTGCGTCACCTGATGAGGGGAACGCACCATGTTGCCACATCTGCGAAAAACCGTGGAAATCTGGCGACAAAATTGTGAAAGACCATAATCACTACAGTGGTGCCTTTCGCGGATATACGCATGTGCAGTGCAACTTGTCATACAAAAAGTTTTCCGTGGTGCCGATCGTTTTCCATAATTTATCCGGATGCGACAGCCAATTCATTATTCGATATATTGCAAAGAGGCAGCCTGCAAGTCAGATTGTTGCCTGTAAATAAATAAAAATACATATCTTCCACCCAGTATGACGACAATACAGACATCAAGTTCAGATTCATCGATTCGTTCCATTTTATGGGCATGAGTTTGAACCATTTGGTTCAGACTTTGACAGTACACGATTTGAAACACGAATTTGTACATCTGACGACCGCCTAGTACGGATTACCCACTCGAAAGGGCGTATTCCTATACGGTTTCGTCGATTCGATGGAAAAGCTGAAAGCGAGCATAGAGTGAAGGCTTTGACGGCCGGAAGTGAAATCGTGAAGAATGGTTTCCGGGCTTTGAGGCCGTGGTCGGTTCACCTTCCTGGAGGCGGTTTCTTTGGACGTTTCGCTCAGAACTGCGGTGAGCAACTTCAGCATAGGTTTAGTCTTCTCGAAGAACGACGTAAAACTGATACAACGGTTGGAAATTGTTCGTAATTTATAGTTGCAGCCTGGTTAATTAGTTTTGCTTGGGGTGACTGGGGTACCTGACCGGGTGGAATGTAGCCATTGTCTACCTGCCTAATTAGTAAGTCGTGATTGCCCCTTCCTACCTACTTGATTGTGTTGTTTAATTGTTTTGTTTTTGTGTTTTTCAAGGCTGGGTACCAGGCTTCGTTGAGCTTTAGGGATTCTTCCTTTCTGAAATTGTTTTTATGTTTGTATATTTCTATGGCTTCTCTATTAAGGCGGGCATGATAGTGTTTCGCGGTTGAGAGCACTTTTGTATTATCAAACCGGATATCATGGGCACCTTCTCCGTAGGCGTGCAATGCCACAGCAGACTTCTCCGTCTGGGCTAGCCTACATTGTCTGTGATGTTCGGAGAGCCGGGTTTTTACGCTGCGGAGGGCGGTACCGATGTATACCGACCCGCACGAGCACGGTATTCGGTATACACCGGGAGTGGCGAGGTGGTCTCGTGGATCTTTGGCTGAACGGAGCAATGAACCAATTTGTCTGGTTGGTTTATAAATGGTTTTGACATCGTGTTTAGCCAAAATTTTACCAATCCGGTCGGTGACCCTCTTGATATAAGCAAGGAAAGCTCTGCTTGATGGCGTTATCGAGTTGTTGCCGTTATCTCGACACTCCCTAGGATTACTAGCCCTAGCAATCTCTTGTCGAGTGTAACCATTAGCTTGCAATGCCTTATTCAGATGTTGTAGCTCTGATTTCAGAAGGGCCGGCTCACAAATGCGTTGCGCTCTGGTATTGAGAGTTTTTAGAACTGCCCGTTTTTGTCCTGGGTGATGATTAGAATTTCTGTGCAGATATCTGTCTGTGTGCATTGGTTTTCTGTAGACTTTGTGGCCCAAAGTCCCATCCGGTTTTCTGATCACTAAGACATCCAGAAAAGGTAGTTGTCCATCTCTTTTCTCTTCCACCGTAAGTTGAATCTTCGGGTGTCGGCTGTTGAGGTGGTGAAGAAACCCTTCTAGCGCCAACCTCCCATGTGGCCACACGACAAATGTGTCATCCACGTAGCAAAACCAAGTAGACGGTCGATTTGGCGCAGAATCGAGAGATTGACGTTCAAACGTCTCCATATACAGGTTCGCTACTACCGGGCTGAGAGGGCTGCCCATGGCGACGCCGTCAAGTTGATCGAAGTATTTGCCATTCCACTGGAAATAAGTGGTGGTGAGGACATGTTGAAACAAATCAGCGAAGTCGTCCGGGAACAGTTGAAGGAGAAGAGTCATCGTTTCGGGGATCGGTATATTCGTGAATAAAGAGGTGACATCAAAACTAAACTAAACTAAAAGGTCAGTTGGTGTTAGACGGATGTTCCTAATCTTCTCGATAAAGTGAGTGGAGTCCCTGATAAATGTGTCAGTGTTGCCAACGTGCGGGTTAAGTAGGTCAGTGAGGTGTTTTGCGATCAGGTAGGTGGGTGAATCAATGGCGCTGACTATCGGGCGTAATGGGATGTTAGGTTTGGGGATTTTTGGAAGTCCATACAGACGGGGTGGTAGAGCCTCCGATCTGATCACCCGTTTTTGGATGTCAATATCGGATATTGCAACGGGACCCAACAGCCAAAATCCTGAGGAAGACCAACAGCCTGGTGAAGGCGTCTTGCCTGAACCCATCATTTCTACAACAAGCTGAACGATTGTCACATCAGCAGAGCAGCCCAGGTAGCACCTCATGTTAGCTGAATCTTGTTTTCATATTGGGCCAATATGGATATATTGTAAATGTAAAAATAATATTGAACCGACATGGGTTCATATTGTAAAAACAATATTTCATCAATAATATTGGTGTAATATTGGCTCAACCTGTTCTGAATGTATATTGTTTCATGAAATATTGGGTCAATATTGGTGCAATAATTTTCACCAATAACGATAAACCGATATTGTTTTCATATTGTTTCCAGCATCTAGCTTCAATATTGCGATTTCAATATTACTCTCATATCGATTTTAGAGATAAAAACAATATTGTATATCCAATTATCACTAGGATTAAAATTTAAATATTGGCCGAATATTCAATTAACGATATCGAAATGAATCATGATTAAACTTAGGTAAGACACCGCTAGGTCGCCCCACATATGGAACAACAGCTGAATCATATATTAAATAAGGCTTCTCACAATGCGTTTACAAGTCAATCTACTCAGTGGTCAATTGAAGTAGAAACAAAATTAAAGTATTTTCAAATTATACGACATTTTCTGGAAATATTTCATCAATGTTTCCAAGGCAACATATTCACTTTGAATATTTTACCAATTCATACAAATGATATTGTACTAATATCGCCTAACATTTTGAGGCCAATATTGCTTCGAGAATATTAGACCAATATCATTTTTTAAATATTGGACCAATATCGCCGAAAGTTCACATTTTTTTCTCGCCAATTTTATTATTTGAATATTTCGCCAATATTTTCACATTATTGTACCGATATTGTGCCAATATGGGTGTGCTACTAGGGAGAATACGAACATGCGCAGAATGTGTGGCAAACGTTAAACTTGAAAACACGGGGTAAGTACTCTGATTTGTACATGAAAACAGACATATTGCTCTTGGCGGATATTTTCGAGAATTTTCGAAATATCGGTCACGAGACATATGACTCCGTGTGGTATTTCACCCTACCCGGCTATACGTGGTCGTGCATGTTGAAGTACACCCAGTGCAAGTTGCAGATTTTGAAGGACGTCGACATGCTCATGTTCATCGAGCGAGGAATTCACGGGGGCATCAGTCAGTACTGCAACAGGCGCTCCACGGCAAATAATAAATACATGGGTGATAGGTATGACGTCACTCAGCCCTCCACTTATTTGCTATATCTCGATGTAAATAATTTATATAGGTGGGACATGATGGAATATCTTTGGTACGGGGGATTCAAATGGCTCGAGAATGCCGCCGATATGAATGTGCTTGAGGTATCGGACACTTCGTCAATTGGCTATATTCTCGAAGTCGATTTGGATTATCCCGAACACTTACATGACAAACACAAAGATTTTCCATTGTGCGCCAAACACCGTACTCCTCCAGGCTCGAAATTACTCAAATTCATGTGCACTCTGTACAACAAGGAAAACTATGTTGTACACTACAGGGTGTTGAAACAAGCACTGACGCAGAGACTTGTATTGAGAAAAATTCATAAAGTGCTGCAATTCGACCAATCAGCCTGGTTCAAACCATACATTGAAATAAATACGAGATTACGCGCAGAAGCAGAATTCACTTTCCGTGAAAATAACTACAAATTAATCAATAACACAGTATTCGGGAAAACTATGGAAAACATACGGAAACATCGTGTAGTGAAAATGGTCTCAAAATGGAAGGGTCGATATGGCGTAAAAAAATCAATTTCTAGTCCAAATTTCAAGAATCGCACTATTTTCGATGAGGACCCCGTCGCTATCGAGATGGCAGAGACGGATCTGTTGTTCAATAAGCCCCTGTACACCGAAATGTCAATACTTGAATTTTCCAAGCTGTGCGTGAATGATTTCCATCACGGCTTCATGATGGAAAAATACACGAGCGATCAATGCAAGTTGATGCTGATTCGCTGATTGACGAGATAAACTCCGATGATAGTTATCAGAATCTATTGAAATCAAACATTAAAAAATTCGATACAATCGATTACCCCATAAATAACCCTCATGGCATTCCCCTTGCAAACATAAAAGTCCCCGGCTTGATAAAAGACGAAGCAAATGGCAAAATTATGACGGATTTCGTAGGACTCCGTTCTAGCTGTACACCTATAAGATACAGGGTGGAAAATGCGTCAAAAAATCCAAAGGAGTGAAATACAGCATTTTCCAAAATTAAATCATTTTTGACGACTTTGTAGAATGTTTGGAAAAATCAGCCTGAGAAAGTCACATCTCAACGCTGTATTCGCTCTTTTGCGCACAACATTTTTAGTGTTGAGCAAACAAGAATCGCTCTGAGTCCACATGACGACAAACGGTGTTTGACTGCCGGCTCTCATGATACTCTGCCAAGGGGGCATTACAGTTTCATCGATATGTAGAATTGTTTCAGCCCCCACCATGGCATACTCTATGCAAAATTTGAGTTATCAAGAAATCATCAGAGCCACATCATCTCTAGCACAATTTATTGAAACTTCACCTTTCCCGTGGTCCATCACGGAGAATATTATCAAAATGTGGTCCGCCCAAAAATGAGGAGAATTGGTAGACCAGGCTTGGGGCGAACGACCTTTCTACATGTTGGCGCACTTGGAGTACATACGAGAACTTGATGCCACAGACAGGAAAGACGCACTCGCCACCGAAGACTGTAGTCTATACATTTCACTGAAGATGTCTATTGCGTATGGATGAACCAGTACTATATTCCGAACTACGGATCACGTCCGTATTATACTTGTTTGAAAACATTCAGATAAGCCATGCAACACCATACATTTCACAGTATCGAAGGCCATAAACACATCGTGTACAATTCGAATAACTTGAGCGAATTGTATCGAAATACTTCATCATGGTCACACAACAGATTTGACGAGGTAATATTCACGCTGAAAACAAGCGATTCATGTCATTATGACTTACATTCATACGATTACAAAAGTCATCGTTTCGAAACGCCTCCTTCATACCTTCATATAACCGCTTCATTGGCTCTGGCTCTGAGGATTCTGATCTTGATTGAATCAATGAAAAAACATCAAAAAATATAAAAAAAATTGAATGGTGGAATTGTGGAAAACTATAAATGTATCATTATTATTATATTGTGATTATCATTATGTATCAATAGATGTATAAAATGAATTTTCTCAACTTTTCTTTCGTTGGACGAATGAGAGAGAGAGAGAGAGAGAGAGAGAGTGTGTGTTCATTTTTCAATCGAAAATGCCTTATTTTGATAGTGAAAATGAGCGCGTTTTTCTATCAAAAAAGTACCCATTTTTAGCTCAAAAAACAGCGAGTTTTTCAATCGAAAAAACTACCCATTTTTGAGTCGATAAACAGCACTTTTTCTGATCAGAAAAGGTACCCATTTTTGAGTTGAAAAACAACACTTAAAAAAAAGTACTCATTTTTGAGTCGAAAAACAGCACTTATTCTGATCAAAAAGAGACTCCAAATTTGACATGGTGGTCGAAATGAGTAAAAAGTTCGGTGAAATTTAGTGAAAGTTCAGTCACTGAATTCAGTGAGACTCAGCGACTGAAACTCTTCATTCTCAAATTTTCCATGCTTTTTTTATAGGGCCCGAAAATTCAGTGAATTTCAGTGACATTTCAGTCAATGAATGCAGTGGCACTCAACTGAGACTCAGCCACTGAAAAAAGCACTGCCACCATGTCAGTTTTGGTGTGTGTTTTTTCACTCAGAAAGAGCATCATTTTTGAGCATAAAAAATGAGCACTTCTTACTATTGAAAAAGATTCATTTTTGAGGCTGGAAAGCTCAATTTTTATTACAACAAATAAATAAAAAATTATTGTGTGGGATTGTGCACACAAGTCTTACTGCTAGCACGGAACTTCGAGCAAAACTTATTCCACATTGCACAGACAAAATTTGTGTTTCAGAACTCGTAGGATGGCGTCTTTGCACAAGTCACAAACACGGTTTAAATCAGCAACACGTTTTGCCCACTCTGCTGATACCGATGATGAAGAATCGGCAGACACCAGTGACGAAGACATTGACTCGTATTCGGACGTCGTCGGATCGTTAGACTCGAAGTGCACTCCACCAAGCATGATGATAGACTAACTCACCTTGTCGCTGATTCACGATTTTGAGTATTTCGCAGTCAACCCCGGAGAGGGCTGGCTGTCTGAAAGGCACTTTTATGGAAAAATGTGTCAATTTTCCATTGGATCACAAGAGATTTGTCGCAGCTATCCAGCTGTTATACTTGCTTCTGAAACCGAGCCATTTCACCAAGACTTTTCGACCCTCACATCTAATGATTTTCTCCACTAGATAGACATCAGGTTTTTTTTTTTTTCAATTACTGTTCGTAGAAAGCGCCTTTGATTGGTCGCCCTTCCAAATCCTCCATCAAGTACGTGATTGTTTGGGTGATTTTCACGTTGACGTCGTCTAATTGGGTGTATGTCTCTTCTTGAACACATGTTTGGTGCTAATACGCACAAAGTCTCCAATTTTGACCTCCTTTCGGCCAGCACGTCCCGCATAATCATACGTAAACTTGTACACCTTTTCTTCATTGTCTTTGGTGACGTCACACGGTTTCATGCCGATCGTCCGATGTTTGCGCTGATTGCAATTTTCGGCAATGTCCGGCAAAATTTTCAGCCTCTTGTAGGTGCCGTTCAAACTGAAATATTTGAAGAGTTTATCTTTCAAAGTCCGTATTACTCGTTCCGCTATGTCTGCTTTGATTTTCGTGTACGTGCTGTAGTGTTTGATGTTGTACTTTTTCATGGGGGCCTGGAAACTGGCGTTGTAGAATTCAGTACCCAAATCGGATTGTAGGAACGTAGGACTCCTGTTTGATTTCGATAATATGTCCCCCATGGCTTCAGTGACGTCTCGTCCACCTTTGGTCTTCAAAGGCCGCACCCATAGGTATTTCGAGAAGGTGTCAAACAACCCGAGAATAAAATTGTAGTTTTTATTGACTTTCGACTATTTTTGAACGTCGGCCAAGTCCATCTGCCACAGATTGTCGATTCCTTTGATGATGGTACGTCTGCGGGAAAATTCACTCCTCAACTACATGCAATGGTTCTATAATAATACTAACGATGAGGTTTTATTGATGTTTTGAGATGTACACCCGAAAACCGCTATAAGATCAAAGCATAAAACTATGTTTATGTCGGAGGTTAGTTGGGATTGGGATCAGTATATGTTGAGGAAATAAAACTATTGTTTTTTTGCCGATGTTTCGAATTTGATTAAATTCATCCTCAGGGCTCTGTAACAATGGTTTCTCATGAAATTGAATTTTTTAACTTGCCACGATATATTAGGTATTATAAATTACGATTATTTTAAAAAGTTTGGAAAGTACTCACGAAAAGTAGTTATTACCGTGTTAAAATCTTTAAAATTAAAAAACATAGCTAGACGTGTTAGATATGAAATGAAAATCCACGGGCACAACAAATAATACATATATTTTTTCAACGAAACAAGCTGATTTAAAAATCAAATCGAAGATTAGGAAGAAATGATGTTTAGCAATGAAATGTGGTGTTAATGATCTCAGTAATAGACGCACCAAAAAAACAGGACACAAAATGTAAAATGTAGAACTATAATATGTTTTGCATATTGATAGAAGAACAGATGGCACTCACAATAATGATAATGATAATATTATCTCGACATTTGACCAATCAAATTAATAAGCAGTATTTAATACATCTATGTCTCTTCTGGTATTTACGCTGTTTGAGAATTTGGATCATTGAACTTATGAGTCTTTTGGAAAGATATGGTTGAACATCTAGAATAACTGGGTTGGTGAAATCAAAATTATATAGATAATTAAGTCGTTTTTTTTTTCAACTTTTGTATAGGTGTTACTTGAAGTGAATACCTTTTAGTCGACCAATTGTTTTTTGTCATTTCTTCAATCTGCCTTCTCAAAGTCTCGCGGTTTTTCAACGATAGTGTCATGAATTTCATAACTCGAATGCCGAAGGCTTCGTGAGCGTATTTTTGCGCATCCAATTCCACTCTGAGCTTCACTATAACGTCATCAACGTAGCTTTTGTTGACAACATCATTCGGATGATGATTGAGTATGACACCGGGGATAAGGCTGCTGCTGAGCGCGGCGAGCTGAGGAACTTTGACCGAACTTGTTGATGCTCATGATGGAACTGTGGGGTGCGAAACGTTGACGCTCATATTCATCGAATGTACCTGCTACTCTCAGCTCATTAATGATGGCCTCTCGTTGTCGTTAGAGTTGCTGCCAGCATCTTTGGCTGGGACGAGTAGCCTATATCTGTCAACTAGCTCATCGACGTCGTGCCAGTACATATATTCTACAGGCTTCGTATTATATGTCAATTGATCTGAGATACTGCCGCTCATTTCAATCAAGTTCTCGTATTCGTATGTCTGAGACGGAATCAGCCTACCTTCTGCATCTAAATGAGCACCTGTACCCAACAAAATTTGCTTGTATGCCACCAGGTCGGGTCTCTGGTATTTGGGATTCTTGTAGAAAATCAAACTATATAGTCCCGGAGTGCCCTTGTATGTTTCACCATCAATGCGACTGTCCCCCGTATCTTTGTCCAAGTCCATCAACTTGGTACCGGGTATCCATTGCGCTCTGCGTCTGTCGTAAATGGGACCGTAAGTCACAGCAATTTTGCCGGATTTCGCACGATGTTTATTCACGAATTTAGATGTTATTCTTCGTCATCCTCGTCAAATTCGTCGTAGTCATCCGTGTGATAGCTTTCCTCGTCTTCTTCTTTCTTCATGGCGGTAGTGGTGGGGGAGGGGCTCCTCTATGGCGGCTCTGGTTTCTCTTGGTTTTTCATTTTCAGCCGTCACTTAGCAGATGGCAGTGGAGGCATTGCTGCATTCAGTCGCTCCAGCGGCACCGTAATGGTTTTGAATAGTTTATTTAGCGCTTCATCCTGCTCGGATTTGCCGAGTTTCACAGTCAAATGTTTTTTTCGAACAACTTTTGCCAACTGACTGACTTGGCGTTTTCGTTCGGCTTTCGCAATTTCGGAGTTGACACGTGATGTAGTCGGCGCCATTGCTACACACAGAATGACACACTCGTGGTATTACATTTAAGTATATCTGTCACACATCAAAGTCTTTGGCTATGACCAAACATCCGAATTTGTTTTTTCAACAGGTGGCGCACATGCGACGAAATTCATCGAAGGTTTCATCGAAGGTGTAATCCGGGGAGACGTGCTTTGTCTTGTTTGTCGCACGATACATCGTCGAATATAAAAATTGAGTGCTCCTTTGCCATTGATGGCTCATTAATCTCGTCATTGTCCCGGTACGGAAAGTAGCCCACTCCATTGACTTGCTTCAGTACATCCTGCAACAGCTGATATTTCGGTTGGTACAGTGATTTCGAATATACGTAAACACTCTCGAAACGTGTTCCGTTCGGGCTGAAGAACAAACTCAGTACAGCAGTGGTCTTGCCACATCCACTGGGGCAGCAAAATATCGCTCGGAAAGAATTCGGTAGCAAGGGACCGTGTTTGCGTATTGCATTGAAGCCGTTTCCACCAACGAAATCCAAATTGACTATTTCCAGAGCCGGCTCTTGTTGCACCACCTTCATTTTTTAGCTACACATGAGACCACGCCCACATCTGGCGTTCGACTGACAGTTTGAGTGCTTGAACGCAGCTATGTGAGTACGAGCGCAACGCCAATCGCATCATTGTCATGCTTACCGCCGAACACGAAGGTCATGGATTGGTAAACTCTGTGATAAATCGTCTACCGTTCGAAATACATCTACCCGGATACCAATACTGCGGACCTGGTACTGAATTGAGGAAGAAGTTGGCACGTAGACGCTGGTGTGAACCCTAGACGCTGCTTGCAGATCCCACGATATCGCATACTCGCAAAGCAACTCTCTGGACGACAGACACAAGGATGACTGGGTGCTGGAAAATCGAGCTTGGGAACATGTCAAGTCCAAAGACGCGAAAGTAGGCGAGAAAGCTGCACCTTGGCTAGTCACCACAACTACGAAAGCGAAGCGTAATTTGGGCATGGGCATGAATTATAAGTTGTTATGGTCTCATAAATACCTATGTTTTTCTTTACCCAAGGAATAATATCACCTTCAAAAATCACCTAAATGCCACTCGCTACCTTACATCGAAAGGTAATTTTGATCACCTCCCGTATAGACAGTAGTAGCTTAATATATTAAGGTGATGAAAAGAGATCAACAAGTGGAGCCTTGGCATTGAATGTCGTTTTGATCTTGGTTCATTGTATCCTCCTGTAGAACACCTACAGCTTCATGCGGCTTGATCATCTTTCATCTTCGTAATATCTTACTTGGGAGCTTTCCGAGCATTGATTGTATGTTTCACATATTTTTGGTTGGTTTCTCTCCCTCATATATCATCTCTATGCCCACTTGCAAAAAAGATTCCTACAAAATTAAATAAATTTTAAACGAACAAAACCAATCCTAACCTTACTTTTTTCATTGAATAATGATCTTTAGAACCCTTTGAAAAATGATTTTCATACCTTTTCTATTGCTGGCCCTCTTTTTCATATCCTTTTCATATTTCATAGGAATTCGGGAATTTATTAAATATTTCCGTGATATTTCTGTCATGTCTATGACAGATGAAAAGTGACCTATCATCTTGTCATGTCAATATTACAGTTTCTACATTTTTCGATAAACCTGACTTCATAAAAAAGGCCTTCCTTCTTTTTTTTGGTCCTGACCAGACACGTGAAGAGCCTCGTATTTTTGCGGATTTTTAGAGATTTTGGGTGTTTCAAGTACCAAACCGTGGATTTATCTTAGGATAGATAATAACTTTATTTGGATTCATTTTGAAACAATGTAAGTCTTCGAATTTTTGATTGTCGAAGGACGAACTTTCATCCTCCATCAAAGGTATGTTTTCCTTTTTTTTTGCCTCTGCTTTTACACGCCTCTTATTTGCTTGTAAACTCCTCTAATTGCTTTCATGGACTATTTTCTGAAAGATATTTCCTTTCAGGCCTTTTTACGAAGTAGTATAATTTTCTACTTATCTATATCATAACGCTTATGTCATTGCATGCCAGCGCACCTCTCAAGCTCAATCCCCGGTCCATCCTGTAGATGACCGACACCTGCTTTACTTTGCATGATACCTGCTTGTAGCTTCTGATACCTGCTCCGATTGATCAAGCGGCCCCTATAAGCCAAGGCGTTGAGTAAAAGATTGTCACATAAGAAGTGGATGTTTTACTCTAGAGGGAATCCAACGTAGTATTGACGAAAACCCATGCTGAAAGTCACCAACACTTCCACATCAAGGTAACCTTTTTAACATTATTTGTTCACTTTTGAGACCATTGAATAGAGGAAGGAAGAAATCTATCACTTCGAATCTTCGAGCCCTACGAGAATAGTGCATTAACTAATATAAAATAGTACAATTACTCCATATGAGTTTAACTTGCCACATTAAATATCAGGAAGTTTACTGTAAACCTGTGGTGTATATACTGAATGCTGAGCTAATACTTTCATCATCATCCTGATTATCGTAGACGAATATCGCTATACGATTATTTCTTTGCATAACTCGTACCCAAACATAATCCTCTGTAATCATTACTTTATTATACATTATTTCTTTTGTTGATAGGGTCATCGGTATTTGTTATGGTTCCGTAGCTTGCCAATTGTCAAATTGTACTGTCAATCTAGCTTCTTCTTCTTCTCCTATTTTTATGACTTTTCCTAGGTTGGCCACGGTAGTCAGAGTCTGCGGCCAATACATTATTTCCACACTTCACTCTTCATTTCCTACATTAGCCACCAGAATTCTTTCAACTGTTTTTCTTTTATCTTTCTCACTATACTGTTCATCCTCTACCTAGATTAATAAATTCTTCCCACCCCGTCTCCATTGTCTAAAGACATAGCCGCTGTATTTACATACAATTCACGGTTCATTATTCGTTAGAGAAGACAATATGTCTTTGAAGGATAAAAGAATATTGTGAACCTGACAAAGTCAATGGCATCTGCTTCTGGTGCAAAACGGTCAAGGAAAACGAGGTCGTTCAAGGAGGATGAGGTCTCAAAAATCTCCAATCATCTGTGGAAGACACTGAAACCTGACTAACTGAAAGATATGAGTGCAAGAGCTCTGCGAAACTCGTCGTTGGTAGCACTGCGAGCAGCCCGAGCCCATGTCAAAGTGCCTCGAATAATACCTTTCGAAGCAAAGAGTGGAGGTTGGCTGCGTTTGCTTCACCATAGCCAGGACCATCATCTCCTCGAAAAACGCTCAGAAGAAATTAGATGAGGAGAAGCGTCACAATACTGCGATTGAAAACAACGGAAAGCAGGGCTTGTTTATGCGCAAAACCAGTCGCGGAGGCCATGGTCTTTTCCTCAAGAAATTTGCAAAAAACTCCCAGTGAAGCTGCTCAATAGCAAGCGACCTTTGTACGCTGTGGACTTGGTCAAGTATGCTAAACGCCTGAAAATTCCTAACTTCATTGGGCTTTTCATGCGCGACAACCTACCTCATTCTACGCCCATGTACAAAGAGTGCGGCATTGTCAATATGGACTCGATAAAAAATCGTGGGACGCATTGGGTAGCTTACGTGAAAAGTGGACTTTGTGTGAAATACTTTGACAGCTTCTGCAATTCGAAACCGTCAGTGAAACTAGTACGAAATTTGAATGGTGGTGGTGGTGGTGGAAATATGACAATCTACTACAACAACGATCGCTATCAGACATTCGATCAAGCCAATTGCGGCCATTTGTTTGAAATTCCTCTATGATCAAACAAACCATGGATGACACAACCAACAAAAAGACGGTGACCTTTAATGAAGAGCACAATACGATTCATTATATAATCGTGTGGCGATTTGCATACAACACTTTGCGCAAATCCCATTGGGAACGTATGTCCATGGATAGGATTCGTTTCGCCAGACGAATCTCCAAACTTGCCTGCATAATTGACCCCATTTTGAATGTGGAGCACAGGAGGCGAGTGTGGAAGTCTTTAAATAAAAGTGCATGACCCCCAAAGTGTCAGTCATGTCTTTGCTGTTCACCCTGACAGGTCACACTTCTATGCTGACCGCAGACTTCGCTCCGCCAATTGAATTGGATGAAGGCAGCACTTACGGCTTGGCTTTCATCGGTTTTCATTCGTACAACAGTATATTGAACATAACCAAAGGAAAATTCTATTACTTTGCCAACGGAGCGCCATCTCTTAGCACCATCAACATACCCACTGGCTGTTACGTAATGAGCGATATTCCCAAGTTTATTCACAAATACATTGACAAACCGAGAGAGGTGAAGAAGAAGAAGAGATAAGTGGAGATTGAGAGAGAAAACAACAACAACGCTAAGACAGCAGTGTTCTCTCTCAAACCTAATACCAATACGCTACAGTCCGAACTTTACAGCAAGTACCACACCATAGACTTCACTTCAGAGGAATCTATCGGACGATTGTTGGGTTTCTCTATTACTTTGACAACGGAGCGCCATGTCTTAGCACCTTCAAATACCCATTGGCTTTTACGAAATGAGCGATATTGCCAAGTTTATTTACAAACACATCGACACACCAAGAGAGGTGAAGGAGAAGAAGAGAGAAGTGGAGAGAGAGAGAGAGAGACAACAACAACGCTAAGGCAGCAGTGTTCTCTCTCAAACCCAATACCAATAAGCTACAGTGCGAAATTTACAGCAAGTACCACACCATAGACTTCACTCCAGAGGACTCTATCGGACGATTGTTGTGATTCTCACCTCGAATACTTCCACGTTCACGTGTCTGACCTGTCCGTCAACATAGTGAAAGTGCGAACAGTTCACATTGACAGTAACGTCACATCGGGCGATTTCTTCAACAACCGACCCTCTCATACGATATACGAGTTTGCCGTTCAAGAAGATCCCGTATTTGCCATCGATGAGACTCTCTCGAATCTCATCTATCTGCCTGTGAACAAAACGGAAATACACAACATAACCTTAAATATTTTTGATCAGGACTTTCGTAGTGTAAATTTCCATGGAGAAACCATCATCGTACGACTGGTGTTGCCCAAGCTGTCAAATGGGGTTGGTATTAGATTTGTATGACAACGATCGACAGCATAAAAGTACTGAAAGCGCAGGCATCAGTTCAGTCGCGTAGACGCAGTCAACAAGAGCACACACCAATCATACGCTCTCTCTCTCTCTCGTTCTCGAGCATACAATTCCTCATATCTCAAGGGCATCATGTTGTCAAAACAAGTGTTCGACGTGTACAATCATCGAAAATTCGATGAATCCATCCAGAAAGTGGAGACTCGAACGTACCACCCGTACGTCAAATCCTTCCAAAATAATGACATTGTCGTAATTGTCATTCAGCAAAGTGACACATGGATTCTGATGAACGACGCTATCCTCTGTATAGAGGGCACTCTAGTCAAAATCGCAGGAGATGACAATGTGCAATTCGTCAATAATGCTGGAGCATTTTTGTTCGAATCAATGTACTATGAAATCAACGGCAAGGAGGTGGACTCTGTTTATTTGCCGGGTATAGTGAGCACCCTGCGAGGTTATACTTGTTACGCAGACACCGATTCTCGACACTTGGCCACTGCCGGTTGGACGTATCCAGGTGGAGCTATGCGCAACGCCAACGACGGCTTGTTCGCCATGTGGATTCCACTTAAGCATCTGTTTGGCATATTCCACGACTACAGAAATGCCACAATCGGACGACAGTGCATTCGTTTAGTGAGAAGCAGGAACGATAACAACTCTATGATTATAGACGATCAATAGCATCGTGATCAAAGTGGAAAACGTCATTCCCAATGACATTCGCTTGCAGCTGCTGCAATCCATTAAGACTGACAAACCTGTGGTCATCTCATTCCGCAAGTGGGAAATGCACGAACTGCATGCACGCCTAGTTCCACCAAAGAAATATGTTCTGTCAAAACTTTTACGGCATTGAAGAGTCCTCGATTCGTCATTGTCCAAACGAATCGAATGGACAACGTCGAACGAGATTCCAGCTACTTTGACCACGTATACATCAGCGACAAACGTCTCACGTTGAACAGTGACAATTACCCGCATGAACGCATGCGCTTGCAATTTGACATGAACAACTTTGTGCAAGCTAATCACGCCTATACGGAATTCTACCCAAGCTATGCGAATTGTTCCCAGAAACACCACCTGCTGGATTACGATGCATTCAAGGACCAAGCCGCCATCTTCGTATTCGATTGCTCACGGAGAGCGGAATTCATGAAATCATCCACCGTCGATGTCAAACTTGACGTAGAAGCCACAGTTGGGTTTCCAGCCAATAGTCGTGCATATTGAGTAATAGTTCACGATTTCATCATAGGACACTTGCCTTCAAGTGAGATCGTACGTCGTCTGTCATAAGACACAAAACACTTGCCGTCATCTGCCAGCGAAATCAGCAGTAAAGTGGGGGTGGTGCTGGTTAAATGCACCAAGAGGAAGCAACAGCCAAAAAGAGGGGAGGAAAACAAAAAAAAGGTGGATGGTGGGAGAATCCTCTCTACGCACACAAGCATAGACAGGTTTGCCATCGCCGGCGCAGTTCACAGTGAGACGTCCACGATGAAACTTGTTTCACCATAGCCGGCAAGTTCCAGCCAAAAGAACTCGCAATCACCGACGGTCAGTGCACAAATCACTGCGTTTTCAAACCGATCGTGCTGTCCCTAAGTGCCGCTGACAAACAGCAAGTGCGATACTTCGAAAGAAATCATCACGGAGTGCCATATTCCGCCGGGTGTATCGACTTGGCAGAGTCCCTCACCGAAGTGCTTCAGCCCATCGCAGATGCCGACTTGGTCTATGTCAAAGGCAGCCAAAAATATGAATATCTTATGAGGTACGTGGAGACATTAACCTCAAACAGAAAACCTCACATCGTTGATATTGGGGCCACCACCAACAGCACGCTAGAAGTTCCAGTATACTGCCGCAGTATCCAAAGAAGTTCACTGTGCCCTAAGACATTGCTTTACGGTGTGGTTATGGGTCTCGAATCAATTGATATGGTATACAGCGTCACATAAACAATCTAAGGATATTGAAGTGTCAAGTGGCTGAATACAAGCGCAAAATAGGGACTTTCAAGCGATTCAATAACATACACATCAACGATGACAAATGGGTCTTCACCAACTCGAAACGTTCCGAGGGCCGAAACGTTCCGAGGGCCGAAACGACAGCTCTTCGCCGCCGCCGCCGCTGAAGAAACGACGTATTGATATTTGAATTTTTTATATGTATTGTTATTATTATCATGATTATGTATCAATATATGTATTGAACGAATTTTTTGGAATTTCATTTTGTTGTATGAATGAGAGCGAGTGAGAGGCAGAGACAGTATGTCTATCCATCTTATTTCATTTTTGCGGGGAAATGTGCACGCCTCGCAAAAATGAAATAAGTTCGAAAAATATACAACGAGAAATCCATTTCGTGTGTTTGTTTGAACGATTCAATCACACACGAAATGTCTTTCGAGAAATTTTTCTGAGAGTGTGTCGGTGGTGAGTTGTAGGCACTGATAAATATGTGCGCATTTTTCCTATATATTGCGCAATGTTCATCAGTGTACACCGAACTACCGCCATTTTTCTTTTTCTCTGTTTGTGTGTTGTACACTGATGAATATATATGCGTATTTTTTTCTATATATTCCATGTGACATGAGCAATGTTTATTAGTGTACTCCAAACTACCGCCATGTTGACAGGCTATATAATTTTGACAGCTGTCCTGTCAAAAGTACTGTACATTAGCCCACCTTACGTGGCAGGCGAAGTTCTTGTTTCTTTTTCAATCACAACCATCAACAAATGAATAAATGGACGAAAATGTTGCAAGATCTCATGAACGATGGATATTTGCCTGTGCTGAAGGCCAAAGTTCATTCGAATGCCAAAGCATATGCCACTAGCATCGCTGACAGAGGTGACGACGACCACGACGAGTTCCTGCTCAAAAGACGTCTATGACGGATTCATGTTCTTTGTGAGTTTGGCGTTGATCTACCAATTGGGCGAATCATTCTAAAAGTTCCTCATTTCAATCAAGCAGAGATATGCAACTGCCAGTGAAAATGAAAATACATATATCGCTTATGGTACTGATGTGTGAAACGCAAAAAAATAAACGAATAAAGCTCATCGCCCCACCCACCCCTGAACTTTCCCCCAGCCGATCCCAGTTACCCAATTCTAACCTTTTACGGCGCCACTCAATTTAATCGACAAAATCTTGGCCCCCTTGGGCTCTACCGCGCCCCCTCTTCTGTGGGGACGTTCCTCGGTGGGGCCCCCAGCCTGGAGCATCATCCCCTCCGCCAAAATCTCGATGGGGGCCCCGCAAAACACCGATAGTTTGGATATTTCTTATATTGATTGGTATCCATATAACTTATGAAAATAGCAAACATCAGACATAATTGAAAAATACGACTCAAATATCGCGTTTATTGATATCTAAATAGCAATAACTATTCGAAATCATTCAAAATATAAAAACAACACCCTACGGTTCTTCATGGAAAATTTCTATGAAAAATTCCGCAGTTGCATTTTTTTCAATTGTATTGTTTTAGCGTACGAGACAGGACCCAATAACTGATAAATAGTAGGTATATTATGTAACGATCATGACGTAGGCGAGTGTCGTATATCTCATGCGACTGTCGTTAATCTCGTGCGCGTGTGTTAGTAGCAATAACATGATTGTTGCATACATCATTTTTACGACCAATACGATCAATACAAAATTTAAACGAAACTTTTTTGAATCAAGTTATGATCTAACTTTACTTCAACATAAGTTTCAATACAGACATTGTGTCCACAACGAAGATTTGAGTTTTCTTAGGGAGTAGAAAAAAGTATACCCCGGTGGAACGATTGATGATATTTCGGAAGAGCATCGTTTATGAAAATATCTATGAAACAGAGACAGAGAAGTGAGCGAGCTTGTGAACGGAGTATCAGCGACGAGACGAATTAATCTTTTTTTGGCTGTGCTAATTATTTTTTTTAAACTGAAGTAGACTTCAAAATTGTTGGTGCAAAGTTGTTTAATTTTTTGTTAACACCTAAACTTGCACAAAATACTTTGGTAACAAGGAAATAATGTTGAATGATATCAAGTGATGAAAAAATCAAATCATTAATGAAGTACCTGTTTATTGGGAATATGTAGACATGTGAGCGACCAAAAATAGTTAAAGAAAAACCTGAGACGAGATTGAGCCGAACTCATTACTTGAGTAGGGATGAATTCTGCCTTTCCATCTAATTTTTCAATAATCAAAAGAATTGGTCATTATGTGGAGTACAACATTAAAACATAATTTCATAGATACAAAATAAAATATCACACGTGAGAAAAAAACTAAAATTATTCCAAGTGGAATTTTGACAAGCTAATAAATAAAAAGGTAGAAAATAAGAGCGGTTTATACAGCCCCTATAATAAAATAAAACGAGTGTTTGAGCTTTTATTTCTCTTATTCCATCTCTGTGTGATCTCTCATGATTTTCTTTCGAAATATAATATTGTTTTTCTCATTTTATTTCACGTGCTGTATAAATCCACTTTATAACGTCCACCGCTCTCATTTCTTCCACTACTCTGATAGCTGACGTCTGCTTGATCTAGCTATATCTAGACTATCGCCTACACACAAAATTTTGTGACAAAGAGACGTCCTGGGTTCTTCATGTCAAAAAATGTATCGTCATTTTTGTTGAAAAATTGTTTTTTTTTCTGGTACAATTTCAATTAGGCCGCCATGTGTTTCGTAACGGAATAACGAAAATAAATTATTCCGAAAACCATTGGCACGCCGTTAGTGCCAATTTATAGAATAAATAAATTCATCAATTTTGCGAACTTGACTTATTGACAGATGTAAATGGAAAATTTTAAACTTTCATTCCACAATAACTCATGAATTTTAAGGCATTTCTAGTAACTTTCGATCTGTTAGAAATCGCGTGCGGAAAAGACACTTTACGCTCGCGTTAGGTACACTATTTTTTCTACTAGCGGAAAAAACACCGAAAAAATAGCATGAAGAACATTTATTATTAAATATATATTGAACTATACAACCATATTTGGTAAGCAATATTTAAATGTCAGTATAATCCGCAAAAACTAAACAAATCTACTTTTCCGCACTAAAATGTTTTTTCGCACTACAAAGAGTGCGGAAAAGTGGCTCTTTCAAAACTAAAATGAGTGCGGAAAAGTCGACTTTTCCGCACGCTAGTAGAAAAAATATCTTTTTTGAAAAATATCTCTCCTGAAAAATTCCAATTTGTTTCACTTCTCATGGAAACGCCCTGAATCTTCCGTAATTTTCGACATGGGACCATGAAATTTCCAGTATTGACAGATACACCATTGATAAACTCACTGCGATGAAACCACTCATTTTCCCGGAAAGTTCAGTAGAGTACAAATGAGACCGCTTTGGGAGAAGAGCCTATACAAATGAGACCGCTTTGGGAGAGAGCTCTAGAAATAAGACCGCTTTGGGAGGGAGTCAACAAAAAATTGTTAGATATCAAATTACGTTTCCTGGAATTCAATGACGTCAAGTTTTCGGTTGCAAACATGTATGAACAAATCTAAATTCCAAGGTCAATTTTCAATGTTTGGAGAGCCATATCTCGGAAAGAAGTAGAGAGCGCCGCAAAATATTTAGATTCGTGTTCGGGAGACAAAACTACGTAAGTAACATCACTTTTTTTTTATTTCCGTAGAAGCCCGATAAGCTTAACTTTACCATCATTTTTATCTATAGACATTCAATCAAAATAAATAGAATAGGACAGTATCTGTGTTGTTTTCATTATTCATTGTCATGATGAAAATTGAATATATTTTCACTTCATTGGAGGTACAGGTATATTATTGAAATATGTTCAAGACAGTGAGTGAAATATATTTATAAATCGTAACTCACCAAGCATTCGTTGACTGAATGCTATTCTTAAGTAATCCTTTCCACACACAAATAAACAATAGTATTCACTTCCCACACCAAAATCAAAAAGTGAACAGAATTTGCATAATGTTTTTGTAAGTCTGATTTTCACTTTCCGTAATCTTTTTTGGTTGTGGTAATACCACTTTGTCAAAATCACGATTTTATAGCAGCGTTTTCAAAAGAACAATATCAGTTTCCACACCAAATTTTCACCAAAAACAAAATTTGAACACTTGAATTCACATAACATATCGGTATAATTTTTACTTTCCATAAGATTTTTTGGGTGTAGTAAAACACTTAATCCTAATCATGATTTTTATAGCTGAGTTTTCAAAAAATACCTTCAATATAAATATTATTTACTCAGCAAAATTTCAAATGACAGACTCCGACGTCAGAAATTCAACGGTCATGTCTTCTTCTCTCTATAAATTTTTTGGTTTCTTTGAGGCGCATTCAGCCAGCTCACTTGGCTCTTGCTCCGTTCGAGGTGCGTTCAGCCAGCTCACACAATTGGCATGGCTCTTGCTCACAGAATTGGGGTATTAGCAATCAGGGCTATACTGACATCAGACTAGAAATAGTGGTAAAAGAGAATTTCTTTGATGTATCAAATGATATTCAGCTAGAAAAGACGTATCCAGTTTGGATTTATTCAGGAGGTAGGTAATTTTTATCATTACAATACAGTCATAAATAAGTACCGTTATTCATAATTGAAAAAATTAATACATATTTTTCATCACCTGACTGGGATATAATTTATGAAATAATAATAAGAATAATAATAATCATCCCATAAACACATATTTGAGCATATACAAAACCAAAATCTGTGCTGGTACAAGATGGTTACCATTATTATTTGCCGATGCACTCCAGTAATTAATTTTCAGTTTTAGAAAATCCTGAAGAATAGTTACCAAATATGATACTTTACCCGAAATCTAATATTGTTTAAAATTGTTTAAAATTGTTTTTTCCGTTGACCAGCTGTCGTCCCCTTACGAACGGCAGCCCTCAAAAGTCGAAACTTGTGCGAGCCAAGGATTAGCGAGGTCTTACCTTTTAACGTGCGATTCCTAGCACTTTCTCGGGCCATCAGATAAAAATCTGTAGGCGCTAAGGATTCGAATTTAGCCGACCAGCAGTCAATGGTTTCGAACGCGAAAGTCTCAACCACTGAGATACTTGACCCTCATATCTTCCATCATTCCATCAGGAAATTGAAAATTATAATTTTGCATATTATACAGAATCTTGTTAAGCACACTGTTCCTAATGATTTTGTACAGTTACTGCAGAATATAGAGCGTTCAAGGATATAATCCATTGTTCCCGAGTAATGGTTTGACACTTGCTCACATATTATATTTGAATTTACCCCTGCTGCAAAGTCGTAGAAACATACGATGCACATTTTCCTGTCTCTTTCCAAACTTGGGATGAAGTAGTATTTACTTATGCACATACTTTGGAATACACTTTTTGAAACAAATTCAAAACTTCCAATAATTTGAGTTGGTGCAATTTTATCATCGACTTCTTCAGGATCACAAATGATTTCATCACACTCTGATTCGAAACCTAAATCAACCTCGTCAACTTCCATGGTGAATAGATATCAATCACACGAAGAGATGATCAAATATATACGAAATGTAAAAATTCCGGAGTTTGTAGAATCAAGTGACACTTGCTGTGTTAACAAATATCTACAATAACCTGCTTACTCAGAATTTGTAATATCTAGGTGTTAACATCACTGATGACGTGACATAACGTTTTAAGCTTAATAAGTACACGCGAAAGGCATTGATGATGTTTCTTATTACAAAACATGTTCGGTCACTTAAGGAATCTGAGATGGTTCAATGACTCTTCTCAAGGTTAGTGATTATGTTTCCTGAGATATGCTGACTTGGCATTCCCCACTCATATTGAATTTAGATTTGCTGAGTAGGTATTCCCCGTTCCACTAAACAATTTTCGATTTATAAAGAATGAAATAGCATCAAAGTGGCATCATTATGTCAGCATATTCAACAAAGAGTTCAGTTAGTGAAAAAAGTTTGTGCTGTGTATGTAGAAGAGTTCTTTTTTTACCAAGTAATCATTGTTTCAGCCAACCAAAACTCAGAATCAGAGTTTGTTCGTTCTGTTTGGATACCAGGCCGATAATAGTTTATACCAGATTCATAGACGACCTCCGAGGAATACCGAACTCATCGGTTAGGGATTTGTTAAGCCATGAGAAGTTGGGATTGTGATGAATATCCCAGCTATATACCCGATTTGAATAGGGATGTCATCAGGTGCACACCCATTGGTTCAACTAGGACGGGGAAGAGGTGGTTCCGAAGGGAGGAGAGGCTCCGTCATAGTCGCCTGGAGAAGGGAGAGAATCAGCAAGTTCCTGATGCCAATGGGGTGAAAATTTGGAAAGTTGGGATTTTAATGAATATTCCACCTACATACCCGATTCGAATAGGGATATCATCTGGTGCCCACCCATTGATTCAACTAGGACGGAGAATAGGTGGTTCCGAAGGGAGAAGAGGCTCCGTTGTGGTCGCCTGGAGAAAGGAGAGAACCAGCAAGTTCCTGACGCCAATGGGGTGAAAAATTTGGGAAGTTGGGATTGTGATGAATATCCCACATATATACCCGATTTGAATAGGGATATCATCAGGTGCCCACCCATTGGTTCAACTACGACGGAGAAGAGGTGGTTCCGAAGGGAGAAGAGGCTCCGTCATAGTCACCTGGAGAAGGGAGAGAATCAACAAGTTCCTGATGCCAATGGTGTGGAAAATTTGAAAAGTTGGGATTGTGATGAATATCCCACCTATATACCCGAATTGGATAGGGATATCATCACATGTCCACCCATTGATTCAACTAGGACGGAAAAGAGGTGGTTCCGAGGGAGGAGAGGCTCTGTCATAGTCGCCTGGGGGAGAAAAAGTTCTAGGGATGTTATCAGCTGTCCATCCATTGCCAAGTAGGACGAAGGAGAGTTGGTTCTTGAACAGGGATATCATCAGTTGCCCACCCATTGGTTCAACTCATACCCGACTCGAAAGGAATATCATTAGGTGCCCACCGATTGGTTCAACTACGACGGAGAAGAGCTGGTTCCGGAGGGAGAAGAGGCTCCATCATAGTCAACTATTGCAGATATAATATATATACTAATGAATAAATAATTCTCGAATACGTATGCTTTTTTTACATTATCAACTCATATAAAACTATAAGAAACGGTATTCCAACTTCAGTTTGAATGAAGCGTTCAACATGTTCATGAATATTATAATTTTACAAGCTATTTGGGAATATGTTCTCCTCATACACCAACCTGATTAGGTTGGTGATGTTTTCATATGCTTCGATAGTAATGGTACATGGAACTAAACTCTACCCTCCAAGTGGACGACGCTGATTCCTTTCGAAATCAATAATCTAAGAACTCTAAAAAGTTCAATACCAGCCAATAGCACAGAATATAAGTTATTGATGAGAAAAAATAATTCTATTGAACAAACAGACATAATCAAGTTACACCCCTCACCACCATCAGTTAAAATAAAAGATGATTCAGACTGTAGAATAAATTATTTTCTAATTTACTACATAGGTGTGTGCTCCTCAGTGGTCCTTGTCTTTTCACTGAAAGAAACTGTTCAAATAATATGGAAGGTGTTCACTGCCTAATTGATCTTATAATCAAACATGAGAAGCACCTCATGCCCTCACACAAGTTTACTGAAGATGAACTGCGACAATTTCCACTACAATATTTGATTCGTAAAGCTGAGCCTTGGGAACTTCTTCCAGCATGGTACAAACTACCAGATGAATATAGGGATAAATTTGAACTCTAGGTTCAGCTACCTTGCTTCATTCATCATAATCGACCAGAGTGGGAGGAACATGTAGATGTACGCCACCTCTACAATCAAGATGTTATTTATGCTTGAATAGTTTGAAGTGATGTGTATTCAGGGTATTTAAATAAAAAACATTATTCAATTTCTTCGTTTTATCAACCAATTGAAGATTCCTAATTTATTATTCAATCAAATTATCTGATATCGATAGTAGTAGATCCAACATTGCGTCACTATCTTTCGCATTTAATTTATGATGATCCCAAGCTAATGTTTCCACATTATTGGGTGAAACAAATATTTTGCCATCAGTAGATGATAGTGCAATTTTGTTTCTCAACTCCGTGTGAATGATTTGTGAATAAGAACTAAAACCATACATTTTGCGTAAGATAGTGCCAACTGTTTCAACAATTCGAATATAATCGGAAATTTGAATTGTATTCTCTATCACATATTTAGTAACACCTTTTGCATTTTTCATCACTGTAGTGCTCTTGACGCAATATGCCTTCGCACCTGTACCAAACACTCTATTGGCGATCCGGAAAATTCATCTTTCATCTTACCGACCACCGATGTCGTTTTAGAAAAAATATTGTGAATATTGTCCAGTTTGAAATTAGACTTATCAAAGTATTCCATGTTTACCCTAATATCATCGTATACATTTTCTGTGAATATCTCCAGAATTAATAAATCAGTATCTGTGTAACAGAGATTCGCTTTCTTACCATATTCTAATTTGATATGATAAAAATCATAAATCACTGTTTTTGAAATATCCAAAATTGAAAATCCTACATGAAGATGCTTGTCATATGTCACATTTAGTTTTTCCATTTGGATAGCTACTAAATTTTCATCGAACACTATACAGGATTTGAAATGAGGTTTTGATATAAACCCTCCAGCTCACACAGATCCCTGCATATTTTTCCATGGTTTTTCCAAATATCGATGTTTTGATGAATCGCGTTCAAATTCATTTTTGGCTGAGTTCCGGATATAGGTATTTAGATCAATATATAACATAAACCATGCCGATTGTGAACATTCCAAAATTCTTTGTATTTTCTTCAATTTCAGCCCATATTTTAAACACTGTTTCTAATTCCTATAATGTATCGTTCTTAAACATCAAATTTCGGATACCTTGGAATATTGGCCTCCTGGAGGTTTATTTAATATTCTCAGGACAGAAAGGAAGGTCATTATGATCATCATGTTGGTTCGGTGGATAGTCCAAAATAGTCCAAATAAACTTCCAATACATATCCTTTTGATTCGTCCCCAATTTTGAAGCAGTCAGAATTGTCCAGCTCATACTGCTCAAGCCATCTAAAATCCCGCATTGGAAGATATTCACTAATAGCAGATATAGAATGAAGGAATTCGACTTAGAAGGATCATAAGTTGATACAAATGGATTATTGGCTATAGCCTTCCTTTTGCTGCATTTGCTTACCCCACCACGAATTCCTCTCTCAAAAAACTGAACCATATCAATATCAGTTAGGAGCTTCAGTTCGACTTCAGTTAAACGCAACATAGCTTCCCAACTGAGTGGAGAAACAGTCACATACTGGGCTGGATCTAGTTCATATTATTCCAAGCACACATCCCTCAAATTCTCGAAGATATCTGCTAATAGTAGAACATCTGATTTCAAGTGAATATCAGAGTATTCTCTTAGAGTTGAACATCCAAATTCATGCCAAACTTCACAAGCTCGATCATAATCCTCTCGAGATATATATTTGACATTTAGAATATCGAAGAATTCAAATTGATTTGGTAATGAAGTTTGGTTCAATTTTTCATACGAGTCAACATATGAATGAAGAAATATATCTTCACGTCTTATTATATCAAATTTTCTATCATTTTGAAAATATTTCCTCACCTCACGACATTGGGATGGTTCCAGTGTTTTGCTCAGATTATCTAATGATTTGGATAAGAAGCGAAAAGAATCGACAAATCTCAGAGAGATGTATTTATCTCGAATTCAATGATTTTCGTATTTTTCAACGATATGTGATTAGGTGAACGAAATATATTTCTCTTAGTTTTGGGCAATCACTGAAATATTCTCATTATTTGAAGTCAGTTTTTTCATGAATAGATGACAATCATAATTCGTTAAATCATGGAAGAAAACAGGAATGAATTTTACCAGTTTATATTGCAAATTGCATCTCGAGTGAGCACTTGCACGGTACACACCAGTCAGGTGACAGTGATCTCGGACTTTAATGTCAGGTTTATATAAGTTACCACAAATATGACTTTCTGTGGAAACCTGAAATTCATTCTCTTCTTTTTCTAAAAGCGATAACATCTCTTTGACATGCTCGAAGGGCTTGTTATATAATTTCAAAACGAGCTGATTCAACATCTTAACAAAAACCTCAGCACAATCAACCCCACGATGTTGTACAAGCTCTGAGTATTTGTCATCAAAATTACACTTCACGTGGAAAGCTAATGAAACGGCTTGTATTCGTATGCTTTTCATGTAAATGAATGCTCATCCGATGGCTCATTGTGATGAATAGGTTTCAGAAAATTCTCAAAATTGGCATAAATTACAAAAGGAACAGGAAGTTGTTTTTCGAAATTTGTGGATTTGAGAATGTTCCCAGGAACGACCTCACCATACTTGTTCAAGATTATATCTGCTTTTGGAAGTAGCACTCATATAGGTGATTACATTCATATTGTTGACGAATCGTAATTTTTTCGCTAGTTGAAAAAAATTGAAGACAACATCGGCTTTATGCTTTGATTTTTGTCGTGATACCAACTTCGATAAATTAGGAAGTAGTGGTAATTCATTTCCATCAAAATCAGCTATCAGTAAAAGATTCACATGAGTTGCAGATCGATGTGTTGTGAAATGTAAGGGCCCCACGATGTTGGTTACCATTTTTTACTTCCTTGAATTTAGTATCTATTCCAAAAATATTGATAGATATATTATTCTTTCAAAATTGGAAATATTCTTCGATTCCACTGGGAAATCAATTCCTTCAAAACTCAGTGAAGTATTATAATGAGGATATGAAGGTGGACTCGATGAATCTACATTCGAAGGGAATTGCTGCCATAATGGACCAAGCGAAGCGAGCATTGTCAATGATCTTTATATTCAGAACGGCTTGTTTCATATTAATTGCTTTTGTTAACTCAACATAAGAGGAAGCTGATAATGGATTATATGTGTTCATATTCACATCGAGATACAAAATCTTTTGTAATGACCAGACTGAATCCCTTTCCTGGAAGTCGGATGCCTTTGAAATCATCTCATCTTTGAATTCCTCATAGATAAAATCCAAGTCAGTGGAATACGTGACAATTTTGTTTTTTGTATTGAAGGATTTCACATCACTCATCTCTTTCTCTGGTATTATAAAATGCCCAAATAATTCAAAATGTATTTTCAAGCCCTGTTTTTCCTCCAGTATCCAGTGATTATATTCAGAACTCTCGGTTTAATTTCTTCCATGAAGTTAACTTGATCAAAATGTGTTCCACTGCTTTTGAAACGATAACTTGCAATTCTATTTTTGAATGCATGTTGCAATTTTTCGATATTGTCTTCCACCACCGATGAAATATCCGCATGCAACCTTTTTCTGGACGGTAGAGCACTGGTGGATAATTTACCCAATTCAATTTTTTGCTGGTGTACCATCAGCTTCTTTGAAAGGACAACTTTTTTGCAAATGTTAACTTAGGTTATCGATTTTTGAAAAAACTCCTTTACATTCATCACACTTCATCAAGCTTGATAACAGCAGTACTAACTGTACTCTTATAAATAATGCTTCTTATAATAATATATCACGCTTAATATGCGCTTGCGCATTGTTAATGTTTCTGTAGTGGACCTTGTGGAAAACATCTGGTGTCTAGACAACCGGAATCTATGAGGTTAATGAGTTGTCGAGTCATCCTGAATTATTGCAGGTGCTGAAGGCCAATGACCTTAAGGGAAACGTGAAACGACTTGTCGAGACAGGTGCTGACTTATTAAATTTCTAAAATAAAAACGTTAAAATAAAATCAATTTCTTTTAGAATATGTTTATTCAGATGTATTCTTTATATAAATTTGATATAGAGAATGAACATTTGAAAGTGCACATATGCAATTATCTTCAATACTATTAAAACAATTTGCTTCAGATGCTCGCGAACTGGGCTGCTCTACAAATTCGATGACTGGTTGCTGGGTAAATTGTTTGATGTATTCCGCTTTTTTTTCTTTTAACAAAAATAGTATCCACTTCTTCAGTGAGCCTCTTCATTATGTTTCCAAACTGGTGTAATGGTGTCAATCCATCGTTTCAATCTATACAGTGGTGATTATGCATCAACTAAGTGGCCTGACTATGGAATTTTGGAGGAATCATGTTCAATGGGAATGGAGGTTTGAAAATATAGTGAGAAACCTTACTTTCATCAAATGCATCCAATTCTTTCGTCAAAAATTTGTCATTCTCGATCTTGAAACCTTGCACATCTATCACCATAATCATATTTTTAAATGGATGAGTTCCCTTATCAGTGATTGCTTACAATTGTATGACTCAATCAATTGTTCAAGGACTTCCGGTTCTTATGGTGTTGCTTCAATCTTCTTTGATACTAGTCTGTATATATAACAAAATGTCGAGCATGCGCATTGAAATTGCCTAACAATTTTCGTCAACGGATTATATGAAAATTCTTTCTCATGTAGGCGGTTACATTTTTGGGTGTGACTTCAGCCCTTTCAAATTCAATTCTAAGTACTATGGAACCGGTCTGAATAGCTTCTTTTTAACGTGAGCAGTCGATGTGAACCACGATGTGAACGATTTGAATTCATTTGGATTGAAAATAGGTTGGTTTGATTCAAGATGATAGTAACTCTCTTAAAAATTGACATATATTTCATATAGTTTTGCAAACTTATTGTTCTTGAATTCAAGATTCAAATCATTGTAAAGGTATCGTTCAGAATTCAGAAATACTCTTATATTACTCAGATTGCAGTGGTCGAATGTAGTCGTTTTCACAGCCCAAGTGTGTCCTGTTGTTTCATTTAGAGAAGGGTACTTAATCAATTCACAGCTTCTGAATTTCAGAGGTGGTTCAACATTGCTATCAATGATTTTATTTCATCGTAGTTGTTCCTGAATACTCGGGGTCACATGAGGGACGCACCAACTCAGCTTGCTTATGCTTACTTCGGGGTTTTCAGAATCATCTATGCTAATCACGACATCCAAATCATGGCTTTCACGAATTAAAACTAGTTCTTGTCTTATATTCATCATAATTTTCCGAAAGTTTTCAAAAAAGCCAGCCAATAACTTGAGCGGAATACATACGTTGAAATTTCCTTCGCCATCAACTAATATTTTATCAACCGCATCACGTTTAGGAAACCAACCAGTGTTTTGGAAAGAAATACTTTCATTTCCATCGATAGACAAATAATTTTTCATCGTTGATACTAGTCCAATGTTCCTGACAGAGCCTACCACTACACCACTCAGCTCATATCGTAGTTCTCGGAATGAGAAAGATATTGCATTGTTGATGAGTTTTACTTTCGTAATTGAATCCCCATCCGGCCTTGTGAGCTTCCCCTCTATGTAGATAAAAGAATTACAAGGTAATGTATATGCATCCAAGTCCTGAATTGGAATTCTTATTTCATCATTATATTTGATTTCATTGGTGATATATGGCTGATATGTATGAAACTGATAATCTTCGATTGTGTTGTCAATGAAAGGTTCACTCGTCATTTGTAGCAGTTCCATCATAACAAAAGTTCAAAACCCAGATATTTCAAATATTGTTTGTTTTCTGGTGTTAGTAATTCGGCAGTTGCTTCCAAACTGTCTTTCAAAGTTTGCTTTGTCTTCTTTTTATAGAGTTGTTGGAATTCTGGATTTCCAAATCTTCACACGATTATTCAGAATGTCTTTTTTCCAAATGTAATCTAACAGTGACTTCTTCGTTTCGAAAATTGATCAAATTGAAATTTTGATCCACAACTCTCACCAAAATGTATTGGGGATTAAATACGAGAGAAGCGAACCTTGCTTCAATGAAATGAACGATTTCTGTGAGTGATATTTTTTTAATAACATTCTCCTTATCTAATTTATTTAATGATTTGTTCAAGGAAAACTAGAAAGAATTAAAAAAGTCAGCTATCTGAATGAAAATGCAAATTTTCACTTTCAGATTTTTTCTTTCCTTTTCAGTTAAAGTCTTTTCACAATATCTATCAGATGTAGTTCAATGTCCAGCGTGGCTTGTGCCGGGGAAGTAGTTGTTTTCTGTTAGATATTACAAATAAGTCACATTTTTCATTTTTAAATTTTCATGGAGAATGTTCCCCTTTTCTCACAGTGATGTTGTTAATTGTCTTGATACTGACGGGAAAATACAGAATGTATTTTAATTTCAACTATTTCATACCCTCTTGGCACGGTTGGACAGAACTGATGAATCATATGCACTGGATTATCATTCAGAAATGAAGCCATCGCAATATCACAATCAATGCAAATTGTATTCATTGAAAGAATTTTCACTTCATGGTCTGATTTGTAAATGCCGTTTGCATCGAGTAGGTATTTTCTTCTCGAATCCCAAAAAATGACCAATGGAATTTTGTACTGAAAAATTGATTTTGATTTTTGTCCTAATCATCACTTTTGAAGTTGTCCAGTTCGGGTCGATGGATATCACATCTTCATTGTTGCTAGTCATCTGTTCAATGATCTGTTTAATGATGAGATCACAGTACCTGTTACTTCATAAAATCCTTCAGGAATGATATAACTGAATTCACTGTGTTCACCCCATACCAAAACATTGTTCAAATTTGTTACATTTGGAATGACATTGAACGAATAGAAATTTGCCAAGCCTATCTCATATTTCGTGTCATCGTCCAGATAAATTGGAGGACTGAAACAACACTGAGGATGGATCACTCAACGTGAAAGTAAAAGACATATTTTCTCAGTGGTAGTTTATTGATCAATGAAGGAAACACATCAGAAATATTGATTATATAAAAACAGTATTGCCCACACTGATAAGAGTTAAACTTCTGCACAGAATCATATTTATATTTTATATTATTCACGTCACCAGCTCTAAGGAAGTATTCCATCAACTCCTTGGGTGGTTTAAGATTTCCAAACCTGTCAAAATATATAACTTTGGCATTATCCTTGGAATATGCAGTCCAATGAGTCCCTTCTCCTAAATCAGAATCCAGATTGATAATACCGCACTCCTTGCTTCCAATTTTTCTGAGAAGTTTATGTCTCATAAAAACACATCGGAAGTAGGGAATTCCCAAACGCTCTACATTCTTCATCAAATCGATATTGGTCAAGGCTTGGCATGGCAACTTCAACAGATTTTTTGATATGGCTGGGCCAATATTCCATAACCTACACGAGGTCTCAAATATAGACCTTTTCATTTTTGTACCATCGCTAAATCATTTCTCTTTTGTTCAGCAAGTCGTTGTTTCTCAGATTTTGCTTTATTGACTGCTGAAGCGATAGATGCTGCCCCTCCTCCTACAGCACCTAGTGCCCCTTAAAGTGGTAGTAAAAGTGGAAGAAATCCTTTCTTTTCTTGTGTTTACTTTTTCGTTTCCTGGCATCTTTCAAATCACAACCCTTCTTTTTCTCGTAAGTTTTTTTTCGTGTCAGTTCCATCCCCAACTTCCTTTTGAGATTCATAATATCAGATACACCAAATGCTTTCTCCCCCAATTTTGCATCAGACGAGTTCAAACGTTCGGAAGCAAATGTTGCCAATTTCTTGTCAGCAATATTTTTTGCTTCAATATCTTCAGTTTCAGAGTAAGCAATGTCGTGTTGCTTGCAAGCCTCGTCCAGAGGATTTACGCCTACGTCTCCCCTCAATAATCTCTTTTTCAATTTGGTGCCGGGACCGCAATAATTATACCCAGGGACATGCAATTCTACAGGAAGATTGTTGATCAAGGTATTCACAAAACCTCGACCTTTCTTCTTTGTGTTTTGACTCGTACTAACAACTAACCTCTTTCGCAGTCTCATTATATCATGTTTCTCCAAATTGGGCACTCCTGTATATATACCTGTCATATCTGAACTAATGCCACTTTAATCACTATTTTAATACGATGAAGACTGAAAAACAAAAGGTATTGCTTCCACTTCTCAATCATGATGAGATCAACGTGGAAAATACTGTTAGAAAACATGGTGCGCTCTTTGGATGTCAATCTCAGAGAGGGTTACTCGTTGGAGCAAGTGGATCAGGCAAAACTAATGTTATGTTGTCTCTGCTGGAACAACCCAATGGTCTTCGTTTCACAAATGTGTACCTACTTATTTTCAAATTCATTATACCAACCTAAAGAAATTCGATTTTATGAACACAAAGACTATACTAAGTTATTCTTCCTGAAAACATGAAAGATTATTCAGTCATAATATTCGACGACGTCACCACATTGTGATCAAAACATAATTAAAAATTATTTCTGCTTCGGCCGTCACAGACAAACAAATTGGTTTTATTTATTTCAAACATATTCCGCTATTTCCAAACAACTCATTCGAGATAATGCTAATATGCTTATAATTTTCCAACAAGACCTAACTAACTTGAAGCATATATACGATGATCATGTTAGTATACAGTGTCTTTCAAAAGTCTGGGAACGGTCTCATATTTCAGAATCGGCTGAAAGAAAATTCATGAAAATTTCTACTGGATGGTTTTTGATGATGCCCGATTCATTGGTGATATTGGCAATGTTGCCAAATCAATAGTTTTTCAGCTACTGAGGGTAACTCAATTTTTTTCAAATGAAACATCCTAATTATTTTCATTGCAATCAATTCAGCGCCCACCCATTACTTATGTCTCTAGATATCAGATTTTGATTTGATATGGTTTTTGAAAAATTACAACACGGCATTTTCGTTCAAAAGTCTGGGAACGTTCCAATATTTTCGAAACGATTCGGGAAAAATTCATGAAAATTCATAAAAGATGGTTTTTGATGATGCCTGATTCAACGGTGGTATTGGCAATGTTGCCAAAAACAATAGTTTTTCAGATACTGAGGTAACTCAATTTTTTCAAATGGAACATCCCAATTATTTTTATTGCAATCAATTCATCGCCTCCTCATTACTTATGTCTCCAATTATCAGATTTAAATTTGATGTAGTTTTTGAAATATGACAACATGGCATTTTCGTTTAATACATTTTCAATACGGCTAGGGAAAAATTCATGAAAATTCTTACAAGATGGTTTTTGATGATGCTCGATTCAATGGTGATATTGGCAATGTTGCCAAATCAACAGTTTTTCCGGATATGAAGGGGGAATTTTTTTTCATGGAACACCTTATTTATATTCTTTGCAATCAATTTAGTGCCCTCTCATCAATTATGTCTCCAAAAATAAAATTTTAAATTAATATGGTTTTTCAAATGAGAAAACGGTTCGTTGAAATGTCTGCGAACGGTCCATTATTTTCAAAAGGGCTCGAGAAAATCTGATGGAATTTTATACATGATGGTGTTTTCAGATATTACCGGTAGCTCTAATATTTTAAATGGAACATCCTATTTGTTTTCTTTGCAATCAATTCGCAACTCGCTCCCTCAGTGCCGTCACTCAAATATTTAATAGCGTTTAGTTTTTGTTATCATTAACAAACACCTCAATAGCTCGACAAAGAGAGCGCCAATTACACTGTGTGTTCGAAATCCACACAATATTTTTTTCGACAAACGCAGTTCTTAGATACAGAAAAAACACTCGATACTTTATGGATCATACATTATTCATTTTGACGAAAGCGCAGGTGGGCCACAAGAGATTTTTTTTCATCACTTCGACGTTGAAGTCGAAATTTTGAGAAAAAAGTCGAAATTTTGACATTAAAGTCGAAATTTCGACTTTGAAGTCGAAATAATAAAAAAAAACTCTTGTGGCCCTCCTGCGCTGTCGTAGAAATGAATAATGTATGATCAATAAAGTATCGAGTGTTTTTTCTGTATCTGAGAACTGTGTTTGTCGAAAAAAATACTGTTTGTATTTCGAGCACAAAGTGTAATTGGCGCTCTCTTTGTCAAGATATTGAGGTGTTTGTTAATGATAACAAAAACTAAACGTTATTAATTATTTGAGCGAGTTGCGAATTGATCGCAAAGAAAACAAATAGAATGTTCCATTCAAATTAACAGAGCTACCGGCCATATCTGAAAACACCATCATGTATAAAATTCCATCAGATTTTCTAGAGCCCTTTTGAAAATATTGGACCGTTCGCAGACATTTCAACGAACCATTATTAATTTAAAATTTTATATTTGGAGACATAAGTGATGAGAGGGCACCAAATTGATTGCAAAGAATATAAATAGGGTATTCCATGAAAAAAAAATGACCCCCCTCATATCTGGAAAAACTGTTAATTTGGCAACATTGCCAATATCACTATTGAATCGGGCATCATCAAAAACCATCTTGTATGAACGAAAATGCCATGTTGTCATATTTCAAAAACCACATCAAATTTAAATCTGATAATTGGAGACATAAGTAATGAGGAGGCGCTGAATTGATTGCAAAAAAATAATTGGGATGTTCCAGTTGAAAAAAATTGAGTTACCCTCAGTATCTGAAAAACTATTGATTTGGCAACATTGCCAATATCACCGTTGAATCGGGTATCATCAAAAACTATCCTATATGAATTTTCATGAATTTTTCTTGAACCGTTTCGAAAATATTGAAACGTTCCCAGACTTTTGAACGAAAATGGCATGTTGTCATATTTCAATAACCACAATAAATTAAAATCTGATATTTGGAGACATAAGTAACGAGGTAGCGCTGAATTGATTGCAATGAAAATAATTAGGATGTTCCATTTGAAAAAATTGAGTTACCCTCAGTATCTGAAAAACTATTGTTTTGGTAACATTGCCAATACCACCGTTGAATCGGGCATCATCAAAAACCATCTTTTATGGATTTTCATGAATTTTTCCCGAATCGTTTCGAAAATATTGGAACGTTCCCAGACTTTTCAACGAAAATGCCGTGTTGTCATTTTTCAAAAACCACATCAAATTAAAATCTGATATCTGGAGACATAAGTAATGGGTAGGCGCTGAATTGGCAACATTGCCAATATCACCAATGAATCGGGCATCATCAAAAACCATACAGTAGAAATTTTCATGAATTTTCTTCCAGCCGATTCTGAAATATGAGACCGTTCCCATACTTTTGAAAGACACTGAAGATATGTCTTTGCAAAATATCAAAGAAATCTGCTCTTATTAGTAGAGTACAAATGAGAGCGCTTTGGGAGGAGGGCCTATACAAATGAGACCGCTTTGGGAGGGAGCTCTATAGAAATGAGACCGCTTTGGGAGGGAAGAGTCAGCAAATAATTGTTAGATACCAAATTACGTTTCATGGAATTCGATAACGTCACGTTTCCGGTTGCAAACTTGTATGAACAATATTGCATACTACTTCTGGAGTACGGTACTCCCAGAGTTTATTCTTCGGATAATTTTTTGAAAATAATTATTTTGGATGGATTCAAAGGATTATCGGATAATACAGGGTAAACAGGAAATCAAGTAAATTAGAATTGTGACATGTAGGTATTCGAAAAAACATAGGGGAAATGGTATACAAGGTGAATGAAATCAAGCAAATTGAGAATAGGCACAGTGAATAGAAAGGTATATGGAAAATACGTATGTCGAGGCTTAATAACTATAGAAACTGCGGATAATACAGGGTGAACAAAAAATCAAGTAAATTGGAATTGTGACATGTAGGTATTCGAAAAAAATAATAATTGAATACGTGACTACGGCTAACATGATGAAAATGAAAGCAAAGGGGATATGGTATACAGGGTGAACTGAAATCAAGCAAATTGAGAATAGGCACAGTGAATAGAAAGGTATATGGAAAATACGTATGTCGAGGCTTAATAATTATAGAAACTGCAGATAATACAGGGTGAACAGGAAATCAAGTAAATTGGAATTTTGACATGTAGGTATTCGAAAAAAATCATAATTTAATACGTGACTAGGGCTAACATGATGAAAATGAAAGCAAAGGGGATATGGTATACAATAATTATAGAAACTGCTAACGGGACGTATACTGGGTGAATTAAAAATCGGACACAGCAACACACATTAGTGACCTAGTTCAAGATCAATATGTGCACGTGTCACATTATCATATTTCCTAAAATTCGATAATGCAATATTTCTTGTTATAGATGTAGACAGATCAGCAAAATTCAATACGGATTCAACGACCTCTCTCAAGGTCAATGAGTGCACGTGCCGGATATCATTTTTCGTGGAATTCGATAACATCCGGTTGCATGTCTAGACCGATCAGCGAAATTTGTTACGGGTTCAGTGATCTAGTTCAAGATCAATATGTGCACGTGTCACATATCAGATTACCTGGAATTTGATAACATACAGTTACATGTCTAGACAGATGAGTGAAATTCATTATGGGTTCAGGGACTCCTTTCGAAGTCAATGAGTGCACGTGTCAGATATAGTTTAATAGGTACACGTGCTAGGAATCGTATCACCTGGAATTCGGTGACGTCATATGTCCTGTTACAGGTTTAGGCGGAAGGAACACACGAACACATGACTATAGGTTCACAGAAACACATAAACACACAAATACGCGAGCACATGAGCACATGAGCACAACAACACAGAATACAGAAAGTCACGAACACATGACCATACGATCAGGAACACACACGTACACGCATTATCACACGTACACACTAGCACAGGAACACACGAGCATAGCAACACGCGAACACAGGAACACACCAACACATGAAGTCATGAACACACAAACATTCAAATACATAAACATGAACACACAAGTACGGAAGGTGTGGATATCTTTTGCTTTCCGTGGCCATATTCAGTTAGCAGTATTTAGATCTGAAATCCAAGGCGATCTGTGCCTATATGTGGTTCTTCGTGGTTAGCAGTGCCTAGCAGATGGGGATCTGTAACTTTCTGTGACTATCTCTAAATATATGTGCCTACCTGTGCCATGTAGCTCGGTGGTTGAGACTTTCGCGTTCAAAACCATTGACTGCTGGTCGACTAGGTTCGAATCCTAGCGAGTACAAATTTCTATCTTATGGCCGGAGAAAGTGTTGGGAATCGCACGTTAACCGGTAAGACCTCGTTAATCCTTGGCTTGCACAAGTTTCGACTTTTGAGGGCTGCCGCTCGTAAGGGGGGCGACAGCTGGTTAACGGAAAAAACAATTTTAAAACCTGTGGTTATTTGTAAAAATCTACTACATTGCCCTGCAATTTACATAATTTTCAAAATTTTCATAGGTGTCGAATATAGTTGAACGGGTGATTGCCTAGTTGTTAACATTCATTCGTTTCCTGTTACAAACATGTCTATACGAGTTGAAGAAATCCGAGATGGGTTCAAGGTTAATACGAACACGTTTCTGGAATTTCTTGGATTTCAGTGACATCATTGTCCTCGAACCATGTCACCACTACTATTGACAAAAATATGTACATGGAGTAAAAATGAGTTACACCTAGTCTAAATTTGACTTGTCAAGCGAATATTTTTGCAAAGAAAAATCAGAAGTAGTATTGAGTGAAAAAAAATTCCATTTAAATAAAGTTAAAAATAAATTTATTTTGAATTTTGAAATAATTTGAATCCCACCACATGTATTATTGAAATTGTCGAAAATAAGGACGATCGAGTTCGAGCGAAATTAATTCTCATTAGAATTGCATTTTCGGTAAATAATTATTATTGCAAAAATACGCGATCGGAAATTAAACTGTATCCTATGCGGCGACACCATGTCTGGAGGTCTACGTACGATATATTCAGATTACCTTCTTCATTTCCTGTGTTTATTCACATAAAAAATCAATCGAAATTCAATGTGGCTTATTGATAAAACAAATCGAACAGATTTTTAGTATTTTAGGGTATGAAAATGACATAATAATAATTACTAAGAACACTATTTTCACTAAATGAAAAGATTTTTTTTTTTTCGAAAAAGTCGTATTACCCTTCTCTCCACACTATCCCACAAAGTGCAAAATTATTTTCACTGTCAAAATAGCATTATTTCCCCTGTTTGACTAGCTGTTTTAATGGCTATGGACTGCTCAGTGCCTTCATGAGAAATAAAAATGATTGAGCAAATAACTGAACGGGTGTTTGTGTATTACATCGATTCGTTAATCGTTCGAAATTTGTCTGTCATTTCTAAATGTTCCTTCAGGGTAGTTTCTCAAGTAGATTTGTGTGAATTTTTCTGACTTGTGAGATCGAGGTGTAATACAAAAAACACTCATAAGAAATATACTAGGTGAACTGATATGAAATGAATTGAAAATGTGCGGTGAATTGAAAAAAATCAAAACATTTTTAGGCTAGGGAAGAAATGAAGGAGGTAACATATACTATAGACGTATACAGAGGCTCATCGGTTATAGAAAATACATAAGAAACAGATGTATAAAGGGAATTCTACATAACTTATAAAATATTAGGTACATCTATAAATTCGGGAAAACACTCTTAGAATATCATTGAAATTTAAAAAAGGCTCGAAAATTAGAATCAAGAAAATTCACTGGTGTATTGGAAAAGTTGAGATAAGTTTTTAGGTGATTAGTGGCCAAGTTTCTGAACAATTCAGACCTTATATGAACTGAATAAATGCCTTTCTCCAACCGAGTGTAAGGCCTAATTACCAAGAATCATGCATTCTTGTGAATCCAGAGGCAATGTCTGAGTGAACTTATTGGGTTTGTCGGGTTCACGTAGAGTTCATATAGCAAATTCACTGCCATGAATAATCAATTATCAGTGTTACGATAAATAATAAAAGTTATACCTCGCCTCTATAGACATAATCTTTTGAGATTAATCAATTCGAGTATTCATGAAGAAAACTAATATTTTACTATTTCCTGGAAATATTTCATTCCCATTAGCTTCAGAATTCACCATCACATGTAGTTATTATAAAATCTGCTATATGTCTACATGTCTGTCTGTTACTCTTTCACGAAAAAACTATTCATCTGATTGAGATGGAATTTTACAGGTACATAATTTTCATTTCTGGAAAGAATAAAGGAAATATTCCTCAGTTTCAAGAAGGCTGCGTCGATGTAATGGTTTTTGATAGCCAAATATAACATTATATTCCTTGCCGTTACTAGATTATGGCTAAACCATTGGTCGAATAGTCTGAAAATATTCAAAATATAAAATTTTCTACGAATAGTTTCCTTTTGATACGTGATTTTTTACATACTTTTGATGGTAATATCGAGTTCAATGATTTGTTCATAAGAAAATTAAATCATCTATAGGTGCTGTTCTCGAACAAAAAAGTAAGACATTTGTACTTACAGACCTAGCTATATGCTGCGACTGGTATTGTAAATAATTGCCATCATTTTTCAAATGCCTTTTGGGAAAATTGACCGTTCACAAATATAAATCGAATACATTTTTGTATGCTGAGGTAACGAAAATGAAATAATTTTCAATCTCAAAATGGCATAATTTCCTCCAGACTTGGTACGTCAATGACTTTGGAGTACTCAGTACTTCAATAAAAATGTAAAATGGAGCAACTATGAAACTAGTAGTTTGCTTACTTGGGACATCGAGACGTCTACTGTTTGAGAATTGACTATCATTTCCATATGTTTTTCCGTCCTTTATGGTAGTTTATCAGTAGTTTGTATGATGTTTTCCTTGGTATAGGAAACAGAGCAGCATTGGTTATGTATTTTTAGTCGATCAAAGAGCTATCCTCGTATTCTATTTACATCATAGTCATAAGCCAATTATACATTCATATTATGTAGGTGAATATAGATGCTTATATGACACTCACTATTAACATATCAACTCTGTAGATGTAGAAAGTAGTTTTTGGGTTGGTGATACCGGCTTTCGGTGATATCTCGTCCACGAATTCGCTCACTTCTCCGGAAAATTGTAGACAAGTTACCGACCAGCCCATTTCACTTCACTATTTTAGTTAGATAAGAGAAAAAGTACACACTTGCTACAGAAAATTTTCTGTTGACTCCACATATATTCTTCAGGAGGCCATTGTCTAACTTCAAAAGACCATGATGAAAACATAACAAACAATCGTCTCTGTCTATGTAAAATCTAGTAGTAGTAGTAGTATCTTTGGAGAGCGGCAATGACGCTTTTTCTCAAAATGAACACAATTACAAATACATATCTTTGACAAATGAACGCTCGATACCTCATTCAATATATGCACATAACATTACTTATGACACAGCCAAAAGCTGTCCTTAATATATAAAATAAAAATTACTCATGCCTAAGAAAAAAGGAACTCCAGCCAAGATCGAGCCTGGGTCAGTTTCATCAAGATCTAGAGCGAGATTACTTTCACGAAATGGCACATTTCTTGGAAAACGTCAACTTTCCGTTGAGATCTGAAAGCGTCTGGGGCATGTTGAGTATAAGAGCAGTCACAGACTGAACTACGCCTTTACTAAAGACACTTTACTTACTTGGGTAAGCGATTATGAAAAAAAATCGTTGATTTCCAAATTATTCAGACTCGGATATATGGGGACTCTCGTTCTTTTTACAAATATGCTTTTATTTTGGAAAAACCTGTAAAATGGTGCCCATTTGAAATATCGAGTAAAGGATCATTTTCAGGATTCTACTGAAATTTCTAAATTTTACAAATGTGGCATTGGACTGTATTAATTTTTCCACTGCAAATTAATCCAGCTTTCCACAATTTTTGTTTTGGAAATTGAAATCAAAATTAATAATTTCGAAATGTTTGGTGTCTTTCGAATACGAATCACTCAACCCTTTAGAGTAAGTGTTAAATACCTTCCAAGGTCACAATTACCCTCACAAAATGAATCTTCTCAGCTGTACCCCCTGCAGGAACTCTGGTGTCATAATGAAAGACGAAAGGTGCTTGAAGTTCAATTCATTTCAAGTAATTTTATTATGATCGACCCAAATACTCAAGTTCTGGTATACAGCGCCTTCGAAGACAAAATAACTGGTACCTAGAATAAAGAATCAGAGAAATCTTCCCTTACGGTTCAGAGATAACACTGATGGAAAATCTGAGATTATGAGACGTAAATGTTCTTGATGTAAACTATATAGGTATGTGTTCGGTTTTGGGGTTGGATTATCATTACCTAATACTTCAATGAGTTCCTGTTTAATGGCATTTCCATGACGAAAACTGTTTTATCATGTAGTTTGACTATTTATTGGCATAATTATCTGTTAGAAAATTCCATTCCTTCAATTCCTAATGTTTGAAATAATTTCAGTTATTCCACTCTCTGTAGTTTCATTGAAACCGAGCTGACTACTTTAGTTTTCCCAACCATTTGCATATATGTGTCAGGCTACATAGCTGTAAAACCACGCAAAGTTTCATAGAAATTCGTGAAGGCACTTCAAAGGAATGTGTGTTATCATCGAAGGTTCTAGCTGATTTGGTTAAAATGATTTCCTACTCAAAAACTATCAAAGAATAGAAGTACATTTTGGTTTTTATTAACGTATTTCCCAAATATGTTTAGTGCGAGCCTATTATAGCTGAAAGTGAGGAAGATTTGGGGAAAAGAAATAGTACGCGGAAACAATTCAGCCTACAAAGTGATCTAAAAATGGGACAATCGGTATGAAACCCAAAGATATTTGCTTGTTCGAAATGTTTAGTGCGAGCCAGTTATAGCTGAAAGTGAGGAAGATTTGGGGAAAAGAAATAATACGCGGAAACAATTCAGCCTACAAAGGGATTTAGAAATGGGACAATCGGTATGAAACCCAAATATATTTGCTTGTTCGAAATGTATAGTGCGAGCCTGTTATAGCTGAAAGTGAGGAAGATTTGAGGAAAAGAAATATTACGCGGAAACAATTCAGCCTACAAAGGGATCTAGAAATGGGACAATCGGTATGAAACCCAAAGATATTTGCTTATTGGAAATGTTGAGTGCGAGCCTGTTATAGCTGAAAGTGAGGAAGATTTGGGGAAAAGAAATAATACGCGGAACAATTCAGCCTACAAAGGGATCTAGAAATGGGACAATCGGTATGAAACCCAAAGATATTTGCTTGTTCGAAATGATTAGTGCGAGCCTGTTATAGCTGAAAGTGAGGAAAATTTGGGGAAAATAAATAATACGCGGAAACAATTCAGCCTACAAAGGGATCTAGAAATGGGACAATCAGTATGAAACCCAAAGATATTTGCTTGTTCGAAATGTTTAGTGCGAGCCTGTTATAGCTGAAAGTGAGGAAGATTTGGGGAAAAGAAATAATAGGCGGAAACAATTCAGCCTGCAAAGGGATCCAGAAATGGGACAATCGGTATGAAACCCAAAGATATTTGCTTGTTCGAAATGTTTAGTGCGAGCCAGTTATAGCTGAAAGTGAGGAAGATTTGGGGAAAAGAAATAATACGCGGAAACAATTCAGCCTACAAAGGGATCTAGAAATGGGACAATCGGTATGAAACCCAAAGAAATGTTTAGTGCGAGCCTGTTACTGCTTAAAGTGAGGAAGATTTGGGGAAAAGAAATAATACGCGGAAACAATTCAGCCTGCAAAGGGATCCAGAAATGGGACAATCGGTATGAAACCCAAAGATATTTGCTTGTTCGAAATGTTTAGTGCGAGCCAGTTATAGCTGAAAGTGGGGAAGATTTGGGGAAAAGAAATAATGGGCGGAAACAATTCAGCCTATAAAGGATCTAAAAATGTGACAATCGGTATGAAACCCAAAGATATTTGCTTGAATTATGAAATTATGAAAAATGCAATGACAAGTATTCAGTAAAAGACGCTTATAGCCTTCTCAAACCAGTTTAGTCCTGTAATATTATTTCTAAAACATGACAATGTGCACACACAAGGTGAATTTTAGGAGAAAGAATTTTAAAAATCGAAAAAATTGTATGCCGTGAGTATAAGAAAATATTTCGTATGATGATTTGTTTATGTGTTGAATCAAAAATACGCTGGCACTGATATTTTCGAAGTTTCAGTTAATCGGCTCTCCAAGCGAATTCTATCGATTGCTGCATAATTTCTTGAATACTTGAAAATCTTGAAAATCTTCCTGTGAACATATAATACTTTTTAATATGACTTTCATCGACAACCAAGCTCTTGTTCACGACCTATAAGAAAATGCAGCTCTGGTAAACTTCTGGGTGAAGATGGATGAATTCCAGAGTTCAACTTATCATTTCGCTATTGTGATGCACCGTTCACCCCTTGCTGAAGTAAATCTACAGCATTTTGCAACACATCGCCACTCAGCTTACATAGTGTGTTTTTTCAAATCCGATTTTTTTCCGTAATGCTTATTTTCCAGATATCTACCTCATATTGAATTATGGAGTTTGCTACTGGGGAGTAGCCTTTTTTTATATCGACTACTCGTCCGTTAGTAAATTGGTAAACTCAACGGAGAATCGATCGTCTTCAATGACCTTCCGTCGATCGGATAAATGAAAATGATTAGCAATAACTCATTTGTGTGCCAAGAACTTCTTCCACTTATATCATGTAAAAATCACTCGAACTCGATCGTCCTTATTTTCGACAATTTCAATAATACATGGGGTGGGATTCAGATTATTTTAAAATTCATTTTTACTCCATGTACATATTTTTGTCAATAGTAGTGGTGACATGGTCCGAGGACAATGATGTTACTGAAATCCAAGAAATTCCAGAAACGTGTTCGTATTAACCTTGAACCCATCTCGGATTTCTTCAACTCGGATAGACATGTTTGTAACAGGAAACGAATGAATGTTAACAACTAGGCAATCACCCGTTCAACTATATTCGACACCTATGAAAATTTTGAAAATTATGTAAATTGCAGGGCAATGTAGTAGATTTTTACAAATAACCACAGGTTTTAAAATTGTTTTTTCCGTTAACCAGCTGTCGCCCCCCTTACGAGCGGCAGCCCTCAAAAGTCGAAACTTGTGCAAGCCAAGGATTAATGAGGTCTTACCGGCCATAAGATATAAATTTGTACTCGCTAGGATTCGAACCTAGTCGACCAGCAGTCAATGGTTTTGAACGCGAAAGTCTCAACCACCGAGCTACATGGCACAGGTAGCCACATATATTTAGAGATAGTCACAGAAAGTTACAGATCCCCATCTGCTAGGCACTGCTAACCACGAAGAACCACATATAGGCACAGATCGCCTGGGATTCCAGATCTAAATACTGCTAACTGAATATGGCCACGGAAAGCAAAAGATATCCACACCTTCCGTACTTGTGTGTTCATGTTTATGTATTTGTATGTTTGTGTGTTCATGACTTCATGTGCTGGTGTGTTCCTGTGTTCGCGTGTTGCTATGCTCGTGTGTTCCTGTGCTAGTGTGTACGTGTGATAATGTGTTGGTGTGTTCCTCTATTCATGTGTTCGTGTGTTGCTGAGTTCATCTATGTGCGTGTACGTGTGTGTTCCTGATCGTATGGTCATGTGTTCGTGACTTTCTGTATTCTGTGTTGTTGTGCTCATGTGTTCGTGTACTCATGTGCTCGCGTATTTGTGTGTTTATGTGTTTCTGTGAACCTATAGTCATGTGTTCGTGTGTTCCTTCCGCCTAAACCTGTAACAGGACATATGACGTCACCGAATTCCAGGTAATACGATTCCTAGCACGTGTACCTATTAAACTATATCTGACACGTGCACTTATTGACTTCGAAAGGAGTCCCTGAACCCATAATGAATTTCACTCATCTGTCTAGACATGTAACTGTATGTTATCAAATTCCAGGTAATCTGATATGTGACACGTGCACATATTGATCTTGAACTAGATCACTGAACCCGTAACAAATTTTGCTGATCGGTCTAGACATGCAACCGGATGTTATCGAATTCCATGAAAAATGATATCCGGCACGTGCACTCATTGACCTTGAGAGAGGTCGTTGAATCCGTATTGAATTTTGCTGATCTGTCTACATCTATAACAAGAAATATTGCATTATCGAATTTTAGGAAATATGATAATGTGACACGTGCACATATTGATCTTGAACTAGGTCACTAATGTGTGTTGCTGTGTCCGATTTTTAATTCACCCAGTATACGTCCCGTTAGCAGTTTCTATAATTATTAAGCCTCGACATACGTATTTTTCATATACCTTTCTATTCACTGTGCCTATTCTCAGTTTGCTTGATTTCAGTTCACCCTGTATACCATATCCCCTTTGCTTCAATTGTCATCATGTTAGCCCTAGTCACGTATTAAATTATTATTTTTTTCGAATAACTACATGTCACAATTTCAATTTACTTGATTTCCTGTTCACCCTGTATTATCCGCAGTTTCTATAATTATTAAGCCTCGACATACGTATTTTCCATATACCTTTCTATTCACTGTGCCTATTCTCAATTTGCTTGATTTCAGTTCACCCTGTATACCATATCCCCTTTGCTTTCATTTTCATCATGTTAGCCGTAGTCACGTATTAAATTATTATTTTTTTCGAATACCTACATGTCAAAATTCCAATTTACTTGATTTTCTGTTCACCCTGTATTATCCGCAGTTTCTATAATTATTAAACCTCGGCATACGTATTTTCCATATACCTTTCTATTCACCGTGCCTATTCTCAATTTGCTTGATTTCATTTCCCCTTTGCTTTCATTTTCAGCATGTCAGCCGTAGTCACGTATTAAATTATTATTTTTTTCGAATACCCACATGTCACAATTCCAATTTACTTGATTTTCTGTTCACCCTGTATTATCCGCAGTTTCTATAATTATTAAGCCTCCACATACGTATTTTCCATATACCTTTCTATTCACTGTGCCTATTCTCAATTTGCTTGATTTCATTCACCCTGTATACCATTTCCCCTTTGTTTTTTCGAATACCTACATGTCACAATTCTAATTTACTTGATTTCATGTTCACCCTGTATTATCCGATAATCCTTTGAATCCATCCAAAATAATTATTTTCAAAAAATTATCCGAAGAATAAACTCTCGGAGTACCGTACTCCAGAAGTAGTATGCAATATTGTTCATACAAGTTTGCAACCGGAAACGTGACGTCATCGAATTCCATGAAACGTAATTTGGTATCTAACAATTATTTGCTGACTCGTCCCTCCCAAAGCGGTCTCATTTCTATAGAGCTCCCTCCCAAAGCGGTCTCATTTGTATAGGCCCTCCTCCCAAAGCGCTCTCATTTGTACTCTACTCTTATTGTTGGAAAGATAAATTTGGTTTTCTCGTTATCGACAAAGATTGTTTCAAAAAGGAGGGGCGACACAGAAAGGGTTTTGATACATTCATTCATATATGAACTTCATGATTGTCGAATAATTGTCAGTCATCATGAATAGTCAATTACACGAACAGCTATTGAGTGCAAAGAAGGCTTTAAGAAGAAAATATAAGATTTTGAATTCCCATATAACAAAATCTCAATCACATTCAGTAAAACTTATGAACCAATCACACAACCTTTAAAAGAATTCTTGTCTGTCGTCCGAAAATCCCCAACATCTCAGTTCAAACAAGAATTGAAACCAGAAGTTAAATCGCCTCTTTCGAATTATCAGTCGACACCGCAAAATGTCATCAACCAACACCTTCAGAATTTCATGAACCAGCACATCAAGGATATTATCAGATCACTCCTGATGAAGAAACATTTCAATATGATTCATCCATTCCACAATCCGACTTGGATGGAAGTTACTTTGAGGAAAGTATGCACCCTGTGATGAATGCACAGCAACAATACTTACTACAGTTCACGATTCCGTTACCTCGTGCATTTATGGAAGACATTTCAGATACGAAAACTATATTTGATTAAACTTTTGGAATATATTTTGATGCAAATACGGAAAAGTTTGCCATAGGTAATACAACTATGGATTTTGATGGAGCCGATATTGTTATCAATAATAAGTTCAGATATACTGGAACTCCGGGTTTATATGAACTGATGTTCAAGAAACAACCCCTTGGATAAAAAAATAAAGATCTTAACTATATATCTATATAATAAGAAGAAGTAATGCACAATATCTCCGTCATGATCCTACAAGGGGTCTATTACCATCAAATGCATCAAAGTTTGTTAATATACACTACAACACTACACTCGTTGGCTAAAGAACGTGAACTTGAAAAGATTCAAAAACTCATGGAACTCAACTTATCTGTTCCCAAGCCAAGACCAAGAATCAGTTCGGCTCCGGGCACAACTACAAGAAGTAAGAGGGGTTCAGGATGACTATGCTTGATTTCAACAATATTCCTATCGAATATAAATATTTTGATGATTTCAATGAGCTAGTAGAGCGATTGAAACTCTTGATCCGTCACAATGTGCTGAAAACACCGGTGTGAATAATGAAATCATTAGCATAATTGAGAAACTTCGCGAAGCAGAAATAAAAACATATCCGATTCAACTCCATTTGGTGTTTAACCGTGACACCATGCCCATCGATAAATTTGGAAGACATTTCCTGAGAGCATCTCAAACACCATATTCTGAATTAGAAATACTTCCGAAAGCCCCTTCAATCGACACACTTTTCTACATATAGAATCCATCTTTTTATCATACCAAATGTGTTCTTCATTTGAGGGCACCCAAGGATATCAGGAAGAGTGTTGTTTTTTAAGATCAGTTTCTTAGTCGATCACCAGCAGCATAATCAACTGTTTGTCGAAATTCAGTGTCCTATAACTGAAAATGGATAAAATCAAAGATGGGAGAATACATAGAAATTCACGAAGAATATTTCAAAGGAGGCGTGTTATCATCAAAGGTTTGAATTATCTCCTTCAAGCAGATTTGGTTGTAATGATTCCCTATTCAAAATCTAACAAAGGATTTGAATACATTTTGGTTGTTATAAACACATTTTCATAATATGTTTGGTGCGAGCCTGTTAAAACGAAAAGTGGAGAAGATGCAAAAAATATTGAGAGGTATGAAAGATAAAGACGAAAATCTACAAACGGATATGGAAAAAGAGTTCTATAATAAAAAATTATTATAGCACTTTTTCCAATTCGAAAGCTAGCATAGTTTAACGAGTAAACAGAACTTTGAAAAATAGAATGTAGAAACAATTCAGGCTACGAGGAACCTACTAATGGTTGGATATTCCACCAGAAATAGTTTCTAAATATAACAATTCTGTACACAACAATAGGAATGAAGGCCAAAGAAACTGAAACTCGTGAGTAAAGTGTTTTTTTACTTGTAGGAATTGCCAACAATTGTCAACATTTTCTACTCGTAAAAAAAGTACCACTTCACTCACTCGATACATAAATTACTATTATTATGACTTTCGTCAATTGTCACCCTTTTATCCATGGTTTATCAGAAAACTCATCACTGAAAACTCCTGGGTGAAGATAAATGAATTCCAGAGTTGAAATAATATTTTCACTATTATGGTTCATCTCTGGTTGAAGCAAATCTATTGCATTCTGTAACACATCACCACTCAGCTTGCACAGTCCGTTTTACAAAATTTAAAAGTACTGTTCAGAATGTTGTCTTTTCAAGATATCGACTCTATAGTCAATTAGGGGTGGGAGCTTCCATAATTTGCAAACTATTTCGAATCCCAAGTACACAGAGGAATGATCTTCATTTATTTTGACTACTTGTCCATTTGCAAATTGGATAAACTCAATTGGAAACGTTACTTCAGCAATTTCCAGAAAACGTAATTTGATATATAACACGTGCACTCAGTGACCTTGAAACATGTCATTGAACCCACATTAAGTTTTGTTGACCTGTCTAAACATGTAATCGGATGTTATCGAATTCCAGGAAATATGATATCCGGCACGTGCACTTATTGATCCCTAATGTGGTCATATTGAATTTCGCTGATTTAGACATGTAACCGGAAACATCACGTCATCGAATTCCAGAAAACGTAATTTAATATATAACACGTGCACTCAGTGACTTCAGAACATGTCATTGAACCCATATTGAATTTCGGTGATCTAAACACGTAACTGGAAACATTATGTCATCGAATTCCAGAATACGTAATTTGATATCTAACAATTTTTTGCTGACTCGTCCCTTCCAAAGCGGTCTCATTTGTACTCTACTTCAGGGGGCAAAATTGGCTTGAAATTTTTTCGGATTCGTGTTCAGAATCCCCAAATTATTGCTGATACACCTGTTTCCTCAAAATCATATCGAATCAAGTGTTCATTCGAAATGAGATGAATCTGGTTAATATCTAATTTCCATGGCATTTTCTTACGTATGTTCCATTCGACCATAAATGCATTTATATCGTGAAGGATAGTCTCTCGACTGTAAAAGTTTGATAAAACTTAGTAAATTCAGATATTCTCAACCTGAGTGGAGAGAATATCTTTGGGGATGCAGTCAGGAATTGAAAGGCATTGTTGAAGTAATACTATTGTATCAAAACATCTGAACATATTAATGGTGAAAATATAACACTAAAAATATAAAGATATAATAACAACTTACTAACGTGAGGGTAGTTCAGAGAAAATAGCATGTGCTTTTCCTTTAGTCATTGTAAACACAATACGTTTAACGAAGAAGATATGAAAAATATGAACTGTTTGGTGACATCGGAAATTTTTTTTAAAAAAAAAACGAATAAACAATGACATGTGTACCGGCACAACACACCAAAGAGAACACAGGATATAACGAAACGGGAAAAATAAAGTGATAGTCAGCTGCCAACTACCTTGATGAGAGCTTTTTTTTTTGGAAAAAGAACACAAAGTCCTCTCCACAAAGTTTAATAAAAGAGATCAGGATAAAAATCCTAATTATATAGGGAATTAAAAAAGGGTATGTAATCAAAATGGATCTGATCATTGAGAGAATGAACAGCAGGCTGTTTCAAAGTTAGATTTATATGGAAGATTTCGCTAATATTAAGTAAAACTCCCTCAATACAAATCTGTAGTATATCAAAATTAGTTTCAGGATTGAAAAAGTGATTAGAGTTAATAACATGGTTTGCAAAAGAATTGTTAGTTATAATTTCTTCAGTGTTATCATGATTTTTATGTTTTTCTTTAGTTCTGATATGTGCTTCAAGTCGTATATTGAAATTGCGCCCAGTTTGGCCTATGTAATCACAATTACAATCAGGAGCAGGATAAACTAGTTTATAAACGCCAGACTTATCCCTTGAAGGGATTTTGTCTTCATTGCTAATCAACTTTTTACCAATTGAATTGAATTGAAATACATAACGTGTTATCCACTTTCTTAAAAATATTTTTAATTTGATATGATACTTTTCCTTAGTAGGGAATAGAACTAAATTTGGTATATTTAATGGAAGAAAGAAGGTTCTGATTAACATTTTTGATAACGTGCCGTCTATAAGTTTTGTCAATCATATGGGAAGGGAAACCATCATTGGCACCTATTTGTCTATTGATATTAGGTTCTTTGGTGAAGTTATTTCCATTCAAAGGTATAGGAAAGAGCCTAGAAAAAAGATAATTAAAAGAAGCATATTTATGTGTGTCTGGGTGAACGAATCAAAAGGGATAATATTACCAGTGTGGGTTGGTTTCCTATGAATAAAAAATTCAAAATTTCTTCTTGGTAATCAATAAGTCTAAGTAAGCTAATGCTTGATTAGTTTCAGTTTCCATAGTGAATTTAATAGAGGAATGAAGGGAGTTCATAATATAACAGTAAGACATTGAGCTCAGTAAGATTGGCATTAAATAAAATCAAAATTCATCTACATATCTATGATAAATATAATTTTGTTGAAGTTATGGTATAGATTAAGTGTCTTTTCTAGATCAAAGAGAAAAATTTCAGCCAAGAGAGGAGATAAATTAGAACCCATGGCCAATCCTTAGTTTTGACAAAAGAATTTGTTGTTGAATTAAAAAAAGTTTTGTTTGAAAAGTATCCAATAAGAGACAAAGGTTTAAACAATTGTGAAAATTATTATTAGCTTCAAAGAAAAGGTTTCTGACAATTCTAATAAAATCATCAGGGGGAACGCTGGGAAACAAATTAACGATATCAAAAGAAACCAGAATAGAGTTTTTTGGTATGATAATGTTTGAGATTTTGGAAGTTGAATCTTCAATATTTTCAGTAGAGTTGGGGTTATGAAAATCTTAAAGATCTCTAAGTGAGGAATTTAACCAAGAAGCTATGGGAGAATTAATGTAAGAAATGACATGTCTTATAGGGATGTTCACCTTATGTATTTTTGGTAAACCGTATAAAAGAGGGGTTTTAAAATTCTTTGTAATAAGTTTTTTTGAGTTAGATTCATAATAACGGACAGTGTCTGAAGTAATATCTAGAATTTTTTAGTGTGAAGTATAAATTTTGGAGTGGGGTTAGTTTTGATATTGGAGAAATCATTTTCGTTCAAAAATTCAGTGACCTGATTGAGAATAACCAAGCAATTTCCTTTGTCCGATTTGGAAATCATCAAGTTGTTTTTGATATTTTTAAGGTTATTTTTATCAAATTTGTTACGTACTTTTTCAGAGTTAGGAGTATAGTTTGAATCGTGTTTAATAGCAGAAGAGATAAGACCACGCAACATAGTTTTATCTTGGAAATTATCAAATTCAATCACTTTCTCACTTTCTATTGCTACTAAATGTAAATTTCTTTTATTTTGAGTATTGTCTAGGTTATATTTCAAACCAGAATTCAGAAGTGAAATTTCTTTATAATCAAACAAAGTATCTGATGGATTCAATATTCTAGGGTGAAACTAAAAATCTGTGTATTTATTTTTGGAAAAAGCATTTGGTTTAGTTTGTTCCTGAAAAAGTCGATCTAATTTGGATCTCAATTTGTTGTATTTACGCGATTACCTAAATCCTCAACTACATACCTCACGCTAGTCTCCAAAGAGTACCATTCAGCACCATGTAAGAAACTAGGTGAAGCCATTTCATTTTAGAGTTAATGGTGTTTAACTTTGAATGAGGGTTACTTATCTCGTTTGAGCCATATCTTCCGGGCAGAAGAAAAGAAGCACTATTGGAATTGGATTGTATCGTAATATATCTGGTGATGACTGAATTTCTCAAACAATCGCTGTTGAACCATGTATCCAATGGAGTCAAATTCCTCTGGATGATTAGTTTTTTGTACTGGCGGACTAAGGTTGCTAGACTGGTAGAATACATAAGAAGTAGTAGTCCATACTCAAAGTGAAAGACCAAGTTTTTTTGGAAAAAGAATACAAAGTCGTCTTCACAAAGTTTAATAAAAGAGATCAGGATAAAAATCCTACCTCAACAAGACATGTTTCGGACATATATATGTTCATTTTCAGTTTACAGTATTACAACTTTTCACCATATTAACTGAAGTTAATATGGTGAAAAGTTGATTGAAATCAACCAAGATTTTAGCAAGGGAGAACTATTATCTCAAGGAAAACTTTCTTCTAGAGATGGTTGATATTAACAATGAACCTAATAGTATGGACAAAAGGTATGATGTTGCTAATTTATCTGTTATTCACAATTATATTCTTGAATTAGAGTCGAATCCATCACCTTAAATATAACCTCCCATAGAGGGCATTCGTTTTTCCATAGAATATATATATATATATATATAATATAGAATATGTCTCGTCACTAACACTATTACATTGGGACAGAGCATATAACAGTTGGCAGGTGGCTTGACAGCTGGAACTCACAGAGAACATCTCTCGAGATAGTTGACAGCTGACAATTAGATTATCTTCATTTGACAATGTCTATTTGTTTTCTGAATTTGAAATGTTTAATCAAACTAAATCTTCAATAAGATTTCAGTTTCAATGTACTGAGAAGCATTTTTCTCGATCGAGACAAAATGTACGCTGTTAAACCTATTGCGTATACAATGACTACTGGAAAAGCAAATGATATTTTCTTTAAACTACCCCAATATGACAAATTTGTTATATTCATTCAACGATGATGATACTAACGATGATTTTGCTGAAATAATTACTTGCTCAACTGAATATTCTATTGTGATTTTCAGAGAGCTGATCTCGCTGTTGCCTCCATGACTATAAATTACGCCAGGGAAAGCGTAATTGACTTTACTAAACCATTCATGAACCTCGGGATAGGAATACTGTTCAAGGTAAGAGATGAATCAAGAATCAAAAAATGTTTAATGCAGATATTGAAGTCCGCCCTAATCATCAATAATATTGTGATATCCATATTGAAATTCTGATCTTGATCCTAATGAGTATCACCACCTCTAATTTGTATAAGTAAATTCTTGATTAATTGTAAGATCAAATGACTTACCTGTGAAGGAAATTTGATCCTAATTATACGAGGGTTCTGTCGAAATTATTACACCTGGTCGTTATGCCTGAGAGTATAGTCTTCATACCACGTTCAAAGAAATATACCTAAAAATAAAATTTAGAGGTGGCAACCCTGTTGACCAGTCATCCCCTATCAACTGATCCAAGGATAGCCAAACTCACTTGTTTAAAGGAGAACACAACTAGATCGCTGCATGGGCGGGTAAATTATAGCTGCGGAACCTCAAGTTTTCTTGCATTTCCAAATATCAAAAATTTGCCATAATCTAATTGGGAGGGTTTGTAATAATTTCGACAGAACCCTCGTATAATTAGGATCAAATTTCCTTCACAGGCAAGTCATTTGATCTTTCAATTATACTTCGTGTTCTTGCCTTCAATTATTACACCTGGTAGATGTTGAAAGTATTGCGATATAGTTGTAGGAAACTCTGCGAGTTCAATTATTGTCTCTCGATTTATACAGATAAAATAGAGAAACAGCAACTTTTGGTACCAGAAACTGAACTTTTAAATAAAAATAAATACCCAAGTTAAGAAGCTAATATTTAAAATTTAATCCTTTTAACATTCCCTTCGCGAATGTTCCTTCCCTTGTTGTTGAAGGTTTATTATACAAAATATTAAATGTCTGAATTTTCTGTCAAGCCTGCTTTTTTCCCGATTTCTTCCACACTTACTCTTCTTGTGAAAGCTGCTAATACAGATGCATGTCGAGTGCTATAGCTACAGTTGATGGTTCTATCAATGCCACTAAGGTCTAACACTATTTTCACCCAACCGCTAATGGCTTGGGATAAAGCTGGATGTATTGGCTTTTGGAATTTTAGGATGAGTTTATTTTCATCTTCTGATCTTACATCTCTTGTCCTTGAAATATATTCTTTCATTGTGGATGTAATAAAAAGTTCTGGCAGTATTAATAATGGTTCTGTACTTTTCTTGCTGCTGGTCTTAATCTTGTTAGGAATGAATATTGTCAGTGTAACTTGATAGTCTTTTATGTTATTGATTTCGATCTCCGCAACCATTAGCAATCTGTGACCTGATATTAGGGACAATAAAGTCACGAGTTACAAGGATAGATCATCAATGTTGTTGGGTATTTGGGTATTGTTGGCCGGCTGTTATACAAACTGTTCATGCTTGAATTCTTTTTCGTATTGTTGGTTTAAAAAAATTATTGACTGAAATTTCCTTCATTGCAGAACCTCCACCATCTTTCATAGCATATTTCATATTGTTTCAAGGTGTTTTTTGATACAGATGAGATTATAGCATCCAATCCTGTTACTTTCGCCCCGTAGATGAATTCCCTGACAAAATTCATGCCACTAGAGAAATGCTTTTCCACACGGGGTGTGGGATTCTGAAAGAAGAGCGCATAAGATTAATGTTTGGTTAAAAAATCAGTGGTTCAGATATAAGTAGATTCAGAAACGTTGGAAACCAAACTTGTGTGGGCCATCTAGGTACTACTAGGTACCACTAGGTACTATCTAGGTACTACTCTCAATAGCCTCGCCAGTGCTTATTTCTGCCAGGACTTTATTAATCAAGGAGAATGAAGGAAATGCATAAAATCGTAAATCTTCTCATTCAATTGTGAAACTGTCCACTGCGACTGAATCTAGACCTGGCTTCCAAGATAGTTCATCTGGAAGTTTGGAATTAACTTTGGTGGCAAACAGGTCGATATATGGATATCCAAGAATTGAGCAAATAATCTGGAAAGCTTCATGTAGCTCATAGTCCAGTTTCAACTGATTTGGGCCTAGATTCAGCATCTCTTTCCAGGTTTGGTTTATTATTCCTATAAGATGCAAATTTCAATATATGAAAATCTTCTGTGCATCCATACGAAAATGAATTGAACCCAAACGGCTGGACAGACTTTGATAATTTTTTTTTGTGTGCGTGTTCGGGAATGGTTTGAAGTCACAATTCGGTTCACTACAAAAATGTTTTTTTTTTTTGGAAATTTGTTGAAAACTGCTGCCAGCGCCTTCGCCATCGGTTTCGTCATAAAATGAGTGAAAAGACTTCGCCATAAAATCGACACTGGGATAGTCAGCGGACGGGACAACGTCTGCTGGGACCCGCTGCTACGACTATATTTTTATTTTCAGTTATTCTAAATATCTAGTTATATCGTAAAGGTTTTCATACTGAACTAGAACTATCCTCATTCTGTTGATATAAGTATATGTTTTTTTTCGATTCTCATCAGGGCATGTTCACCAGAAACATTTTTTGTGAAGCTTTTAAGAGCATTAAGTGATTTATGTGATTTTTTATTTCTGTGCTGGACCGGAAACCATAACATTTTGTGCTTTCACAAAATGCTCCAAAGAGTATTGGAGTATTTATAAACATGTGTGAGTTCAAATTATTCATCCATCAATTCGGATCTGGGTTTGAGATTCATTGTGAAATTCATTAAAAATGCTAAATATTTGAAAGACACTAAATTTATGTATTTCCAATATTTTTGTAGACGAGCATGCTGCTGCAGCAATCCAACAAACCTAGAAAATTCTCGGATAGGATAGTTTTTAGTTTTTTTTTATTTTTATTTTTTTTTAATTCGAGATTGACTTCATAATGGACCGAATCTTTTGTTCTCATTTTTACGTTAAGTATAAGGTTAAATTTTATGTATATGGCACGAGTTGACTTTTATTCCGTTTACAATAAACCCTAACGAATACAACTATTTTGTTGTTTCTGAAGTATGTCTCATATGACACAAGTGATTCATTCCATATGTAAATGTTTTAATATAGGTTTCTGTAGTTTGTTGGAAATATATGGTGCTATATTCAAGCCGAATGGAAAAATTGCACAATGTGGTCACCAAACTGATTTTCCTGAAAATTTCACAGATGATTCCAGAAACACTAAAAACGATGAATTCGTTGAAATTTTTCCGCGGAAATGCCCGGAAGATATTTTTTTTTGAAAAAGCTCAGTGGTAGTGTGTACAAATGCATAAACATCAGCAATTTAATTGAACTATTCACTACTATTACATCTCCAACACAAACTGCAACACAATAAAATAGTAATTTTGAACCATATCACAAGCGATTCGCATACAAAATTGGACAGAATAATGATTTATGAAAAAATTATTCAATTCGGAAATTATCCATTTTGACATCAATAAAAACGTCGAATGTCAAATATCGCGAATATTTGGAAGAGTGCAAAGCGACGTTGTCGGTTCTTCTCGAATTTCCGCATACTAAGTAAAAAAAAATATGTTGTGATCAGTCAGAGTATCGGTAATTCTAGAATCTGTTATTTTTCAAATATTAACAACAAAAAAAATATGTGAAAAGGCATGGAATATGGGTAGAACTCGGATTTTGACGAAATTTTCACAGATGCTTCAAATTATGATAAAACACTAGAACAACTTAAATCTTTGAGCGGAAAGACTTATTACTCACTTTTTTGTCGATACTGCAAAACACAAATACAATTCGATGGAAGAAGTATTCATTGCATTTTTTCGATTGAAAGGCACTCTGTGTTGAGTTGAAAATACTTTCATTCAAACATTTGTAACAATTTATGGGTAAAATGTCCCTCAAGAATTAATGAATAAAAAACAGTTCATTATTAAGTAGACAGCAAATATTTTGATCAGCAAATGACAGCTCTAACGAAGTTAATTTCGAAATATTTGATTTCAAAAATATTCAGTTCATGTATCACATGGAATATTTCAGAGAAAGACTGTGTTTTATTTATTCCACTTCGGTACCGGTACATATTCTAGTATTTATCTGTCATTCATGACAGTTTTTTTCATTCATGTTGCATTATTTCTATATCATATGTGAATTTATTCCTAAAATGGTACCGGAATGGAATGAAATAAATCATCTTAATGCTTGGTGAAGGTCCAGCAAGAACAAAGCGAGCGCGCGCTTTTCTACTACTATTTTATCTTTTTTTCTTCACTGTATGTAGAATCGTTCTTCCCTTATTTCTTGGTGAAGATCCAAAGCAAGAACTACGCAAGCAAAGCGAGCACGCTCGACGTTGGCCGAGTGTGCGCTTTTTTACTACTATTTTCCCTTTTTTATTTACTTAATGTAGAAACGTTCAACCCTTATTTCTTGGTGAAGGCCTATAGCAAGAATTACGCGAGCGAAGCGAGCGCGCTCTGCCGACATTTAGAATTCCCCCACACTACCGGAATTGCGAGATGTCGCTCTTCTACTATTATTTCATCCGGCGTGTCTCATTTTTCTGCCTGCCCCGTGGGCTGCTCAGAATTTCGGCCATGGACTGAATTTCTTAACGTGAAAAGAAGGGACACAACTCTACCTAACCTAACTAATCTAGCTAATAGCTATCCAAGTTGCTGGTAATACGATTACTAATTAGTATGAAAAAGTGAAAGCAAAGCAGATGCTAGCTGCGTTCGCATTCATAAATTACCAGAAGAAATATGAATTCGTAAAATTTGGCAACGTCGTATTTTTCATTTGTTGTGAGTTCAGTGAGCTGCCAGTTGTCAAATATAATTACTTACTTCTGTCAAATCAAATGAATTGAGGTTCAAAAATTATTTATCTTTTTAATTTCTTCGGTGTTATTTAGGCAAAGATTTTCTGTATTTTCCTAATAGTTAAATTAATAGTTAAATTTGGAAGTAAAATACGTAGGACGTTCCCATCCATAAGCATGTTATTGGGTTTTTGTGAAGTGACCACTATGACACATTTTTCCAAAAAAAGGTATATTACATACTTTTCCGCACTGAAATTTTGACTGATACAGTGATTTTATCGTATTTTCAACATTCTGTGAAATTTTCAGCAAAATCGGTTTGGTGACCATATTGTGCAATTTTACCAATAACAGATCTATAATCGTCTAATTTTAAAATGTTTTGGTTCAATGTATCTATTCAATGATTTCAAATTCATTATGGCCTATAAACCATCTAGTTTTGTATCAAATCATTGGTTTCAGCACATCACAAGTGGATGTCACACATTTTTAAGAGTTTTTCAATAGCTTGATTGAAATGATTGGCTTCACCACCCTTTATATTTACTTTAGGCTCAAAACTAAAATATTTCAGTTTTTTAGTAAATTTTCCCAAACAGAAAAATATCTGGTCTCGTTGACCAGCATACCTGGTCTCTACCTTAAGTTTTCCACCTACCACTAAAATCATAGGATCTTGTTTTTTTGAAGTTCCGCTTTTGACTTCTCTCCCCTCTACTGTCTCTCCTGTCTCTCTACTTTCTTCATTCTGTATTTTGCCTTTTGGCGCTGTTAGTTTAAATGGTTGATATTATTACCTTTAGATCTTATTCCAGATGGACCAGGTATTATAGTTACTGAAATTGTTAACTGGTTTTGGATTTGTCAACATCAGTTTATGATTTATATATATTTTTTATTGTTTTTTAGTCTCTCTGTGAAATTGTATACAAACAAGTGTCAGTGGATGGTCTCTCAGATTTGGGTTCAAGGAAAATAGAATAAAAAATCTGCGATGTAATAATAATTCATAAAATACCTACATCAGATAATATGCCTGGCAGAATTAGGCAAATCCTTCAAAGGGGGCTTGTCTCTTCCGATGGCGTGCAAAACAATTCATTGATTGGAATGGACATTGCTGTCAGTCCCATGCCCAGCTGTAATTTCATCTTGTTATCTGTCAACCAACCCTGAATGTCAGATTCAGTGAAGGTGAATCAAGCCCCTTGCAATTTTCCAATACATATGATAATCATCCATATTTTTTTTTTCTTCCTCTCTCTCCAAACCTCAGGAAGGTAGTGAGTACACCACTACTGTATATAGTAGGGACTTCTGGAGTGTTGGTGCAAATTGTGCCTAACAACTCTAGATTCAACTCTGAAGAAGCCTCAACTACTTCAGACACGTTTCCGTCGTCCGGAAGTTGGGAGACTATTTTGTCTCCCGGAATTTGTGATAAGTTTCTATCCTCCATGTTCTGAGTTGGAGGAAGGTTCAGACCCACATCGTGAATTTTTCTATATTCGTTTTCTTTTTCCTACTCACCATCACTATATTCTGAAGTCGAACTGGTTTCTGAACCTGCATAAAATACGTGTTATCAGTATTCACTTGTAACACTAACACCGGAACCACATTTTCATCGTTACCAGAAGAAGGATATGAAACTGTGTTTTATTATTCATGAATAGATGGGTTCATGCGAACCTATACCCCAGGGACATATGTATGCCCTGATAACAGGTAACTTGAAAAAGTAAACGACTTCGTTTCAGTTTATTCAAGTATTGAACACATAAATAAGTAACAATATATAAAATAATTGATCGGTGCTCCGGGACTGTGCATTTGCTTTTACATCTACGGGTAATAACTCATTTTTCGAATTATCTTCCAGGAAGGGACATACGTATGCCCTGATAATAGGATGGCATGTCTCATTTTTGGAACATATGTTCACTATTTTTCACAGATGCAGAAAGTAAGTTGCAGCAATAATTAAAAGGTTCATGTGAACCCACACTCCAGGGACATATTGTTACAGACCTGGAATTTGATAAAGACTTCTCGAATTGTTCGAGATCGTTCGATGAATTAGATGGAAAAATCTAGAAGCACTAACTTTTATTCTGGATCAATCGTCGAACATTCTATTTGTGTTCTATTGATTTCTTAACTTTTCTAGAACTTTCTTTGTATATAAAAGCAATGCATTTGTGAGATGAAGTAAGTTAGTTAGGAAGTTACTTTGAGTTACCTTGGATACAAGTATTTTGATATCAGATTTGACAGTGACTTGAATTACAGTGTTGTCAAGTGAAGTTTGATTAATAAAGGCGAGTTCATACCAGTGTACACTTATTTTTGAACTCGAAGACGCAACAATATATATGCTCTGATAACAGGTACTTATATTTTTCTCTGGTCGCATATCATATGATAGCGAAATTGTGCAGGTTTTCTTTATATGCCATATTTGCTGTCAAACTATGTGTTAATTTTTCTTGGACTTTTCCTAAAACGTCAATTAAATTAATTTTAATAAATACTCACTCGACGTGGATTGCAGCTCCAGCAAAAGCCTTTTCAAGTTCTTTTCAACTTTTCAATTCTTTTTAGAGGGCTTTTTCCCGTTTTCCTTTATTCTCCCCCTCTTTTTCTCTGTTTTTCTGGTACCAATTTGTGAACGTGTGTACGTCGTTCAATACCACAGACAAAAGTGAGTTTGGCTATCCTTGGATCAGTTGATAGGGGATGACTGGCCAACATGGTTGCCACCTCTATTTCTCTGAACGTGGTATGAAGACTATACTCTCAGGCATAACTACCAGGTGTAATAATTAAAGACAGACAGTATAATAGTATAGAATTGTGTCTGAAGTTTTCACACATAAGAATACCTACACGGTAAATAATATGAATCACCGTCCTTCATCAATTATTCAATATTATTATTAACTATCACTATTCTATTCCTCGAGAAATATTACAGTCAAGCTCTTTCTCCGAATCTCCGATCCATTTGGAAGACGCTTAGGTGTAATTAACTAATAAAGCTACTCTCGCATCTATAATGTAAGTGGCTAATGGGTCCGATTATTCCACTCATGCGGAGAGACATGTTTTTTCTTTGGTTCGGTTCTTGATTGGCTATTGGATACCTATATGTCGATTGATGATTTATTCATTTTGCGGATGTTACCTGAGATAACTAAACATCAAGACATCATATGTAATTACAAAAAATTATCTAATTTCCATAACAAATCAAAGTATTATTGATTAAGAATCCAAAATGGATCTGGATCTAGTTGTTAAAATTCCAAAATTTCAAGAGACGAGAGCTGCATAATTCTAATAGTTCTGGCTTCCAGAATTGGGTTTTTCATTCAATTCATTCATTTCTAAAGCTCCCAACGAGGTCATCTCCTTTCCTCCACTGCATATATTTTCACGTTGTCTTTATTTATTGTGTCGTTTTTTTTTTGAAGATGTCCTTATGTAGCAAATTTTCCATCTGATAAGTGCTTACGTTACCTTATGTTAAAATTTTTACCTTCCACCAATATGTAATATCAAACATTACGATACTAATATAAGTTTCGTAATGAGATACTTTACCGCACTAGTGTTTTTCTTTTCAAATGTCAGTCTATTTGATGGAAAAGAATAACAAGAACTAATTTATTATAAATTTGAGTATGTACCCCGTGATTTATCAGGTAATAAGGTTTGAATTTTTTAATATGTAGCGGATTCTATAGATGAATCTATTCTCTAATGGTCTAAACTAATGTCGATGAAATTTCACTAAACTGGAATGAACGTGTCAAAGTTGACAGTTCGCAAAATAAATCAACAATGGGCGCAACGCTTGCTTGTTGCATAATTCTATTATCATTAATTTAAGGAATATTGACTAACTTGACTAAATTATTAACATTATTGGTAGTAGGTAAAATACTGTACAATATTTGTGTCGTAAATTCATATTACGATAATCAATGGGTTATCAAACTCGGCCTGAAGGCCTAGTTTGACAAATGTTCCATCTCATTTCGTAATATGAATCTTTACGACACTTATACCGTAAATATCTATTACCTGTCTGGCCTATACAGGCTTCTGAACAATCCCCATATTCCAGGCTATATATTCCCATTTTTTTCCAATTTTGTTCTTTGTTAAATTGGCTAAGGCTTTCTCGGCCGAAATTTTCACTATCACTATTTTGAAGGCCGTCGTGGTTTGGAATACTCAACTAACGTTTCGCTAGCGCGAGTGGCTAGCTTCTTCAGAGGTCTGTTCATCTTCGATGACTAGTCATCGGAGTAGAACTAGCTTCTTCAGAGGTCTGTTCATCTTCGAACGAACGAACGAAGATTCTACTAGGAGTAGAACGAAGATGAACAGACCTCTGAAGAAGCTAGCCACTCGCGCTAGCGAAACGTTAGTTAAGTATTCCAAACCACGACGGCCTTTAAACCCGATTCAAAATAGTGATAGTGTTTCTTCTTTGTGTTTTGCGTTGAATACATTCCACTAAGCAATAAACATCCCGGGAGGTTTGTTAACGTCAAATTCTCGAACCCATGATGATGAAGCTGAGAGAATATAGTTTATACCTAACAGTGACGTAATATTATGATGTTTTAATCTGTGTCGGCACTAGTGAATCCTTTAAAATCATCGCAACTTCATATCATCTTATCTCATGCTCAATATGTTTTGAGACATCCTTAAAATGTATTCTTGTCACGTTTCATTCACATAACTTAGCTGTTTTAGAGTCAAAACAGCTCATTAAAAAAAAAACCTTAGTCCACAAGTCGAATGTAACGTTTTTGTATCATGTCAAATAATTTTTCATAGATTTGAAACGAATTGAGAATGAAACCCTCTTCGTGATTAATTACAAATTATTTCTGTGAAAATTACCAGCTCTGAGATCTGAGAAGACTGTTGAAGTTTATTATTTTCACAATGTGCTGCTGTTGATGTGACGTCTTATCTCATAACTACTATCCATTATGTTTTTTCGTTTTTGACTGAAACTGTCATAAGTAGTACGTCGTTCGTAAGTTTTCATCTCTTGTAAGTCTGATGTATAATTCGATTTGTTGATTGATTGAATAATAAAACACGACATAGTAGGAAATTGATTTTTCCTTCAACATGAAAATTCAAGACGTTGTGGGTCCCAGCACATTGTCTAGACTGCGTCAGATTTAGTTTCTATTTGCGTTCGAGTTTGTCCAGCATCAAAAATGAAATGAGCAAAAGGAATTAAACCGCTGAAAGGAGCAGAATATTGGCCATTCTGGAGATATCGTAATCCTGACGGAAGCACTGACAAATATCGCCCGAGATTAGTCATCAAAGGATACGCTCAGCAACCAGGTGTGGACTACTCGTTTATTCAAAGAGCTGATAGGCTTGTCAGCACACAGACAGATGTGTGATTTCCGTGAATGACGTGTTGGCTGTTGGCGTCAACTCAAACTAGTCAAACTGGTCAACTAGTGTTGTTATGTTTGTAATAAAAAATAATAATGGTGTTTATAAAGTTGTTTTCTATTGAAACTGGTAGTATTCATCTTGTGTTTTTTTAATATTTGGCTTTCTTCTGAACCTCAATCAGATTATATATTTTGTTATATTAAAATAACGCACCCAAAATCTAACTTGCAGAATGGCATGAAATATATGTATTCACAATACTAATCGCATGATTCGGACAGTGTTTCGGATCAATAAAATGATGGTGAAACAGCAATTCTGCAACTACCAAATGTTTGATCAGCACGTGGAATCAATGGCACATGCTCTATCAGGTGTTGTTTGATAATCTCAGGGCTCGTCTACTCCAAGAAGAAGTGCGTTTGTGTTGATAAAATGAGCTTTCGTCAGCTTTTGCAGTAGTAACGATAAATGTAAATAGTTTTCATAAAAACTGTCTATGCCAAAGGAATTGGATCAATTCAAGTGAACGGACTAGTAAATGTCCAATATAAAACTGAGAAATAATCCAATATAAAACTGAGAAATAATCTACTATCAGAGGGAGCTGTCACTTTTGACAAGAACAGAGTTGAAGTTGTAAGTGTTATATCATGTCTTGAAATTCAAAATCAAGAAGAGGAAAATCCAGCAATAATCCAATACAGTTATTTTATGGCATGAAAGATTAGGCAATGTCAATTTCAAAACCTTCAAAAAAATGTCAGATGATGGTCATATTCTAGTTATAATCGAAAGCATTTAGGAATTGTTCTGTGAATGCTGTCAATATGGAAAGCTTGGTAGAAAACCTTTCAGAAAAGATATTCGTTTCCGATTCCAAAAACCTGGTGAATTGGTACATTCCGATGTATATGGCAAAATACTTACTAGCTGAATCGGAGGTGTCCGTTATTTTGTGGAACTTATCAAACACAAAAGCAACGTTTCCTTCAAATTCATTGAATGTTCAAATTTGATTGGGGGGACAAACAGGAAACATACTCAAATTATTCAGTTCTGACAATGGGACGAAAAACGTTAACAATCGTTTCAAAGAGTATTTCAAATCTGATGGTATCCTTCATGAGTTTACCGTTCACTGAAGAGTAAAGCGAATGAGCGGAACGTGATCTTCGATCCATCGTTGAAAGCAAGTAATACTAGAGTATATATTCTGAATAGAAGACTTTTGAGTCAGATGATATCACAACTCTTTTGAAAAATGTGTAAGAAAGAACTTGAGTTTATGTCACATGAAGAAATTTGGAGCAGAGGCTTTCAGTTATACTCCCGGAAAATTCAGATCGAACTTCGACAATAAATGCAAAAAACTCTACTTTGTTGGTTACCTAGGTGATAGTTTCAATTGGAACTACCGTAATTACCGACTACAAGAGATAACTTTCAGTTTCAGGAAATGTAACTGTCCACGAAAACTTATCTCCTACTGAAAATGTCGAATTATGATCATGCAGAGCGATAATCATGAATCAAACCATGATGAAAATATCCACAATGAGACAAAAAAGATGGAAGATGGAAGATGCAAGAAATGCTGCAATAAAAAAAGGAGAAAAGCAATAAGAAGTTTCAGATATTGAGATGTACTAAGTAGTATGGAATTGAGGAAACGTGAAACTATACATTTTCCATTAAGTTATTCGGCCTGTGTTGTCAATATAGATGAACAAAAAAACCTGCAATAAAATGATGTCAAGTGAGCATAGAAATCAATGTCAGAAGGCAATGAAAAACAAAATGTAGTCCTTAAATAATAATGCAACTTTCACCTAACAGTCGCCCGGTTGATTGCCAGTAGATATTCAAAGTGAAAAGTAAACCAGATAGTTTCATCATAAGATTCAAAGCCAGACTCAAAGGCTATCCCCAACAGACAGGCATCGATTATCAGAAAACGATCCCTCCTGATTCAGTCAGAATAATTTCTGCTTTAGCTGTTGCGAATAAGATTAAATTTTGAAAATTTCACGTAAGAACGGAATTTCCCAATGGAGACCTAGATGAAGAAATCTACATAGTGCAACCGGACGGTTCTGTCGATGATGATTTTTCATTACTATTCAAGTTGAAAAAGAGCTACGGTCTCAAGCAGTCTCCATGTTGCTGGAATGAGAAAATCGTAAAATTCCCAAAATGATTCACTTTTCTCCGAATAAATTCGGATGAATGTGTATTCTAACCAAGATCGGAAAATGAAAATGTGTACCTTGCTCTCTATGTCGATGATGACTTGCTGATGTGCAGATCTCTTCTACAAAAATGATTTTGAAGTCTTCCTTTGAAATAATCACATCGGAATCAAGCTGATTCAATGAAATTGTTATCAAACGTATTTTGAAGAAGTTTGCAATAGAAAAATGTAAGCTGTATTCAATTCCTTCTGGACTTGACATAATTTTACATGCAGGACAATGTCCAGAAGGATATAAATGGAAAATATTTGGTATAAAGAAGCAGTAGGCTCTTTGATTTATGTAGCCACAGGTACTCTTCCTGACATAATGTAGTAGCAGTAAGCCAAATACGCAGATTCCTGAATAATCCGGGAAAAAAGCACTGGATAGCCTTAAAACGGATATTCAGGTACGTCAAAGGAACTCAAGCTAGGTATCTGCTACAGTGGAGAAGAAACGAATTTTGTGCCATATTCAGACGCTGATTTTGCTTGTAATTTAGACACTCCTCGGTCAACCACTGAATACGTCACTATGATGAACAACGGCCCCATTACTTGGTGGTTAAATGTGTGAATATATAGCAACTTCTGATGCATCCTAAGAAATTGTTTTGCTTGGGATATTCTACCAACCACTTCATTTGTCGATAATCAAAGCGCCATTCGGCTAGTCAAGAATATTCAACATGATAGAAGAACCAAGCACATCGACATCAAGTACCACTACATTCGCGAGCTTACTGAGAATGAATTGATAGATGTAACTCATTTACCTTCAGAATATAAGGTGGCTGATATTTGTACGAAAACTATTTCAAAAAAAATCCAGAAGTTCACCAACTCACTTTAATTGATTTTCTTAAAGTGAACAGAGAGTGGGAGTGTTGGTAATTCACTTCGTATACTAATTATGGAATCAATCAAGTTTGTTGGTGTTTCAGAGATACTGATATGTGAAAATTAAAACAGTTGGGATGTATTGAAAGTAAATGAAAATACCGTCAGAGTCACTCACTTTTTCATAACTAAATTTTCACAGCAAATACTGTATTAAACAAAAAACAATATTTCATCCTGTATATTTCACTCTCACTATTTTACTTTTACTTACAGCATAGGGCGTAAATTTAATCACAAATTTAATTTTTCCCATTTGTGTTCAACTCTATAGAATGATTTCTGGAAGAAGTATTGAATGTTATTGAAAGGCTGTTTTTGAAATTAATATTCTGGGAGTCAGTGCATGGGATGATAATAAATCATCGCTAGTAAAATTTAGGAAACATCCCAAAAAGAAAGAATGACTTGAGAAGTAACTGAGATGTTGTAGTTGCTTTTTGGGAAAGTACTTTTGCAGTTAGAACGTTGTTCCAAGTAATATATCAGAAAAGACGTCTGACATAACGGTTCCATTACATTTATTACTATTCAAAGTACTTTGCTGTAATGAAGTAGTTCAAAAACTGATGTATCGGATTCGAATCTACGTACCTGCAATCTTGTTACATTGGTGAACAATAAAGATTCTAAAATTGTCTTTGGGAAGTTATTGAAACAAGAATCACAAATTAACAATGTATCGTTGTTACTCTAGGTATAATAACGTTTATTTTGCGAGTTTTTGCACAGTGGGATATCTCCTGAATTATTCTTACTGTTAAATGGCGTTATTATGTTTTGAAATATAGTTCCTAATGTTTTCAGAGAGTTTTCCTGCAAGAATTGGACTTCCCAATGAGGTCACCGTTGAGTCCCTTACTAGCAGATAATTTCATGAATAACCTAGAAAATACGCGTATCATAAATAATGCATTATCACATAACCATATTTCACTCTGGTTCAGGTATGCTGATGATATTCTCGTAGGTTTTGACCCTAAAAGAGACAGACGAATCCATATTTGATTTTTTCAAAATACTCCGGTATAAAATAAAATTCACGTTCGAAAGCGAACAAAACAATATTATTAACTTTCTGGATCTGTAATAAAAATTAATAAATTTCAGTTTTACATATATAGGAAAAATACTTTCACAGATTATACTATTCCCATAGATTCTTTCAGTCCATTTTTACATGAACTATCTGCATTCATATCAGTAATACATAGGGCATTTATGATTTTGTCATCGAAGAAGGTATTTCGAGAACAAATAATGGTTAGTCAACGAACAAGTCTATCAATAAAGGCGATTGACAATCGAGATAATTTAATGTTTGATGAATGGTAACTTTTTATGAGGTTGCAGTCAATTTTGAGGATGACAAGGAACAAGAATAAGAAAAAAAATATCAAACGAGTTTCTTTCCTTTTCCTTGGCATCCTCAACATTTACTTATAGATTATGGGCCATTACTGGCTGAATTTCCAACACGTTTCAAGCTGGAAGTAATCAGCCATTATTAGAATGGCGCTGGCAAAAGTTATTCCTTTTAACTAGTTTTGTGCCAATATCATTTTGATATTTTGTCGATAACATCTCGCCAAGGCCAGTACTTAGCCGGCATGTCCATTATTGGCCCGCAGGGTGGCATATAAGTGTTTGTTAGGTTATCCTGGGATTTGGTTTTCGAGTGATTCGTTTTATGATTTCAAGGAAAAAATTATTGCATATTTTTGATAGATTTATATTCAGGAAAACATCCCATCAATATCCAGAACTGTACATAAGAAGTTACATTCTACCAGACCAAAAGATTTTAGTAGTTTTCCCATTACACAAGGAAGCCTACTAGATTTTGGAGAGAGAATATTTGGGAACTAGAGAGTAGTAGAGAATTGTATATTTGGTGTTATAAATTGAAGTAATTGGTGCAGCTTTTTTGATATTATGTTCTCCAACGAGCTTCGTCACATGACATCAGAAAAATAATGTTTGCATCATTACAAGTAGCTTTCAAATTTTATAGGTGCTTTCCCACATGTCAGACCATTATTCCATTAAATTTTCGGTAAGTGGTGGTAGTTCACCCAGGATATACAAGAATTGCTCGTTCAAAGATATGGGATATACAATAACTTTTATATTAAACAATCACGATAACATTTGGCTAAAGAACTAAACACAAACAATAATTCTTGTGTGCTCACAGGCGGACATTTCTAAAGAGCCGTGATCACGTATTCTGTATAAAGTAATATAATCCACTACGATTTGATTCTGAGACAAGAATCGATTATAGCACCACCAAAATTGGAATGCTAGTAGTTGGAACCATGATAAACACGAAAAAAAATTGTTTACCAAAATTCCAGAGGTGGAACATATATTTTTTTGTTCCCACTTATACATGCCAAAAAAAAATTTGTTTTCAACTTACCCATAAAATCGGCAATCTCTTCAGTAAATGTTGAAATCGTTTATTCATATCCTACAAATATATATATATATATAAAAAACTCTTTAAATTAAGATATTCTCAACCTGATGAGTAAGAATATCCTTGGGGATGCAGTCAGGAATAAAAGGCCTCGTTGAAGTAACACTCTGGTGTTGAATAGTCAAGCTTTCAAAATTTTTTAATTTCTTTATCAAGACATTAACGTGAGGATAGTTTGAAGAAAATAGCATGTGCTTTTCCCTTGGTCATTGTATACACAATAGGTTTTACGGAGAAGATATGAAAAATATGCACTGGTTTATAAAATCGGAATCAGGTTGAGAATATCTTAATTTAAAGAGTTTTTTTCAACTAGTCCAAACATTGGTTAGGTTCCACCCCTGATTTTTTGGTAAACATTTTTTTTTCAAATTATACATGATGTCGAGATGTCATTTGCCGAGTTTCAGAGAGCTACAATTTATTCTTCACTTTTTGCTCTAGTTTGTCTCTCGTTACTGGATTAATAAGAATATGAGATTCGATGGTGCACAACACATGAAACTACTCAAAAATTACAGTGGTACGGAAAATTTGTATTTATTTCAGTAGCTGTAGACTATTATACAGGGTGACCTACGAGGTTTTGGCCAGGGAATATCTCGGAACTCGAGAGTAGTACAGAATCGAAATTTTGGGGTTGTAAATTAAAGCAATCTTTGCAGCATTTTTCGATATTATGTTACCCAATGAGCTTTTGAAAATATTGATGGGACAACCTGTATATTTTGGCATTAATATGTTTTCCCCCTAGAACGATTTCCTCAACTGTCACACTTGTGGTCTGCAACGATTATTTCAAGAACTACAGATACTTCAATATCCTTCATCCCACGACATCTGAAACGAGCAATTGCCTAATTATTTAAGTTTAGGGTCACCCTGTATATTTGGGTGGTCCAATTTTTTTCGTGATGATTAAAATAAGGCGAAATTATGACAATCATCCATATTTTATTAGAAAACGTCGTGAGACAAAGGATATTGAAGTATCTGTGTCTTAAACTGATCGTCTTAGACCACAAGTGTGACAGTTTGTTGAAATCGTTTTATCGGGAGAAATATAGAAATCCCAAAATACACAGGTTGTTCTATCAATAATTTTGAATCTGATGCACGTGACTGACTACAATTCTCTACTACCATCGAGTTCCGAGATATTTCCTGTCGAAAACCTCATAAGCCACCCTACAGGGTATGATTTTATTATACATAATAAAATCAGGGTGGAATTTAAAAAATGGTAATGCCTTTAATCACATTGTTGTTGATTCTTCTATATGGAATTGCAGTCTCCGATATCTCCGTATATAGGCGACTGAATTCCGCCATGTCATACTAATAAAGATTATGATTATTATGTATTCGATTGAAAATTATCCAGTCGGGCCCTGTTTCCGAAGCTTCGACACATTCAGAGGGCGCGGTGGATTATTCGTTACCCCAATAATCACACCTCAAACTATGGGGTAGGCGGCTATTGGGTCCGAAAATCATGTGCTCTCAGCAGATGCAATGATCCAAGATTTCCGCTGTATTCGTCATGGCGTTATGATTTTCAGGTTAGAGAGTAGCGAATGCATCACTCCGCCAATGGAACCTATTATCAGAACTACCATTCCATATAATGATTTGAGTAGAGTTCAAAGGGTAACTCTCGATACTTGATATTTCGTCCGTTTTTCCTCATTTTTTCGAAGCAACTCCGTTTCGCCAGGAGCTGAAAACTCTTTGACGAAAATCATCCTACTATGATGGTCGAGGAGGACAACATCAGTCTCATTGCTTTGAACTTGCCTAAGGGTGGGAAATGAGTATTTTCGATCGATTTGCCACTTCTCATTCTCTGCAACAGAGTCAATATCCCCCGTAGCATAAGGCAACACCGGTGTCTCGTCTATTCCTCACGAGTATCGAAGGTGGTAGTACAACATTCTTAGAGCTGCGTTATGCCTGTGGATATAGTCTGAAACCACATAAGCTTGACACGCAGACAGCAAATGTATTATGGGAGCCCCACGACACGCATTTAGTGTCCGGGACCGCTGTACCTATCACGTGACTTCGGTTGGCCAGGATATTGGAGACATCATTGGGCAGGCCATTATGAATCCCTCGGTCTTCGACTTCAGACTTGACCTGGGGAAAACAATAGTCAGATTTTTGGATTAGCCAGTCTTCCATGTTCTTGAAGAAGACCCTATGCATTGATTTATCCTTATGTAGCTGCAGGAGTACTTCAGTCTATGTAGCTTCAATGTGAACTTTTTGCTGAACGGGCTTTAACTTGACGACGATAGAGTTTGGATTGACCTTTTCAAAGTCGGAAACGAGACCAAGTTTATCGGCTACACGGGCTACACGGGCTGCTCTCTCAAAAAGAAATGCTTCGATCCCTTCCTTTTCGTAGACCAAGCATAGGAGGGGATCAAAACTCCTGATAACATTACAGGCTCTATCTCGTACCATTCTGGTACGTAGACACTCTATTCCAAACCTCCACGGCCTCCATGTTGTCTGGGGAAGTACAAATACAACTACAATGGAAGATTTAGGATACAAGCTCCTATTAATATGCATCATTATGCGAGTTTTCACGTTGAGTTGTCGCAGCTCCATTCGAGTCCATTTCACCAATCCAAAGAAGTAGATCGAAACGGCAAGCATAATAGTTATGGCAACTTTGTTCTTCTATGACAGTTCTGATAACCAGATCTGTCGGAGTTTATGCTCATACTTGACCCGAAGAGAATTTTTAACAGTGGTTACGTCTTGTGAGTTTTCAACAGTGATTACATCTTGTGAGTGGTGTTGTGATTTTGAATGAGTGGCACCGGTTGCTGGAGGTACCGCAGTTGTATGCTTGGTTGTTTCTGAGGCAACGGACAACGGCAGTAGTGAGATGCACAAAAGAAGAGGTCTGAGGGATTCTCCTTGAAATACGCCTCTTTCGAAGATTACCTGGTCTGTTTGGACTCGGACTTGACCAGATCTTAAGGCAAAGCGGGTTCTCCAGAGCGACATCATTTGTCTATTCTATTCTATTCTATTCGATCAAGCAACGCAGGGCATCTGAGCAAATTCAAGATAAGCTCATGCGAAGTTGTATCAAATGCCTCACGGTGATCGATCCAGGTCATCGAAAGGTTACACTTATACTGTGTTAAACATCTGTCAATGAGCAGATTCTCCTTATAACTGGTGACGACCTTTGCTCATATACCCATTCATACACTGGATCAACTGCGGATAGTATTTGCATGAATAACATGCGGGTAGACATTTTATAACACGCGTTCAAGCATGTTATTGGTCTGTAATCTTTTGGATCAGACAAATCTCTGTTTTGGGAAATGAGCATGGTTTGCCCCTCAACAAACTATTCCGCAATATGCTGCTCCCCATCTAATAATAATACTTTTAACCTTTTTATTCCCAGGAATCATATGCTGCCTATATTAGGGAAATATCAGAATTAAATTGATGGTGGTGGGTACTTGGAAATTTTTTTCAACCATAGTTAACCAAGTCCTGGAGCCTGGAGCAGCGAAGTTCTTGGAGCCTTTGGGGGGCTGTTGAACTTATTACATGGTTATCGGGTTGCGCAGATCATTGTTCTCAGGATGACGAAGCCTTCTGCAGAAAGCTTCGCTAGTGCTGGAGTAATTACATTGAGTGATTGCGGAAACTCACAGATTCTTTTTGAGAAGGTTTCCTCCCTATCAGCGGCCGGCGGGTTATCCACAACACGTGGAGGCTCCTGTGTCCTTTGATTTGCAGGTTTGAAGTTGATTACACCGGAACCACGTCTGAATATCAAGCACAGTAGGTTGTTTGTTGTTGTTGTTGGGTATATATTTCAGAAAAAAAAATGGCAAAAATTCTTTCCCAACTTCGAATATTGTTGAATATAACTCTGTTCCTCGAGGAGATTTTTTTCTCAATACATCCAACAACAAAACTCTATGTCCACGCTGTTTTCATTTTTAATTGAACAAATCAAGAGTAATGAGCGTTTATTCATTTATAGGCTTATAAACCTGAAATGACGTTGAATGTGAGTTGAAATATAAATACCAATTACATTTTCAGTAACACATATTTTCCCGCTCTAGCCACCCACTGAGTACAGCAAAGGAAAGTTGAGGCACATAGAAATCACTGATTTTGATCTGAAAAAAAAACTTATTGAAATTTGAAGCAAATCGACTGAAGCCCAGAATCAATGTTAGTACGGGTTCCTCTCAATCATCTGATAAATGAGAACTCCTCCATTCTAGGTACCAACAAGTCAACCCACCCGCCTGTTCAGTTTCATGAATCCTCTAGCAGTGGAAATTTGGCTGTACGTTCTAGCAGCCTATATCTTGGTGTCATTTACATTATTCGTTATGGCAAGATTTTCTCCATACGAATGGAATAATCCACACCCCTGTCATCAGGAATCCGACATAGTTGAGAACCAGTTCTCGGTATCGAACAGTTTTTGGTTCATAACAGGAACATTTCTTCGACAAGGATCCGGTCTCAACCCAAAGGTTTGCAAAATAATGTATTATGACGCATGAATGTTAGAAAATTTGTACTGCATGAAAAGATTAGTATCATCCATACGAATCAATTTAACAAATATATATATTCAATATAACTCGAATGGCTGAGAATATAAAGATTTTGATAAAACCTCTTGATTTATTGAGCCACTCTTTGAGTGTTCCATATAAAATAGTTTTGAACTGATGTAAAAATACCAAAATACTCATGAGGAAAAGTGAAAAAGTAAGCCCATTCGATGTGTTTCTAAATCCATTTTCGTTTTTGTTTTTTATATCAGAACACGTTTATTCTCATTGTCATGGATCAGTTTAGGTCAATATAGGAAAGATTGCAGAGAGAATAATGTCGCGAAATATTTATCACAGTACAAATATATAGTTTTTAATTATTTCAAATAATTTTGATGGGGATAAATAATTTTTACATCAATACTGTTGACATTATCATTTTCCTGAGAATAGGCAATTGTCTTGTAGTGTACAAGTAATTGTAATGGTTAACCATATGATGATTCATAAATGATTTGGATAAATAGAGATTCCTAGACTTGACTCAGTGGTACGTGCTCTGTCGGGAGACATAAGTCCAGAGTTGAGTGTAGGTACTAACTACAGTGCTAGTATTATTTATATTTCCCTTATTCCCAAAGTGTGGTTCTAGTGAGGATAAAGAAAAATAGTGAACGTTACATGACGACGGAGATAAATCTATACCAAATAAGTACCTAACTGTTAAACAAACACTAAGTGAGGCCAAAGTACATAGGTGTTGAACAAACACTGAATAAAGCCAGAGGACACAGGTGTTAAACAAACACTCAATGAAGCCAAAGGGCAGAGGTGTCTGATAAACACTGAATGAAGCCAAAGGATAGAAGTGTTTAATAAACACTGAATAAAGCCAAAGGAGATAGGTGTCAAAAGAACACTGAATAAAGCTGTAAAGGCAGAAGTGTCAAACACTGCATCAAGTCATAGATGCATGGGTGCCGTAATAAATTATGATTAGGTGTCATTAAATTGCTACATAGTTACGTGACGTATTTAACTACGACTAGGAAGCATTAAGATGTTACATACAGAATGTCGTAGTAAGTTACGACCCATTGGCAATAAACTACTATACACAGTGTGTAGTATTAAATTATGACTCAGATTGGCATGTTATTGCTTCATACAGTTTGTTGTAATAAATTATGACTTAGTACCATGAAATTGCTATAATCAAATGAAAGTAACGCAGTTATGCGCCTGAGAGATCTAAAAAGCCCGCGGTTGTTAGACCGCGAGATCAAAACCCCACAGTAGGTAGCTGCGAGATCAAATTGCTGCGGTTATTCCGCACGAGAAAAGTCTTGATAGTGTAATAGGATGGTCCTTTGGTATCCTATTTTTCTTCTAATAATACGCAGGACATTATTCATCACTACATCTATTATAACTAATTGACTTCTGTACAGCACAAGTTCCAAGTTCGTTGTCTTGATCTATTCTAACTAAAACTAGGACAAAACTATCTATGTAATATTTCAAACAATATCATCCTCAACCTACTCAAATATAAAACATAATATTCAATATGTTATGATAACTATTTCTATTTATCAATACACTACACCTTTCCCGGGCAAAGAAAAAAATACAAACATTGGCCAATTTTTTTATTATTTTTTCCTACCAAAATATTTGGTAACTTATGAATTACCTAATTAAAATAAGGCTTCACTCTATTTTTATGTACTTTAATTAACTTATATTTTATTTTTATTACTAAATTCGGATTTATGTCTTCTTGAACCTCGAATGGTCCTTTAAATAAGGGCTCTGATTTATTAGAAGGATTATTATTTTCAATCAATACCCTATCACCTTTTTTATAACTAACTATTCTACTGTTTACATCCCATGTTTCTTTTCTCTTAGTTTTTGATTTCATTATATTATTTTTAGTATCATCCCATGCTTTTTGTAACCTGTACTTTAACTCTGTCGAATAGTTCTCAAAACTATATACGGGGTCAATTTCGTTTGTTATATTTGAAGGTAGTTGACAACTCTTTCCAAAAACCAGTTCATACAGTGTGTTACGTGTTTCAGTATGTACCGTGTTATTGTAAGAAAATGACCAAGAATTCCAACTGTCCGGATGTTTTGCCACTTGAATACGCAAATATGCACCCAAGTTTTTATGGGTATTCTCTAGTGCTCCCAGAGTTTCGTGGTGATATGCAGTAGATTTGAGACAGTTATTCCTAACAATTTACAATATACCTGAAGGTTCGAAGCCAGGAATTCAGTCTCTTGATCGGTTCCTATAGTTTTAGGTATACCAAATCTCAGAACGTAGTTCAGTTTGCAAGCCTTTGCAACTGTGACCGCTTCTTTGTTCGGTATAGAATAGCCTTCAGCAAATTTGGAAAGTTCACATTGTAAGGTGAGAATATATCGATTATTGCTCTCATCTGGTTTCAGAGGACCTACGAGATCGAGATAAATCTTCTGCAAAGCTGTTTCCGCCATAGTAGTGACTGTCAACGGTTTTTTATTCGGTCTTGAATGCTTACACCTCTGACAATTATCACAACGCTTCACAAAACTTTCAACATGATTTTTCAACCCAGGCCAAAAATAGTATTTCTTCATTAATACCTGTATGCCCTCCTGTTGGTAACATGTGAAAACCATTCGTTATTAGATTTCTGGTTTCTTTATCATCAATTACTTGTACGTCCTTTATTATAGAGATTTTTATGTCTGCATTTTTCAATTCGTCTTTAATTTTTATTATATTTTTTATCAGTTCTTTAGTTTTTTCGTTATTAACAATACATGATTCAGGAATGTTTTGTTTTTCACAAAAGTTTTTTCAGTTCTCTCAGTGACGCACCAAATGCTGACACTGATTGAGATAACTGTTTTAAATAGATAGTTCCTGAATTGACATCATATTTTAAATTATCAGTAACAAATCCTTCGTTTCCTTGTTTCACTGAAATTTTTTCGAAATTAATATTCAGAATTGGTCTGAGTTCAACCGATTCTACAGTGCGTTTTAGTAATTCTACCACTCCAGGGTGATCATCCTGCGGTTTGTAGAAATAATTTCATCCCCTTTACTAATACTTTCTTCCTTTGCTTGAGCTCGTGTCATATCGAATATATCAGAAACTTTTTCACCTATAGATTTGAGTTCGTCTGACTCAATCTGAAAACTTGAAAGAGCATCAGCAACAACGTTTACGGTACTTTTCAGGTACTTTACTGTGAAGTCATACTCTTCTAATGCTAGTCTGAACTTGGTTAAGCGACTAGATGGATTAGTCATACCGAATAAATATACTAACGGTCTATGATCTGTGAAAATATAAAATTTTCGACAATACAGATGAGGTCTGGAGTGTCTAACTCTTTTTCTATCATACAGTGATTTTTCTCTGCCTTATTTAATGAACGGCTTGCATACTGGTTGGTCATTTGAATTTGACAACACGGCCCCAACAGCAAATTTTGATGCATCCGTCCTCAGTATGAATCTGTTATTTTCTGAAAAATTTGGGTATTGTAACAAAGGTGGATTAGAAAGAGAAGTTTTCAAATTGTCAAATGAATCTTGACATCCTTCTGTCCAATTAAATTCTGCCTTTTTGTGGGTCAGTTTCTTCGGAGGATAGACAATGTGGGCAAAGTTTTTTATGAATTTCCGATAATAATTGACAAATGCTGCGATCGTTTTGTTTCACTGGAATCTTTGGGAACTGGATAGTTTTTTATAGTTTCAATCTTTTCAGGATCAGGCGATATACCTTTGGACGAAATTATGTGCCCTAAGTATAAGATTTCTTTTTTTAGAAATTCGCATTTAGTGGGGTTGAGCTTGAGATTAACAGATCTCAAACGATCAAAAACTTTGATAAGATTGATGTTATGATTTACTAAGTTATTACCAAAACAAATCAAATCGTCTAAATATATGAAACATGATTCATAATTCAGACCTGACATGGCTATTGTCATCACTCTAGACACTCGACTTACTTTGAGACCTATCGAAAGTCTTTTCATTTGATATTGTTCACGATCAGTAGTAAACGCTTAATAAGGTCTGCTACTAGGGTGCAACTCTACTTGGTAGTACCCTTGCGATAGATCTAACTGGGAAAAATAAATAGCACCTGATAACGACTCTAATATTTCTGTTATACAGGGCAATGGAAATTTATCATCTTCTATTAAGAAGATTAAGAAGCCTGTAATCAATTACAACCCTCTATTTTTTATTGCCTTCCTTATCTGCCTTTTTTGGCACTATCAACAATGGAGAGGACCATTCTGATTTGGACTCCTCTATAATTCCATCTTGCAGCATTTTTACAACTTGTTCATATATATTTGCCTTTTGAGCATGCGGTAACCTATAAGGCTTCACATTTACTGGTTTTGCATTCGGCTGTAACTATATTTTCTGTATACAAACATTAGTTACCGTAAGGTAGTCATTTTCTAGATAAAAAAACACCAGCATATTGAGCACATATTATCTCTGTAGACACTTTCTCTTCCTTATTTAGTGACTCTGTATCAATAAGATCTAACAATCTATCCACTCGTGCAACAGACATTTCATCATTTCCAAACTTATAATACTCGAAATCCAAAAGCTTTCCACTCTTTGGCCTAAAATTCCGAAGTTTCATCTACTTATCTTGGACATTGAGTATCCGTACGGGAATCACATTATTATCTGGTCTAGCGATAACACTTGCTGTGAATACACCCTCAGTCAACTGTTCACCCAAAACAACACAATCATCATAACTATTCACCCAACAATACTCAACAATTTCACACCTCGGAGGAATGATAGTATAACAGTCATATTTCGATTGCAACGGAATTGTTATTTTTCTGTCATCCTTCACAAAGGAAAAAACAAAATTTCTCAAAATCTATGGTAGCTGAATATTTGGTTAGAAAATCAGCACCTAATACTCCATCTAAATCATTCGTAAACTCATTGATAACCAAAAATGAATGTGAAACGTTCATGCCATTTGTTTTCAATGAAACATTCACCGATCCCAATGAGTACGTGGAACCAGCTTGTAAAATACTGATTTCGGTGTATTTTTCAATCAAAATTTCAGTTGACTTTTAGATCTTTATTTTTCAACATGACATAAACTGTTTTTTTTAAACAAATTCAACTTTTTTCCTTTCAACAATATTCCAAACATACAAAGTGAATAACAATAATAAAATAATAAACAATATCAATTTTCTATTAAGATTCTGCAACATTCTCCCCACGGTGAAAAATCTTCAGTTTTCACCATGTAAATCTATTCGGGACAATTTGGTGACTGGGCGACGATAAACACCACTTTTGGCTTTGACTTCGACGACTCGAACAATTCCATCTTTACCAGGGAATAACTTCTCAATTTTACCAAGGGGCCATGATTTTGTAGGAAGATTTCCATCGCAAATTATCACAATATCCCCTACTGCAATAAGTTTTCCATCCTTAATCCATTTTCCTCTCCTAGATATGATTGGTAAGTATTTTTTTACCCATCTGGACCAAAATTTTTCAGCCAAACACTGGGATCTCTGCCACTGGCTTTTCAAATCGGGGCTTACGAATTTATCGAGGAACGGACTTCGACTTTCTGAACAAGAACTGATGAGGAGATGGTTAGGAGTCAGACAATCTGGATCTGCTGGATCTGTTGAAACATGAGTAAGGGGTCTACTATTGACTATATATTCTGCTTCCAAAAATAGAGTATGTAGAACTTCCTCCTTTGGTGCTTCTTCTTTGAGAGTTACTTGTAATATTTTCTTGACAGATCTGATCAGGCGTTCCCAGCATCCTCCCATGTGAGGACTTCCAGGTGGAATGAAATGCCATGCAATTTCCATTTCAGATAAGCGAGAAATGAGTTCCGGATCATCTGTGTTTTCATAGAATTTCAATAATTCTTCGCTTGCTCCTCGGAAATTGGTCCCATTATCAGAGTACATATGCTGAACAGGTCCTCTTCGGGCTATCATTCTCCTTATGGCCATCATTGTACTATCTGTTGTGAGGGAATTTGCGATTTCAAGGTGAATCGCTCTTACGGACATACAGGTGCGTCTTCCGTGAGTTACATAAACTGGTCCAAAATAATCAATGCCTGTATGAGTGAAAGGTTTCAATCCAGGAGTTAATCTCATGATAGGTAGTTCTCCCATTCTAGGATTTTCTGGAACAGCCTTCCTCCTCCGACAATAAAAACAGTTGCTGAAGGTTTTCTTCACTGCACTTCTTCCCTTTATCACCCAGTATTTTCTTCTCATCTCATTTAAAATTTGGTTTTCACCTTGATGTTTAAATTTTTCATGATAGTATCTCAAAAGAAGTTGCGTTATTCGATTTTTCGGATCTAAAATAATCGTTTTTTTCACTATGTCATCCAAGCATAATGCCTCATTTAATCTACTATGCATTTTCAAAAGATTGTCTTCATCTAAAAATGGTGAAAGTTTGGAAATTTTACTGCTTCTATTAATCTGCTTCTTTTCAGTCAATTCACTTATTTCTTCTGGAAAACTATTAGCTTGACTACTTCTCAGACATCTTTTGTTGGCTTCTTCAACTTCTTCAATAGTCAATTCCTTCGGGTAATCTGAATCAGATTTTTTCACTTTATGTATCCACTTCTTGGCAAATCTCAAAAACCAAGCAGTGGCTCGAACGAATCTTTTCCATTTGTGACATCTGGAAGTATTTCAAAAACAAGTTTGATGACTCCAAAAAAATTCGTTGTCACTTTTCTTTCTTGGTTGTCTTCCAACTTAAAATTTTGAAATATGTCATTAGCAGGCCATTCACTTTCTGGTTGGTAGAGGAAATCTGGACCAGAGAACCATTTTTTATGAATATTCCAATCATTTTGACATCTGGTAGCCGAATCAGCAACATTGAAGGCAGAAGGTACATATCTCCACTGGTCAAAAGAAGTTGATTCCTGAATTTCACCTACCCTGTGTGCTACGAACTGTTTATAATTTTTACCATCACCTTTTATCCAATGTAAGACGGTTTTGGAATCTGACCATAAATAAGACTTGGTTATCGGGATATCTATTTCAGTTAATACCGTTTTCAAAAGTCTACATCCCATCACAGCAGCCTGGAGTTCTAACCTCGGTATTGATATTGGTTTCAGTGGACTCACCCTAGCTCTAGCTGTGATGAATGATATATCAACACTGTTTTCTGTAACAATTCTCAGATACGAGTAAAGGTGCTAGGACAGTTCAAGAATCAAATCGACCAAATTAACATGTAAAATCCCATTTAAAATTCTAAGCTCCCGTCTGGACCTTTTGGTTCCTTTCAAGGTCACGCGACTTAAATACTTGGAACGTCGAAGACTGTTTTTAAAAAGTTTATTTTCAGAAATCAAAGTTACAAAAATATAAAATAGATACGTCTGAACAATATCAGTAGTTCGTCAAGACTGAATAAAAGTAATTACACATAAATCAATTGAATAGCATTCTGCGATTCCGCAAGGTTCATTGAATCCACAAAAGTCTATGTCAGCATTTCGTCGGAGCTCTGCTCCGGTCATGTCGGGTCATACAGGGTGGCTCGAGTGTATAACTTCTCCATCGCCGAATGGAAGCATATTTCATGGAGTGAAAAATGCTGAGGTGCTCGTCGGGGGTTGTTCGTCCGTTGGCCCTGGTGGATTCGTTTTTCGTTTTGTACGAATGAAGTGGAAGATGTAGTAGGCCCCTACAATAATCATTGTAATGTAGATGGGAATGATCCAGTGGGTGGTTGACGGATTTTCTGTATGAAAAGTGTGGATCGGTCCTAGGTTGTGCTGTTGCTTTTGAAGTTCATGTATCTTGTCCAGAGGAATATTTTTGATGATGATTTCGGAGATGTTTTCCCTGGGTGGACTGTGTGGTACGACGATTTCTGGGAGGAGCATTGGCTGTCCGTGGTTAACGGTTTTTTCGTTGATGAATTTGTGTTCATCAGTTTCAAATCGACAGCCAGTTGGTAGTTCAATCAAATAGTTCCCTCGAAGTGTTGTAAAATCACTTCGTTTGCAGGTGGTTTGGATTTTGGTTTGATTTGGAAGTATCGCAATATAGTGGGATTCATCGATCTGCTCTATCAAATTGGTTGTGGTCCTTACTGGTGTCTGTTGGCAGGATACGTGGGTGGACGACAATTGGAGTAGTTGAAATACACAGTCTGGTTGTCTCAGGCCATCAACAAGGTTGTTATTAGGACAATAGTAGTTTGGTCGCAGTTCGATGCAGGCAAATGATGTGTATTGGTAGAAGTTCTCGTTCATTATCAGATAGGTACTGGGTGGAACGATCATTGTTGAATTGGCAGTAGGGATGGAATACAGGTGATATAGAAGGAAGATTTCTGGATGGACAATAGGAAAGTGGAGCACAAAAACAATCTTACTATTTGAATGATATGCTTCGATTTCTAAAACCTCATAATATCTATAAGTATATTTTGGATCGTTTGGGAAAATCAATTGATCAGGAGAGTAATAACTCAAAATCGTTTCAACTATGGACTGAAGTTCATCAATTTTTATTATACTGCTATGAGTTGTTTTGAGCCTGGCGAATGTAATTGCGTTTTCAATATCCATCAATAATTGCAAGATGATTTCGAGTGATATATTGATTTGGTTCAGTACGTCTCGAATCTCCCAGTATTCATCAATATTTAAGATTAACTGGTTCAATTTGGTGCTCAATTTGTTCAGGGTGGAAGTTATTGCCTTCTGATTCTGATCAAGTATTGATATTGTTTTATTGAAATTTTCGATCATATCGGTAGTAAGAGAAATATCTTTGTTCAGTTTTTTAACGATTTTTTGTTGATTGGTTTCTAGATCATTGATTGCCTCGTCATAGTGAGCAGCATCATTAGCATCTAGATTTCCGGAAATACTTTTTATAATCGATCCTAACCCGTCTATGAGTCCTCTCTTCACTCGTCCATTTGGACTCAATGAATTGAATTTCTGTTCTGCAGAATTTATTCGATACAAAAGTGCTCGGTCAAGGCTTACGAGTTCGGACATATCGGAGATATTTTCTTTCCTATGAATGGCGACTGTTATGTTTTTATATAAATTTTTTATCGATTGAATTTGGTGTTCGATAGGTTTCAGGTCATAATAGTGGATGAAAGTATGGGTTTTGATTTTTATTCTGGTCGTTCCTAGCTTGAACGGCAGAATCCCTGGATTCTTATTCAGGTTGGTTATTGTTACCTCCTGCGGTACTGCTGGTACCAGTAGGTGGCACCTGTAACATTTTTTTCTTATTAGTATTAGGTCTTTTTAAATTTTGTTTATGAAGGGCAATGACCTTAATGTTTTTGTTTGTGACAACTTTTGCTTTCGTGAATTTTGGTGAAAGTTTATTTCTCGTATTCGATTTTATTTTTCGATAGAGGTCAGTGTCTGGGGTGTATTCTAATGGTTCTTCTCGATTTTGATTGTGTCTATCAATAGTTTTCTTTTTGTGTTTTGTCATTTGTTCGTTTAGATTTCTGTATATTTCTTTTGTCATTTCGCGATGTTCATGAATGTAATTGTTCATAAGTTGTTCGTTAATGTCAATGTCAAATGGATCTTTCGTATTCAAATGTCCATTTATGATATCGATTGGTCTTTGTTTTGTAGATGTATGAATCGAGTGATTATAACCTAGGATAGCATATGGCATTTGGTTCAGAATATCGATTTTATTCTTGTCTTTGGATCTAATAATTCGCAAGTGTTCGATTAGAGTTGAATGGAACCTTTCAATTGCACCGTTCGATTGAGAATTATTGACTGTAATATAATGAATATTGATTTGATGTATTTTGAAAAATTCTTTCACAACAGAATTTTTTAATTCTGATCCATTATCCATTATCACAAGAGCGGGGATACCGTGATGGGTGATGAAAATTAAAAATGCTTTCACGACTTCTATTCCTGAAATTCCTGAAAGGGGGTATGCCTGAGCATATTTGGAAAAGGTGTCGATTATTGTTAAAAATTTTTGACTTTGTGCTTGAAAAGTGTCGATATGTACTACTTCGAAAGGTTTCGAGGGTGTGGGCGTTATCATAAGCTTTTGGTTTGGTGGATTTCTATCGTATTTATTGACTTGACAAATTTCGCATAAATTTATATACTTGGTTACGTCATTTTTTAGTCCTGGCCAATAATATGACCTTTTGATTCTAGTTTCAGTTTCAACAATTCCGCGATGGTTTGTCTTGCCCTCATGATAGTTTTTTATTAATTCTGTCTGTCTGTCTTCTGTTGTAACGTCTTCTAGAACTGAGTTACATTTTATCAATTTATATGCAGAGTTTTTGAAGGTTGTTTGTAGGGTGGTGATAATACGAGGGGTATATGTGTCGTTTTCGTAGTAAATTGCATATGTGAATTTTGGATCAATATAATTTTTAAAGAGATTGATTATGTCATGTTCGAGGTTGCTGATCGATATTTGGCAAAGGATGCGTTTTTTTGTTGGAAATATTTTTTCTATTTTTGGTTTTGTTGGCGAATGTAGAACGAATTTTACCATTAACTGGTGGTCATAGGTGTTGAGTGATTTTTCGGAGGTTTTCATTTCCAGTATTGGTTCTTCGTGGCTGGTATGTATTGTATCTCCGTCTGTTTCTTCATTTTCTTCAGTCGAGGCAGATTCCTCGGAGGAATGTTGTTGTTCCCTCACATCTGTCATTATTGGTGGGTCACTTATATTTCCTGTGGTAGAGAGGTTGTCTTCGTTGTCATCAGGTATTGGTTTCCGATTGCTGGTTCCAGCAAATGATTGGTTGAATTCATCTACGTATCGAAAAAATTCTTTTGTGTGTATCTCGATACGGGAAAGTGCATCTGCGTTGGTGTTATTTTTTCCTTTTTTGTACTCTACGTCATACTCGAACTCTTCAAGTTTCAAACGCCACCTTACCAGTCTCGAATTTGGTTCTTTGAGTGACATCATCCATTTTAGTGGTTTGTGGTCAGTTACTATCTTGAACTTTCGGCCGTACAGGTATGGCCTAAAGTATTTCGTAGACCATATTATTGCTAATAGCTCTTTCTCGATCGTACTATAATTTTGCTCAGACTCATTGAGCGTCCTGGAGGCGTACGCCACTGGTTTGTCTTTTCCAACAGGCCCCTGTGATAAAATGGCCCCTATGGCAAAGTTACTTGCGTCTGTGGTCAAATTAAAGTCTTTGAAAAAATCAGGGTACTGTAGGATAGGTTCATTAGTCAATAGGGTTTTACAATCTTCGAAACATTTTATGAACTGAGGTGTATGTTCGATTTTGGCGTCTTTCTTCAAGCATAGAGTTAGGGGTTTGGTGATTCGGGCGAAGTCCTTGATGAATTTTCGGTAGTAACCGAGTAGGCCAAGAAATCCTTTAATTTCTTTGGTTGTTCGTGGAATTGGATATTTCTTGATCGCGGCGATTTTGTCCGGATTCGGTCTGACTCCTTCTGGTGTAACGATATGGCCCAGGTAAGCTACTTCTTTCTTGAGGAATTCCGATTTATCGAGTTGTATCTTGAAGTTGGTGTCCCTGAGTCGTTGAAAGACTTTGGTCAGACTAACAAGGTGTTCTTGAAGGGAAGTCGAATAGATGATGATGTCATCAAGATAGACTAGGCAAATTTCATTCTGGAGACCTCGTAGAATGTTGTCCATGACTCTCTGGAACGTCCCTGGAGCATTCTTGAGCCCGAACGGCATACGCAAGTATTCGTAGTGCCCATTTTCAACGTTGAAAGCTGTTTTCGGAATATCTTCGGAATTCATCTCTATCTGGTGGAATCCGCTGGCTAGATCTAAAGTAGTGAAATAATTGCACTTCCCGAGTTTGTCGAGGACATCCGTTATATTTGGAAGCGGATATCGGTCGTCTATAGTTTTTTCGTTGACCTTCCTGTAGTCAACGACTATTCTCCACTTCTTTTTTCCAGATGCGTCCACCTTTTTTGGTACAATCCATATCGGTGATGACCATGGCGAACTACTTGGACGAATAATACCCTGATCCAGCATCGATTTTTCAACTTCGGGTTTGTGGATGAAGGGGTAACGATACGATTTCGTAAAAACAGGTATTTCGTCTTTGGTCTTTATGCAATGTTTCACTTGGTTGGTAAAAGTCAGTGGTCTATTTTCTGAATGAAATATGTCGGAAAATTTTCTACATAATCGAAGTATTTCACGTTTTTCCTCTTCGTTCATGTGGGAGGTTCGAATCAATTGGTCAATATCGAATTTTGAGATGTCATTTTTTGGGGTTACATCAACGTGATAAATTTCGTAATTATTTTCTTCAAAATGTATAGATTTGATTGGATTCGATAGGGACAACGTTATTTCTTGATTAGTTTTATTGGAAATTTCAGCTGAAGCTAGACCATTTTCTGCTGTGGAAAGGGTTTCGGGAATTTCGCAATTTTGAATATTTTGTCTTGGTATGATGACGTGACCATTTTTTCTATCAACTGGAATTTTGGTTATCAGTTTTGTATGGGGTTTGATTGTCACCTTGTACTTGATACTTTGAAGTGATGGTTGATAGTGTATCGGAATAACACAAGTGGGAGTGGATAATTTGGAATTGACGAAATCGAGTTGGGCATTCAGGAGTTTCAAATTATCGAGTCCGATAAGACCGTCAAAAATATTGTGGAAATTGAATAGGTAAAACTTGAGGCTATCATTTTTTTTGAGTTCTGGGAATATTGGGATCTCTGCACAGTAATCGTGAGATGATGTTTGAAAAATTGTAGATACTATGAAAGGCTCGAAAAATATTTTATCCTTGTAATATTTGGAGGCTAATTCGGGGTTGATGAAGGATTTCGTGGAACCGGTATCGATAAGAAGTTTCAAAGGGGGGTGCAGAATTCGGATGTAGGGGAGTTCTTTTTTGTCGGTTGATAAATGATATTCTATCACGTCTCTTCGTTTGGTGTCCGGTCCTCTAAAAAATTTTCATGGTGTTCCTCATGGTATGTGTCGTCATAGTTTTCAAATTCAAAGTTCGTAGGGTTCTCTTCGTAATTGGGTTCCGTTTGTTCGTCAAAATGTTCAGTATTAAACAATTCTTCCGAAATTATATTGGGTCGTTGGCCATTATTTTGGAAAAAATTATTTTGACTCTGTCTCCTGTACTGAGGTGTTGTGATTCGGGTCGATGTACTCATTGGTGTAGGTGTATTTTGGGGAACATTCTGGGATGGTTTCCATGCATTTCGGGGTTTTCCGAAAACTTGGGAATTTGTAGGGAATCTTTGGGTAGGCGGATTCGGGTGCCTCGGTAAATTTATTGGTCCTCTTGGAAATTGGGACGGTTGCGGCAAGGTAAAGTTCATTGGTCTGTATTGTGAAGTCGAAGGTCGCTGAATAAAATTATTTTGGGGATGTTGGTATGAGAATTGAGAATGATTACTTGGTTTTCCTATAGTAGTATTGGCATGATTAGATTGATTTGATTTTTGAAAATATTTAATATTATCCTCTTCGATTATAAATTGCAAAGATTGTGCGAGTGAGTTAGGTCTCATAGCACGTATAATTGGGCCTAATGGATCTTTCAAACCCGCTAAAAATGTTTTGAGTGCCTGTTTTTTAAAGAATTCTCTCTTACTTTCACGTTCAAAAGCTTCTTCTACATTTAGGTCAATATGATTGCAAATTGTATTTAATAAATGCAAAACATTTTCATGAAACTGAGAAGGAGATTCATTTGGCTTCTGCCTTAAATTAACCAAGTCCTGATTCAAACAGTTTTCATCCCTTTGATCGCCAAAATTTTGGGTCAAGGCTGATTTAATATCGGCCCAACTTTTGATTCCATAGATGGCAACAACTTCTTCAGCCCTTCCTTCAAGTTTATTCATAATTCCGTTCAACAAAAGTGTATTTTGAAAATTATTAATATTTACTGTGTCCCAGTAATGATTGAGAATGGATTCGGAAGCACTGATGAATCTATGAAGTTTATTTGGGTTTCCATCAAAATTTGGAATTATTGATAGATTTTTAATATCTAATGCTGGAGGAGCCATATTTAATTCTATATTAGTAATTTTTAAATTGTCAAATATTTTAACTAATACTAATTCTTCAGTGTTTTCGCAAAAGGAAGCACGAGAGGGATTGAACTCTAAATCTTGAGTGTTTTCGCTGAAGGAATCACTGGATGAAGAGGAGTCTGACATGAACTAAAGAAAATCAACTTACAGCATCAGTATTGCGACGTTCGGAACCATGTGTACTCTTCCTGGTATCCTGGATGGAATCTCGGGAGACACACTGTATATAAAGTTCGGATATTTTGTTTAAGAGTTAAAACTCACAGATTTTCCGCGATGGATATCCACAAAATATCCTACCGACTGCGCCACTTAAATACTTGGAACGTCGAAGACTGTTTTTAAAAAGTTTATTTTCAGAAATCAAAGTTACAAAAATATAAAATAGATACGTCTGAACAATATCAGTAGTTCGTCAAGACTGAATAAAAGTAATTACACATAAATCAATTGAATAGCATTCTGCGATTCCGCAAGGTTCATTGAATCCACAAAAGTCTATGTCAGCATTTCGTCGGAGCTCTGCTCCGGTCATGTCGGGTCATACAGGGTGGCTCGAGTGTATAACTCGCGCTCGCTGCTCTGCCGTTCAGCTGTGACGTAGTCGAGCTGATCCGTATCAAAGATAAGAGTTTCCCAGTACTCAACGCCGGATAGTGAAAATGAATATTTGATATATATGCAATGAAATGAAATTAAAAAAAGGTTGTTAGACTGAGGGATCGAAATGTAGCGAACCAGCAATCTTCGGTTTACGAAGCGCACCTCTACAGACAAGGCTATGAGACCTCTTAGTGAATGTAGGTTGAAATGTTGTTTATACAGCGCGAGCCGCCGATCAGCGAAGTCGAGCGGCGTTATCTACCGCACGCCGGGTTCTATCTACCGCAGGCCGGCTTCGAGCGCTCGAATATTAAATAAAAAGAATAGTGATTGTGAATGAATAAATTCGAATTGTTGAAGTGGTATAATAATAATGATGTTTGAAAAAATTGGTAAAATGGCGGGGTAACGAGGTTGTAATGTTTCAACGTGCGATTCCAATGTGGAACGAATACAGGGTGTTTCAAAATACATTATTTAAGAGAAAAATTAACAGGGTGTGTCAAAATACACCATTTAAGAGGAGAAATATGACGACTGCTTGTGTGCTGGGTGTACCAACATATGAATTAAGAGAAGAAACATGGTCGCCTCTGTCATTTATCAACTGTTAGGTGGTAAATGGGTCAAAGAAAAATGTATCATTGGAAATATGGGGCGATTCGAAACAACGACATACCCATACATAGAGATTGGATTACATCTGTCATCTATGTGATGTTCTTCGACGAGGGTGTTTATACTAGTCGGTCAACTGTCATCTGTCATTTCAAAAAAGGTTCGTTAAAGAAAAAAAAAAGATGGTGGCGCTGGATTGGCCAACGCACATCATGGGACGTCTCGCAAAAACGCTTCATGAGGGATTCGAAACAACTACTCACCCATACATAGTTATTGAATTACATCTGACATCTATGTAATGATAGTGTTAGATAGGAGATAGGAGACGGGAGATAGGAGACAGAAGATGGGAGATAGGAGACAGAAGATAGGAGACCGAAGATAGGAGGAAGGAGATAGAAGACAGGAGTTAGGACATAGGAGTCAGAAGATAGGAGACAGAAGATAGGAGATAGGAGACAGAAGATAGGAGATAGAAGATAGGAGGCAGAAGATAGGAGATAGGAGACAGGAGAAAGGAGACCGAAGATAGGAAAACGAAAATATGAGAAAGGAGATAGAAGATAGGAGACGGGAGTTAGGAGATAGGAGACAGGAGAAAGGAGACCGAAGATAGGAAAACGAAAATATGAGAAAGGAGATAGAAGATAGGAGACAGGAGTTAGGACATAGGAGATAGAAGATAGGAGATAGAAGATAGGAGATAGAAGATATGGGATAGGAGTTAGGACATAGGAGATAGAAGATAGGAGATCTAAGATAGGAGGAAAGAGATAGAAGATAGGAGACATGAGTTAGGACATAGGAGGCGGAAGATAGGAGAAAGGAGACCGAAGATAGGAGACCGAAGATAGGAGACATGAGTTAGGACATAGGAGGCAGAAGATAGGAGACAAGGGAAAGGAGACAGAAGATAGGAGACAGAAGATAGGACATAGGAGACAGAAGATAGGAGATAGGACTTAGGAAACAGACTGATTGACAGATATTCAGTTTGATCTAACCACAATGAACTAACCTTAGCGTCTTAAGAATCTCAACGTTGTAAGGAAAAAAGATGGCTGCTGTCATTTGTCAAATATCAGGTGGAAAATGAATCAAAGAAAAAACGTATCATTGAGGATTCGAAACAACTACTCGCCCATACAGAAATTGAATTACATCTGACATTTGTGTAATGTTCGTTAAAGAAAAATATATCGGCGTTCATAGCATACAATTAAAAACGTATCATTGGGGGATATGAGGATTTGAAAAAACAACTACTTACCCATACAGAGAGTTTGAATTACATCTGACATTTGTGTATTATTTGATCGAACCAGAATGAACTAACCTTAGGTACGTCAGTGATCGAATCTGCGTTTATGAGAATAATAATTATAGATGTGAAAAATGGCGGGGAAACGAGGTTGTAATGTTTCAACGTGCTAAACCAGGTCTACCAACATATCATTTAAAAAACAGGATGTTTCAAAATACATTATTTAAGAGGAAAATCGATAGGGTGTTTTGAAAATAGAGTATTTAAGAGGAAAATATATGGCGGTTGCTTGTCAACGTGTTATACCGGGTGTATCAATACGTCATTCAAACGAAAGTTGACCAATGTTAGGCGGAAAAATGCATCAAAGAAAAATGCATCATTGGAGATGAGGATTCAAAAGTTGTTGTTTTACATACACAGGGTGTTTCAAAAAACATGTATCGGCGCGTTTGCCGCTGTTTTTCCGATGATGTGTTTATCAACGTTTTTCGTTTTCGATGACGTGTTTGTCAGCGTTTTTACATCATGGGACGACTCACACGCTTCATGAGGGATTCGAAACAACTACTCAGAGAGATTGAATACTGACAGATTGATAGGTAGGCAGTTTGACAGATATTCAGTTTGATTGAACCAGAACGAACTCATCTTGTTTATGTTTTGTTTTAGAGTGAATACCTGAATTAACCATATAAAACGTCTATTTTAGTCGCATTTTTGCACTTTTTGGAGTTTCAAATTTTAACTACTTTTTGGAATGCCAAAAACACCAATTTTCGATACATATTTTGTGTGTTTCGGCGTTTGAAATTTTGTGTGTTCTTTGGAACACGAAAAAAGTGTATTTTGAGCAATTTTGAAATGTCTGTCCTCCATAAGAAATACATGTAAAAATGTATTTTTAACACTCGTAATTCTAATCATTTTTTAGAACGCGAAAAACGCTTACTGTGATCGTATTTTTGCATGTTTCGGCGTTTAAAATTTTAATTGTTTTTTAAAACGCGAAAAACGTGTTTTTTGGTCACATTTTTGCATGTCTCAACGTTTCAAATTTTAGTTGTTTTTTGAAATGCAAAAAATGTCTTTTTTATCACATTTTTGTTTGTGTTTTTTTTTATTGAACCGTTCAGTCTTCTGTCCGATGGGGGTTTTTTTTCGATTCGATGACACTTGTTAGTCAACGTTTTTTCGTTTTCGTTTTCGCTGAACGCGGTATGTAGCTGTATGGTTATGTTCTGTATGGTTGAGTATGTCAGCGTATGTCGCAGTATGGGCATGTTCGGTATGGTTCGGTTTGTCGCCGTATGGTGCAGTATGGCTATGTTCGGTATGTCGCAGTACAAGTAGAGGTCTTCTTGTATTTAATAGATATTAAAATTATGATGTGTGTAATATTTCAGTAGCGATTTTCTCATTTAAAAGAATCATACATGATGATAAGTCCGTTTCCACATCACCCAGGAGGTAGGACAGCCAATGCGTTTCCTTTTTTTATTGTGGAAGTTTCCCCAGTAGGCCTATCATAACCACCAAATTATTTTCAAGTTATAGCTTATGTAGCCAATAAAAATGTTGTTATCGTGGGAGTGAGTAGAAATACTCAATATTAAGTTAAGCATAAAAACATAGAAGTATGCATATGGGTAATAAAATTTTATTCAGCAGTCATTTTCAATGTTCATGTTATAGGATTAGTTCATTTAATTGGATATTAAAATCGAATTGATGTAAAGTAAGTATATCATGATGAGGTGTAGTTAAAATACAAGGAGTGAATACACAGGTTCCCAAGTTTAGTTAGGAGGTATTCTTCAAACCTTGTTTATATATATATATATTTTTTTTGCGGATACAAGGAGTGAATACACAGGTTCCCAAGTTTAGTTAGGAGATATTCTTCAAACCTTGGATATATTTTTTTTTTTTGCAAATACAAGGAGTAAATACACAGGTTCCCAAGTTTAGTTAGGAGATATTCTTCAAACCTTGGATATATTATTTTCTAGGGATACAAGGAGTGAACACAGGTTTCCATCATTCATGTACTTACTTTACATCAATCGATAGTAATATCTGAATAGTCAACGTAGATACCTTCAATGCATGTACTTTTGAAAAGGACTGTTGTTTGAGCGACAGTTTAAGTGTGACGTGTAAGTTTATGTCTGAGTACATATGGCAAACTATACATATAAGGATTACATGAGTTTACTAAAGCAAAGTTTCAATCTTAAGAATGTGATATAAATGTAATGTTATATTGAACATCGTCATGATAAAAAATATTAGAGAGTGCTATCAACATCCATCGCCTCTTCTAGCGGGATTAAATAATGTCCCCATGGCAATGTTTCATTAGTCCCCGGAATCAGGTAGCGTTTGTCATCATTTGGAGACAGCGCAATTTTGTCTTGTACAATTGAGTGCACTTGGTGTTTTTCGGAGCGAATCAAATTTTGGCGTACAATCTTTTTGTCGCAGCTGTCGAGACATTCGATATAATCTTCGAATGTTATATAAGTTTTAACCACAGACGATTTTACTCCTTTAGCTTTCTTGGTGGTCCCCAAATTTTTTAATTCCACCTCAATTTCATTATCATCATAACCATCTTCACACAATTTTTTCCTCCTCTCCTCATTATCAGCCTCAGTTGTTAGCACCTTTGTTGCATATAATTTCGATCGAAGTCCGACATAATCCGTCATAGGAACACCATTATTTTCGTCCTTCATCATACCCAGCACTTTTTTGTTGACCTGAGGAATTCCATAAATGTTATCTGGAGTATAATCTGATGTGTCAAAGCGTTCATGACAGTCCTGCCTCATTACCTCGTAGGGATCTTGTAGCAGCTCATATATGAGGGAATCGGTGTCTGTATACATAACGGTACAGTCCTCACCAAAACGTTCCCTCATATAGCCATAGTGGAAGTCATAGATGGTAGTCTTTGCCAAATCCAATATGGCTTGCCCTACATAGATAGGCTTATTCAGATAAATTTGCAGCTCACTAAGCTCCACCGCTACCAAGTTCTCATTGAATATGGTGCAGTTTTTAAATTCTGGCTTAGCGATGTAGGCTTCAGCACCATATCGTCCACTCCATTCGGTGAGGAGGCGTATGTTAACCCTCTTCCGGACGTTCTCCATAGTTTTACCGAAGACTGCGTTATTCATCAATTTGTAAAGATTTTTTTCGAAGTCATTAGTAGCTTTTTTGCGAAGCTCCGTATTCAAATCGATATATGATTTCAGCCATGGCGATTGTTTAAATTTCAAAACGCGATGAATTTTCTTCAATACTAAGCCATGCTCCAATGCTTGTTTCAATGCTCGATAGTGAATAACATATTTCTCCTTCGACTGTAAAGTGGCCATCAATTTTGTAAGTTCTTTGGGGGACTTAGGAGGCTTGCCAGTTTTAGGGTTTATATGTTGGGAGCAGAATGGGATATCCTTATGCTTATCGTGCAAGTTTTTGGGATATTCCAAATCCACCTCCAACATGTATCCCACATCGGCATCATCGGGAATTTGGGTGACGTCAATATTCGTATCAGCCCATTCAAACCCTCCATATGGAAGGTATTGGCTCATGGCCCATCCATACTGATTATTGACGTCAAAGTACATCAAGAAGGTTGAAGGTTTGGATGGGTCATAGCGATTTGGCATATACTTATTGTTGGCTTTGGCTCGTCGTTTTGAGCATACTTGGCTGAGTCCTCCTCGTATCCCTCGCTCTACGAAGAGGAACATATCGACATCGGTGAGGAGCTCAAATTCGATCCCAGTATATTTCAACATGGCGTCCCATGTATAGCCCGGTAGCGTGAAATAGTGGGCGGGATCGAGTTTATGAGACTTGAGGATGCACGATCTAAACATCTCGAAGACATCAGCCAGCAGGAGAATGTCAGTCTTCATATACAAGTCCACATATTCACCCAAATTTTGGCAATTGAATGTGGCCCAAACATTCTGTGCACGTTGGTAAAGACGTCGGGGGCAGGGCTTATTTTCTAGTTTATTATAAAATTTATCCTGAGATGGCAGAGCTGGCTCGTCAAATCGATCAAAGGAGTCAATATAATCATATGGCATGACTCCTTTTTTCGTCAGCAGATTGAATTGATCTTCAGAAAGACTGGAAAACTGAGATTTCAAATTGGGGAACTCTGGAAGATACGATGCTAATTTATCCAAGGAAGAATTGAGGAAACGGAAACTGTCGATGAATCTAAATTGAATCGGTGTATCATCAACGTGCTTCGTAAACGATATGTATTTCTCCTTAGTTATCGGGAGCAGATCTACCTTTCCCGCCATTCTTGTAGCGATATCTGTCACAATGAAATGAGCATCATATCCGCTCAAATTATGGAAAATGACGGGAACAGTGTGGGAGTCCTTGTAGTTTATATTGCACCCTTCATGAGCTGCTCCACGATAGTTATTTCCGGCAATCAGGTGGTTATGATCCCTAACCTTCTTACAGTCTGGAGTGAACGGCTGCTCGCAAATATGACAATGAGAAGCGAGTTTGAATTGTGCTTCTTGCACCCAAGACATATTAATTTCATAAGGACACCAGAATACAGTAGCCAAATCTTCAGCTAGTTGTGCCATCTCATCAGCGAACCACGCCATACAGTCCTGACCACGATGACTCCTATAAAATGAGAGGGAGTCATCATAGGAGCATTTCATGTAGTATCCGACGGCAGCTGGAACGTGGTGCTGAGGCTTCTTAGGATCTTCTACCGGTTTTAAAACACTTTCCAAGTCGGCATACACCACGAATGGGACCTTTTCTTTATTTAGGAAAATTTTGAATTTCAAGGTGTTTTTCCCCGGCTCGGGCATCTTGATAGCAGTCTCATTTAATTTAACGCAGTCTTCGGTATGTTTATTCAATTTATCTTCAGAGCGAAAGTAGTGGAGACATCGGTCACAGAAAAACTTTTGACCATCATGTTTACTCAACTGCCTTGATAAAAGTCTCGACATATTTTTAATCCACACAAAATGGAATTTTGATGGAGCCCCACCGTCCTCCTTACCCTCAACATAATATTTATCCTGCACCAAGAGAAGATTGACGTGCCTCTCCTTCTTATCTTTAGTCAGATAGGATGGAAGAGTTTCAAAGGATTTCTTGGTCTTTTGAAGGATGTAGACGTTAATTGAGACGTTATTATGTTTCTCAAAGTTGGGGATCTGCTTCATCGTCATCGGCCAGTGAATTCCTTTCAGCTTCAAGACTTCGGAGTAGTGGGGGTATGATGAAGTTCTACCAATATTCATTTGCGCAGGATACAAAGCAGACGTTACTGCCCAAGCGAAGCAAGCTTGATCGTCATTTTGCACATTGACGCAGGCATGCTTCTTCTTGATTTGAGGTGGCAACTCGATGAAGGAAGATCCAAGCTGGGGAGTGAACTTGTTGATGTTGACTCCCAAGTTAACCACCTTTTTCAACGCCCAGCCTGAATCGCGTTCCTGGAACTCCTCAAGGTCTTTCATGATTGGAGCAATAACCTTGGAATCAAACCATTCATCCAGATTGGTGTCCTGATAAATCGGAGAGTTGGCGGTCGTGAAATACTTGTATTCCTTCAGTACACTAGCACCCTTCAGCACCTCAAATTCTCCGCCGAATATCATGTTGACCTTCACCGATCCATCCTTCTTGAGAGCATTTTGAATTCTCCTTTTGAATATGGCTTTGGAATCAATCAGGAATGAGCATGGATCCTTGTGTTTGAGGTTGGAAATAACACCACTCCTGATTCGACCATAGAATGCCGAGTCGGTATCATCCCAGTGCACACGTTTTCTCGCTCCTTCAGGTCGAGGAGAAATCCCTGCCCCCTTTTTCAGCATGGCTTTAAACTGGTTCCTCATACTCAGAATATTCCTCAAGTGGGCTTCTAGGTGTTGCTTCTCACCCACGGAAGTTGCATTCTTCAACGCTTTTCGGATCCTCCGCATCCCCTTCGCACACTCTTCAAGGCCCTCTTTGGCAATTTTTTCATTATAATTGGGGGTTATGAGCCCCAAGATGGTAGCAATATACCGCACAAGATCGGCAAACATCGACATACTGAAATTATAGAAAGTCAGATGTTGAATGTTAAACGTTTCAAAGTAAACTGATGAAATTCAATAGAGCTCAGTATATGTAAACTTAGGTCGGACGGAAGACTGAACGCTTTATAAAAGGGGGGGGGGTAAAGAAAATTTTTGAGAGAAAAAAATTCAGTTGTTGTCAATAGACCCCCAGTCTGTAAAAATGTGTGCTTCAGTTAGCATAAGAATACATATAAAAGTGCTGCATTTGTCATATATCGTGGTATTTGTAACATTTTTATTCTTCATTTTCCATAAGAATGCATGTAATATGTTGTATATCGTTTGATACATGAAATTGAAAAAATGAAATATTCAAAAACTATGTTTCAGATTGAACGCTCAATAAAAGGGGTGGGGGTAAAAAATCTGTTAGACGGTAAAATATTTAAAAAATGACTTGGAAGTTTCATTCACCATTTATCGTTCACTCTGCGCAGTTGCATTAGCAGATATGTCTAATCCAATGTTCCACCAATTTCACTTGAACTTGATTAAATCATGTATTGAACAAGCATTCATTAAAAACAATTATTGTGGAGCATGTCTGCCGGCGAGTTTAATTTTCTATGAGTTAGTCAAGAAGTATGGAATTACAGTAAAGTTATGTGTCGGAACGAAGTTTTATTCGAATGGGGTTACAATTACACCGCATTTTTGGATTGAGCATAATCAAATAGTGTATGATCCTACTGATGCCATCACTAAATTTTATTTTCCTCATGAATACGAATTTACATTGAAGAAGGGGATGTTTATGCGCCATACTGCTGAAGATACCAAAATGATCGATATTTATCGTAATGTCAAACAAACCAAGTCCACAACAGAGTACTTTGATGGAGCTCCAAAAAGTTTATTGAAAATACGTAAATATATTCATAATGTTATAGCTAGAATACTTGACAACGAGAAAAATTAATATTGCGAATGATTGAATACATATAGCCAACTTAAAAATGACATAAGGGTGCAAGACTAACCAAAAAAAAAAAAAAAAAAGGAGAGGGGGTAAAGAAGTTTTATCCAGCTGAGGAAATCCCCTCACACGCAGGTCATCCCCGGCATTGAAGATGGAAGCAGTTAGGTTATTTTATGGTGCTCAAGCTGCTGAGAAAATTAGGCAGTTGAATTTTGACAACGATTTCATACAACAGTGGTATCATGATAGACAAATCAGCTGCTATATTATTTACATCGACGATAAACCAACAGCATTTGCGCTGCTCTCAACCATGGATTTTGACCCTTTGAGGAAACATTCAAAACCGAAAACTATCAATTATATTCATATATTACTTGAATTCCGAAGAAAAGGATATGCAGCTAAACTCATCGCTCACATTAAGAATCATGAAGAATTTACAGCTTTTTGCAGCAATGAAGAATCTGAACGATTATTCAAGAAATGTGATTGTAATTATTGTGGTGAAATAATATGTCCAATGTTTAGATATCCGTAATAAAATGAGTAAAAAATTTAAGTCTTTCAATAGCGTATGTATGTTCCCCCATTGTACCTGAAAATATCCGCTTAAATTCTTAGATTCGTAAACTATTAAAAAAATTCCAGGATATTTATTGATTGAATATTAGCCTCAAAATGTATTGACTTGAATATGAATTTAATTTTTATATAAACCAATCAAAGGTGTATAGATGCCAATTCGCTTTTTGATCTGTGGTACGTTGATATTTTATGTCAAATTAACTATCATTTACATTACCATTTTGGAGATGGTATCTGAAGCTGGGTTCAAATGATATAGTTATATCAAATATTGAAAAATAATACTGATTGCTCATTAGCAAAGGAACTTTATATGAGAGATGGCTGCTGTGAAACAACCGTTGGAGAGGTAGAGGGGTGGAGGGAGAAACAAAAATCCCTTAAATAAACATACGAAGGTTCGATGGTACATTCAACGCTGAACTCGCAATGCGATCGTTTGTACTGTTGTTACCTCTGATGCTATTGGCTGCATCGTCAGCAAATCTAGATGACGCGAAAAATTACTTTGTTAAATATGGTTATATGTCAAATAATTCGCAAACGGACCTCAGTAATGTTATAGTTTCTTTTCAAGAACGAAACAATCTTCCTGTAGACGGCACTCTGAACAATGAAACTGTAGCATTGATTGAAAAACTTCGAGTGACTGAAGATGATGCGAAAAATTACTTTGTTAAATTTGGGTATTTAACTAATACTTCGCAAACGGACCTCAGCGATGTTATAGTTTCTTTTCAAGAAGAGAACAATCTTCCTGTAGACGGCACTCTGAACTATGAAACTATAGCCTTGATCAAGAAACCCCGATGTCAATACAAGGAAAACTCATACATTGTACAAGGGAAATGGAACGAAACGTCACTTTACTGGTACTTTCCTTCTATCAATATGGATTTAGGGAAATATAATACATACAAAAAATTTGTTCAAAAAGCTTTCAATATATGGCAAGATGCTACTGTTTTAAAATTCAAACAAGTGAACCTGAAACTTAAACAACAGCCAAACATTACAATAGTATTCGTAAACGGGATACATAATTTTCGAGCAACCTGTATGGGTAAACACCAATGCGGCAGCACTCTTGATGGACCAGGAAGAATGTTGGGACACTCTTACTTTCCTTCAAAAGGTTCGACATGTGTTGAAATTCATGTGGATGATGACGAAGAATGGTATTTGGGTGATGACAAAACACCCCCAGATGATGCCTACAATCTGCTGATGACCCTTGTACACGAAATCGGACATGCTTTAGGTTTGGGACATTCACATGCCGAATCAGCAATTATGTATAGATTTTATCAAACAACAACAATACCTCTCCAACAAGATGATTTAAATGGAATTGAAGCTCTCTATGGACGTAAACAAAAATTCGCGCGTATACCGAAACCCGCTCAAAGCACTCCTCGTACGACGACGATGAATACCGTCTCAATTATAGACAAAGCGCCCACCAAACCGCTCACCAATTTATGTCAGATTGACCAGCCTCCCGATGTAATGTTCCTAGCGTTCGCACCTATTTTCCCAAATTATCGTCTCTACATCATAAATAAAGATCTGATATGGAAGTTGGATATAAACAATGATAAAACCATACCAGAACCAGAAAAACTTGGAAATTATTTACCCATAGAAATTGGTAGCGTGAATCATATTTTTCAGAGTTATCCTGGGCAATTATTTGCCGAGAGTAGTAATAAATTTTACTCGGGTTCGTTTCCGAACTTACAAATCGATCAAGACGTAGATATTCAAATACCGAGAGGTGCACGAATAAATGCTTTTTTCCAAACATATGTTGGAACAACTTATCTATTTTATGATAATTCCTCATTTATCGAATTTAGTGAAAGTAATAGCCAAGTTACTAATAGAGGTCGCATCAGCGATATGTTTCCTGGTATTCCTGGTGATATTACGACAGCGTTTAGATATATCGATGGACATATGTACTTTTTCCGTAGGAAGACATATTTCAAATATAATGAATTCCAAAGAAAACTTGTTCAAGTTGGCGATTTCAACTGGAATATGTTTGGAGTGCCGTGCCCCAATAAAGACTTACTATCCCAATTAAAAACTGTACTTGCGAAAGTGATTTCCATCTATGAATAAATGTTTTTTGGAAAAATGCTTGTTTCATTAACGCTAATGTATTTATATGCAATTGATTGCTTGCCTTCATCCATCCTCATCGCATATATCAAATTTTTGAATAATGGTATTAAATGTTGACCTAAAATGGCCTCCTAAACCACCTGATTTGAATCACATAGAAATTATTAATATATTATATTTGCCGAGTGAGTGGGTACACTATGTAATCTTATATAATGCTTTTGAATGTTTGCCCAAAATGACCTCTCAAACAGCCAGATTTGAATGCTATTGATCAAATTTTTAAATAATGCTAATGAATGTTTACCTGAAATGACCTCCTAAACTACCGAATCTGAATGCTGTTGATTAAATTTTTAAATAATGATATTGAATGTTTACCTAAAATAACCTCCTAAACCAATTATTAATATATTATATTTGCCGAGTGAGTGGGTACACTATGTAATCTCATATAATGCTGGTAAATGTTTGCCTAAAATGACCTCTCAACCAGCAGGATTTGAACGCTCTTAATCAAATTTTTGTGTAACTATTGAATCTTAAAAATGGTCTTCTAGACTACTAGATTCGAAAAATTGTATGGAATCGCAAACTATTTTCGTATTAAACAACTAAAACATGTAAAAATTTTCACTTTCAACAAATAAAAAATATTGTTTGAAAACATTATTTTAACTGAGAAAAAATGTTGTATGGAAACACGCCTATCTGAATCAAATATTTAAATAAAAATGCTTCGAGTTGCTCCAGGTTGAGTGTAAGAAAGTACTTTCTCATCTAGAATGAAAAAGCGCTAACTCCTCCTTTTGGATGTATTTTATTACTACGCCAATAAAACCATTTATGATTATTATCATTAAAAAAATATTGTTTGAAAACGTAAGTTTGATGGAAAAATGTTGTATAGAAACACGAAACAATCCTCACTGCTTGAATCATTTTTTGAATAAGCACTGAATCTGAAAATGGCCTTCTAAACCCCCAGACCTGAATGCTATCGATCAAATTTTTAAATGATATTATCATTATCATAAAAAATATTGTTTGGAAACTTAAGTTTGATAGAAAAACTGTTGTATAGAAACGCGAAACAATCCTCACTGCATGAATCAATTTTTTGAAAAAGTACTGAATCTGAAAAGGGCCTTCTAAACCGCCAGACCTGAATGCAATCAATCAAATTTTTAAATAATGCTAATGAATGTTTACCTGAAATGACTTCCTAAACTACCGAATCTGAATGCTGTTGATTAAATTTTTGAATAATGATATTGAATGTTTACCTAAAATGGCCTCCTAAACCACCTGATTTGAATCACATAGAAATTATTAATATATCATATTTGTTGAGTGAGTGGATACACTATTTAATCTTATATAATGCTTTTAAATGTTTGCCTAAAATGACCTCCTGAACAGCCCGATTTTAACGTTATTAATCAAATTTTTGTATAAGTATTGAATCTGAAAAATGACCATCTATACTACTAGATTCGAAAAATTGTATGGAATCGTAAACTATTTTCGTATTAAACAACTAAAACATGTGAAAATTGCTGGTAAATGTTTGCCTAAAATGACCTCTCAAACAGCAGGATTTGAACGCTATTAATCAAATTTTTGTATAACTATTGAATCTAAAAAATGGTCTTCTAGACTACTAGATTCGAAAAATTGTATGGAATCGCAAACTATTTTCGTATCAAACAAAGAAAACATGTAAAAAAAATTCACTTTTAATAAATAAAAAATATGGTTTGAAAACATTCTTTTAACGGAGAAAAAATGATGTACGGAAACACGACTATCTAAATCAAATATTTAAATAAAAATGCTCCGAGTTGCTCCGGGTTGAGTGTAAGGAAGTACTTTTTTCATCTAGTATGAGAAAGCCCTAACTCTACCTTTTGAATATATTTCATTACTACGCCAATAAAAGCATTTATTATTATTATCATTAAAAAAATATTGTTTGGAAACATAACTTTGATGGAAAAAATGTTGTATAGAAACGCGACTATCACAATCAAAACTATCTACCTAAAAATAATAATAATTGAAAAAATCATATAATTTGACTATGTCCCAAAAAATAATTGAAAAATTCATACTGACGTAATTTTTGGACATGCGCAAGAACTTGATTAGTAAAAGATTTCATAAATATCAACGTCTTTCCATACTAAATATAAAAAACATAGGTTTATCATTATGAAAAAATTACTCGAAAAATTTAGCTATGTTCAAAAAATTTTAATATATTGTATTGAAACATGAGTTAATTTGAGGCAAATCTATGAATAAAAATACTCTGAGTTGAACAAAAATTAAATTAAAATGCATGAACATACAGCTAGAGAAAATACAGTTCTTCGATAACCATTCAGGTGACGATTTCCCCCTTACAAAAAACACTGTTCATACCAAACTTTTTTAATAGGGACAACCCCCTTTGCAGAGAGGAATTACAGACCCCAAAGCCGATACTCTCCCCTTTCGGGTACCTGTCGTGATATTGTGTAGGAAAAAGTCGACCGTTTTTCCTCGATAGCTGAGAAATTTTAAAAAACTAGCACAATATTTTAGATAATAACAACAATCATATTTCAATCACAAATTTCCCCCAGAAAATGTATCGCTCACAACCTACAATACCAATAGTAGCATATAATGAATGAGAAACTTACATTGTTTTTAGAAATAGAAGCACAAACACTCAAACACACGAATTGGTTATTGTTCGATGATGATCATACACTCACGCTATCCGAATGCTTCGAATATAATAGTTTAACAAAACTTTCGAATGCAGAATGACGCCGGCCACACCCAGAATTGTTTTTATAAGATTGCCCACTCCTACCACTCCATCAACAATTCTCAGTTCTCACGTATGCATTTAGAAAACAAAAAAGCCGTTGCTAGTGTGTGGTTTTGTAATTTCCTGTTATCCTAACCTCAAGTCAATTGCAAATAGCTTATCTCATGTGAATTTCCCGTCCGCCTCGCTATTGGCGATAAAGCTGGCTTGGAGACCGCGCGCTTGAAATATCAACTGATAACAATAACTCTGCTCGCATATTTTCATATCGAATGAAATATTTGAATATTTGATAATTTATTCAAACTAAAATATATATTTTTTGTTAAATTCCATAATTATTTCCAATAACATCCTAAATAAAATGCATGTCAGTATCGTGGAAACTGTGATTAGAATTATATAAACGTTAAATTCCATTTGCATTTTATCTTTCTATAGCCCTGCTAGAAAAATTCCACAATTTTTGGTGAACGTTTCAATGGGTATCGCACGTTGAAAATGTCAGACCCCATCATGATACCGTTTATGAGGCCCCCTGTACAATGAAATATAAAAGCTGCATTGATTTTTTTCTTTAACAAACAAAACACACAGATGTAATTCAATCTCTTTGTATGGGCAAGTGCTCATATCCCCAAGCATACGTTTCTAGCTGTATGCTATGAACGCCGACATATTTTTTCTTTAACGAACATTACACACACACACACACACACACACACACACCCCCACCCACCCACTCACACACACACACACCCACAGATGTAATTCAACCTCTCTGTATGAGCTAGTAGTTGTTTCGAATCCTCAATGATACGTTTTTTCTTTGATTCATTTTCCACCTGATATTTGACAAATGACAGCAGTCATCTTTTTTCCTTACAACGTTGAGATTCTTAAGACGCTATACGTAAGGTTAGTTCGTTGTGGTTAGATCAAACGGAATATCTGTCAATCTGTCTGTTTCCTAAGTCCTATGTCCTATCTTCTGTCTCCTATCTTCTGTCTCCTTTCCCTTGTCTCCTATCTTCTGCCTCCTATCTCCTATCTTCTGTCTCCTATGTCCTATCTTCTGTCTCCTTTCCCTTGTCTCCTATCTTCTGCCTCCTATGTCCTAACTCATGTCTCCTATCTTCGGTCTCCTATCTTCGGTCTCCTTTCTCCTATCTTCCGCCTCCTATGTCCTAACTCATGTCTCCTATCTTCTATCTCTTTCCTCCTATCTTAGATCTCCTATCTTCTATCTCCTATGTCCTAACTCCTATCTCATATCTTCTATCTCCTATCTTCTATCTCCTATCTTCTATCTCCTATGTCCTAACTCCTGTCTCCTATCTTCTATCTCCTTTCTCATATTTTCGTTTTCCTATCTTCGGTCTCCTTTCTCCTGTCTCCTATCTCCTAACTCCCGCCTCCTATCTTCTATCTCCTTTCTCATATTTTCGTTTTCCTATCTTCGGTCTCCTTTCTCCTGTCTCCTATCTCCTATCTTCTGCCTCCTATCTTCTATCTCCTATCTTCTGTCTCCTATCTCCTATCTTCTGTCTCCTATCTTCTGACTCCTATGTCCTAACTCCTGTCTTCTATCTCCTTCCTCCTATCTTCGGTCTCCTATCTTCTGTCTCCTATCTCCCATCTTCTGTCTCCTATCTCCCGTCTCCTATCTCCTATCTAACACTATCATTACATAGATGTCAGATGTAATTCAATAACTATGTATGGGTGAGTAGTTGTTTCGAATCCCTCATGAAGCGTTTTTGCGAGACGTCCCATGATGTGCGTTGGCCAATCCAGCGCCACCATCTTTTTTTTTTCTTTAACGAACCTTTTTTGAAATGACAGATGACAGTTGACCGACTAGTATAAACACCCTCGTCGAAGAACATCACATAGATGACAGATGTAATCCAATCTCTATGTATGGGTATGTCGTTGTTTCGAATCGCCCCATATTTCCAATGATACATTTTTCTTTGACCCATTTACCACCTAACAGTTGATAAATGACAGAGGCGACCATGTTTCTTCTCTTAATTCATATGTTGGTACACCCAGCACACAAGCAGTCGTCATATTTCTCCTCTTAAATGGTGTATTTTGACACACCCTGTTAATTTTTCTCTTAAATAATGTATTTTGAAACACCCTGTATTCGTTCCACATTGGAATCGCACGTTGAAACATTACAACCTCGTTACCCCGCCATTTTACCAATTTTTTCAAACATCATTATTATTATACCACTTCAACAATTCGAATTTATTCATTCACAATCACTATTCTTTTTATTTAATATTCGAGCGCTCGAAGCCGGCCTGCGGTAGATAGAACCCGGCGTGCGGTAGATAACGCCGCTCGACTTCGCTGATCGGCGGCTCGCGCTGTATAAACAACATTTCAACCTACATTCACTAAGAGGTCTCATAGCCTTGTCTGTAGAGGTGCGCTTCGTAAACCGAAGATTGCTGGTTCGCTACATTTCGATCCCTCAGTCTAACAACCTTTTTTTAATTTCATTTCATTGCATATATATCAAATATTCATTTTCACTATCCGGCGTTGAGTACTGGGAAACTCTTATCTTTGATACGGATCAGCTCGACTACGTCACAGCTGAACGGCAGAGCAGCGAGCGCGTGACCTTGAAAGGAACCAAAAGGTCCAGACGGGAGCTTAGAATTTTAAATGGGATTTTACATGTTAATTTGGTCGATTTGATTCTTGAACTGTCCTAGCACCTTTACTGATACGCCACCGCTGAAAATGCTTCTTCACTTGCATCTCCAAAAATATGCACTTCCAATAATTTGGCATGAGGTAAAGCATAAGAATAAAAACGAGGTATATGTAGGGAGGGAATATTTTCACACTTCCTAACCATTCTAACCAATCATTATGAATAATATCAGAAATTACATCATCCCATATTATTCCACTTCTCCAAATTTTTTGTAGAATTATTCGGCCTTTGATAATAAGCCACGTTAAAAAACCTAATGGATCAAAAATCGACATGACCAATTTCAGAACTTGTCTCTTTGTCGACACCCTGTCGACTGAACTCTTATTAAGATCTTTCTGAAGCGTATTATTTCCATTTTGTTGAGTAACAAGGTAGGAATTTGAAACCCAATTCACAATATTGAATCCACCCTCTCTGTGTAATTCAATAATTTCCTGAATCTTATTGCATGCATCCTGTTCATCCACACTAGAATCCAGATAGTCATCCATATAAAAATTTCTCTCAACGTCTCTAACTAAATGACGAAACTTCGTAGACCTACTGGCATTCAACTGGGTGACAAACTGTGCAGAACACGGAGAGCATGCAGCGCCGAAAATCATAACTTGCATTTCATAAATATCTACTGCCTTGCTCTGAATACCATCTCGCCAAAGAAAACGTTGCGAACATCTATCATCTTCTCTTATCATCACTTGATGGAACATATCTGCGATATCCCCGCAAAATCCAAACCTATAACGACGAAAACGCATCAGAACTCCAGGAAGTAAATTCAAAAAGTCTGGACCCTGAAAAAGATTATCATTCAGACTGGTTCCGTGACTCCTAGCTGCAGCATCGAAGACTAAACGGAATTTCTTTGGTTTGTTGGGATTTATAACCCCAAAATGAGGCAAATACCAAGTCCTAGGTTTCTCAACTGCTACTTCTGCACTGGTCAACTTCCGAATATACCCTTTCTGTAAATAGTCTTTGATTTTTGAGCAATATTTTTCAAAATATAATTCGTCTTTCAGCATCTTCCTTTCTACACACAATAAACGACTATAAGCATTTGATTTACTTTCAGGAAGTGTGATATTATCATATTTCCATAAAAGACCTGTTTCGTAACGATTTTTTTGTTCAACAAATTTGGTAGTTGATTCTAAAATTTGCATTGCCCTTTTTTCATCAGCCTGAATCCTAACATTTTTCATAGAAACACCAAATGAATCTGTGGAGAATGATTCTTTTATCATTGTATTCAGTTCTTCATCTACACAATTGCAAACGTGAAAATTGAAGAACATTTGATTTGTTGATCCAGTATCAACATTTCCGTGCAAAACTCATCCCAAATTTGTTTTTGTAGCAATCGGAACCCTATCATCATTGCCTTGAAAAACTTTTCTCGCAACAGTTAGGTTATTATTGTCTTGACCAATCAGAATAGTGGGTTTGGCTTTGATCATATCTTGTATGGGTAAATCGCACAAATGTGGATACTGACTAAAATCTCTCATCAGAACAGTCTGACAAGGCAATGACAAATTACTGACAGTTCTCACATTTGACATTTTGAAAATTTTTGAATTTTTGTGAGTACCAGAAATATTTAATTCAATCAATTTTGAGTCATCATTGTGCATCACAATGCTATTAGCCCATTGCATACAAAAAGATTCGGTTCTCCCAGATAGTTGTAAACGTTCCGCAATATCAGTATCTATCAATGAAATTGTTGAACCTTCGTCAAATAAGGCGTACGTATTCAAACAATTTCGAGGTCCAAAAATTTTTACAGGAACTATTCTCAACAAAACGTTCGAATTTTTATTATCTGCGAGACATACTCTTTGAATAACGTCTGTGGGAGGAATTTCATCAATATTTTCAATTTCCACAGGAGTTGAGGAAACTTTGTGTAATAAATGGTGATGTGGTCTTCTACAATTATCAATGCCGCAAATTTTTCGAGATTTACAAAACGGTTTTGAATGGCCGGGTTTCAAGCATTTAAAACAGACTTTCAGTTTTATTATTTTCAACCATCGATCATCAACAGTGTCATTTTGCATAGAGGAACAATTCAAAATCGTATGGTTCTCTTCATTACAATAGGAACATTTATAATTTTCTGAATTTTCAATAGCATGTAACACCATATTTCCTGAACGTTGATGGCTATTGCTTTTTTTATAATCCTGTGACCAACGATTGAATTTTCTCTCATGATCAGGTAAAGAAAATGTAGGGACACTTACATAACAAGCAGCAGATGAAATCTCATTAGTCCAGTTTCCAAAATGTGTCAAATTGGCTTTACCTTTTTTTTCCATCATTACTTGCCCCCATAGCAATTTCATTCCACTGGGAAGCTTAGCAACTAACTGCTCCAAGAGTGTAGGATTCTCCAAGTGATTTCCTGCCTCCAACTGATCCAGAGTTGCCACCAAGTTGTTCACATTACATTAAAATTTAATAATATTAGAAAAATTACCCTCTTTTACAACGGGAAAGTTTTGAATTTTGTTGATGAGACTTTTGATAATGTATTCAGGACGACCAAACATCATTTCCAGAGTTTGAATGACAATATTTACATTACCTGGATGTAGCAATAAACTTCTCACTGCCTGCAGAGCTTCTCCTTTCAAACACTTCTGTAGTTTCATCATTATTTTATCATTTGAGTAATGAAACATCGCAACTTTTCTATCATACTGGTTCTTGAATAGAGGCCAATCCTCTGGATTTCCGTCAGAAGTTGAAAATTCGTGCTCCAATATATGTCTTTTTTGAAGAATAACGTTTTTTTCTTGTGATATTGAAACGCTTTTAATAGCATCTGCAATTACATTACACAACTTATCGATATTACCCTGATCACAATCATCTTTAACGGAAGTGGAAGCATACTCACCACATGTTTCAACCCATTTTTGTGTCTGAATATTTTTCTCATCAGTATTCGTACTTACGATATCACCTTCACTTTCTGTGTATCGACTTTTCTCTCCTTCTGTTTCCAGTTCAGCTTCTGCCAGTTTCCTTTGCAATTGTAGAATCTTCATTTCATTATCTAACTCCTGTTTTCTCATCATCAGTTCTGCCATAGCCTTTTCCGTTTCGAGTGCTAGACGTCTTCTTTCTATTTCAATTCTTTTCATTGACATCTGGGACCCTGTAGACATCCTCTTGGAGATTTTGGAAGGACCTGACTTGGATGTGCATCTCGTTTTCCTAGAACGTGCTTCACCCTCATTTTCATGCTTCCTACCAGCTTCTTCTTGACGTGCTACATACTCCGGCTGCGACTCAGGAGTATTCTTGGATTCTATTTGCGGTAGCTGGGGCTGGTGTAATGACCATTCATAATTTGCATCAAGATTACTATTCATACCAGCGGTAGCTCTTCTGGATCGTCTCAATTTTTCTTCTGACATTGTTTCTTGAATATCAGTGTTAACTAATAGACTGTCGAATAACCACGTTTGATTCTATTTAGCTCGAAGGACCATGTAAAATACTGATTTCGGTGTATTTTTCAATCAAAATTTCAGTTGACTTTTAGATCTTTATTTTTCAACTTGACATAAACTGTTTTTTTTTAAACAAATTCAACTTTTTTCCTTTCAACAATATTCCAAACATACAAAGTGAATAACAATAATAAAATAATAAACAATATCAATTTTCTATTAAGATTCTGCAACACAGCTATTTCATTTATTCTTATTTTCTTTGAACTGTCAATGTTTTCAAACTTGTTCACATACTTTGAGAAAATTATTCTAATAGTAGCACCCGTACCAATAAAGGATGTGCATCTCGTTTTCCTAGAACGTGCTTCACCCTCATTTTCATGCTTCCTACCAGCTTCTTCTTGAGGTGCTACATACTCCGGCTGCGACTCAGGAGTATTCTTGGATTCTATTTGCGGTAGCTGGGGCTGGTGTAATGACCATTCATAATTTGCATCAAGATTACTATTCATACCAGCGGTAGCTCTTCTGGATCGTCTCAATTTTTCTTCTGACATTGTTTCTTGAATATCAGTGTTAACTAATAGACTGTCGAATAACCACGTTTGATTCTATTTAGCTCGAAGGACCATGTAAAATACTGATTTCGGTGTATTTTTCAATCAAAATTTCAGTTGACTTTTAGATCTTTATTTTTCAACTTGACATAAACTGTTTTTTTTTAAACAAATTCAACTTTTTTCCTTTCAACAATATTCCAAACATACAAAGTGAATAACAATAATAAAATAATAAACAATATCAATTTTCTATTAAGATTCTGCAACACAGCTATTTCATTTATTCTTATTTTCTTTGAACTGTCAATGTTTTCAAACTTGTTCACATACTTTGAGAAAATTATTCTAATAGTAGCACCCGTACCAATAAAGAATTTTAAATTATTACCTACATACTGCATATATACAAAATTCATTCCATTCATACTCAAAATCACAATATTTATTGTATTATCATTATAAGGGGGCCTTTTTCATTATTAGAATTAGCTTCTTCCACATAATAAGCTCTGTGAGTACGATTTCTGTTATTATTTTTGTTGAAAATACCTCGACCTCTCATATTTCCTCGGCCTCGTGACCGATTGCCATTATAATTATTTTGCTGATTATTAAAATTCTCACTGTGACTTTGTCGAAAGTTTTGGCTCTGGTTAACATATTTATTAATTATTACGATTCATTCTGTTATTGTTATTGTTCTTAAAATAACCGCGCCATTAATTATGTTTACCACGCATATGAAATATTTGTGAATTGATACTGGACTTTTTCGATTTTTCTTCATCCGTAGCTCCTACTATTGCATCTCGTAATTTAATCTTCTCATTAACTCCTCTAAGAACTCTAGCTGCATTATCGTCTCCATTTGCTTGAGATATTGTTAAATTAACCATCATCTATAGTTCTACGAAACTCATCAATAGATTTTCCATCTTTTTTGCTATTATGCAATTCAACTGACAGAGCAGCGGTAGACCTAGTAGAGAGTAAATGCAATTTTATATCTCTTATCAGATTGTCCACGGTGGCATAGGTTTTATCTAATCTCAGTTTAGCATTTTGTGTTAACCTGATGTTTAGAACATAAGTTTTTTACCATCCGCATCTGAAAGTTCACTATATAATTCAATTGCGTCCATTAACTGTTTAGTTGTATTTTCAGAACCATCCATAAGAGGCAACAGGGATGAAGTTGTTCGCAAATCAAATTTCTCAGACATATTGACTAGTTTAGATGTTTGTTTTTTTTTCTGTAATCTATTCAATAATGTTTCACGAGCCTCACTAATATTGTTATTTATCTCCCTAGTAGACGTTTTGATTAATTTTACTTCATCTTCATTTTTATCCACTATTTTATTATAAGTATTCTTCAAATGAGTGAATTCATCTTTAATTGCTTTCAATTCCAAAAGTTTTTTGTTGGCGTTCTCAAAATTCACACGTCTTTGCGAACTATCTTTAGATATATTACGTTTAAACAAACAAACATCTTGTAAACTCAATCATTTGTAGGTTCCTGACGACATTACTGCTATTTTAACTTAATCTAGACTTATCTGATCATTCATCTGAGCTACTGGCTCTTCCTGGTATTTCCAACAACCATTAATGCGTCATTGTTATTATATTTTCTTCACCATTCATCACCTACAGTCTAAACACCAACACTCTGTCTTATTCGATGACTAGTTCTTTGCTTCTAGGAATTTCTCTTCTTATCTTCTTTTCCAACGCCTTTCGTTGCCACAAATATAATCCAATCCAAGATGCCCATAGCAACTGCAATAACTTATTTCCACTATTTGTTCCAGCAGTAGTTCCACCACTGATTCCTGATTGCGTGATAATCACTTCTTCCTTGGGATTTTCATAACCCATTTTCAGTTATTCGTCGTTATTCATAGCATTTTTCATTCTAATGATTCTCAGCTCTAGTATCGGCTGGCAGGATCGCCATGTAATAGGATGGTCCTTTGATATCCTATTTTTCTTCTAATAATACGCAGGACATTATTTATTACTACATTGATTATAACCAATTGACTTCTGTACAGCACAAGTTCCAAGTTAGTTTTCTTGATCTATTCTAACTAAAACTAGGACAAAACTGACTATATAATATTTTAAACAATATCATTCTTAACTTACTTAAATGTAAAACATAATATTCAATATGTTATGATAACTATTTCTATTTATCAATAAACTACAATTAATAGACCATTTGTATAAATGGAATACTGACTGGTTTGTATGCATGTTCATGTGAAAAGTCGCAAAGTGGAGACTTGTAGTGTGCATACAGTAGTACAACCGAAGCTGCATAGGCATGAAAATGGACTGACTGGAGTATAGGTATGCCTATGTACAAGTCGCAAGATTATCTAAGGGCGGTATATCAGAAAAGAGACTGTCATTTTAGAGTATACGAGCCGCCAAAAGAACAGCTCGAATGGTAGAGCGCGTGAGTTATCAATATCTGAAGCCAAGCAACGCAAGGCGAGGTTCTGGTTCGGATGGTGACTTTCGATATCTATTCTCCTCATGTCATGCTAGGTACCGCACGTTGAACGGTAGGGCCTCGTTAATCCTTAGCTCGCAAAAGTTTCGACTTTCGAGGGCTGCCGTTCGTAGGGAAACGACAGCAGGTTAACGGAATAACCAGCACCTTGAGATATTGAGGGTTGGGGTGAGAAGCCTATTCAATGAAGCCAAGGGTTACCAAATCTGGATCTACTGGTCGTATCATCAAACCATGGTTCTTTATTTTTCACTAATATGGTGGCCAAAGAAGGAACACATTTCGGCACAAGTCAAGTGCAGAACGTGCAGCGGCTAACATGTCGGGGTATTGAAGGGGCAATATTCACGGGCCCTTCTCCAGGTTAGAGGTGATGCCTCACTTTGGAACACAGATAACATGCAGTCAAGTCGGTTTCGGAAAGCAGTTGAAGTGGCCATAAATAACTTTATATCAAATGTGTCCAAAGATCGGACCTCAACTGGAAAGGGATAAATCAGTGTGGTAGACCAAAAATTGATGAAAAAGCGGTAGTGGGCGTTACAGGGTCAAGTTTAGACTATCAAAACCTCTTGAAACCCCAGCAATCTTTGAAGCAGAAGTACATGCTAGAGAGATGTTCCCAGTGAGTCTGAGCTTACTTGAGACTGCTTTGCCAAAGAAAAGGCAAACAGACAATTTCACGGCCCAGAACTTTGTTGTGGACTCATTTCATATAAGAGTTTCGACGCTGGGTAACCGACGAAATTATATCTCACTGAAATACAGTTCAAGGACAAATAGTGAGCTTATCGCCAAGAAAATGAACGTCTTCTCGGGTCAGACAAGCTAGCCTCAAAATTATAGATTCTGGTCGTGCACTAAAGACCTTATATGTCGAATGTCGAAGTACTTGTCAGGCCGCATAGCCTTTACCACCAACAACTTGTACATTACTTATTTTCATTTGTATTTCATATCACTTTTGCAAACGACCAGACTTTGTCGAATAAATGGAAGGCTGGGAAGGAATTCGCATAAAATGAAGATATCATGTTAACTCTTCCTCCTTACGTTTTGGAGAGTCTAGAAAGTGTTGCTTTATAATGATAATAATAATGATAATAAATACGTTTATTATATACCCACATATCAATACAACAGAAGGAAAAATCATAGATAAGGTAGGCATATAAATGGTAATTTGGTTCAGAATCAGAGGATGAACCTCTGAGTCTATTCTTCCACCATAGCTAAGAATTTTTAACAATAAAAAATTTGATGATGAGCACCCGTGAACTTAAAATATACATAAATATTATACTGAAAGAGAGAGCGAGCGAAAGAGAGAAAGAGAGAGAGAGAAAGAGAAAGAGGAGTGGAGGGAGAGAGAAAGAGAAGAGATGGTGGAGAATTTTTACACACGTCTAATTACTCTGCATACCAGATAGATATTGCTTGGAGTATTTGAAAGCATTTGGAGTTAAACTGAAACTAAAGAAGTGAAGTTTAGTCAACTCATTTACGATTTTAGCGCTTTTGTAGGAAAAAATACTCTTAAATACTTCTTTATGGTGAGAGGGTATGGCATCTAATATTATCAACATCGGTTCTATAACTTAATTTTTCGTGTAGGTAATGGGGACACTTGAACTTTAGTAATTTGAAGCAGAAGCACGCAAAATGTAATTTACGGCGGTTAAACATATCAAACCAATGACATTCAGTTAATTTGTGAGACATCCTGTGACTGCGCTTTATGCCATATATACGTCGGAGACACGAGTTTTGTAATATTTGTATACGTTTTATATCTACACTATCAAGACAGGATCCATAGACAACGTCACAATGATCCAAATAAGATAATACCAGAGATTCACACAGCATTTATTTCAAATCTCGATCCAGTGATAACCTCTGACTATAAATCATTTTCAAAGTACAGTAGGTTAATTGCAGTTTTTTTTTGAGATGTGCTGCTTAAACTTGAGTTCACAATCGATAACAAGACCCAGACTTTTTCCAGATTCAAGGAATGGAGTTATTTCATTCCCAATTTGCAATTGTAAAGTATCCAGTATAGATTCGCGAGTGGTACCTTTGCTGAAAAGTAATGCATACGACTCACTTGGATTTATTCTTGATGCATGGTCATTAGAAAAATTGTACAAAGAATTCAGATCATTATTAATTTTTGGACAGACTGAATTGAATTATCAGCTCTGAATCAATAATATATATAATATAATATATATATAATGTAATCAGCATCAAAATTATAATTGAAATAATGCACTTTTGGAAATACAATAAAGGCCCCAAAATATTCCCTTGAGGAACACCCGTTGTCCCTTCAATTGGAGAAGAAATGTTCTCGTCAATCCTATCTTGTTGAAACCTATCAGTTAAGAAAGATTTCGAAAAGATTTCAGCACTATTTGTGAAACCAAGAAAATGAGATATTGAAATAAGGATTTTATGGTTTATCATGTCGAAAGCTTTGGTATAATCAATTAAAATCCCTTTTGATTTTGATCCGTAGCTCTCAGTTAATCATCGACAACGGGTCTAATGAATAAACCTTGAGCAAATGCTTTTACTCAGACTTCTTGAAACAGACCTATCCATTTTATTAATTAATGAGAAAGACACACCTATAGTAAAAGCTTTTGCTAGCTTTTATTCATAACACCCAATATCTGTATCGACAACTGTGACCTTGTCTAAACCCTGACTGCTTTATAGGTAAAATATCATATGTATTCAGATGCGTTCTGATTTGAATTTCCATTATTCCTTCTAATATTTTGGAGAATGTAGGTAGTACTCTTATGGATCGAAGATGATTAAATTCCAGGGGTTTATTGATTTTGGGTAAAGAATGACATTGGCCTTCTTCCATACTCTAGGAAAGTAGGATGGAACAATACACTGGATAATTATATGTGTAACTAAAGGTGTTATGTAACACAAATGATTGATAGTTATATTGATATTATCTGTTCCGGTTGCTTTAGATTTTATGTCCAAAATGATCTGATGAAGTGTCTAGTGACAAAGCGCTACTATCCGCTACATAAACTGTTGGATACAAAGCTGATGATAATAGAAAAAAAAATGCTTTTAGAACAATGTTGTTAAGCCAAGCCACAGAAGAAAAAAAATGCAATTTTTTTCAATGCCAGTTACGCAAAATATCAATAGTAACATGTTGTAATGGTATACCACACACAAATTCAATATATTTATTCAATATCTCAGAACAGTAAAAAATAATTAATGATAAGATTGGAATTGCTAGAAATTATAAACCCTGTATATCTGTTAGACAAATATGAATAAAATTCATTTTTCACTGTAATTTCCATATAAGATTCTTTGGATATCTGTTACGTACCTAATTCGTTGTATTTTCCCATTTTGTTTCGCATAAATGTTTCCTTTGCGACACCGAACATCTTTTTTATCAAAGACACTTGTTACACTGCTCATGAAATTCAGTTGCAACTTAGTGGGATCTTCATGCACCGCAATTCTTGAAACATTCTCTATTTTTCAAAGCACTGTCATGCACAGAGTTGTCAACAAAACGATCCAAACTCATACAGTACGGGAAGGAAAAAAACGCTCAATGTAAATACTCCAGCCCTAGCGAAGAGAACAATGATCTGTGTAACCCGATAACCATGGAAAGAGTTCGACAGTCCTTCAAAGGCTCCAAGAACTCCGCTGCTCCAGGCCCAGATGAGTTGGATAACTATTGTTGGAAAAAATTGTTCTTTCTGTGGACATTCCGCACGATAGCAGAAAGTTTGGGATCTTCCGCTTGCAATTCGGTTATTTTTTTATGTTGTTTTGGAATTCGGCTGGGAAATTTATGAGTGAAAACAATCTAAAACTTTTCTCAGTTGGAGCTGGCAACCTCACACTGGGGTTTCGAGATAAATAATCTGCCACTGTATTTTGGACACCCGGTACAAACTCAATATTGAAATCGAAAACTTGAAAAGCTAATGCCCACCGAGTCAAACGCGCCGACAAAAGCCTACAGCTTTGCAAGTAAACGAGACCTGTATTATTCGTAAATATTTTGAAGTCCCTCCTCAATAACTATACCTTCCATTTGATCCACGCGGAAACACCGCTAACGCTTTCTTTTCTGAGACCGGGTAGACCTTTTCACCTGGCAGGAAAAGCCTGCTGGCATACGCTACAACCCGAGTTTCACCACCAATTCTTTTGAAAAGTTGTGCCCCCAAACCCACGTCACTGGAATCGGTTTGCACAAAGAATACTATCGATAAATCTGGGTAATACAGTAATATTTTTTCCTTGAGGCTATCCTTCAAATCATCAAAAGCCCTTTATTGAGATTCCCCCCAACACCATTAATTTTTTTGCTCATTAAACAATGTTAGGGTTCAGCTATGGTTGAAAAGTTCTTGCAAAACATCCTGTCGAAATTACCAACTCCGATAAAAGCTTGCAATTTTGTAACATTACGGGGGGCAGAAAAATCGATAATTGCCTGTACCGTTTCGTGATTTGGTGGAATGCCCTTATAGTCCAAGCAATAGGGAAAAGTGCGTGCAAAAATTAATATCCGAAAAAAATATATATAAGCGTATAGGAAATCAAAATTCAGGATAAGCTTCTATTTATATTTATTTATAATTTTTCCATATCATTGATAATTTCCGAATTATATCGAAAAAACCGTGAAAATTCGGGTTTTCTATAACTCCTATGACAAGCCAAAAGAGTCTTTTTTTTCAAAAACTTATGAATATTGATTATTTTTCAAAATATATGATTAATTTGGCTACTCTTGCTCGGGAAATGATGCTACAGTAACAATTGAGGGCTTTTTTTCTGTAATAGTTGTACTTTCATATTATGGAATAAGTGTATTGATTTTTTCAATTTCAAGGGTAAAAAAATTACTTTAAAAAAATTGCGCAATTTTTATAAATGTTTTTTCTAAATATATTCCTTAATTTTGTTTTTATACAAATAACTTTTGAGAAAATAGATTCCTAGCATGATTTTACGCATAAAAAAATTGTATTCCTACGATCACTAGGATCCGAGATAATTTTTTTATTTCAAAAAAATCTGGAAGGCGTAATAATCATCGTATAGCAGTCACCTTCATGGATAGTAAGGTTGAATACCTATATTTTCAATGAAAAAATACTAGTATAGGTCTAGTTCATTTGCAGTATTATTAATTGATGAATGAAGTGAAGCGTGCAGGTGCGGATAGTGGCAGCTGTAGCGGGTGGTGGAGTGGGGATAGCACGTTTTTCGTGGCTTGCGCTTGAAAAATATTGAGTATCTCGGCTTCTGGACAACACACAAAAATCCCTTTGTACTTAATTTGGGATAAGTTGTCGAGAAAAACACGAATATTATATTCACAAAATGATAGAATAACACTATTATGTACAATACATTTTTGAAATTATTACAGAAAAAATATTCCAATATTGTATTGATACAGATTCACTAAATCTTTTTTTTTAATTGGAGGAATGTCCGCTGAATCATTTGGCTGTTTTTTCCTTCTTCTTCTTCCATAATGTCTGTGAGCAGACTATCCATGGAGTAGGGCAATTTTTCATCTATTTCGATGGTAGGCGTCTCTGAATTTTTGCATTTACTCGAATCACAATGTGTGCAAACACTCGAACATTGCAAAAATTGCTTTATGAAGCCACAGGTTTTTGTTTTGCAACCATTGTTACAGCTGCATGAGATTTTTTTGAAGATCTCAGCTGGTATCAATGGATTATCAGTATAAACTGGCATTAATTCATTATTCGTAATTTTCCATCCCCAGTGAGTGATCCTTTCGTCGTTGCCCAACCATTCTAGAACTTTATTGAGTCTACGACCGCCAAGGCATACCCGGACTTGACCCGAATTTTTTACCACCGTAACCAATGGTGAAATATAAGGGGTGGACGCCCTCTCGGTGATTCTCCACTCCAATTTGCTCTCTATGGGCGAAAGGTATGGGGTACGGTTTTACGAAGAAAAGATTATCATCCCTCAACTTGCTTTTATGTACGTATTCTGAAGTGAAACCCGGTCATTTAGAGAAAATATTAGAATTTTTTATTAATTTTTTTTTAACGATTTCATCTTTTTGAGCCTGAGTTCATTTATTATTGAATATTTGTTCATAAAAATCAACTTTGTATTTTACCTGTATTTTGTTATTTATTGAGAGGGAGTCCGACTGAATAGTGACAGTTCGTTGACTGTAGGGAAGAGCAAATGAGTTTTTTTCGTAATTTACAGCTTCGAAAATTTTTACTGAATTGCCTCCTATTTTTAGCACCATAAATTTTTCTACTATGTTAATACTAGCATAAATACGTCTAAGCCAGTCGACACCGAATATAACAGCAAAATTGAGATCGGGAATAATAAAAAACTCATATTCAAAACAATGACCGTTCAAACTGAACATGAGAAGTATTTGATGGGACAATTCACGTTGTTTGTCTCTAAACGCGACACCCACCTTCACGCCACTTACTGGAAAAATCGGATAACTAGTTTTTCCTACGAGGTTTTAAAAGTTGTACTTTTCCGCACTATTTTTACTTTTCTGTACAATTTTTACTTTTCCGCACGATTTTTGTATTGTTGAAAATGAGGATATTTAGGACTAACTAAATGAACTATGTAATTATTCTGTCTTATTAGTCATTTTGTAGCATTATTATAAAACTTGTTTACTAAAAACCTTGTTTTTTCATAAATGAGATGGACAAAAACCCTGGTTGAAAAAATATTGTACCTAACTCTTACGGAAAATGTCTTTTCCGCCCTTAACGGCTTACCCGAACTCCGCTCCGCGTCGTTCGTGCAACTGCCGTCGCGTGCGGAAAAGTACTACTTTCCGCCCTTGTTAGATAAATAACTATTTTCATCGTTGATCATATTCCGAACACCCACAGAAATCGCACCAATTTCGCTACCATATTATTGATGGTGATCGTTAAAACTGGACAACGCGACGTTTCTAACTCTCTAATTCCATTTTCTTCTTCGAGAAGATCTTCGAAAGTATCGGTAATATATTTACTGCTGATATGTGTTCCGTTTGTTGGCATTTTCTCCCTGCTGAACACAGGCTTTATGCGGGGAGATGCACATAAAGACGTTAACAGTTTTCCGAGTTTTGGTTTTCTTCACCCACTGTGGAAAAAGTGAGTAGTGTTACATTCGGTTGTCCAAATTTTTTATTCAAAACAGGTGAATCTCGACGTGGAGAAAATTCAAATTTTTTTTGGAAAACAGTCATGCTTGACAAGTTGGTTAGGTTATGTTAGGTTATGTTAGGTTAGGTTAGGTTAGGTTAGGTTAGGTTAGGTTAGGTTAGGTTAGGTTAGGTTAGGTTAGGTTAGGTTAGGTTAGGTTAGGTTAGGTTAGGTTAGGTTAGGTTAGGTTAGGTTAGGTTAGGTTAGGTTTCCGCCATGGGGGGTGATGTCCTCTGATGAGGAGGGTAGATCCTCTCATGCCGGTCACAAGCCCGGATAAAGGAGGAGTGGCCTGTCGCTGGGAATCCGGACATTGCACGTCTACCGACCGGCTCTTCCCAGCAACGAATCACACTTTGCTTCAACTTGTCTTGGGTGGATTCGTCTTCTCCCTATTAGCTATGATCTATCGGTAACCCTTTACCAACCCTTGTTCTCTTCCGTCCCCGACGCTATTAGAGCATTCGAGGGCTAGGGGACATTCCTTTCTAGTCTAAATCGCCCAGGGAGTAAACCCTTCCAAAAATCCGCAACCTAAGGTGTTATGCGACCCGTGCTGAGAGGTGGATGGCCAGGCGACATATGGCCGTGAACGGAGCCACCGGAAACACGGCAAACTTCCGGTGTTGGTTGCCTTAGCAGGGCAAGGGCGCACTACCCTGCCGGACCTTGTTTTTTCGACCCAACTCGTGGGATAAAAATGGAATCAAAAAACACAAAACAAGAGTACGACGGAAACCCCTTCAGTAGGAAACCGTTAATAGGGCGAAGCCCGACGGGGAGCGTTGAGGATGAGACAGTTCAGACTCTTCTAAGTCCCGAAGTCATCACGATAGATGTAGACGCAAACCAGGAAGAGGACCAGGCCGTCAGAGAGGAGCAGGGCTCCCTCCCTTCCCTCCTAGGTGGGGAACGATACGAACTCCGAAACACGGATTGGACAGATCTTGAGGAGGAAACGCCAAGGAAGAAAAGGAAACGCCTATTATCACCCAAGAAAAGGCAAAGAAAGCACATCTCCAAAGTACCGGAGATAGATGCGCTTCAAAGGACCATAGAAAATCTAGCAGGAAAGACGATACAACTGATGAAACTCATAAAAGGGAATATAAACACGAAAGTAGAGATAAAGCAGATCTCCAGGGAAATCGATGCAATAGTCACACGAATGAAAGAGCGGGCGAGCTTCTTGGAGGAGCTCAAGATGCCGGAAGACACGGGGACAACCACGACAAGTCTAAACCTAGAAAACCTAGAAAATACTCGCATAGGAAGAATGGAAACAATAAATAAAGGTGTAAACACAGACAAGTGCACGATGGTCAACATGGGAACCCAGGTCTCCCAGGAGGACCTCGACAATGATCAGGAGCTGAGAAGAGTAGAGGAGGAAACCTCCAAAAAAGAAATAGAGGTGGTACTTACCAAGGATGAGGGCATAGATCCCCTCAGGACCGTAGCGGACAAGAACTGGCCAGAAGAAGTACACAAAAAGACGAAAATGGAGTACGACGGTACACTGGGACGCAGGCTAAGGGGGGACCTCGCCGTTATAGTCAACCCCGGTATAAAAAGAGACGACAGAGAATGGGAGGACATCAGAACAAGATGCCCGGAGATGGACGGTATTATCAATGAAGGCCTAGTGGATGGCACTATAGACTATATCAACAATGTTACGGAAGTCATGAGTAGCAGGGGTGGCAGCACCGGAAAAAGCTGCATGACGCTTCTGCTACCCCTGACCTGGAATGCAGCGGACCCCGGAGGGGACCTCGAAAAGTCTTACAAGCTGATGAGGACACTGAAGGACATACTAGTGCAAAACGGGAAAAAAGAAATAACCATATGGGAAACCGAGGAAGCCGAAAGCACCCTCATTAGAAAGTGTTGTGAATACGTCTTCGCGGAAGAAGACACGAAGATCACTCTATTGAGACGGGAACCACCAAGGGCCAAAGTTAACCAGACCAAACAAGGTGACAAAGTGATCATCATGGCGGATGGGAAATCATTCGCAGACCTGGTAAGATCCGTAAAGTCCTCGGTGTGCATCGAGGACGTAGGCGTTAAGATTAAACAGATGAGGAAAACAGCCAAAGGAGACCTTATGCTAGAGCTAGAAGGAGGGAGGACAGAATCGGAATTGCTGAAAGAAGCAATTAGGGAAAAAGATCCCAACTGCAAGGTAGATATCAAGAGGAAAGAAATTCTGCTGCACCTGAGCGGCATAAACGCTGACCTTAGCGAAGACCAGGTCAAAGAGCGTATCTTGGAAAATAGGCCAGGAGTAGACAGCGGGCGCTTTTACATAAAGGAGCTCAAAGAGAACAAGAACGGAAACTTGACGGCCATAGTAGCCGCAGAGAACATGTACATAGCCAGGAGGATAATGGGCAATGGAGCCATCCCCATGGGTTGGGGCCAAGGACGTATAAGATTGAAGGTGCATGTCGCAAGATGTTATAGATGTTTGGAATTTGGGCATTCAAGAAACGAATGCAATGGCACAGATAGGTCTGATACCTGTATCAAATGCGGTAAAGATGGGCATAGGTTAAAAGACTGCCGCGAAACGCCAAGCTGCCTCAGTTGCGGAAGTAAAGGACATAGAGCGGGCACCACCAGCTGCCCGAAATTCAGAGCCATCATAAAAGACAGAAACACAGCTACACTGAACGGGGGCAGGCGGACCAGCGTCAACCTCCAATAATGCCGATACGACTTCTTCAAATCAACGTGGATCGAGGCAGAGCTGCGCAGGACTCAGCCTTCGAAACGGCCATGAGGCTGAAATGTGATATGATATGCCTTCAAGAGCCCAATAAGAATAAGAGCAAAGGCCAAAAGTGGATCACCGATAAGGATGTAAATGTCGCCACGTACTTCCTTAACCGAAACATTGGGGTCAAAAATCACGAAATATGCAGAGGGTACACCAAGATTTACTTCGCTGACTGGACGCTGTATAACTGCTATGTGTCACCAAACATCTCATTACAAGACTTCCACGAGTATGTAGACGAGATCATGATAAGCATCCAGCAAGAAAACCTAGGGGTAGTAATACTCGGGGACCTAAATGCCAAATCCCCGCTCTGGGGGTCAAGCTTCTCAGATAGAAGGGGGGAGTACATCGCGGAATGGCTTGCCACACTTGACCTCGCGGTGGTGAACAAAGGAGATCGGCCGACCTTCAACAGAGGAAACAGCTCGTCTTTTATAGACATAACTTTCGCCTCAAACAACATGGCACAAAGAATAACAGAGTGGGAAGTACTCGAAGAGGACTCCATGAGCTACCATGGCATGATCGTCATAAACGTAGAACACAGTACACCGAAAAGCAAACCAGTAACGAAAGCAAGGCCATACATAGACAGAGATACTCTCCGAGCCGCGATATCGCTAGTGCACGACCCCGCTGAAACCGAGCCAGGTGATCTAGTCAGGCAGCTGAAAAATGCGCAAAAAGCTGCTACCACACACAGACGAGGCAAACAACCACGACTACAACCTTACTGGTGGAACCGGGATATGCAAACGCTAAAGGAAGCCTGCAATAAAAGCAGGCGTTTCCTGACCAGGGCCAGGAAAAAAAACCCGCCGAACATAGACAGGCTAGAAGAACAATACGAAACCTGCAGAAAAGAATTTAAAAAAGCTATAAACAAGGGGAAAAAAGAGCACTGGACACAAATATGTAAAGAACTCGACGGCGATCTGTGGGGGCAGGGGTACAGACTCGTCACGAGCCAACTCAAAAAAAACGGCTCACCATATGATATGGACTCAGACCAGAGGAGAAAGACCATACACAAACTCTTTCCCCGAAAAGTCGACGCCTGGACGATGAACGATAACGTATATCCAGCCCCGGAAATCACCGCAGAAGAACTGAATATAGCGTGCGGAAGACTTAAGTCCCGGAAGGCTCCTGGCCCCGACGGCCTCGCGGCGGAAACTATAAAAGAAGCAGCTGTCATGATACCAGACTCCCTTCTAGCAATGGCTAACCAGATTTTACGCAGGCAGAAATTCCCTGCAGAGTGGAAAATAGCTACAGTGGTGCTGATTCCGAAACCTGGGAACAAACACAGGACGATATGCCTACTAGACACACTCGGGAAAATGATGGAACACATCATCAAAAATCGCCTAGAGGAAGAACTGAAGGAAAAAAATGGCATATCCGGGAGACAATTCGGCTTCAGGAGAGAAATGTCGACGGTGCACGCAGTGGAACGAGTTCTCGGAGAGGCAGCAAATAGCCGGATGAAATGGAGCGCAATCATCACGATTGATGTGGAGAACGCATTTAATACCGCGGGCTGGAGCATCATCGTGAGGAGACTGAAGGACTTAGGAATAAGCCCATACCTGATTAGAACGATAGAGAGTTACTTCCAGGGACGTCGTCTGAACATTCAAAACAAGGAACACATCTATATGACCCAGGGTGTTCCGCAGGGATCAGTCCTTGGACCCACTCTGTGGAACATCCTATACGACCCAGTCCTGAGGCTAAACCTGCCTCCCGGGTGCCAAACCGTAGCATTTGCAGACGATCTGACCTTAATAGTTAGAAATAATGATAAACAGAATCTGGTAAACTCCGCAAATGCAGCCCTAAGAGTGATCACGAACTGGATGGAGGAAAGCGAATTGAAAATTGCTGCTCACAAGACAGAAGCCATCATTGTTAGAGGCCCAAGGAAAAGGGATGGCATCGCATTCCGAGTGGGAAATACTGAAATACAGCCCCGAAAATTCCTTAAATGCCTAGGCATCTGGCTCGATGATAAAAGCATATTTAACGAACATATCAGAAGAACAGTAGAAAAGGCAGAGAAATCGGTGACGGCCCTCACGCGACTGCTCCCAAACACGAACTGCATTAGCTCCGCTAAGAAAAAAATGCTATATGGAGTAACACAATCGGTACTCCTATACGGAGCACCGGTATGGGAAAGGGTAATGAGCGTAGACAAGTACAGAAACATGATGGCTAGCACACAGAGAAAAATGTTACTCAGAACCATAGCATCATTCAGAACAGTATCTTTCGAGGCAACCTGTGTTCTTGCCGGGGTCCCTCCAATTGAGTTGCTCGTGGATGAGAGAACACGGATTTTTAGGGAGAGAGGGGACAGAGAACAGAGCGTAGCTAGAGAACAACTGGAGACAAGAAAACGGTGGCAAGCACGATGGAACGAAATACAAACAGTAGCCCAATGGACAAAGCGCCTGATACCAAATATTGAAACATGGACCGGTTGCAACTTCAGAAACTTGAATTACCATATCACACAATTCTTGACAGGACACGGATCCTTCCGCGCCTACACAAAGAGAATCGGGAAAACTGAGGACGACCGCTGTATCTACTGCGAACAAATAGACACGGCGGAACACACGATCTTCGGGTGTGACAGATGGCACCATGAGCGGCTGGACCTCGAGAATGCAATAGGAGAAGACATCAATGCAGACAACATAATAGATAAAATGACGCGTAATCCCGCATGGTGGAACACCATCGCAAGCACTATATGCAAAATCATGAAGAAGAAAGAAGAAGAAGAAAAATTACACAGGACTGGACAACTTTGAGGAAAACATAAGAGATGTAGCAGAAATGCCGCTCGCGCCGAGGTGTGTCTTAGGACGATTTTCCGGACGCGAGAGAGGGCATGGGGGGGTTTTAGTCGGAGTAGCGCCCGACACTACCTTGGCCGATTGAAAGAAAGGCCATGGTGTCAAGCGATTTCCCCCCCTACAAAAAAAAAAAAAAAAAAAAAAAAAAAAAAAAGGTTAGGTTAGGTTAGGTTAGGTTAGGTTAGGTTAGGTTAGGTTAGGTTAGGTTAGGTTAGGTTAGGTTAGGTTAGGTTAGGTTAGGTTAGGTTAGGTTCGGTTAGGTTAGGTTAGGTTAGGTTAGGTTAGGTTAGGTTAGGTTAGGTTGGGTTGGGTTGGGTTGGGTTAGGTTAGGTTGGGTTGGGTTAGGTTAGGTTAGGTTAGGTTAGGTTAGGTAGAATAATAATCCACGTGTCTCAATCGCTGCAAGACCCCTTCTAAATTTTCTGCATTTATCAAAGTGCACGCCACCTCTGCCGGAAAATGTCTTGCTATACACGCAATAGCCTTATTTACAGGAATAGTGAGTGTCAAATATTTAAATTTCGACAACTGACTCAAAAAACACATAACATGTGACCCAGAGCTTCTTTCATATCTAGAAGTTTCCAGTTCATGCCTAGCCCTTCCTTGCACTTCTTCATTCCGGAACCAATTGAGAAAAGACTCTCTGGAGGTTGTCCAACTCATAAAATGATGTAAAATAGCATCTGCCCAGACTTTAACCTCTCCCTCCAATAAATGTCCAATGCAAGTGGGAATGATATCAAAAGGTGGAATCTGCTATAATTTTTGTATAAACTCTACAGGGTGTATGCCACCTACGTGTTCAAAGCTCGGTAAATATTTTAAATTTTTTTAACGGGTTTCTGTATCGTACATTTTGTTCAATAGTCGCAGTGGGTTGTATCAGATTTCCGGAAAAATCAACTGTTCAGAGGTTGTATTTGTGATTGGTACATTTTCTGATTCATGGTTAATTTGAACATTATTGCTCGGAAAATTTATAGGATTTTCTAGTTGATCGGGAATATTGCTCTTTTGTACCCTTTGTTGATTAATAGAATAATGTTCGTTAACATTTTTAGAGTTTACAATAGGAGTATTACCGTTCGCGGAAAACAAAAAAGTACTTCTAGAATTGTAAATTACCTATTACCACCAATGGCATTTTGATTGAAAAATAACCCTGGAGCAGTAGTATCATGTCTTGCAGGATAGTTCATACCAACAAAGTTCTGAAAATTTTTGGAATGAAATGATCTTGTTTTCAATGATACTCTTGCCGGAAAACAGTCAGAATTAATTGGAAAATTTCTACCTTGAGGCTCTGCATTTGAGGTTACCACTGTTTCATAGGCAGGAGGTTGAGCAATGTTCTATATGAATTTTTCTAACGGCCCCTGTCTTGATGTTAGGTCAATTTCCTTCACATTGATGATGCTGGGGTTGATTATCTGCATTTCTTACCGCTTCGTTTCGATTGTAACTTCTAGTTATTGGACTTGTAAGAATTGAAAAATGGTCCAAAACCATGGTTGTTGTAGAAGAAAAAAGGTGCCTGCGATGTCCCCAAGTAATTATTGTCAACACATTGAAGCGTCAAAGATGTAACAAAAGAGCCTAAATATATTAGGGACTGTGTCAAGGATTCGTGCACCTACCAATAATTTTAGGAAAACTCAGGAAACGTTCTTGATAAGCACTTTAATTCGATAATATTCGACGAAATTTCACACTTGATGAACTGCAAAATACAAAAATGAGTTTCGGCAGGAGACCACAGGTGATATTAAAATTAACCTGCACCATACTTGGGAAATCTTAATACAAATTATGATTATAAAACTCTTATTTTCCACAAGAATACGTCCATTATATCCGGAAATCGAAAACAACTTCGTTGGACTCGATAAAAAAACATACTTTTTTAAAAGAAACCACGCAAAAAACCGGTAGATTATATTTTACAGCAAGTCACTGATACACCGAGCTCAGTGTGATATAGCGCCAGTACATAGGTAACCCATTATTCCGTTTCAAGTTGATAATTAAAGCATTACCAACTGATAATGCATTTTCATTGAATGAGACATATTTCAAAAACCATAAGGCATTCATTTCAATCGCAAAATCCGGAAATGAAATAATTTAAATGTTATTCCTCTAAAAAATAAAATTGTTGATACATTTTTGATACATGTACAACATAAAAATATTTATATTTTTGGAAAAGAGCACTTATAGTTCCCCATCCATCTTCAGGATAAAATCAAATACTTTAGTCATAATGTCTAATATCGTTAAAAACCCTGTATATGTAGAATAAAGAAGTATATTATTATTATATTGTATTATTATATTTTATAACTCGCCCCGCCCCTTGTCACATGATATTATACTTCATTCACCCTCATCCTATTACTTTAAATTTCATTCATTTGGGTGGTCTTTTCAGTTCAATATATAAAAACTTTTCCACCCTTTCTGGTGATTGACGATTCACGTTTTTCATATTCTTAGTGTGGCTACTTCGAACAATCCCCAAGTCTTCAATCCCATCTTGGGCAAGAATTGGTATAGAATGTCATCGAAGTGTCATGGTAACCCGCTTGTTGTTGTTTCTCAAGTCGTTGCCTCTCAACTGCCACCACAGCCACCTATTGATATTTTCTGGTTCAAATTCAAGTTTCATTGCTATCAGATTAAGGAATATTTAGGGCTGTATCAGTTATTCAATATGTAATTGAGAGAGTAACAACTTTTAAGACATGCAAGTAATTGATTTTTGAAATTTCGTAATATTTCACGAATTCAGGATACAGAAATAATTTTCTAGTAATTCACGGTGACTCTTAATCAATTTCCAATTTTATTACACTTCAACAGAGAAACCAAATTTGAAATAATTATATTTTCATCTATTTCTCATAGATGTTTCCTAGTACGAATGCAACTAGAATAAATGATAATACTGAGCTTTTTTGTAAGGTTTCAGTTCGTGCTCCAACCAAGCTTTTTGCGTTCCTCACGCCGCTGGCAATAGAAATATGGCTATATATGGCGGGCGGGTATATTTTGGTATCGATAACAATCTGGATAGCAGCTCGTTTCTCGCCCTTGGAGTGGAAAGAAATGAATCCTTGTGAAGAATGTCTTCTAAAACAATTCAGTGATTTGTTCGAGAAGGGTTGTGAACAAGTTTCTGGAGACTCATCAGGAATAGGTAGCGAGACAGAGGATAATGTTGAGAATGATTCAATCAACTTTACAGACAGTGTGGAAGATCATAATGGTAGATTTTTTCTTGATACCTGCGTTGAATATGGAGAAGACTATAACATTGAATGCAACAGCAGTTTTGCCGTATTAGAAAACGGATTTACTGTAGTTAACGCATTCTGGTTTGCTATTGGTTCCCTTATGCAGCAAGGATCAGATCTCAATCCGAAGGTAATCATTTGATTCAGTCTGATTTTCATGGAAAAATATATCAATAGAGCGCTTGGTTATATCTTTTATATAATTTGTTATATTTTACTGATGAATATTGTCATATTTTTACTCAACTTCTCCTTTTGCTGCCTTATTTAATATATAATTTTATTTTCATAATACAATTATGATAGTCTAAGAGCAGAAGAGAGGTCGACCTTCACCGTTCTGGTTAACGGATGAAACATACTTTTCATGGAGTTTATATAGACGATTACGCCTAAAATGGGTTGCCTATCAAAATGTCGTCCAGACTATATACAGTGAGTTTCAAAAATTTGCACCATATGGAAAACTTTTTTATTATCAATTTGTCAGAAAATTTTATTCTTCATAAAAATTAGTGCATTGCAGAATACTTGCATTAGAGTTGACAACATTTCAAATTTCCAAACGATGTACAGGGGGAACGAAAAATGGAAATTTAGACATCATCAAATCATAATTTATGTTTTATTGGCGTAAATTATTTTTATTGTATTTTTCTCCTGCGTCTTATTGATCGTCATTCCCAGATATTTAAGATATTGTACGATAAGCGACCACATGCCTTGTTTTGTGTGATGTGAGTCATCAAGATGTCAATATCGACGTCTAGTGCTTGCTTGTAGTGCGCACTTACTACTCGGTTGGTGGTGTAGGTTTTCCGAGTTACAGCTGTGAAGTGAATATGCCAGCACAATCAGTGAGTCGCCCTGGAGTGCTACGGGAAATAATAATAATTGCGGTCCACTACCCGCAGATGCTATATCCCTGAATACATTCCAAGTTTTCATGAGGGAGTATTATTATTCCAATCAAATGTATTGTTTTTTTTTTCTAGTATCAGTGTTCCTTATTATTTCGTTTTTGTTGTCTAATTCTCCTGTTGGAGTTTTTTGTATTTCTATTTTTACTGTTCAATTTCGTGCATTTTCTTGTTCATCCATTTTCTTTCACTTTTCCTAATCAACTTCTCTGCATATTTTCTCATTGTTTCATATTCTCTTCTGTCACATCTCCTCATCCATTCAGCCCACGCGCTTATCTACTTTTCTGTAATTTTTCCACATGTGTCATTGTATCATCCATGTGAAGATTTTTTGGCATTCTGCCTCTTCATCTTTTCTACTCCTGTTCCTTAGCTGTATTTCCTCCGAGTATTTATTTCCTGAAGTGATGTTGTCTAATTAACCTGTGCACCTTTTATTTCTTTGCTAATTCAGTTTCAAATTCTTTCTAATATTTTTAATTCATATGAGCCAGCACACCCTCCTGTGTAGGTTTTTCCTGTTTTTTTTTTCAGTGATCAATGTATGATATAATATTTGGTTGAAAATTTCTATGTTAATTTGTTTTCGAATATTGTTGAGCTTTTTAGCAGAGTTTTTTTAGGTTAGTATTTGTCCATTATCAATCGTTTGGTCATGAATTATGGCCACAATTCGAAGACCTAATAAAAAAATAAATGAAATAACTTCAAAACCTGACTAGTAGTCGTAACATATAGTGAAAAAATAACAAAAACTTCAAACATATACATGATTCGACTAGAATCGTTATATTTAAAAAGAGTTGCTTGCAAAACACAAGAGTAATAGTAGAATTTTTTGTGAACAAATACTATGTAGGGACATTCGGTGTAGTCTCGTAATACTGAAACCAAACTATGATATCGAAAAAATGCACGTCCAACTATTCTGTATTAATCATTACTATACTTTGCTGCATAGTTCAACGTATACCTGAATTATATATATTTTTCACGATTCTTTGTTCTATAAAAATAAATTTTCTGCATATAATACGATTCATCTGAAAATCTGTTCGTTTGAGAACACAATAGTTTTATTTTCACCAATATTTGTTTGGCTCAACAATGTGGCTGTGATGAAATGTATTAGCAGGAGTAGAAAAATTGTAGTTATCGCAGTAGCTGGTATAACAGTCAAATGCGATTTCAGTTCTATGATTGAAATTTTTTAATAATGTCACATCTGCATTACACTCGCAGTCCAATGCTATATGAAACGGCCAGTTGGAGCACAATGTACAGTTGTGTGCATAAAAAAGTCGTACAGCAGTTAAAGTGAGCCAGACTTGTTAATCTTTATTCAATCATTAACTTTGACAAGTAGAGTCAAAATTCAAACTAATTTTGTCAGTAACGCGCTTTCAACACTTTTTTAGGTCAATTAGTTATTGCAATACAATAAAATTAGTGCAATGCCTTGTAAGTACGTCTTTTTTATGCACACACCTGTACCTCGCTGGCTAAGAGCAATGACACACACACAGCGGTTTTTGCCGAGTCGGCTGTCGAGACGGCCGCCGACTCGCGTGTGTCCTTGTACTTTGCAAATGGATAAATACATACAGGTCGGCGATTGACGAGTCGCCGTCTTGTAGCCGCCTCGACATGTGATCTGATGCATGTGCCGCGAGCTGTTTTATGGCTCAGTCGGTGTTTACTTGTCATTGTTATATATGCGACTAGTCAGACACAGCGGTTTTGATTGCGAATTCAATACATGAAACAATGGATGCTAATATTGATATGGAACAAATAATACGGGAATAGAAGTGTAATGACCAGTTTTTCTTCTGGTAGTATGCTTTTCCTCATGCGAGTGTTGGTCTTGGTTATTTTCCCAATTCATCAAAAGATGCCATTGACATTCGAGTAAAATTAAAAAAACTTTTCCACGTCTCCAAGTACTTCTTTGAATAAAGTATAAAATACACGTTTCTCTTGTCGATCTTCCACATTGGGATGTACCCACATCTTTCGATTTCTTCTTTTAGTTTTTTTCCATGGAAGATACAGAAGTAATAATAATAATAATAATAATAATAATGCCTTTATTTCATCATCAAATATGTTACAATAAAAAAAAATTAAGACAAATAGTATTCAGAGACATATCGATGATGAAAAAGCCGAAGATCAGCGGTATTGGTTGTATCTACAGAACGAACAGAATAAAAAAAGAAAAAAAATTAAAAATTCCATGATGATTCCAGGATAAAATTGCTATCAGACGAACACAATACAAAAGAAGATTTTTTTTCTTTACCTTAGTCTAGCGCGGCATTTGGATGAAAACAGACGAGGTTAATACCTCAAGAGAGGAGTGTTTTGGGCCTGCAGTAATATTTTTTTATATTCTTTTTTGAATTTTTGTGTTGGTAGATATTTGTTTTTTTTTTGGGAGGCCATTATGTATTTCTATAATTTGAAATGTAAATGATTTTTTGAATGATTCTGTGAGGTGACCTGGGCAGGATATTAGATTATTAGAACTAGCACGAGTATTCAACCTGTGGACTCCAGATCTGAAACAAACTTTTTCATAGAGATAGGGAATTTTTTTGAAAAAAACAGCAAGTGAGATTTCTTCTGTTAGCCACATTGAGCCATTCTGTTTCAATTAATTTGTGGGATATATGGTGCCTTCTTCGGATGCCGTATATTAATCTCAGGCACGAATTCTGAGGACTTGTATTCTTCTGATGTTGTTACTTCTGAGAAATGGTCCATACACACTGGCGCAGAAGTTGAAACGCGAGAGTACCAGCGAATCGCAGAGTAAAATTTTTGACGTGAATGATACAACATTTTCAGGTTAGCGTAGGCCACACCTAAACAACTATTTACATGTTTTTCAAATTTTAGTGTCTAGTATCTCAACCGAATTTATGATGAGATTTCGTTTTTCAATTGGTCCGAAAACCAGCGCTGAACTTTTTTGTGGATTTATAAGAAGAGAATGCTTATTTGCCACGCTTATCAGATTGGAAATATCTTCATCAATGGAGATTAGGAAGTAGATTATCAGCATTGAAAGAATGATAAATCTGCGTATCGTCTGCGTAGAAATGAGAGTTACAAGTTGTCAGACAGTCAGCAAAGGAACAGGTGTTGGTGAACAAGAGAGGTCCTACCTACCTATTGGACCTAATCTACACTAGGTAATCCAAGGTAGCATGGCGGTTTGGCCGTCAGAATCTAGTTGACAACAATAATTAATGACATTTGTGAAATTGGGCATTTATCCAGATAACGAATTCTTGATAACTATGAATTTAATTTAAGTAGAAATTGAAAGTGATGAAGATTGAACAGAGGAAATCGTGCAAATATGAGATTTCCTTGACATAGTTCAAAGAAAGAAAAAGGTATGCGTTGCTTCACGAGGATTGTTTATTTCTTTTGAATACAAATCTAAGAAGAGGAAAAGTTACTTCGATAGATTAGTCATTCGAAAGTCAAGTCAACATTAACAATAATAATATTGAACTCGATGAATATGTTATTTAAATTTTCGCTTCAAATGCCAAATTCATTTCATATTTGCAAAAAATATAAATTGGTTATTTTTTTTTTGACAGTTGTAGAAAAAATACTGTATGAAACTCGAAACTCGTGTTTTTTTTACTCGTAGGAATGCCGCACTCCGCCTACGGTGTCGTGCGTCAACATTTCCTACTCGTAAAAAAAGTATCACTTGATACATAAATTACTATTGTGAGGTTGAAGCTTTCAAAAACAAAAAAGTGTCATAGATAAGATGCGACAATAGAGGTGAATATGTTAATAATGAACTTCAAAGATGGTGCAGAAGCAAAAGAATCATTCTGGATCATACCATACCCTATACACCCCAGCTGAACGGAAAATCGGAACGTCTCAACAGAACTTCAAATATAGTGCAGAAGCGAAGGAATCATTCTGGATCATACCATACTCTATACACCCCAGCTGAACAGAAAATCGGAACGTCTCAACAGAACTCTGATGGAAAAGGCTCGTGCGCTCATTTTCGATTCTAATATGGTAAAATAATTTTGGGGCGAAGCAGTGCTTGTTTCCGCATATTTATCGAATAGAAGCCCTCATTCTTCCATGGATGTTAGTCCCGTGGAAAAATGGGCATATCGCAAACCAAATTTGTTTCAATTGCAGATATTCGGCTGTGAAGCATTTGGGAAAGTTTTGGGGTACCTTAAAAAATTGGATAGTCGCAGCAAGAAGTATACATTTCTTGGTTATGCACTGAATGGTTACGGCCTCTGGGATGCTGATAAGAAACAAATTATTGTTCGCCGAGATGTTTTATTCAAAGAAAAAGTTGAGACTGGCACTGACATCGTTTGTCTGAATAACAATCAAAACATTACAGTTGTCATGAACATGCCAAATGACAACGATTTTGAAAACCATGGATACAAATATATAACAAAAGGAATAATACCAAATCAAGAAGAGCTAGAAATACAAATGGTGTAGTTTTCGGAGAAGGAAATCGAAATGAACCAGAAATACGAGGTGATACGGTCTTAGGAGAAGGAAGTCAGCAAATAAATATCAAAAGACCAAAGGAATATGAAGATTTTGTATTGCTTACTTATCGAGAAGCAGTGACAGGACAAGACAGAGATAAATGCAAAGCTGCTATAGAAGAAGATAAAAAAGCCCTAGACAGAAATCACACAAGGACATACGTCGAATGCAGAAAGACAAAAAGTATTGACAAGCCGATGAATTTTTAAAATCAAAGATGATGGACGATATAGGGCGAGACTGGTCATAAGGGGATGCGAACAGAAATATGGCATTGATTTCACAGAAACTTTTAGTCCCGTAAGTCAATAGCTGTTCAATAAGAATTTTATTTGCTTTAACAGCCAACAAAAACATAATCATTAATAAATTTTACGTAAAAACAGCATTTTTATACAGAGAATGACTTAAAAGATTGTTATAATATTCCGGAAGGTTTTGAAGATAATAATAGTGTCAGGTTATTGAAAAAGTCCATGTACGGGCTAAAACAGGCTCCTCTAAAGTTGAATCAGCAATTCATAGGATTTTTGAAAGAAAGAGGACTCATTTCTTTGAAGGCAGATTGTTGCATATTCAAGAACGAGAACGGATCACTATTCTTACATTTCGGGGAATTGAAATCAAATAAGGGCAGAAAATTACATTGGACTAAGGCAGGAAGATTATGTTAAGTCAATTTTGAGAGATTTTGATATGGAAGAATCCAAAACAGCATCTACGCCAATGATAACTCTAGAAAAGAATAAAGAAAATGAAAAAATTGAGAAATATTTTCCCTTTCGAGAAGCAGTTGAAAGCTTGCTATTTCTAATGAATAAAACACGTCCAGATATAGCATTTCCAGTGAGCTTTTGTAGTAGAAAAATTGAAAATCCCACCATTCAAGATATTTTGAATGTAAAGAAGGTGATCAGATACTTGAAAACTACATACACCGAAGGAATAAGCTTCACAAGGAACTCGAATCAGACAGAATTGATAGGATACAGTGATTCGGACTTTGCTGGAGACCTAGAGGTGAGAAAAAGTACAACGGGCTGTGTTATCTTCGTCTGCGGTGGACCAGTGAAATGGTTCTCGAGAAAACAGCCGATTGTAGCTTTATCAACCACCGAATTCAAATATATTGATTGCCGCAGCAGATTGTACCAAAGAATTAATTAATTTGAAATCATTGATTCAAGAATTAACAAATCAACATGTCAAGGTCACGTTGAAAGTTGACAATCAGAGTTCCATCAAACTTGTGAAGAATAGGCAGTTCAATCGCAGAAGTGAACACATTGACGTGAGATATCACTTCAATAACGAGAAGGTTAGCGAAGGTGACATTGACATTGAATATTGCTGTTCTGAGAATCAGATTGGGGATATTTTCACGAAGCCTCTTGGAAACCTCAAGTTCTTCAAGCACAAGAAGTCTCTCATTGAAAAATTCTGATTTTTGTTTTTTTTTGGAAAATGTATAAATTAGAAGAAGGAGTTGAAAATAATTAATACATTTTATTATAACATCCTGTACAATGTAACATTTGAATATTAGTTTATGTCAGTTGGTTATAACAAGAATTTTTTATTAAAAAAGTTTTCAGTTCATCTTTATAATATATATATATATATATATATATATATAGGTATATATATATATATATATATATATATATCATTCAAGTAGTTAAAACCCCAAGTTGAAACCAGATAACCAAACACCGTAGCAGCCAATTTATGAAAGAGTGAACCAGGTGATTACACCTTTCAATAGAGCGCAATTGCTGCTTATCTTTTTTCGTACTCAGTACGTGAAATGTGAAAACATTATCATTCGTTTACTGCCCGTCGTCGATTTCTTAGGGTTGGAACTCTTCTCCTGAGCATAAGCCTTGGCTGTCGCACGCTTCTCTCATTACGGAAGTCTGTCTTCCAATTGTCGCTCAAAGTGGTCGAAGCTTGAAGGGTTCCCTTTCGACTCGAAGAGTATCATTCTCCCAGTTCTCCAGCCCACAACATTCGGTGCCGTTTTCGCACCAAATTAAGATAGATAGTTGAACAATCTCGTGTGAAATGTTCCATGTTACAAACATGCATAATGTTACAGTAGGCTCGAGTATCGAAGGAAAACCCAACTCTGACTTCATATACCGTCAGTAGATCAGCTACGTTAATACTGGAACGGAAGTGGTCAAGGTCACCGATCGGCAAAGTCGGAGTGGTGTTATTCACGTGTTATCTACCGCACGCCGGCTCCGAGCAGCGTGGTTGTAATATAAAAAGAATAATGATTGTGAATGAAGATATTCGAATTTTTGGAGTGTGATAATAATAATGATATTTGAAAACATGTGAAAATTTGCGAAGCAACGAGGGTGTAACGTTTCAACGTGCGATTCCAATAAGAAACATATACAGGGTATTTCAAAATACATTATTTAAGGAAAAATCAACATGTTGTTTCAAAATACGCCATTTGATAGGAAAAAATATGGCGGTTGTTTGTCGAATGTGATACCGGGTGTACCAACGTGTCATTTGAAAAAAAGAAAAAATCTGAGATTTAAAATTCGCATTTTCATTCAGATAGATGATTTTCTTAATTATCTCTAGTTTTCATCGAAATTCATGTAAATAATTGAGATGAGAAGAATGTTTTAAAAAAATGTCACTCACAGAAATCGTTTATTTCATTGAAGTAGGAACGCTCCTCCCTCATGAGAAATTTATTTTTTGACATAAATCTATCATGGGTAATTCATTCTGATTTTTGTTTGAAAATATAAACAGGATTTTGATTTTAGTTCAAAAATATGAATAGGATATCCATAAATTCTGTTGTTGCATCATCTGCGGCTGAAAGACAAACTTCAGTCGCTAATTTCTATCGTTCTTGGGAGGTATTCATGTTAAAAAGGGAAACATTCTCCATGAAAATTGAAAAATGAAAAATGTGATTCAATAAAATAACAGATAATATCTAACAGAAAACAACTACTTCCCCGGCCACTTCCCAAGCCACTCTGGACATTGAACTACATCTGATAGATATTGTGGAAAAATCTGAAAGTGAAAATTCGCAGTTTCATTCAGATAGTTGATTTCTTAATCATCTCCAGTTGTCATTGAAATTCGTATAAATAATTGAGACAGGTTGAATATTATTCAAAAATATCACTCACATAAATCATTCATTTCATTGGAGTAAGGTACGCTCTTCTCCTATGAGATCCCCAATACGTTTTTTTTTTGACGAAAATCTATTTTGCCATTCTAAGCTCATCAGGAAGATCGAAAGAATTGGGAAACTGGCTCTACAGGAGCAATTTTACACAGAAAAGGCAGAAATTGGTCTCCACACCCCATTTTTACAGGAAACTCTGTTAGGATTGTCACGTGATGCCGTGATTAATATAGCGCGGGCGCTACCCCATGTCACATGTGCCGTTATATGTCCCCTCAGTTTTGTTGCGGGGCTTTGTGAAACACCTACATGTGTAAAGAAAAAAATTGGACACATGGTCCAGATCATAGTAGTTTGGTCGCCATATGTAAAAATGGCCGCCAAATTGTTAAATTTTTTATCTCCGTACCCAGTGGTCTGATTCACATTTTTCAAAGCTCCTTTTACTCCTTTTTTAAAAACAAACAAATTTTGTGAAAACACATTTTTTGTAAAATCCAGTTTTTGAAGTATACAGTATGTCTCACTTCTCATGGAAACACCCCTTTGTCGTCCGTAATTATTGGAGTAGAACTCTGTAAATTCCAGGTTCAGTAGATATACCGACGATGAGTCTAAATCTTGCCTGCCTAAGGAATGACATTCACTGCTCGCCAGAGGCGATGGAATCCCCCATTTTTGCCAAAAAAAATAGTAGGAAACAAATATAGGCCACAAATTCAATCGAATCCGGAATCGGGATGCCAGTTTCACTACCAGTGCAGATTTTCACTGGAAAATTTTCGATTCTGAAAAAAACCAGTTTGTCTCACTTCTCATGGAAACACCTTCGTATCTTCGTAATTATTGGCGTAGAAATCTATAAATTACAGGATCGGTAGATATAGTAGCAATAAGTCCAAATCTTGAGGTTTATCTGAGTGACATACACTGCTCGCCAGGAGATGTTTCCATGATTTCCTGATTCCGAATTCATTGGAATTTTGAGCCTATATTTTCCCCTTATATAATTTTTGGCAAAACTGGGTGATTCCATCACCTCAGGCAAACAGTGTATGTCACTCCTGATCAACCCCTGGCAAAATTTAGACTCATCGCCGGTATATCTACCGATCCTGAAATGTATAGAGATCTACTCCAATAGTTACTCCAATGATTTGGTTACTTTATCCCGATCTGTTCCAATTATTTTTGACAACTTCAAAAGTTTTTGTTTTCCTCATCGGAAGTCAGTTCTGGAGGCAGTAAGTTTACGCTCTCGTCTCACTAATAGGCAAGACAGCGCCTTGTTAAAAAAAATGATATTTCCATGAACCGGGTGCCCCCTTTCGACCAAACACTCAAGAGGCCATTACACGGTGTGAAGAATGACGCGCCTGGCATGTGGATTGCGGAGTACCACGCCGATAGCGTGCTAGCGATCTCACGGCCTGTTGATTGACAAGTAGGGTGTGTTTGGCACCGTGCCGTGAACTGTGCACCCCAGTCTCGCCACTCCTTTGAACTGTGTAAATTTACCGACAATCGACGGGACATGACACTCCGCCCGAAACTTGCCACGCTGCACCATTCTCACGGCGCGTGGAGTGTTAGTTCACACGCCAGGCGCGACACTCCACATGCCATGTAATGGCTTTTTCAGATGTCCTCGAGAGACTTCCATTATTTTGATTAATCATGAAATGTGCAATGTGCAATGATATTTAGAAAATTAAAATCGGACTAACGGTTACGAAGATATTATATTCAAATAAAAAAACTTGCAATTTGGCGTCCATTTCCAAATATGGCAAACAAACTACCATGGTCCGGTCCATGTGATCAATTTTTTCCATATTCCTATAGGGATTCTACAAATCCCCGCAATAAAACTGAGGGGACATATGACGGCACACGTGACATGGGGTGGCGCCTAGACAATAGTACCTATATCAAATATCAAGAGCAGTAAGCACATTTCAACGATCGAGGACAAATGTTTGAAGGACCCCAACATTTTTCTGATAATTCAATTCAGTCTGTCCAAAAATTAATAATGATCTGAATTCTTTGTACAATTTTTCTAATGACCATGCATCAAGAATAAATCCAAGTGAGTCGTATGCATTACTTTTCAGCAAAGGTACCACTCGCGAATCTATACTGGATACTTTACAATTGCAAATTGGGAATGAAATAACTCCATTCCTTGAATCTGGAAAAAGTCTGGGTCTTGTTATCGATTGTGAACTCAAGTTTAAGCAGCACATCTCAAAAAAGAACTGCAATTAACCTACTGTACTTTGAAAATGATTTATAGTCAGAGGTTATCACTGGATCGAGATTTGAAATAAATGCTGTGTGAATCTCTGGTATTATCTTATTTGGATCATTGTGACGTTGTCTATGGATCCTGTCTTGATAGTGTGGATATAAAACGTATACAAATATTACAAAACTCGTGTCTCCGACGTATATATGGCATCTTTGATTGCAACACATTAATTTCCAGTGAATAACTGTCAAAAATAACATATAGAGCGAGTCACATTTAAAATGGAACCATCCTTATGAAACTTAAATTTTTCAAGCGATTGGAATAATTTTTTTTAATTAGGTAGACATTCAAAGAGTCTACCAGGACACCAAATTTCATGAATGAATTTCCATTTTCAGCGCCAACTATTCTTCTTTTTCAAGGTCAAAATCGAAAAATATTACTACCGATTTTTTTCGAAAAAATCTGACTACACCACTGGATTCGCGAATTACGTTGAAAATCGTTAATCAACAAAAAAAGTTATAAGTGGACGAAATTTGAAAAATTTGCTGTTTAATCAACCCACCAATTTAATTTCTATCAAATTAGGATTACACCACTGTATTCAAGCCTCAAAATATCACTGGTTCAAATTTTATCAAAATATGTTTATTAATAAGGAAATCATAAGACAATAAAATTTGAGAAACGTGTTAATGGAGTTACAGGAAAATGTCATTTTAACTCATAATTTTCTGTTTTTTCTATTTATCAACACATTTCGATGAAATTCTGGTCGGTGATAGGTATTTTTTGAGACTTCTTGAATACATTGGTGTATTCCGATTTTCATAAAAGTTCTGAAATTGAATTGGTGGGTTGATTAAACAGCATATTTTTCGAATTTTGTCCTCCTATAACTTTTTCGATTGACCCATTTCAACATAATTTACATATGTACCATTTGAAAATGTCGCAAATCCAGTGGTGTAGTCAGATTTTTTCTTAAAAAATCGCTAGTAATTTTTCAATATTTTTGACCATGAAAAATAAGAATTGTTGGCCCTAGAAATGTAGATTTATTAATGAAATTTGCTATCGGAGTAGACTTGTTGAATATCTACCTAACAAAAAAAATCATTCCAATCGGTTGAAAAATGAAGTTTTAAAAGTGTTTTTCCATTTTAAATGGGTCACACTATATATAGTGATATAAGGCTTCGGTAAGTGACTTACTTACAGACAGACGCCTCTCATGCAAAAACATTCATATCAACTGCGTACATTATTATCGTTCATGAGCAAGCCAATTTCGGTCGGTGAACTCTAAGAACGTTGAAGTGAACATAGACACAGCTGCATCCCAGTCGAGTTATTCGTTCACTTCAGCGCTAAGCTCCTCAGATATGAGCATCTCGTTCCGTAAATTCCAATTCAATAATTCAAATATTTCGTATTTACATAAAAACACGTAGATAGGCCTTCTTCAAACAATAAATCTCTCACCCAATATGTATCTATACATTGCATTTTAAGGTGTGTTTTCACTAGAGCATTCGTTCTGCATGAGCACAGAATGAGCACATGTGCTGCTCGATTCAAGCTCGCATTCTGTTCGTGCTCAAATCAACGTCTACACTATCCGAGCATTTGCTCGTTTGGTGCTGATTCAGTGCTAATGCGGAACGAATGCTCCAGTGAATACGCACCTATAGAAACGTGTCTCATTTACCAGAAATACACGAATATTACACTCCGTGAAAGCCCCCTCCAACCAGCGACTTGAACAATATTCTCACGCTCTCTTATTGGGCATGTCGTTGAAAATTTCTATAAAAAATCACACAAATTATATAATTGACTTCTTTCTCTTCCTCTTCTCTGACGACACACGATGGCCAAGTTTGCCAAATTAGATATACATTTTCATGCTCCAGGTGAATATTATACTCCTGGGAAATTTGTCAAAACAAAACGATGCTAAACGGCGGGAATGGAAACCGATTGAAGACAACCAAAATCCTAGGCGGGTTCTACAATCAATAATTTGGAGGATGCTTGCCAGGCAAATTATTAAGGCTGTCCCTTAGTACACGCCCGCCAAAATATCTGGACTGTCGATTGAGTGTGGAAACCGCTTTGTTGTACTACTCGTCTTAGCCATAATAGGTGATTTTGACCAAAATGAAAAAAAACGGCATGTTTCAGAACATCATAGAATATAGAGAATCATATATTGAATGTACAGACACCATCAAACCATTTTAATTAAAAAGTGGATAAGGCAAGTTTCAAAATAGACCACCCCAAATAACTCAAAGTATTTCGCTACTGATGCAATTTTCATTTCCATATGCAAATAGTTATTTTGTAAAGATTGTGTAAACATTGAAATATTGTTCATCTGAAGAGTCAAGATTTTCAGCTATACCTATCGGCAATAGCTATCGCTACTAAACGATCTATAAAAAGAATATTAACTTCATGCTCACTATATGAATCAATTTCCAAACCCGAAGTCACGAAATGCTTCTTTTTCTGTTCGCAAGATGGAGCGGTCCAGACTCCGCTTCATCGCGTGAGACCACAGTAACGAAATAGTGATGTTGTCGGAAATGTGTCAAGGACGTGGTGTAGAAGAATTAGAAAACTCATTATTCTTATGTACAGCGACGTGTGCTTTGGCCAGCTGCTTCTCCATGTCTCTTACGACAAGGAAATCGATATGATAGGTATCAATATTCAAACCCTGAATTCCCTACACCACCCTAGAAAAAAAAAATATTTACAAATAATTTTTGTGAAATGAAAAATGAACAATTTCAAAAAAAAATATCTTAATTTGCTTGGTAATAACTATTCTGACCGGGGCGGAAGTTTTGATATTGGACACTTCTCACTTTTCTTTTTTCTTGAATCTTCTGGAAGCTTCACTCTGTTTACGAATTCTGCTGCTTCGTCTGTGCAGCAAACAATAATAAATAACTTGCCTCGAAATTAATCGTATAAGTATACGTATTGGACTCCCTTATATCAGACATGAGTTGAATTTTACTGACTTTATTTACTGTGCATGATGCCCCCTGAAACTGGCTGAAGGCCCTATTGCTGTGGCTGATGACCTTAGCTTGTCTGACTGGATTTCCGATGTGACCTGAAACATAAAAAGAAAATATTATTAGTAATCGTGTGCCCTTATTGAAGTAGACGTTGCAGTCGCCGGAGCTCCCGCCTTCGTCTTACTTCTTCCGGGGTGTCGTTGTATCTCTGGTTCACAGGTCGCCTGTATTTGTCCCTGTCTCTGTCGTCTTTCTCACGTCTGTGCTAGTGCAGTTGTGAGTAGCGGGTTTGGATAGGTCTCTACTCTTTCCAGAGTGGTCCACGCGTAGTTTTTCATCATTCTGTCGATGTAGTCAGGTTGGATATCTAGGTCTCGGTAGATGAACCTGTTTGGCATGTATCGCGGAGCGTCAGTTGCCATTCGTAGGCAGACGTTGAATAATGCCTGGATTCTTTGTCTATATGTGTTCGCGCACTCACCCCAAGCGGTTGACGCGCTATAGGCAGGAGAATTGTCTTGATGAGTCGCAGTTCCAGCTCGAGAGCCATGATACTCCCACGTCCGATGAGCGGTCTCAGATTATGCCTTGCGGTTTTTGTTAGTGCTAATCTACGGTGAGTGGGAAGAAGAGAAGATGACGGAATCCAACGGAGAAGCGGAAGTCTGATAGTCGAGGAACCGAGATATTCCAGGAGCGAATTCTCGGGTGGTATCAGAGTGGGACGTGGACCACGTGGAATGCCTACCCCGCAAATTCTCATCAGATCCTTGCCTAGTGCTCTTTCCGGAAAGAGTCTTCGTTCAGTGGAATGGAATATTCTATCCAGGATCGGGCTCAGAGCCAAGGGCGAGATAGGTGGTTACACAGGAACAGCACACAGGTAGTTTCAGTGGCGGCTGAACTCCCCCAATCTAATAGTAGGTGCGGCATGGAGAGCGATTCCCGAATTGCCTGGGATACGCTGCCGTTACCGCCCCTTCCACCGACAAGGATGGTGAGATAACCTGAGGATGAACGTTTCCAGGTGCGAAACGTCGCCTTGGAGGCCTCTCTCACCCAAACGTTCACAGGATAACCTTGTCTACCTTTGCGTGGAGCTGAGTGTACGGAATAATACCGGGTAGCTCAGTATTCCACCCAGACTGCAGCAGAGCCGAAAAATGTATTTGATGAATGGGAATTTTGAAACTCAGTAAAATGTTCGGTATAAAACCGACTGGATCGTTGATGGTTTGTTGAATCTTGAAAAAGACTCAACAAAACTCCGAAGATTGCGTCAATCACGAATTATTTCAGTATATGAGTGGTACTTCCCACCGAATTTCTACCTATGGACGAAATGCCAGGCCGTAGATTTTTAAAGCAGTTCACGGAAAAAGTAAAAGTTAGTTGAATATCAGAATTGACAACTGAAAATATCCGAGCTCCGAAAGGCTAGCGGATAGCTTTGTCCGAGCCAAGCTCTGCGACAAGAGTGATTACAAGTTTTTTTTTAAGTGGCCCGGAAGAAGGAGCTCCTGAGAACATTTTATGTGCTCGAACGCTTCATTCCCCCTTCCACCACCCCCGCTCTCACTGAGCGGATCCTAATACTGTTGATTAGCGATCAGCAGAATGCAATCTGATCGTTTGATATGGAGTGCTTGGCTTCTGTGCGTCTGAAGCTCCCTTATATCTGACATAAGGTAGCCAACTTGCTTATTTCTATACGATTCAGGCATATTATGGCCGGTCAATTAGGTCCCAGACCACTGGTGGGCGTGGCCTGTTGGAAATTTATTCACGGATGTACTCCACTGAGTATTTTTGGGGAATATTATTTCCTTCGGCTCGATTGCACAAAGTAACATTCATTAAACTTAAAGTTAAGAGCTTAAATAAAATCTTCTACACAAATACAATGGAGTTTTTGGTCGAGCTCTACTTAACTTTAAGAATGGACAAGGCGCTCCATACTGTTGAAATTTGCGGTCGCGGGGATGAAATGGAACGTTTGGTAGGCGGTAACAAAAAAGTCATAAATCAACATCTGGACGCAGAAACGTAAACGAATTGTATTAAATTGCGTCTCTGTAAATCGTATGCAAGGATTTTCTACCTGAATGCTGCCTTGCGCCTCGATACGGCAAACACTTCTTACCGGTTTGTATGATTTTTATAAATCGGTAAAGATTCGTTTGTTTGTCTCATAATCATTTCAAATGTCAAAGGAGTAAAAACGGATACATGATTCTTGAATAATGGTGAATTTTAATTTATTTTGTACTCACATACTCGTGTAGAAAGAATAATTTCTCAACTTTGAAGAGTGGTCACACAATAGGGTAATTTTCCGGAGGAAAAGGAAGCAAGGAATTTGGATATTTGTTATTTTACGAGATACATAACAGTATTTTGTGCGAAAACTTACTTTTTGTAACAGTATTTTCAGTAAAACTCGGTTAGTAGAGGTTCAGATTTTTTGAGAAATGAAATGTCGAAGCTAGTATAAATATAATTATTTATTATTGACAAAGCTATAAAAAGTTGATTTGAGGATATGCAGTGTGTCTCTTTTCCGAATCTTCCGTAATTTTTGAAGTCGATAGATACACCAATAATAAATAGATACTGAATAACCCCGAGGGGTCTAGTCGTTTTAAGTTATATACACTGCACGCCAGCAGCGATGGAACCACTGACATTTCCGATAAAATCATAGTTGGAGGCAGAATAGGTCAAATATGTCTTCGAATTCATAATCCAATGCACCTGAAAAAACTTCATTTCTGAAAATAGAAATTAGGTTAGTGGTAAAATTGTTATTCTGAATACGAATCCGACCTATTGACCTAAATTGCCCCCTACTATGATTTTTCAGAAATGTCGGTGGTTCCATCGCTACTGGTGTGCGTGTATGTAACTGAAAATGACTCCTCCAAAAACAGTCGTTATATTTTTACTACATCTACCAATTCTGCAAATTTCCCAATTCTACGTCAAAAATGACGGAAGTTACCTCACATTCCTATGAAACAACAATATAGTTTTGATATACATGTCTACCTACTTGATGAAACTATATTCATTGATTTTTTTTTCTCTCTTCTCATTTATTATTCTGCTTGCTTCTAGAGCATCAGGGGATCTTTAATTCTCAACTAGTCTATATATAGACTAGTTCTAGAATCATGCTATTCATGTAGGAGTGTATGAGTTTATCCTTCATTTTATCACTCCATCCAACGTATTCAACACTTTATTTCTCAATATTTTCGTGAAAAAAATACTAACAAGATGATATAGAGAGCCGGTTTTTTTTTTATTATTTCTAGAGTTGTGAAAGGGCGTCAAATCAATGCGACTAAATAAAGTTTCACATTCAATGTAATCAATAATTCATTTCTCAATATTTTTCGTGAAAGATTGCAAGAAGATGATATAGAGAGCCAGAAACATGTTTTTAAATTTTTCTAGAGTGTTGGAATGAGTTTAAAAAATGCTACAAAATAAAATTTCACTAAAAATGTTAACAATGGATAATTGTTCAATGTTATTATAAGCGACTCCAAACTCATGATCCACTTTTATCAGTTCAAGTGATTTACGGTTTCCTAGATATTTATTATGGTACTTTGAAGATATGATTTTCATTTCCCCAGCAAATTCATATAAAAATATTTCACCCACACGGAATGAAATAAATGTGATGAAATGAATACACATACGCTGCTACGGCGATATCGACCACGAATTTCTCGAAGAGTAGCGCCTCTCATCTTTCTCACGATGCCGTAATGCTGCTTTCACGATTCACTTTCATCAGTTCGAAAGATACACGGTTTCCTAGGTATTTATTATAGTGCTTCGAAGATAATATTTTCATAACCCCACCAACTCATATAAAAATACCTTATCAACGCAGACGAAAATAAACGTAATGAAATGAATAGTCATACGCTGCTGCCGCGATACCGAGCACGACTCTATCGAAGCGTAGCGCCGTCCATCCTTCTGACGATGCCATAATTCTGCTTTCACGATTCACTTTCATTAGTTCAACATATACACGGTTTCCTAGATATTGATTATGGTGCTTTGAAAATAGTATTTTCATATCCCGGACGAAAATAAACATGATGAAATGAATAGCCATACGCTGCTGCCGCGATACCGAGCACGACTTTATCGAAGCGTAGCGCCACCCATCTTTCTAACGATGCCGTAATGCTGCTTTAACGATGCACTCTCATCAGTTCAAGAGATAGGCGATTTCCTAAAAATGGATTAGAGTGATTTGAAGATAATATTACTTTTCTTTCTTCCTTTCTTTTTTTCTTTCTTTCCTTCTTTTTTTCTTTCTTTCTTTCTTTCTTTCTTTCTTTCTTTCTTTTTTTCTTTCTTTCTTTCTTTTCGCAGACCTGATAACTGATTACTCACTACGCCAAAGAAAACTAAAACTAAAATGCTAATAAGTTACGTATTCCGACTAGGTACCATTCCGTAGAATACGCAAGAGAAAGAGGGGGAAAATAGTTCTCGCTCGGATTTACACTGACATCATTCACAGCAATTCATATTTTTTTGGAACACAAAGTTTATAATTGAATGAAGATTCTTCGGTTTTTTTTCAATTTTTGATTGTCACATTTGGAATAGGACGGAATTCTGTATTTCATTTTTCTTGAACACCATATTTACAATATTTGTTCCAGATGAGAATTTGATATTTGAAAGCATTTCCCAATTTTGTTCGTATCGCCTGTACCATATTCATATAAATGAGAACTTCAATCAACCATACTATTATTTCCATTCATAAGTCGGTCCCATTGATTGAAATAAAGCAGGAATAAAAGAGGAGGTGCTTCACCAGAGGGCAGCATAAATCGGTATCAATTTGAGTAGTTTTCTTGAACGGTAGAGCTGTCGCTCTTGCTTTCGTTTGGCAAAACCACCGAACATTTTGATAAATAAAAATTATTTTCAGTTAGTTGAAGGATTAAACGGTGCTTGTTGAGAAGTTTAATATTGGTAATTTATTCTCGAGTATGTGAAAAAAAATCCTGAAAACTACCTAAAAATTACCGAAATAGATATATTTCGTCTATATTTTCTGACTTCTCAGTTAATAACTTTGATTTCAGGAGTACCAATGAGCATCGTTTCAACCTTTTCCTATGAGTTACCTCTTACAAAAAATTACTAACATATTAAGTTTCCTCAAACGAAAGCAACAGCGAAGGTGCTGCAGTACGAACTCCTTTTTGCTCCTTGTCCACTCTTAAGGAAACTTAAATAATACTTGGTGCAAATGAAAGTTAATAATATTCCGGATTCGAAACTAATTCAAAAGTCCGAATTTCTGGGAGGTTATAACAACCGCAGACGAAAACGGGTTTTTGCCGCGACTGGGAGCAGTGCTCATTGCTCTGCTATTATTGATATTTTCAATCGGATTTTTGCATCATAGTGTCCAATATTGGGGTAATATGACGATGTGTGTAAAATTACTTACTTACTCAGCTAGTTGCTCATTCCAGTGAACTACAAATCATTGCTGATACTTATTTTCGTTTATTTCAGGCAACATCAACTCGAATTGTAGGAGGAATTTGGTGGTTTTTCACTCTAATAATAATCTCCTCATACACAGCAAATTTAGCTGCTTTTCTTACGGTGGAACGGATGATCACCCCTATAGAAAGTGCACAAGACCTTGCTGAACAAACCGAAATAGGTTATGGAACGCTCGAAGGAGGCAGCACCATGACGTTCTTCAGGGTGAGCTTTCAAATTCTTTTGAAAAAATTTGGTTAGACAAAAAATACGAAACCTCTTTGTAATATTTCATCAAGCCAAAAAGATTAAGCTCGTGTTTCTTCTCTTTGTTTCTGCGTGTTCATATGATTTTTTTTTTCGTAATGTTCAGAGAACATGTATTATTTTTGAAATTTTTGGTCGATGTAAGCCCCATGGGCCAAGTTTTCCAAAGTTTTACCGTTTGTTAATTGAGATGGGTCCAATGATCAACTTGAAGGTCAATAAGGGCAAGTGGCAATCGTTCATTTCCTAGAATAATGTGAAGTCAGGTTCCTGAGCACAAACATGTTTAGATAAGTTGAAAAATCCGTGATAGGTTCAGTGACCTACTTTGAGGTCAGTAAATGGACATGTGTGTCAGCTTTCCGTTTCCTACATGTCTGGTTGAATCGAAAATTTTTGAGATGGAATATTTATTTAAATTGATGAAATGAATAAATGATGCGCATTAAAGCAGTCCCTCGTCAAATGATTAATACCTGTTGAAAAGGGGAACCTTATCCATTAAAATTGGTGAAAATGTGATTTTTTTGTAATATCTAACAGAAAAAAACAACTTTCGGCCGCAGATGATTCCAGAACAAATGTGCATATTGGCATCACTATTATTTGTAGCAGAATCACTATATAGTCTCTGCCATACAATGAATTATTAAAATATGCACATATACACTTACTGTTAATCCTTTACCCCACTTGTTTGAGGTTGATTCAGGTTTCACGCTCTGTTAAAGAGTCAGACACAACATTAGAGGGCACTGAACAATCTGAAAAAGGATAACACAATAAAAATTCTTCCTGCGGATAAAGAGAACGCAACGGTCGTCTTGGACAGCGACATCAATGAGGAGACAATCGAAGACGTACTCCGAAAAGGTCAGTATTATATAATTTACTAAAGACCCCACGACAACGATAGGGAGGAAGTTGTACCAGACAGACACTATGGGAATATTAACAATACTAAAAAATACTAAAAATCCACAAGGCAGAAGTTCTTTTGAGACCAATAACCAGCTCCAGAGACTCAGTCACTTACTACCTACCCGAGTTTCCATTGCCAATTATTCAATATCTGTAATGAATCATCTCGACGTTCGTTAAAAATTCCAGGCAGTTCGTTGAGAAGCTGGAGAAAGTAGTGTCATGACAGAAGACCAATTTTCACGTGGAGAATCATTACACCAACGTCCTGGTGAAACATGCCTGATAGGTTATCCAGAAAAAAACTGCAAGATGACGCAGCAATTGAGAACAGGAAGAAATTCCCGGTGTTGGGTATAATGGAAATTCTAGAAAGTTGCTTGCAGAATTGCAATTCTCAAGAGAAAAAAAGTAAGTTTTCCAGTCCTATATGGAACGGTTCAGAGTTTTCTATACAAACACAGCCTACAAGAAGCCTCGGACGTGGTTGAGATATATTTACAATACTTTCGTCAAATTAAATCACGGAGTCGAGGAACATGATGCCTTTGTGCCTAACCTGATCAACGTCTAACCATTTACAAACTCCACAATGGAAGAGCAGTTCCAGGACGTGAATATTCAAAAGAGGGGTGGTATGTGCCAAACCATCAGTTGACAGAAAATCGACCCATACCGGACAATACATGAATTTTAAATCGAATCATCATGGATGGACGAAGAGAGGAATTGTTCGATCGGTCGTTGACCGTGTCTACATCCTCTGCAACACATATGAGTCAAATTCTTGAAAGCGTGATTCTTTAGAGAAGCCATGACATATTATGACAAATCCATCCATTCAGAAATGTTCCGCAAGGAATGGAACTTGATGAGTCCCATCATCTTTCCATTCAATCATTTGTTCTTGACTCATTCAGAGTTAATCTTCTTGACTGGGCCATCCGGTATATCAGTTCTTAAGAGTTGTAAATGATTATGGATGGAATTTGAGGTAGAGATCAGAAGAAGACACTACGCCTAATACGGAGATGACACTGAGGTATTTTCCTCAAGCGAGTACTATGTGTACTAATGTACACATGTGTACTAATATTTGATTGAGAGAGATACCGTTTATCTAAAAATGTCGCGAAGATAATAAAATGTATGGAAATTATTTCGACGAATTCGGAGATGACACTGAGGTGAACATGATTAAATTTCCTCAAATTTCATCATCTTCGCGACATGTTTCGATACACGTTATCTTCCTTAAGTAAGTACTATGTGTACTAATATTCAATTGAGAGAGATACCGTGTATCTAAAAATGTCGCGAAGATAATAAAATGTATGGAAATTACTTTGTGTTAATCTTAGTGCCATATAATATGGATTTCCGTCAAGTAGTGTCCAGGTTAATCCAGAATACGAAGATGATGTCGAGCTCGTAGGTGGAAGCATCCTAGGTCATCCCATTGCCGGAGAGGTATAGTTCTATAGGAGAAATAACGCCAAGGTAAGTATAGTTGAGTACTCTCAAGTGGCAAGTTACCAAAAAACTAGACAGCCGTACATTTTCGAGTGTGGTATGTCTTCATATTAAAAATCATAGTACTGGATGGAGCCTGTAAAGTGTTTAGCAGTTGGGGTCTTCTCTGCATTGTTCGCGACCATGACGGAGCAGTACTCGAAATATTTATTGTTAAGGCCCTGTATGGCCTGACTGCATATATATACAGGGTGTAATCTAACCTCTTGCACTCCTTTGAAGGGCGGGAGTATAATGTCATTTTATAACAAATATCAAATTGTGTTGGAGCCGCAATAATACTTGAACTGTTGATTTTTTCACACCCGCTATTCGTTATGAAATGGAATTATACACCTGTTCTTCACGGGAGTGCAAGAAGTTAGATTACACCCTGATGAGTTTTATATATTATAGTAGAGAGAGTGTTTTCGACTCAATTCCGAGAGATGAAATTCATCTTGTTTATTGAATGATCAACTAGACCTGAACGGTTCCCCTTTGTTAAATTTATTCAATTAAGTAGTAGCTATGTTTTGAGATTTCCAGGTAGGTTCATTGTTATGTCAATTTTATAAGTTGTATGAGTCTAGGTATTAGCGATAATTATAGGTAGTCCCTAATTATGTTTATGGGTAAAAAAGGTATTTAAGTAATTTTAATGAAGAATAGTTTAATGTACTACATTCGCTTGAAAAAGATACTGTGTATCGAAGCATGTCGCAAAGACAATAAATTTTGTGGAAATTTTAATCGTTTTTTACCTTAGTGTCATAAGTTTGTAGTGACTGTAGATAGCAGAAGTTATTATATATATATATATATATATATATATATATATATATATATATATATATATATATATATATTTATATATATATTGACGAAGTTATTATCAACTCAGAGAAAAAGTTAAAATGGTGCAATTTTGGATATATTTTGGGTTTATGGATATAAAAACTGGGAAACATTCTTCTCTCGATTCTTACTAAATATTCTATATACCAATCAACTCTAACCACCCTTTATACGTTGAAATCTGTATAGTAGATGAATTATTGAGTCAATGTGAATGATTTCATAATTTCCAATATTTTGTTTCAGGATTCTAAAATTGGAATTTACCAAAAAATGTGGAGATTCATGGAAAGCAAAAAGCCACCAGTATTTGTAAAAACATATGAAGAAGGTGTTCAGGTAATATTAGAGAACTTTTTCAAGATTTGACGTGAAATCGATTCGAATTATTGTTGTGAAAACTTCGAAACACTATTGAAGTATTTCCAAATAATAAAAAAGTGAGTGTCAATGAATACTTTTTTGAAAGTTGAACTTTGGGAAAATACATCATTTCAAACTTGAACTTTTAAACTAAAATTTGAAAAATTATATTGACTGTATGGAAACAAAGAATTCAAAAATTGTAAATATTTCCTATAAGCCTGATGAAGCCTCAGGATTTCAAGTGGGATAATGTTTCACGCACCAAGCTTTCAAAAATTCATTTATTTTTTGAAAGTCTTTTGTTTTCATTGATTCGAAAATATCTTCCTCTGACGCAATATTATGAGTCGCGTCGCATGAATGAAAACAAAATAAACATTTCTAGTTCAGGTTTATTCTGCCAGAGGCACATTGATCTTTGTATGAAACGTTCAAACATCTGACAGTTAGGACACTGCAACCTATACGATCTGTTGTGCCCCCTTCTACTGACCAGCCATCAAGGATGTCTCAACGACTAGAGCAGTTTGTCCGGTCTCCTTTGGCTTTTCTTTCTTTTATTGGTTTTCTCCGAGGTATCTCACCTTCGGATTTTGCAGGATAAAGCATTCTTAGATAACGTGGATAGAGGTTTCGTCATCTCCTTCACAAAACTGCATCCTTCTTCGACTATTCCTAGTTTTTTAAGGTGCCTTTTCAAACGAAAGTTTCCTGTTAGGATTCCCGTTAGTATTCTGAGCTTGTTTTCACTCTTTCTGGTACAGGTATTTGCTCTCTTCTGATTGTAGTTTTTCAGTAGTATCTTGGCCTGCCTGATTTTCTTCTATTAAGTATTGGGATTCTTCATTTTGTACTTCTTCTTCAAGTTCATGAGGTATTGTAATGGTAATCATTCCGCAGAAAGGTTCTGGTCCCAAAAATGGTGTTTCATCAGTTTTTTTTGCATGTACCTCTGCCATCTCATTATTATCCATTCCACACCCACAGCATCTTGGAGTTGAATATATGTGCTGAGCAGTAATGGCTGCTTTTCAATAATCATGTCGATTATCTCTTTTCTGTGATTTTTTTTTGTGGACTGGATGGACACATTTTTAATAGCGTTAATTACCGCTTGAAAAATTCAATGGGTTTTGCCTGGGCTTTCGGAATATTCGGTTATAGTTCCATATACTCATATTCCAGGTCTTTCTGTTGTTCTGTATCCATCTGTGTACCCTGTAATAGTACACCTCTTGAGTCTTCGGATGGTGTCTTTGTCCCATTCACTTTTGCTACTTAGTGTTGTGTTGAATTCTTTCACAAAGCTAAACTATTTGTTTTCCCAAGTTTGGTGATTTCGTCATTCTATATGCTGCCCTTATCGCTATATTCTTCACTCTATATAGAGATGTGTGAGGCTTAGCGGCTTCATAGCGGCCTTTGAGTACTTTCTCATTGCACCTGTTATGCATACACCTGCTGGTCTTTGGATTTTTTATAAATCAGCCCTGGTACTAGCTAGTCTGCTGCCCCAGACCATTGCATCGTAATCATGGTCGGTCTCAATATAGACGTGTACAACCACTGCAGGGTCTTTGAATTAACATCCCCAGTTCTTTTCCGCAAATTTTCCATACACCATTAGGTCTTTCTTTGTTGGTCATGTTCTTTCCGTGCTTATCTCAGATGAGTTAATTATCTAGAATTAGTCCCAGATATTCTGGTTTCGATTAAAAAAAATTTCATCTACTTTGATGGCTTTCAGGTTCATTAATTTTCCTAATGAAGATAATTAGGGTAGTCTTGGTGGGATTGACGGTGAGACCCATCGATCGACATAGTTCTTGAGTGTAGTCCTGAACTCTCTGAAGCATATCACAGAGAATACTCTCGAATTTGTCTCTCACGAGTATCAGTATGTCATCTGCATAGCCTGGACACGATATGCCGATCTTGGTCAAACCGTAGAGCAGTCGGTGGACTATTAGGCTCCACATAAGTAGGAAGGCTGCTCCACATAAGTGAAGAGGCTACTCCCCCTCATGGACAACCTCTGCTTGTGCAGATGAAGATAGTGTCTGTTCCTATTTTATTTTCTGCTATTCCGGTGGACAGTAATTGCGACATCCATCTAGTTGTCGTGTTGTCTACTTATCTGCCTCCTAGTGCTCTTTTGACAGCCTTGTCTGGTGTGTTGTGAAAAGCCCCTTTATGTCAAGAAAGGAACATACTACAGTTTCTCTAATCTCTAGTGCATCCTGGGTTTCATTTGTCAATTGCACTAATGCGGTCTCCGTAGATATGCCCATTTGGTACGCATGCTGATGGGGGTGCAGGGGCATCCATTCCAGAATTTCTGATCCGATATAGTTATCATTTGCTTCCTCCACCGTGTTCAGAATGGAAGACGTGAGACTGATTAGTCGTTGGGATTCAAAATGGGTTGTATCCCTTTTTTCTGCTTAAGGGTTTTTCTTCGTACTTTTAGTATATATCCCAATCCTAGACTGCCGTGGCTGATTCTCACTAAGTGTGGTAGGATTCCTTCCCCCACTTCTTGAACCTCCAGTGTTGCTTCTCCGGATGGTAATGATTCTCCGCTATAGATTATGATGATGTGAGAGTCAGTTCTCCACCATTTCCCCTTCCTTCTTCTTGGGAATGGGAGTGATGGTATGAGTCTTCGGGATATCGTCTCCCGCTCACACCATCAGTTCTACTTCCTACCAGCTTTTCCGCAGTGGTACTCTCAATCGCACCCACTCTGCTGACCGTGTTTCACAATCAAGCAGGATAACTTCTGGACGGAAATGGATGACTCCAAACTAGAGCTTATGCTCCCATCCATCACACATATCTTCCACTATTGCCTTCTCTGATTTGGTCTGTCTGTCTGCACTGAGCCTTGTCTCAGAAAACGCTCTGGGGAGAATGACAATCTTTCCAGTTTTAAAGAAAGATGCCTCCCGCAGAGGTGATGGTGATGTTTTCTCCATCTTGCTCCTTTTCGGTTTCTGCTTCTGCGGGTTTATGCTTATTCAATCTTATTTTTGCTTTATCTTTGGTTTGGATTTTTTGTTTCAATCCTAGAGTCTTTTGCTCCAAGGATTTCTTCTTCGCTTTCTCAGGTGCAAGCTCTTGGATGAGGTAGCGTAGGTACCACCTAACTCCTGCCCAACGGAGTACACGGGTAGTCTTTACCACCGGGTTGTCTTGTTCCACGCAGAAGAGGTAAATCTCCCTTTTTTTTTTTTCGAGAGCTTTCCGCGTTGTTGAGGAGACCAAGGAGGATTTAGAAGGGGCATGGCTGCTGTTCCCTTTCCTGTCCTTTATTTATTTCCTCCCCTATTCTTTCTCTGTGAGGTGAACGAGTGGCATGCTCCGTTTGAAATTAGTTGCGGATATGTGGCTGTTTTTTTTATATATTTTTTCTTTCCTTGGAAGATTCTACGAGTAGCAAGGGAAAACAAAGGTCGAGTCCTGCAGAGTCACGCAAAAAGGAGAAAGAGTATTGGAACTGAAGGTCCCCAGGTCTCCAGAGTTCGCATACTAGCAATAAAGCTTCTCCTTTACCACGCACCCAATGCTGTTCTACTTTGACTCGGAGTGATCAGTCACAGCGGAGCGACAACCCCTTCTCAACGCTGTGTTCCTTGATATCGTGAGGCTTCCGTGTCGACAAGGTGACGAAGTCCCGTGAGTCGTAGTGCCGTATCTATGAGGTGCAATGCTACATGACCACGGTCTTCCTGTCTGAGCTGTCCTTCGTTTAACCGCTTCTCCCTGCCCCTTCAGGCTCAAGAAGGGGCGGATACTCCACTTTTCCACCAACAACGAGGTCTCACATCTCCTTGAGGGAATGACAGTTCGAGTACAACTGACAGAGTGAGTTGTACTCGAAGTTTATTTTGACGTTACTGTTCTTGTACAAATCGAATCTCTAGGATTTGTGTCCACAGTGTGGTTTATTTGAATAGCGTAGTTCTCGAAAATATCAACACTTGTTCAGAAAAAAATGATGGAACGGCGTCTTTAAGAACTCTCTGAAATGAATTGATAATGTTTAGTTTATGTTCATTTTGTATTAACCTAATAATTTTTCAATTTTCGAAACTGTTAATTCATTAGCCGTGAGGATCATAGTAAACAACGCTTGACTGCAATAATTTTTCTATAGTTTCCCACAGTTACAATGATGGCCGCAGGTATCTCTCAGATACAAGTAAGTTTTTATGAGTTTCTTCAAAATTCAAGAGAAAAATATTCGGAGGGAATTTAAATAAAACTAAAAGTATTGCATTTACGTTAATAAAATCAATGTATAAGCAGATTGATGAAAGTTTTTATTAATGATCGCGGCGTATCTCTCAGATACAAGTAGCACTTCTCAGCTAACCAGTTCACTGCGAGTTCTCACAAATACTAATATTTTACAGCTCGCAAGACAGGAAAGTGGACAACGGCACAACCCCTCTGATCAGAAGATTCACAAACAACGCGAGGAAGAGTTACCGGCATGTATTTATCAGATACGCGCGACTACCGGAAGCTTGAATCACTGATTTCGTTATGTATTGAATCGTTCATCCGCCAAAATCTTCCCAAATTGGATTCAACTTTTTGAGAGATATATTCAGAAATGAAATACTCCATTCACTTGAAGAAGCTACAGTATTAGCGAAATATGTCGTAAAATGTGAATGAATATTGTTGAGGCTCACTTCCATTTTTCAACATCAACGTTTAAGGCTATTTTCCACAACAACGGCATTTTAGGCCTGTTGGTCACATTGTATTCCATCACACATTGGATACGGGACACGTATTGTCCATTACGTGTTTGCATTGCTAATGTTTTCCGGCCAGAGCAATTATTCCACTTTATCTGGGACATAGTTATACACGGAGGTGTTGATTGCCAGATATAATTCTTAGTGTGTCTTTAGTTTTACTGAATCAACTCCAAAGCTCAATTCTTAGAAACAAAGGAAGATACAGGCTCACGGGACGAAACACCGCAAAACGACTAGCTTATAGAATACTCAGATGTAAAAAGAGAGAAAACAACCAACTGGGAGGCATACAAAGAGAAGACGGAGCATGGATAACATCAGAAGAAGAGATACATTTATAGTTGATGAACAAATGCTTCCCGAAATAAAAAAAAAAATCAAAAACAACAAAACATAGAAGAATAAAATAGTCAACAACTACAGGGCAGAAACGTTCTGAAAATAAGGCTGGAAGAGATAAAGATAACAGTGAAAGAAATTAAACTCAATAAAGCGGCGGCAAGAGACAGTAATCCGAACGAGGCAGCCACATACATCTTGAAAACTATAGGAGAGCACATAACATATACCTATAGCAAATGACATGCTCAGTCAAGGAGTATTGCAAGAAGAATAGCAAATTCAATGCTAGGAAATTTAATGGAAAGAGAAATATCTAGAAGAATCACTTTGTTGAGGAAGATTTGTTTTTATTTTAATGTTTTTATGTTATTGATTTTGATACACTTTGTATGATAGGATTGGAATGATTGTGTGTATGACAGTGACAGAAAAAGAAAGAAGTATTGTAAAAGTCAAGAAAATAAACGGCAATATTTCTGTTTGAGCTTTGATTTTTACTTTATTATTGAAAAGTACAGAAGTACATTACAAATTTATTACCTAGAAACAAGAAACAAAATAGACAGAAGGCACTGAGGATTCCGGAAAACAATCAGTAGGATGGACGCGCTATTACAGAACCTGATAAAAACTAAAGCATACAATAAAAGGAGAAATCTTCATACACAGATAGTGACCCTAGATATTAGCAATGCATTTAACATAGTATGGTTAGCGAATATCAAGAAAATAACGTGCAAGGAGAACATCCCAATAAACATTCTGCAACTGAGCATGGACTTTCTTGTGAACAGAACTGGTTCGAGACTGTGGGTGGACAGACACAAAGAAAGAAACGAGTTCATTACGTACTTATTGCTGGTAGAACAAATAGGCAATCGGAAACCAGATGGGAGAAGAAATGGTCAGGTTACAACCTGTTAGAATGGCCAGAGACTTTTAGTCAAAATTTACTAAGTGGTTTTTCTTTCATGTATTTATCATGATAATGTCAAAAAGATCTGCTTCTTCGATGGCTTCATGTGGAGTTTTCATGTCAAAGATCAGTTGTTTTAGATGCAGGGTTTCCTTGGCAGCATCTGTTAAAGCCATACACTCGGCTTCTTGTGTGGAGAGAGCGACGGTTCGTTGCTCACGAGATTCCCAACCAACAGTTGTACCTCCATATTTAAAGCATTACCAAGTAAAAGATTTTTGGTCTTCTGGACATGTTTCCCAGTTGGCATCAGCGTAACCACATACCCAGACAGCACGGGATATTCCATTTTACATTTCACAAAGGAATATTCCATGGATATTCAGAATATTACTGAGATATTCCCTGAATATTCCATAAGAAATATTCCTGTAATATTATGAATGAATAAATGGATATCCCTGGAATATTCTAGGATAATAATCATGGAATATTCAATAAATATTTTATGATTATACGGTATGATCCAGGAATATTACTGTAATATTCCCAGAGTTACCTTGTAGAGTATTTCATGCAGGATATATATATATATATATATATATATATATATATATATAGATAAAATTCGTGACTGGCTGTCAAATAATTTGGGTAATTTCCAGGAAAACTCTATGAAACTGTCAAGCTATCGGCAATGTTTATTACGTTTCCTAGAAAATGCCAATTTATTTGACTGCAACCCCACAAATTCTACACACTTGTATATATATATATATGCTGGTTTATGCTGGTGATTTATTTTCTCGGGCTCTTCTTCATCTTATGTTTTAGTCCTCAGAACCATCATATTCACTACTTTTCGGCCAAGTCTCATCTGCTGTCTTCAAGTGATGCTCACTGTCTGGAGTTTTGGACTAGACCTGAGTCTTTGCCGAAACGTAGTGAGTATGGTACTTCTGAGGACCAAACACACATAAGACGGACAAGAACGCAAGAAGATAGATAACGTTCCAATCTCCGTGAGTATTTCTGAAACATATAATGAAAATGAGATGATGGGTTAACCCACATTTCGAAAATCAACTGTATACACATATTTCAGACTGTACGTAAGTAATTTTTTTGAAATAGATAAAAATAAATTAACAAAATTTATTCACTCAATCATTGATTTTTCCATCACCAGAATCTAAATCAATACTACTGATATTAGCATTCTTAATTTGCCTATCTGAATGGCATTCATCAGTCTTCTGAATCATTTCCTTGCAGGTTGGATCGAAATATTGTGGCAAGTATATTTTCCATTTCCTGATTGACTTCTCTGTACCAGGTGCTACCCCTTTTTCATTTAGACATTGCGACACACGGGTTCTTGAAAATAAAATGAAAATGATACAGAAACAACTACAAATATGTTATGCCAGTATTATGAAACCTAACCTTAAAACTATAGCAGTATAGCATAATAATATTGTTCTCAATAATACTCAATACTTTTGTATTGTCAGATTGTAATAGCTGCTTTCAAAAAGTTGATAAAATCTCAGAATTTATTGGACATAACTTGTGAGAGATTCTATCATCGAATAGATCTACCATTGGCGCCAAAAATTCCCATTTTCCATTACAAGCCATTTCATTCGGAACAAAATTATTGTTGGAACGCTAGAAGCGTTTTTTCACAAATTCAATGAAAAAATTTGATATGATATTTCTCGATAGTGACTGCATCAGCTGAATTTTTTTGAGAATGTTCGTCCGTTGAGGATCGGAGATAATTGGACTCAAAGTTGCTTCCCAATAGACTTTTATATCATAGCACCATACGCCAAATGCAATCATTGTTTCAAATAACACGCTGTACAGAAGAAACGCGTCTTACAAATTTGATGATGAACCAACACACGTCAATAAACTTGATAACAATGCTAAAACCCAAATCTGGAAAAATTCGTCTCACTATTTATCAAAATACGAGCCTCTAAAGTCGGAATGTTTTGATCGATCAGAGCACAAAAATGACCACGTCCAGAGTAATGGCATCAACGCGCTGCAGCTGGTAAGGAAATTGAGAAATATATCCCGAATTAAATAGACCAGGAAATATAAAAAATTCAGAATAGAGAATTAAGCAGCATCCTTGCCCATATTGTTGTCAGAATATAATAATAAATTTTCGAAAATATTAGACGTGAATTAAGACGAAGTAGCGGAATAATTTTCTGAACAAAATGGTCAAAGACAATTTGTGATAACTCATTTGATTTTCGAAGTATATTTCACCTCACTCTAGTTTGACCCAATAGCATTCACGTCGGAAATCATAATATCCTTCGGAGTTGAAATTTCACATGTTGTTTCAGTTCCGATGGCATAATGTCAAAAAAATTATCCACCCCTGCTCTCCGAAAGCTAGATACAGAATGAGTAGGGTTTCGAAGGTTTTTTGACGAATTTGATCACGGAGAAAAAAAATAGTAGGGGGCTCGTCCCCCTTCTCTTTTTTGTCGAAAGAAGTTGAAAAACTCGTGAAATGAAAATCCGTAAAAATGGTGAAAAGCATCTGATCGTCGAATGATTTGGTTTAAAAAAAAATCACCCTCCCTGCCCCATCGTAAGCTAGATAGAGAACGCGAAGGTAATCAATAAATTCATCAACAATTTCGGACATGGAAAATAATGGAAAATACATTCAATCGGGGTGCTTGCCACCCTTCCCTGTCACGAAAAATTTTTGGAAAAGTAAAAGTTGAAAAAATCCGTAAAAATAGTGAACATTATCTGACTGTCAAATAATACGGTTTAAAAAAATGTCAACCTTCTAACCGCCTTCGATAGGTAAATAGCGTAAGATTTATACATGGAAAATTACGACGAAAACCATGTCTGTCGGTGGGCCCGCCACACCCCTCTCATAAAAAAAGTTGCAAGAACTTGCGAAATCAAATTTGGAAATATCTGTAAAATTTGTGAAAAATGTCTTTGTTCAAATAGTTTTTTTTAATGAAACATGGCTTTGTGAACAGAATTGGTTGGAAGCTTCGCGTTAACAATTTATCAGTTTTCAATCACTTTCAAGCTATCTGATCGCCAGGACTATAAAAGTTACTGACACTGACACTAGTGACAAAGCAGTGTTGCCTAGCACCTCCGATACAAGATTGGATGGTTTAAATGGTGTGAAAATCGTACAGTCAGAACACCAAATTCACTTTTATGATAGACTTTAATAGGCCGTGAATGGAAAACTTTTGGCGCATACCGTACCGTTTCCAATACCTTAAAAACTATTAGTGTTTACTTACATTATATATGAGGACACTGTAGTAATCAACAAATCAAATTTAAATCAGAATGTCGATGCCGATTCCTGCCCCCGCGTGATCGGTTAATGTCATAAGTCAGCCTGCGAATTGCGATGCATAGAAGCGCCCAGAGGCAGACTGGTTACAATGTGTTCGGAAAAACTTCGGGGACTTGAAAAGTCTTTATTGTAACAATTTTGTAAGATCATTTCGTCTACGTAAGGTTAATCAGGTCAGGTGGCTAATGATTTACGCAATTTAAACTAGTTTGCATAAGCTGTTTTGTCATCTGAACCTCCCGCAAGCCTCCGAAGCTTGCTGAACACATTATAACCGTTCTGCCCCCTGGCTGAGGGATATGCTCAAAGGACCCCGCACGGTTTTTATGGAAAATGGGTCCCAGTCGAATTGGCTAAAAATTCAGTATAATGTAGTTTATAGTGGTCTGATCAAATGTCTCCACGGGCACAACGAGATCTATTGGACAGTTTTTGAGATTCAGGGTGTCAAACATGCAGATAGGGGGTTGTAACTTACAGTCAGAAAATCAATAATGTGGCGATTATTTTGTTACAAAAAGTTAGGGAGAATAATTGCAATTTTAATATTGTCGACCCAAATTGTAATAAAACCTCCGTAACCAGGGGTTATTAATAATAACATAATTTTTATGTAATTCTCTGAAAAAATCAGTCAAACGCAAAAACTCGTAGACCTGCAAAAAAAGTGAATATCATTGTTTGATTTTGTTACTGGGTAATCTTAGGTTACTATTATACAGGATCACTCAAAATTTTCTTTTGCAGTTGTATTCATTTTAGTTTATTTATCATACCACAAACCCTGTACACTTGCTGATTTGGAATTTTGGCAATTATCAAAAACAAAGACTTGGAGTTTAAAATAATTTAATATCGGAATAATAATATATGCCAGGACTGAAACTGTTAAATCAGCTAAAAGGCTTGGAAAAAAAGAATTGTGACGAGCATTGGTATGTAAATGCTCTAAAGATGGTGCATATGCCCAATAAATGTTGAAAAGGGGAAAATTCCTTAGATCGTTAGTACTCCACTTGCTGTTTGTTTGGAAATATGGATAGGATATTCAGCAAATCTGTTGTGGAATCATGTGCGGCTTTATCCGAGGAAATAGTTGTTTTCTGTTAGATATTATAGATAAATCACATGTTCCCCTTTTCAACATCGGTATGTACCTTTCATATAATGCTAATACTCGCTTTTTGTAGTATACAAGCCATCAACAAATAGAATCGATACATACTGGTTATTACAATGTCTTAACGGACATGGTATGAAACACTAACCACTAGGCTATACAGACAGCTTTACAATGTTGAGTTGTACTTTATTCATAATATACCTACACGCCGGCAAATCGGAAATATTCAAATAAGTGAGCGTTTTCTCAATTCTGTCGCTCTAGAGCGAAAAAGCTGTCAATTGATGACATTCCTCAGAGAACATTAACTTTGCATTGAGATTTGAACGCCCCAAAGGCTACTTTGTTGTGCGGTTGTCGAAAAATATTTTTAATGCAGTAGTGTACCTTTTGATAGCTGCATAATAATGCCGTTGACCAGAATCCGTACAAGATGCAACAAATAGACAAGAGCCACCAAATATTGATCATATTATATTTTGTTTTCTGATTTATGTTTAATTTGCATAGATGTTCCTTAAAAAAATTAAAATAAATACAACCAAAAAAATTAAATTTTGAGTGACTCTGTATAATAGTAACATCCGATCACCTACTATCAAAATCAAATGATTTTCACTCATTCTGCAAGTCAACGATCGTTTGACTGATTTCGTTCAAAGAATTACCTACATTAAAATTATGTAATTATAAATTACCCTGTATACGAACTCTTAGAACTTTCCATTACATCTCGAGTCGACAATATTGAGATTACAATTATTCTCCATAACTTTTTGTAACAAAAACCTTTTTTCTGCATGTTTGACGTATCTCAAAAACTGTACATTAGATCTTGTGTCCATGAAGACATTCGATCAGGACACCGTAAATTACATTATAGTAAATTTTCAGCCAATTCGACTTGGACTAAGTACAAAAATCCAAGAAACCTGAAGACTGGATCATCTACAAAAACCTCAGGAGCATGGAAACCACAGCGACAATAACTGAAAAAAAATTATCTTCTCTTTTTTCAAAATCAACAAAATTGCAAAAAACTATGAAACACACTGAATGTATTAAAAATTGTTTCGAAAAAAAAAAAATTATAAAAATGATATCCCAGAAAACCTTAGTAATCCCAATACAATAAATGACCACTTTATTAAGTCAGTAAATGTGTTAACATCTGATCCCCCTAATGAAATATTAAATCATTATAATTCTCCATGCCCCTTTGAAGATAAGCTCGAATTCTGGAAAATATCCAATGAGGATCTGGAACGCATTATTAGTACTATCAAAAGTAATGCAACAGGCACGTACCAAATTTCCATTAGAATGTTGAATATATGTATACCATCCCCAACTCCCATTATAACTCACATTGTCAATACATGTTTGATTCAAGAAATTTTTCCTGAATGGAAAAAAGCCTTGATATTTCCCATAAACAAAACGATCTACGTCCAATTGATCTTTCACCTGCAATAACAAAGGTTGTTGAAAAAGTGGCTTATGAACAAATATACAGATATGTAATAGTATATTACACACCGAGGCGGGAAAAGATTCATTCCTGTCGTGAGATTAGTTAGTTAACCGAGACGCAAAGCGTCGAGGTTAGCTATATGATCTCGAGACAGGAATGAAACTTCCTACCGAGATTTGTATATGTTATGTATCCATATAACATAGGGTAGAAGGATTGTAAATAAACACCTCTTATTTTAAAGTCGGTTTAATCTCGTCACTGCCAAATATCAACTGGGCAAAATCCTGCTACAAAAGTTTATAAAAAAGATACCCTTTTTTATGATATTCTTAAAAGAAACGGCATTCGCCATAAATATAAAGAGAACCCAATATATAACACCTTTTTACTTAAGATGATATATATAACAGTAAATCAAATAAACTTTATAATATTACATAACCTTTCTAAATATGATGTAGATACCCGAGAATTAAATGAAATATATAAGACTACATGAAAAGTCGTTCAGGTGCCTTGAGTTGGCTGCGCCGCCTCAGTACTCTTTCTTCGCAATTATTTTTGTTCGTTTCATTGATTTGCTTACTCGTTTCCCCTTGTACACTTACATTATATTCCAGATCATCGTTCAATTCAAATCGTGGCACCAGCGAAACAAACTCATTTTTAATTTCAGAATTTTCTGATAATTCTTTTACCACTGCGTTATCTTTTTTAATTTGGTCGGTATGCCTTTTCCAAATTAAACCACAATCTGTTTCAACCAAAAAAGTTTTTCTGCCCAAATTTTGTGAAATTTTGCCATGACACCATTTCTCTAAATTTGCACGGTAGTCCCTTGCATTGACCCAGTCATTTACCCTGAATTCTTTAACATTTTTTCTTTCATACTATTTTTTTTGATAGTTCTATTATGATTCCACCACCGCCTCAGTAGAGGGCAACATCAAGTCAAATTTAATTCTTAAACTCCTGCCTAAAAGTAATTGAGAAGGTTTTTCAGCTGTAGTCGAGTGTGGTGTGTTTCTGTACTGAAATAAAAATCTGCAGATTATTAAATGAGTGTCTAAATTAGGATCTTTATATTTACTCCTTATGATGGCGTTTTTAAGTATTTTGACCGCACTTTCAGCTTGTCCATTTGTAGGTGGATGATAAGGAGCCCCCGTCAAATGTTTAATGCCACTATGTTTCAAAAAAATTTGAAATTCGAAACCAGTGAAAGTTTTTGCATTATCAGTACATATCTCGAGTGGCAAACCGAACCTTGAGAACAATTCTCTGAAAACCTCAATTGTGACAAAAGATGTTATGTTTGCCATCTCGAAACACTCAATCCATTTGGACGTGGCGTCTTCAGTTACCAGAAACCATTTATTAAAACAAGGACCAAAAAAATCAGCATGTAATCTTGTCCATGGATTGCTAGGCCATTTCCAAACTGATAACGAAGATTTTGGGGAGTTAGGGGAAAGTTTACAACAAACGCTACAAGATTTCACTGAATTTTCTATTTGATTGTTCATGGATGGCCACCAAACATATGATCTAGCTAATAGCTTCATTTTCACCATGCCCATATGTGCGATATGTAGCTCGTTCAAAATTGAAATCCAAATTTTTTTTGGTAGTATTATTTGGTAGCCCCACATGAGACAAACTTGCTCAATTGTTATTTCATTTTTTCGAACAAAAAAAGGTTTGAAATCGTCATTTGGACATGATTTCGGCCATGCAACCAGACCTGACGTAAAAAAATAATTTTACTGAGTATCGGATCTACAGCGGATTCTTTTCTTATCTGTTTAACATCAATGGGTAACTGAGATTCTTCAACATAGTTCATATACGAATAGTTGTTATCCGCTTATGAACATGAAGGTACATTTGATTTTGACATAGAAACCGGTAGCCTCGATAGACAATCAGCATAATTTTGTTTTGAATTAACAAACTGGATCTCATAATCAAATGCCGACAGAATGTAGGCCCAGCGTTGGAGGCGGTTTGCAGCAAACATTGGTAATCCACCTTTAACACCAAAAATAGCAAGTAAGGGCTTATGATCAGTAACTAATATGAATCTTTGACCAAAAAGATACTGATAGAATTTTTTTACTCTGAAAATTATAGCTGCTGCCTCCTTTTCTATTTGCGACTATTTAATTTCGGCAGCATTCAAAAGTCTGGAGGCGAAAGCAATAGGCTTTTCTACATTATTATCAAAAACGTGAGATAACGTCGTTCCTACAGCATATTGTGACGCATCAACGGTGAGTTTAATTTTTTTATTTGGATCAAAATGTGTTAAAACAGAATTTGAAATTAATAATTTTTTTGCATTTTCAAAACTCAATTTACATTCCTGAGACCAATTCCAAACTGATCTTTTTTAGTAGTTTATACATGGGTTCCAGAACTTGTGAAATGTTGGGTAAAAATGTATCATCATCAAAAATGATTTTAATTCCGTTACAGTCTTAGGTATCGCTACTTCAGTTATAGCCTGGACTCTGTCTTCAGATGTGTGTAACCCAACTTTATCTATCACGTGACCCAAGTATTTTACAGAGTCTTTGAAAAAGGAGCATTTTTCTTTTCTTACTTTTAGACCACATCCATGTAGAATTTGAAATGCATATGACAGGCGTTCCAAGTGTTTTCTCCGGTGATCGGGATATCATCTAGAAAACAAACTACCAGGTTGTTGGAACATTTGTTCCATTATGTTCTGAAATATGGCAGGAGCGCATGTGATATCGTAAGGAAGGCGAGTGTAGGAAAATAGCTCTTTGTGTGTGGTCACCAACTTTTGTGATTCTGCTTCTAAAACAACCTGTTGATAGGCTCAGATAAATCTATTTTAGAGATTTTCTTACCACCTTTTAATTGACTGAAAATATACTCAATTCTAGGGAGTGGATAATGTTGTACTTCTGGCTGAGGGTTGAGAGTGACCTTGAAGTCCCCGCATAGTCTGATACCCTCGTTTGGTTTTGAAATGGGGACAATAGGTGTTGCCCACTCTGCAAACTCAACTGGAATCAAAACACCACTTTTTACCAATCGATCTAACTCTACTTCGATTTTTGGTTTAATTGCAAACGGTACTGGTCGTGCTTTGAAAAATGTTGGTTTGGCACCGTGTTTCAATTTCAAAGCAACTTTAAATTTATTGAAGGTTCCCAATTTGTCCTCAAATATTTCTTTATATTTATCCACTAATATAGATACTTTGTCAGAAAAACTTTCTTGGTTCACCACGGACTGTTCATTGAAATTAATTTTACAAAATCCAATATTAAACATTTTCATTGCATTTCTACCTATTAAGGGAGGCCCCCCATTTTGAATTATATATAACTTCATTTGAAAGCTCTTATTTTCAAAAACTGCATTCAATTTTAAAAACCCTAAAGGTTGAAAATTTTACCTACATAATCTTTAAGTGACAAATCGTTTTGATTTTTTTATTTATTTATTTTGAAAATATTTTTTAAACAATTTTTCCGAAATAGCTGAATGCGCAAACCCAGAGTCAATCTCAAAATTTATGTGTATATTTTCCACCAACAATTTAATAAAAACTGGCTTAGCATTGCCATACGAGTCGTCGTTACTAAATTCAAATTTGAAAAATTTACAGTTTTCTTGGGTCTGTTCAATTTCAGAGAATTTATCATGATCACGAATACATAAAATCGAACTATCATTTATTTCCGGACTGGTATCATCCTCATTTAAAAAATGCTGTTCGAAACGTCGACACTGGGGCATATGCATTCTCTATAAGAGCATTCTTTTGATGAGTGATTAAATCGACCACAAACCGTGCACTTACTTGATTTTGAAGAGTTGCTTACCACCTGACGATAGTTTTTATTTTCTCTCGATGATCCTCCTGACGAGATGGCTCCGGCACTCACATTTGGTTGACACCTGACTCGTGACTGTGGTGGAAGGTTTTTTGTATAATATCGATGACGATGAAAATTCGCTTCCGATTCTGTTTTTATTTTCACAGGATCTGAATGTACGCCAAAACTTTCTCTTACTGATCGCTCGTTCAATGCAGACTCTTTAAACAGTGCCAATTTAACTAGAGACTGTAACGTAACCGTGTTTTTGGCAGCATCCTCTTCAAACAACCTGTCCATAATTTTTTCATTATTTACGCCGATTACGAACACATCGCGCATAACAACATTCACTTCGGTCCCGAATCCACATTTCGAAGCCATATTTTTCACCCTTGTTTCCATTCGGAGACACTCTCATTTAACTTCCGTCGCGTGGCATAAAATTTTAATCGTTCCGCAAAATAAGATTTCGCAGGTGAGAAATGGGTTTTTAGAACTGTTAACAGATCACCGTAGCTTTTTGTTTCCGGTAAATCTGGAACACACAAGTTTCTCACTAATACGTAGCACTCTTCCGATAAAGTATTCAAAAGGGTTGCTTTTTTACGTCCTTCTTCTTCCACTTCATTTGCGATGAAAAACTGTGAAAGTCTTTCGCTGAACACTGTAAAATCCGATATATTTGGATCGAAGGTATTTAAAATGCCTAATAACGACTATTGGTGCGAATTTACACTTTTACACACAGTCTACTAAATTTGTTTGTTTTGTGACCTTGAACTTGAATATAATTCCGACAATTTGACCGGTTCCAAAAAAAGTTCATTCGCACTACATTAGAGTGGATTCTAAATTCTTCGTCGCCAATTGTTATGTATCCATATAACATAGGGTAGAAGGATTGTAAATAAACACCTCTTATTTTAAAGTCAGTTTAATCTCGTCACTGCCAAATATCAACTGAGCACAATCCTGCTACAAAAGTGTCCTTATAAAAAAGATACCCTTTTTTATGATATTGTTGAAAGAAACGGCATTCGCCATAAATATAAAGAGAACCGAATATATAACAGTATACTATTTTATTCACAACCATCATATTTCGACCAAAATTAATAAATTTCTGTTTCGTTCTGAACATACCTAAAATATTACATTTAACGACAAATTACGCGGTTTTCAATCAAGTAGATATATTGTTACCGTGACAACGGGGTATACAATTGTCATCAATATGAATAAATGTCAGATAAAGTCAATAAATGTCATAAAAATATTCATCTAGAATAGATAAAATGAGGGCGGGAAGTGAGGTCGGGAATTAGAGGTGTGTAATGTGACACTTCCCAACCTTTAATGACGTTAGTAATGACAGCATTACATATATGGTTGTAAATAAAAGATAATGAAATTTTACCAGGTCACTGAAGGTAACAGATGATATTATCAATGCATATGATAAACATAAAGCAGCTGTTTTCCTTTCGTTGGACTACAGTAAAGCTTTTGATAGCATGAATCACCCCCTCTTAATATCTACGTTGCACTATTACGGTTTTTCGAAAAACGCCAACAATTTAATTAGTTTCTTTTCATGGAACAGAAGCCAGTGTGTTCAGGTTGAAAATGATTCATCATGTTGAGTAAATATATCGCATGGCACCCCGCAAGGGTCTGTACTATCCCCACTACTTTTCATTTTGTACACTGCTGATTTTCATCGAGTTCTGAACTATTTTAAAATTCATACTTATGCTGACGACATAAACTCTACTACTCGGCCAGAATTGAACTATTCCCAAGACATGAATATTCACTTAATGAAGACATAAAAGAGTTAGTTTCAATGTCTAAAAATCATTTTCTCAATATCAACCCCGCAAAGTCCTCTCTGATCGTATTTGCCAGTGAAAAAGATAGGCAGAAAGTTATAGATAGCGTCCCGATTGAAATGGAAGGGCAAAAGATCGAGTCCTGTGATAAGATTAAATGCTGTGGTTTACCTATTGATAATAATTTGAAATTCCATAATCATATAAGTAATCTCATCAGAAGAGTATAATGTATAATGAAGGGACTCTAATCTAATAGAAAATTTTTGGAAAGAACTTTGAGAGTTACCCTGTGTGACTTAATTCTGTCAATTTTCAACTACTGTGACATCCTCTATGGCCCATGTCTAGATGGGATACAATCGAATCCAAATAGTTCAGAATGTGTGCGTGAGGTTCATCTTTGGGTTGGTTTGCAGAGATCACGTAACCGTTTATCAATAAACTCGATTGGTTAAAAATGCACAATAGGAAAGAACTTCATTATGTCAGCTTTTTACATAACTTCTTCAGAAAAAAAATACCTATTTACCTCTCTGAGAAACTCCAACATAGACAAGAAGCATACACTAGAGATTTACGATATGTTGATTCTGTGTCAATCCCTCAGCACAGAACGGTTCTCTTTGAACTATATTTTTCTTAACATTCCGTTGTTCTTTATAACTCTTGCAGTGATAGCATAAAAACCTCATCTCTCATAAATTTAAAAATTAAACCGAAGCAATGTTTCCTGGATGAACAGCGACAGCCGAAATTTTGTTAACTCTGATCATATTATTTTCTCTTAAGTTTCTTTCTTTTCGTTACAGATCATATTTTATTTCTGTAAACTTATATTATATATTGCAATTTTAAAACATGCTCAGTTGAGTGGAAGAATAGCTATGAGCTAAACTCTGCCAAGTTGAATGAAGGTTATATATTATTATCATTATTATCATAATTATTATTTATCGAAGCAATTGTTGTGTTGACTGAGGAAACTAAAATTAAACTAAAGATTCGGCAACTCATCTTCATTATTTTTGGTGATTTGTAAACCTGGTACCATGGGAGTTCGACGAGCATTGCATGGCTGCAATTTGAATCTGTCAAGAACTTCATCAATATGTTTTGATTGTGACACATAAATGTCACCATCATGTTGCATAAATTCAATTCCAAGTCGTTGTTGGAAATTTCCCAAGTCTCCCATTCCAAAACTATTTAACTGTTCTTCAAAGATCCCATTTTCGTAATATTGCTGGAAGCAATAACAATGTCATCGACATATATTGCTGAAATGTTCTTGTCTTTCCCTTCAAAAGAAGCGCGCGCAAAAAGGTAGTGAGTAGCGACTGGAGGGCGACATGAGAATCAAATATCATTTTTCCGTCCATGGGTATATCTGGTTTTTGCTACTTGATTATCCTAATTCATACTCCGGCATGACTTTCTGTGCCCATCTGCGAGATTATACAGGGTAGAAATGAACTACTACAAGACAAGCCTAATAAAATAGCACAATGATTTATATTTGGAACGATTTTTGTGATTGAAATATTTAAAAACACCAAAAGTAAATTTCACTTTATGCGCATATCTCTAAAAAAGTAAGCTTTGTTGGTGAAACGCCCGAATCAATGATGTATATGTATCATCAAAAATGTCATTTCAGAGGGTACTCGAAGGAAACTACGCTTTTCTTATGGAATCAACCATGCTGGACTATGCCGTTCAGAGGGACTGTAATTTGACACAAATTGGCGGATTGCTCGACTCGAAAGGATATGGAATTGCGACGCCGAAAGGCAGCCAGTGGAGGGACAAGATATCTCTGGCGATTTTAGAACTACAAGAAAAAGGAGTGATCCAAATCCTGTATGACAAGTGGTGGAAAAATACCGGCGACGTTTGTAATCGTGATGATAAAAGCAAGGAATCCAAAGCCAATGCTCTTGGAGTAGAAAATATTGGTGAGTTTACTACTATTGATTAATTCGAGTTGAGAATTTGGTAGTTGAGAGCAATCCATACTAAAAACAATTTATTTCTACTGAAAATTTCACACCTCTACTTTTTAACCAATAAGATGCCTTAATTTTGACTAGTTGCCATGGCAACTAAAAAAATTTCCGAAAATTTTTTCGTGGCGCCACGATATTTAAGTGGAAATTTTTAGACAGTTGAAAAGGTAAACATATTATCTACAACCATTAAACATTGTAGATATACCTGTGAATAATGCAATATTTCTATAAGACTCAATATTATTATTTATTATTCGCTATAAAGTTTTATTAAACAGAAAACAAAAATTTGTTTAATTATTATGCATTAACAATTTATATTTCAAAAAACGTATCTACAAACATAGTAAGATTTAAATGTTGCTTGAATTCTAACCCATCCTTTCTTCTCAATGGTGAATAGGAAGGTGACGAATTAATTAGATGCCTGTGTTTTCAGACATTTTGAAACAATTTTGTTCAAATCTCTTCTACGCAAAAGGCCATATTTACTTGACATCTGCAGCACACTTTATTGGATTTTCGTAAACAAACCATTCAACTCTAACGCTTCCTGGTCGCAACCTTTCATTAAATTCGTTAAATATATTAATTTTGGATATTTGCAGTTGACTCAACTCTTTGCAGTATTTACATAAATTGAATTTTTCAAAGCATTTCATTTTTCTCAAATTGTTTAACGCAAATGCTTGCAAGAAATGTTTTACATAAGAATTTCTTTGTTTGCTGGTTACTATACAGTAACTCAATGTAATTTACCAATATAAACCTCATCTGTCAAAAGCATGGCCGCCTATATCACCGCCACCTACTGCAACAAACCATATAATATTCATCTGAGTTTTAGCATTTGGTGTAATAAAGTTGGTATAATGGTGGACTTGACAAGCAGTGAAATTAATTTAAAATGTCAGATTGGATTAATAATTTTATTCCATATTATATTGAAAAATTTTCTTACCGAATACCAGAAAATTTCCGGAAATAATTTAAGCTCGTGTGATATTATAAGTGAAAATTTCCTTCAATATTATAGAGGTGATCATTACTCAAAATGAGTATCTGGCGGTCTCGAATTGCAGACCGACTACCTGTTTTTGAGTATTCGGTAAACGAATTGCGGAATGAACCAAGAAGACCCTTCTTTGAAAAACAATGAATTGCGGAAAAATATGGTAATTTTTCACGTTGTTATTGAAACATTCAAGTGATAAATGAATCTTGTTGCTTTCTCACTATTGTCGCACCCAAGTATCCAGTAAGGTTAGTTCATTCGGGTTAGAAGAGGCTGAAAAGTTTTTTTTTCGATAATATAATATAATAATAATAATAATATGTTTATTCATAATAATAATACATAATACAAATTTATAATATAGTGCTTGTGAATAAACAGGTGGGTCACAGAAGTAGTATTAACTACTTGTGTTTGTGATTTCCAAATTTAAAACATTGAATGGGTAAAGTCGGTAAAAATTTGGTTAGTTTGACACATCCAGGTAATTCATTATATCATAAATTGAGTTTGCAGTCTTAGCATTGAAATTACATATATTAGGGGGTAAGTCACAATCGGGATAGTTAATACAAAGTTACGAAATAAATACATATACAACATACATACATATAGATATATACATCATGGATTACTCAACTGGTTATATGATTTATCTTTGCTTTCCGTAAATTTCCGTAAATATGAATCTTTCTTTGATGATCCATTTTTTCAGTTCTTTTTTGAACCTGTGGTAGTTTTCTATATGTTTCAAGTCATGTGGTAACAAAGCATAGATTCTGGGTGCTAAATAATTGGTATTTCGTTGACCAATAGTTTTTTCGCTACGTGGTAGTAGAATTCCATCAATCTTCCGAGTATTATAGGGGTGTTTATGTGGAGTAAGTTCAATTTTCCCCAGTTTCACGAAAAGAAAATAGATAACCTGTGTGTATTCAATTTGTTTGTATTCACATAAGATTAGTTCGTTTTTGTTCAGAAAAACTGAAATATGACTCCATACAGAATTCATTCCGCAATTCAAGGGTAACTAAATTCGCAAAAATCAAGAAAATCTTTCATAGTTTTTGGTCCACAATTCATGTAAGCCATTTATATCTATTTTCTTCAATTGAAAAGTCAAATAACAATTTTCATTTATATACCACGTTTATGAAACGTACTAAAAATAATGAAATAATTTCTCCTGGCCCCCATACGGATTGCAATTATGAATATGTAGTAGCTATGATAATAACTTGTTGAATTTTAAACGAAAAACGTATGATGCATGTAATGCATGTAATGCATGTAATGAGTTGAGAAAGTAGCTCTCGTTGAGGAAATTATAATAATAATAATAATAATATAACATTCCCTCATGAACACTCGTAGAGTATACCCAAAGGCATCGCCTGTGCGGGTAGAGAAGGGCTATTATAATTATTTGCCGTGGCGCTCCGGGGCGACTTACTAATTTTGGTGGCGTATTCACTTTTCAGCTGCAGGAAAACCCGGAAAACCTACAGCACCACCTCGGGTGGCCGGCGTGCACTCCAAGCTAGCACTAGATGAGATTGGCATCTAGACAACACACAATACACTTGCTTTCAACAAGGACTGCGGTTGCCTGTCGATTACGATATTGGATACTTGGGAAAAAATCCCTCGTACATACATGGGGCTCGAACCGACTACCGCTATACTGAAGTTTCGAACGGCCTGCGCCTTAGACCGCCAAGCTAGCGGCTACCCAACAGTTCATATAATTTTTGCTGCGCAATGAATTAATTATCAATTCCACACGTATTATCTATTATTATCTATTGAAAATTCGGGAAAATCTGTATTTTTTATGTTCTGATTAACACGAAGAGGAAAATTCCATACTGTTCAGAAAACATAGTGAGAGCCGAGGACGTAGGCATTGTTGTTATTCTTCGACCGAGAGTATAGCTCGAACGGTAAAGCGCGTGGGTCATTTATATCTCGAACCTAGCAATACTATGCGAAGTTATGGTTTGGATGGAGACTTACGGACGACCTGCTTTTGAGATATATTCTCCTCGGATCGTGCTAGGAATCGCACATTAAAAGGTAAGACCTCGTTAATCCTCAGTTCGCACAAATTTCGACTTTTGAGGGCTGCCGTTCGTAGGGGGACGACAGCAGGTTAACGGAAAAAACAATTTAATACAATTTGAAACAATTTGAAACAATTTAAAATGATTCGATTTCCCTGAGATGTGCCTCAGGGAGCACCTACCGAGGCAGTGAGTTCCAAAGCTTTTCTGTTCGTTGGAAAATCAAGCCATGGGAAAAAAATGTTCGGTATGTCTTTACAATGACGACGAACGAAGGCAAGGACTGAGCTCAACGGATTATTATCGATGTGACCGTTGAAAGAGAAACGATGGGTGCACCGTCAATGAAAATTCCTATCGATCAGAGTCTCATCGCCTACCCTCCTGCGGTGTTCCAGAAATTGAGAGATCTTGTGCGAAGCATCAGCGACGATTTTATTAGCAATCTTTTGGACATAATCTAAAATTTTACGTTTGTGTTTAGGGGCATCACTCAATACTTTCCATATAAGGCAGTATTACAGGACAGGTCAGATATGTACCTTATAAATCCCAATCAGTTGACGGGAAGTAGAATGGCTCTTAGCATAAAGAAGACAACCAAGATTTGAGAGGTTCCTTTGACAATGGACCTCAGCAGGTTTTTCCATGAGAGAGTAATGCTGATGATAATGCCGAGCTTTAAATGGAGTATTTCATTGGTAAAGACACTCGTGACATAACTACGCTGGATTCTTTGAGATCTACGTTTCTAGCCAAAAGAAATGCTTGGGTTTTATCCTCATTCTGGAATTGTATTCAATCGTTAACGTCCCTTAAACGTTCTTTTCTGGTTTCATGAGTTGACCATAAGATTGGAGCTTGGCACGGAGTGTCTGATGCCAAACGCGATTACACGCTTTGTAGATATATAATGTTTTCAGTTAGTTATTAAAAAAAATTACTTTTTTAATTTTTCAATCTTCATGGAGATTGTTCCTCTTTTCAGTAACGGCCAAAGTTCCACCATATTTCTTGATAATTTGTTTCCATATATGTGAGACATAAGCAAGATGACGAAAACCTATTGTCGCAAATTCACAACACCTACGTGTCTTAGATATTGCATGAGCTCGATGTTAATTGGTTTTTCCATAACCTTCGAGCAAATACATACCGGTTCCATAGGTGTATAATTGCTAGTTAGGGACTGGTTATATACCGGGTGACCACGAGGTGAGGTACGACCCCCAATTTTTCTATAGTTTCGAACATACAGATTTCAAATTTGGTATGTCACTATACTACTTGAATACGCATAATCTAGTAGCAAGTTTTTATACTTTATAATGGGATAAAACCCGAAACCGGTCGTAACAATAAAAATCTAGTGGAAATAAGACAAAAGAGTGTTCTTTCGTTTCATCAAAGTCTATTAAAGAAACTGGTACTTGATTGTTTACCGCAATTTGTTTAATGATGTTTAGTTTATCCTGGAAATTCTTATCAGGTAAAGGGATCGCGAAAGCTCTGTGTATCATTGACCTAAACGCAGACAATTTGTGTGAGATCGGACTGGAAGAATCAAAGGGAATTGTACAGTCTGTGAAGGTGTTTTTCCGGTATATATTAAATTGAAAACTATTATTAACTCTTGAAATACTCAGATCTAAGAAGTTAAGCGTCTTGTTTCGTTCGATTTCTACTGTGAATTTAACTTTGTTATGTAGACTATTTAGGAAGTTCAAAAATTGATTAATTTGTCTGTTAAAACCATCAAAACCTACTAGTACGTCATCCACGTATCTGAACCAAAACACAATATGCTTCTTAGAAAGGGGGTTGTTAAGGAAGAAAATATATCATGAATGACCACACTGGGGAGGTTCTTCTGACAGATCTGGAAATGGGCACAACTTGAGTAAGGGTTAGATGCCAACACCCTAGAACATGACTAAGGGTCGTTTTAGCGTACCGTTCGCGGTTTTTACTGTGGCGACCCTATTTACGGAATCGTTACCTGGATGAAGGTTGAGAATTCGTGAGAGAGCCCACTGACAGAGAGACAAATGTTCATCTTTAATGAGTACAAGAGATCCCACTGCAGGAGAAGGGACATTGCTATTCAGCCATTTACTTCTCTCTTATAAAGTATGCAGATATTCTGCATTCCAGCGACGCCATAGTTCTTGACTCAATTTTTGAATCATTTGCCAGCGAGATAAGCGATTTACATTTATGGGAGTGAAATCAGGTAGCGGAATTGGTGAAGAAGGTTCTAGATTCAAAAAATGGTTCGGGGTTAAGTCATTGATATCCTCTATATCACTGGTGAGAGCACCAAGTGGTCTTGAATTAAGAACTGACTCAAAAATTGTTAAAATTTTGTAAAATTCCTCATAAGTCATTATTTGCTGACCAATGACTCTGATTAGGTGCGTTTTGACAGATTTTATACCACTTTCCCACAGGCCTGCGAATTGAGGAGATCCTGGAGGAATGAAATCATGATCAATCTTTCATGAATTGCTGCGTTTTTCATCAAGACAGCAAGTTTTCTACTGCCGCCCCCCCACAAAATTAGTCAAAATTACTCCATAAATGTGATACACGACCACGGCGTGCAATAAAGCGTTGCAATGCGGCTAGAAACGTTTTTGCAGATAAATCACTAACCAATTCAAGGTGGATAGTTTTGGTAGCGAAGCAAATGAACAAGCATAAATAGCCTTTGCACGTTTTGATACCACGATGACGTGTCATAGCAAGAGTAAACGCCGGTCCACCAAAATCCACTCCAGTGTTGTTAGCAAATGGTTTCAACTGGGAAATTCAACTGACTGGTAAATCTTCCATGCAAGGCGTGAACGGTTTAGGTTTGGTTTTCCAACAGCGGATGCATTTCGTCAAAACGGAAGTGTGTTGTTCGAAAGCCAGCGTACCTCTGGTGGTAATAATTAATCAGTAAAGTAGTTAAATGGCTTTGACGAGGTGATAAAAAAGGATGCTTTTGGTCATGTGGGAGACTAGCATATTCTAAATGTCCTCCAACCCCAAGCAATCCATCTTTGTCTACGAAAATATTTAATTTTCTTAATGGTTTCGAAAACTTTCCGTTCTCGAGTTCATCAGCACATGCAATGTTTTGAGTAGGTTTATCAAAACAATTATAAAGCTCGCGAGATAGTAAAGTTGACTCTACGCGTTTTCTGCTTCGACAAAAAGAAACAAATCCTAAAATGTAAGCGAGTACACGTTGTAGTGTAGAAAACAAAATACTTTGCAAGTAAAAAATTAATGAAATTCTCTTTCAAAGGTTCGATGAAAAAAAAATAATAATTTTCGATTTTCTTCCTCAAGAATAGCAATAGCTTAAATGTGTGGTTTGTCAAGCCATGGAGAAATATCGGTTTTCAAGAAATCGGGACCATGGAACCATTCATGATTGGTAAGCAACTCTGATGGAAGCAATCCACGGGATGCAGCAGCGTTGTTTTTCGACTCGATATGGTACGATGAACTAGGAGTGAATATAAGCCACCCTTTTTCCAACAAATGTTTTGAAGCGGTGTGGCGAGCTCTTCAACCAATGAAGAGTGATTTGCGAGTCTGACCAAGCATACATTTCATGAAAATTGATTTTATTTTTAAATATTTTCAAAACAAATGACAAAAATTTAGAGAGCAAGACAGCAGCGCAAAGTTCAAGTCGCTGTATCGAAATATTTTTTAGTGGCTTGAAGTTCCTTGGTTCCTTCGGTCTATAGAAAAACAGTTTTTGTTCAAGATCTTTATTGACTACGGACGTTTCGGCTTGTCAAGCCATTTTCAATCACTAAAAAATTAAATGGTATAATTAATAAATAATATACAATATATAAAATATATATATATATATATATATATATATATATATATATATAATATAAGGTGACAGAATTACTTACATGTTTATAAATAAATTATTAGATTGATCAGCGTATTGCTATCAAAGTCGGTGATTGTAAAATGAGAAAATAGGTCTTTATAGTTGTTGAATTAAAAAAATTTAAAAATGTTTGATAAAAAAAATAAAAGAAATGGTCAAGTATGTCGTAGCAAAATTATTGAATACAGTATTATTTATTTGCTACAAATATAATGGGAAACTGAAAGATGTAAATTTTGATTGATGCAATTATTTTATTTGATGCAATTATTTTATTTGATGCAATTATTTTATGAAATTGGTATAAATTTTTGAATTTAGGTTATTTACTGAGTTATGATTGTTTTTAATATGCAGCATTTCAAGTACTGTTCTTTTGTGGTAGTCGCTTTCGACGTTATCAAAGTTGAATTGATGTAGCTTTTCTAGAGAGTGTTTTGCCAGGGCAGAGGACTCAGTCTTGTTATTTATTACAGTATGTTTATGGTTTGATATTTTTTTGTGAAGGTATTGTTTAGTTTGACCAATGTATGTTCCATTGCAATCTTTACAGTTTAAATTGTAAATGACTTTTGTCTTTGATTTGTGAGCAAGTTTAATTTTATGTTTTTCTAAAACTTTCTGGATACACTCCGAGGTACCTTTGACATATGGTAATGAAATAAAGTTTGTTGTTCTTTAGTTCAATTTTTATTGTTGGTGTTATATAGTTTGTAGATTTGTTTTTTAATGATTGGTTCGAAGAATTTTAGTGGGTAGTTATTTGCAGTACTTCTTTTACAGTTTTTTAATTTTTGGGTCGGTTTTTACCTTGTGCTAATTTAATGGCTCTATCAGTTAGGCTTATAATAACGCTTTTTTTATAGCTGTTCGTGTGTTCGAATCATAATGTAAGTAGCGTTGTGACCAAATAATTTTATTAAACCAATCGGTTTCTCTGTCTTCACCTGGAGTGTACCTTAAGTTGATATCTAGGAAGTTAATTGAGTGTTGTTGTTCCTGTTCTACAGTAAATTGTAAACGAGGGTGGAAGAAGTTGAAAGCTTGATGGGTATATTCTAATTTGTTTATAGGAATTCATAGAATAAATGAATAGGAAGGTGAAAAAACTTTCAGTCTAACTCCACCAAAAATTAACTTTATTGTAGATATTATGTAGTCAGAGGACTAACATCACGAAAAAACAATGTAGTCGGAAGACTGGCATTGAGAGAGGACATGTTTCGAAGGATTGATCCTTCATCTTCAGCAAAAACTGGGTTAGTTACAAGTCGATCATTTTATGGTGGAAAACTCACAAGAAAAAATATTCAAAGCATTATTAAAAAAATGAAGTTATATGGTACCAATAACGACCATGTGGGGTCTGCTAGAGCGGGGTCCACCAATGTTATGGACTATGGTTGGTCCACCCAAAAATCATAATAAATTGAATTTTTTTTTAAATCACAAGAACATGCTCCATGTGTTTACGAGAGACAACAGACAACTTTTTTTTTCACCTTCCTATTAAATCTCACCTCCACTGTATGTGAAGGATCGTCTCCAATGGATAGAATGCAATCATGAACATATCTTTTGTAAAAATGGGAAACAAAGTCTAGGCTATGTATAACTTCATTTTCTAACTCTTCCATTACTAGATTGGTGATATTGGAGGAGATGGGGGATCCCATAGCTGTAACAAAAACTTGTAGATGCTAAGTGTTGTTGTATATGAAAAAAGTTGTGTTGAGGCATAATTTTATTCCTTGGATTAAATCATCTTCTGAACTGAGAGATGTTTGTTCTTTTAGTTCATGCCATCTTTTTTCGATACAGTGGATTACTAAATCGGTTGGAATATTATTGAATAAGGAGGTCACATCAAAAGAAACAAGAATGTGGTTTTTTGGAACATGTTGTGATTTTATAAATTCATGGAAATGCCAAGAGTCTTTAACATAGTAAGTATTCTGTCCAAATAATTTTGTGAGGATATTGGACAGGTACTTTGACATGTTATCTGTTGGTGACCCGATGTTACTAACAATTGGTCGTAATGGTATGCCTGTTTTATGAATTTTAAGCAGTCCATAAATATAGTGGGCATTTCCATTATAACAGGTTAGTCGGTTTTTTGTTGGTGTATCAATTATATTAGCTTTATGCCATTTCCATACAAGTTTATTAACCATATCTTGAATTTTTGACGGGATGTTTGTTCTTGTTTATATTTAGAAGTATCTTTTAGTAAGGTAGTCATTTTGTTTTCATATTCCTCTTTTAACATAATTATGGTTTTTTTGCTTTGTCACCTTGTTGAATGAGAATATTTATGTTTTGTTCTAAAAATTGTTTTTGTTTTTTTTGGCGTAATAATTGTATTGAGACAGTGATTTGTACTTTAAATTTTTTATTTTGTTATTGGCATTGATAATTATATTACATATTTCAGATCTTACGTTGTCTTTTGTATCGTTATCTAAATGAAAAATGTATTTTTCTACTCCTGCAGTTATGTCAAAAGTTGGAATATTTGAATTTGGTAATGAGAATTTTGGGCCTAAACTCAAAAAGAAATTAACTGCACCTGGTACCTATATAAACGTTCGTCATGTTTTGTATCCACTTATCATTGACAAGATTTTCATGTCGACGTGATTTTTTGGTTTTCTAGCTTTCTAATACTGCGGTTTTTTATTTTGTTAAACAATTGTTCAGTTTTTTGATGGACAGAATTGAAAAAATTATTCGTGAAGTTGGTATCAAATTTTGTTTCAATGATATTTTTCGTGACGGTAGCATTCGTTTCAATTTGTTTGATATTAAAATTTGCATCCGAGATACATAAATTAATTAATTGTAGGTAGAAAAAGTTCACTACGGTGTTAATCTAACTTTTACATTTTTCAGTTCTTACTAAGTAGTTTTAATAATTAATTTTTATGCAATTTGGTATTATTTCTAGGTGTTTACATCTCACTAAAAAAAAAATAAAAAAACCGTCGATGTTTTACATTACATTATCATTCGGACACACCAATTAACTATATAAAAGCGTTGTTATAAGCCTAACTGATAGAGCCATTAAATTAGCACACGGTGAACACTGACCAAAAATTTAAAAACTGAAAAAGAAGTACTCATTGCAAATAACTACCCACTATCATTCTTCGAAACAATCATTAAAAAACAAATCTACAAACTATATAACACCAACAATAAAAATTCAACTAAAGAACAACCAAACTTCATTTCATTACCATATGTCAAAGGTACCTCGAAGTGTATCCAGAAAGTTTTATAAAAACATAAAATTAAACTTGCTCACAAACCATGTAATGATAGTTCAAAATATTTCTCAAAATTAAAACCATCAGTAATAGAACCAAAAACAAAAGACGAACGTCATTTACAAAATGAACTGCTAATTTCAATGCACACTTCAATTCCATTATGCAATACATATAACTATAGATACACATATCACTCTAGGGAGTTCTTTAACTTTTTATCTCTATGGTGATATTTGTCATTTTCGAAGTAACTAAATAGTGTGCTATTTGTCATTTTCGCATGTGGTCGTCGGAAAATAACATTCTATTCAGGATAATACAGAATCATAGAACTTACAATGATACTAAAGTGAACACACTAGAGATTCCTCTCAATTAACAAAATGGATTCCAAACATGAAACTCACCCACACTATACGTTTAATCATGTGTATGGTTTAACTTAATCAACTCTTTTCATTTTCACCGTTTTTACCATATAAAATATAAACAAACAAACCCGTTCACGATCACAGAATCACGCCATGATGCCGGCGATGCCGCCTGCTTATGAGATTGAAAGACGACAATAAAAGGCACGGAATAAGCGCTCTGTGATTGGTCACTTTACTGGAGGGAAGTTTGAATTACAAAACAGATGAGTGCAAACTCCCGCCGGTAGAGATGTCTGAACATCTCTATCATAAGAATTCGACTTGGTTTTTTCCATATTGTATTCATTGAATCTGGAAAACTATTAAAAAAAACTTCAAATTCCAAATTTATGTCGAAATTTAAACTTATATTCAATAACATTTACATCGAATTACTAGTGCCGCCATCTATATTCGATTATCCAAAGTGTATCCGTAATCGCAATAATATAAATATAGGTAGACAATGGCAATGTCAATGTAAACTGTTTGTCATATGATATGTCAATTTACTTCTATTGTGGCGCCTCCCCCTGTTTTGCACAAACTTTTTTTTACATTCCATATAGAGAAACGAACTTCGGATTGCAAAAATAGTCTTACCAAACTAAAAAGTTCTATTATTACGAGTTTTGGAATATTCTTTCACGGATAATAATAGAATATCCCTGGCGGTGAAGCTAAGAATATTCCTAGTATAATATCTATAGAATTTCTTTATTAGACTTTATATATTCGGAATATTCATGGAATATTCAATAAATATACAGATATATATCGTCGAAAATGCAAGTTCAGAGAATATTCCAGGGATATGCGATGCTATCTGGGTAGTTATTACAGTGACTATTCAAGTTAGTTGCACATTAATTATTTACCTAATCAGTTACGAAAAGACCGATATTGTTCGATGAGTGTAATATTTGCCAAAACGAGCGAAGCGATTTTTGCAAATTACGCGAGTCGAACAACTGAATCTTTTCGTACAAAATTTTATCTAATAATATCATTTCATGGATATCATACAATAGTTTTCTCGTGATATGGGACATTGGCGTTGGCACTTGTCAGAATGAATATTTAATAAGCAATATCGTGTCAGACTTATGTCAAAAATGAGGAGTTGTACCGACGAAGTAGCGTCTGATATAGAAGAACAGAATCGGCAAATTGTTTCAAAAAAAAATTGTTTTTAAAATTGTTTTTTCCGTTAACCAGCTGTCGTCCCCTTACGAACGGCAGCCCTCAAAAGTCGAAACTTGTGCGAGCCAAGGATTAACGAGGTCTTACCTTTTAACGTGCGATTCCTAGCACTTTCTCCTGCCATCAGATAAAAATCTGTAGTCGCTTGGATTCGAACCTAGCTGACCAGCAGTCACTGGTTTCGAACGAGAAAGTCTCAACCACTGAGCTACATGACCCTGACATGACCCTGGAATTAAATGAATCAATACCACAAAAATCTATAAAGTTAGATATGACGCAGCAATCATGTTTTCAATATTTTCAAAGGATACAATTATTAGTTTATTGTTCTATTATTACATAACTAGTTGCGTAACGAATATTACACAACTCTTTTCCACTTGTGTCAAGTGACAAACGTCATGTGAAACCTGACTTTTCAAAACTTAATGAGATAAAAATCAATTCCTGATTTTTTACAAACTCGGTTGAAAACTTTAACAGATAATAATTCATATTCGGTTGAAATATCTCTAGTCATTCCGATGTTTTTCTATGTATCACTCCAAAAACCCTTTAATGTAATGTCACCAGAAAATGCTCCCCAACCTGTAATAGAAGTAAAAATTTCAACTCAAATCAAATCAAATCAAACTGCAAGAGCTACCCTAGTAAACTTGCGAACTCCCGTATCTTGCATACACTTTTACATACTCCTTTCACCGGGCAATGAAATTTTTCCACTCTGTATATGAAAATGACCATTTTTCAACCGGAAGCCCTAAATGATAGTGATAGTTTTTCATGCTACAGATGAAAATGGAACAAATAGATATTATCATGCGATAGGAATACACTAAAAACAAATTGATGGATTTTTGACACTAATGACAGTTAATCCCACTAATTGGCACTTGAATCAGCAAACGAACGCCACTTCGTTCGACAGTTTATGAACATTCAAGTTCTATTCCAGTATTTTATACAACATCTATCCTAGAAAAATAGCATTCCCTACTCCAGATGAAATACGTTTTTTCATCTCTTGTGGAGAAATATACTATATTATTGAATCACTGAAATCATAAATACCTATTTCATTTCAATCGATGAAGTCAAGTTACTTTTTTCATAATCGATTCGGAATCGTTTTTTGTCTTGTTAATTTTGCATCGAGATCTCGTGTTATCGATGATCAAACGATCATTCAAATAAGCGATACATCATAATATTCTTGAGTATCGGTGATCTCAAAACAGTTTTCAATAATTTCGTGAACACGATCATATGGAAATAGCAAATCTGAAAAGGTGTTTTTCAAACCAAATATTTCCTTCATTTTGCATTCACTGATGCTGAAGTAAGCATCTTCCAAATATTCAAATATGAAATAGTGAAAAACGAATTTTGTATAATGTTCTGGAACTTCCTTCTATTATAATATCCGAATGTTAAAAATGTTTTCCTACAAGCGTGCGTGATTCACCCTCTACCCGCACGCAATTCAGTTTGGAAAGTGTCATTTTCCCACAGTTGTGCGGGAAAAGTTTTCCCACACTATTTCCCGCACTAGTGTGGGAAAACTTTTCCCACACTAGTGCGGGAAAAACATTTATATGATATCCTCGTAAAATATAAGTGGTGGGTGACAAAATATGAAAGTTCAAGCTTTTTTGTTGCAATACTAAGTGAGTTTGTTCAAAATCATCCATCATTTTGCACTATTTATTGAAAAAATGAACAAATATTGATAAATAAAAATGTATTGTTATGAAAATCACCCTATATATAGGCTTTGATTGATCTGATAACGAGTAGGTAACAATTGATGTTGTCATGCCGATCAATACACAAATTTGTTTGTAATTGTCAGAGTGACAGACAAAGCGTTACTTATATAAAATTTTCGATTCAGTGAAATTGCCACAATGGATTATTCATCTGATGAACAACTTCCACAAGAAATCGTGCAAGCAGCTACAGATGCGAACTTAGAGTTATTGCCAACGAAATCTAAACAAAGGTATGAGAAGCAATACACGAGTTTTATTGAATGGTGCAACAATAAAAAAGTGAAAACACCAAATAAAGAAGAAGTATTCTTGGCTTATTTTCTAGAAATGTCTAAAACATGGAAGCCGAACACTTTATGGGCAAGATATTCAATGTTGAAGAGTGTATTAAAAGTAAAGCAAAATTTGGATATTAGCAAATTTTACAAAATAATTGCATTCATTAAAATACAGAATGTCGGTTTTCGACCGAAAAAGGCCAAAATCTTCACTCAAGAAAGACGTTTCAAAATTTATGACTGAAGCACCCGATGACATATACCTCATGATTAAGTTAGTAGCAATTTTTGGATTAGCTGGTGCTTGCAGACGAGAAGAGCTGACAAAACTCACCATTAACGACATAGACGACAAAGAAAACCTGATAATTGTTAATATCAAGGATTCCAAAAATCATTCCTCTAGATCCTTCCTGATATCTGAAGAAGCAAATGATGGTTATTTTTTGAACGTATACAGAAATTATGTACATTTACGTCCAAAAGAGACTCCTCACCGTCGTTTATTCTTGTATTACAAAAGTGGAAAATGTACTGTGCAATGTGTAGGAATCAATACCCGTCAGCCACTTTACTTGCTGACTGTGGTGTGGGTATAACTAATATCAAACGCCTAGGAGGATGGAAATCGAATTCAGTTGCAGAGGGGTATTTAGAAGACTAAACCAATCGAAAAAAAGAAATGTCCAACAAAATTCTCAATTTGAACACTACATCGTCTTCCGGGTGCATTTTAGAACCATCCACGTCTATATCGATCGGCGACGATTTGATGCCTGTGCCTGCACATTCGATTTCTTTCGATAATGTATTGCCAGAGTTACCTTCTTCTTCAGGAAATCAGCCATCTTCAAAAAATATGCTGGCTTCCGCTATAAATTTACATAATGCATCAAATTGTACATTTACAATAAATATTACGAATAATTAGTGGATAGAAAATGTTACTCTTGTTAGTTGTTTCCATTTGCATGAATAAATAATTGAAAAAATGAATTTGTTTCCTACGCTTGTAGAAAAAGTATTGTTCCTAACTCATGCGGAAAGTGTCTTTCCCGCACTCGACTGCTTAACGGCAGTCGAAAATTATCATCTGTTTTTAACAGGGAAATACGACCAAAAATTAACATATATGACATGGAGAAATCGATCGATTTTTTAGTAATGTGTTTGAAACAGCTACTAAAATAAGTTTTTGAAATGTTTACCTTGGGTGGTCGAAACTGTGTGTGAGGTGTTCGATCAAAGAATATCTTCATACTATGAAGCCAATGTGATTTTCTTTTTCAAAAGAAGGGTATGCTTATCTGGGCCTACTTTTCCCGGTCATGAGATTTTGCACACTTTTTAACTTCCAAACCATTCCGGAACATCTTCAAATATGTTCTTTTAGAGCAGAGTGTAATGCAAAATATGATAAAATAGACATGGAGGCAACAAAGCGTATGAGTTTATCCTGGGCTTCAACGTACAATAAATGGAAAATGTCAGTTTTGACAATTAGTTATTAAAATAATTAAAGACAATGTTGCCACTTTGCATTCTTCGAAAATATTTGATAAGAACACAAACAAATATCCAAACCACCTGCATACATTTAGTAATAGCAGTAGATTTGTCAAATGCCGAATGGCCTTCGACTGAATCAGTGTTCTGGGTAGGCTTTGCCAGTAGCTTCATACGCCACATTGGGATTGGTACTTCTGATTCAGATACAACAGTGAATCGTACAGGAATCACCCCAGTCGTGCTGAGGAATTGAAAAAACTGTCATATCTGACTGCAGTTCGAACCTGGGTCCTCTAGCCCCGAAGTCAGAGGCTCTTCCTGAGCCACGCCCCGACTCTATGCATATATTTTACACCTGACATATAATTAACACCTGAATCAATGACGAGTTGATGCCGAGTCCACTGGTTCTCCTTTTAGTACCTATTGCAGCTGCGTTTCCTTTCCACATCTCCCACTCTTATTTTCAGTTTTGTTCTGAATTTGGGGCGCTCGTAGTTTGAAGACACATGAACTGACTGGGGTGGTCTTTGGAGGAAATATTTCAAGATCCTGAAGTGATGCAGTAGCTTGAAGGCTCCTGTCATCAAGCGAAACCGGCTAACCTAACCAGCGAGTTGACGTACGCGTACGTACATAAAGCAAATAATGATGGAATAAATAATTCCAACAAAACAATAACAATTTCAGCAAATGAGCCTAACATAACCCAAGCGCCGACGTACACACCGCCCCAAATGGAAAACAACATATACAAGGTGTAAAGAAAAAAGCGCATACGGGGCGTTTCAATACGAACGGATAAAAATAAAACATATACAGGATGTATAAGGATATATCGTAAAGAAAAGACATACATGGTGTGTCAAAATACATCATTCAAGAAATGAATCATAACGGAAAAAACACATATAGAGTGTTTCAAAATACATCGTTAAAGAGACCCAACTAGAAAACTAAAAAAATCTATACATGGTGTGTAAAAATATACCGTTCAAGGAAAACAGACATTTTATCACCACCCAAATAATCATTAACACCATTCAGAAAGTATCATTAGAGATTTTTTCGTTTTCGGTTTCGTTCTCGTTTTCGTTTTCATCCAAGTTGCCAAACAGTCGAAGATGTTACATGAAATTGAAATAAAAATTAGGAATGTATTATGGAACAAATGACTAAAATATAATAATATAAAATAGAAAGATAATAGTTAAAAAAAATGAAGAAGGCACGTTAGTAGATCACCAGAGTTGGTTCTGGACCGGAATTGTTCAAGGTCGCAAATTGAAAAAGTCGAGGCGGTGTTATCTACGTGTTATCTACCGCACGCCGGCTCCGAGAAGCATGGTTATAATACAAAAAGCATAATGGTTGTGAATGAAGATATTCGAATTGTGGGAGTGTGATAATAATAATGATTTTTGAAAAAATGTGAAAAATTGCTGGGTAACAAGAGTGTAACGTTTGAACGTGCGATTCCAATGAGGAACGTATACAGGGTGTTTCAAAATAAGCCATTTAAGAGAAAAAAACATGGCGGTTGCTTGTCAACGTGATATACCAGGTGTACCAACATATCATTTCAGAGAAGAAACACCAGGGTATTTCAAAATATATCATTTAAAAAAAATAATGGAATGTTGGGAGGAAAAATTAATCATGGCCTCATTGGGGGTATGGGGATTCAAAAGTTTTTTTTTTATGTATACAGGGCGTCTCATTGATGTTATCATGATGAGTCCCGTCTTTTTTACCGTCACCGTTTTTTTTTTCGATTTGGTGACACGTATTGGTCGCGTGGTCACCTCAACTTTCCACAGTTTTGAAATGAGAAAAAACAAAAAATTTGAGATTGAAATCATATATTATCATGTTATTCATCAATGCACGTTTCGAAGTGAGTATGTTATTATGACACCAGTATGTATATTTCGGTTTCGGTTTCGGTTTCGTTCATGAAGCCGGCGCGCTTCGTTAATCGCGAGAGAGTCGGTTGGAAGTGACAGCAGCATGTATGTTTTAGATTGGTTTCCATCATGAAGTACACGGTTGAAGAGCAGGGAGACTGATATTTGAGTGTTGTCGGTTGTCAAATTATTCGTACAGGTTGGCTGCATATAGGTGTTGTCAGTGTTACGAAATCGTCGCTCGATGCTTTGCGTGACGTAATCGGTATATATTCAGCAACTGATTGTACCATTGTTTAAATAAAGGGGATAGTTAGTCAATGCCTGTGAAATTGGTATTGGAACCAAACGCGAGTGCCATCTAGCGTAATTATTTGCTAACATGAATATGTGACATCATTTTAGTGCTGTACTGTTGCGCCCACTATAAGAAATGTGGTCATTGAGAGGAATTACAAAAATATTGTAGAAGGTTTCTACACGTCAACAAAACACTTCCTAAAGTTTCCTTCTTTGCAATTTCAACACATCTTCATACATGTTTATACCATTTATTTTATAGCATGGAAGCAGAGTTTTCCTAATGAAGAAGTTTTGAAAGCTATTTTGTTCGAACTTTTTATTGGATATTTTTCAGTCGAGCAAATTGTCTCTGTTAATTAATGAAAGTACAGTATATTTCAGGATTGAGTGACTATTTTCGTACTTACACAGTTATTTTTGTAAAAGAACCTCAACACGGATAAGTTACACACAAACCTAACCTGAGCAAGCTAACCTGGTCATCAAATATCACTAGCTTCTTCGGTGGGTTCAGCGATGTCTTGTACTATCTCTGGGATATATTGTAAAATATTACTAGTTTACACAGGGGCACAGAAATAATAATTTCTTGAATTGAATCATATTTCTAATTTTATTGCATGCATTGGTGCAATCTACCTACTCTATTTACAATTCATCACATGATCTGCCATCTACTTTACGGAAATTCAACGTGACTGCCAAATTACGTATTCTGCCATTCAAGTTGCGAAATGACTTGGATGCGAACACCACTGACGCCATCTACATGTCGCTTCCATTTGAATCCCATAACGTTGACCAACTATCCTCCTACTTAAACAATGATTGTACTGCATTAAGCGCGCGATGTTGCCAGTTGTAAAATTAAGTCTAGAGTCAGGGGAGAAAGAGTGTTGCCACTTGATAAAATGTATCTTGCAGTCGAGGAGATTGGACGGAATTTCGCGGAAGGCATAGACGAGCTGTATACATTTCAACGTGCCATCATCAAGCTAGTGGGGGTTAGGTAACACTATTTTCGGAAAGTATGTAGGTGGCATTGAGCAGTTGAAATAATCAGTAACAGAATAGCATCGAAAGAATACAGACAGAAGGTTGAGCAGTTTTGTAGACGTGTTGAAGAAATGAAAAAAGACATTAAATTTTTTGAAAATGAAGAAAATGTTTTGAAAATGAAGAAAATGTTTTGAAACAGTTGAGTAATTTATATATTCAAGACAAAGTGTTCAATCGAAAATTGCCTCAAACAATATAACCATTAAGAAGAATCCAGCATCGCAGGATTGTAGAATATTACGTCGCCGATGCTGAAAATGAACTTTATTATTTTAACTGCAATAATGAATGATGTTTCATTTATTAATGTACCAGAGGGTGTGAAATTCATAGAAATATGCGTGAAGGTTAATAATTTTGAATAAGGATGCAACAACAGAACAGAATGGGGATCGATGCGTTCAACAATTAACTGTTAATGAGGGTCAGGTTGGCAGTTTTTGCAGGCACAGTTCCAAAGAATACAGCATTCAAGTATAGACTGAAATTGATATTTGAAGATCTTCAAGAAAAAAACACAAAAAGTGAGGAATTTGTTTCAGCATGGAGAGAAAAATCGAAGGCACAAGTGAAATTATAACTTTATATAATTTTCATTATAGTTTCCATGATACTGTCATGTATATTGATTGGAGTTGTATTTGAAATAAATGTAGAGACGAATACGAAATGGAATATCTTGTTTCAGTGAAATTTATTGCAAATCGAATTTTATTGTTGAGATATTCTGCATTACCATACAAACACGGTGTTATCAGTTGGCATTGGAGCGTAGTTTTCGAGCCCGCGTGGTCCCACGGACATTGATGGGTACTAATCGATATATCCCAAGAAAGTATATGATAAGAAGTTCTGAGGACATGCTTAGGATAGTGTTACTGAGGACGTCCCACCACAATCAAAATCAACCATGATGAATTGAGGATATTCTAAGGATGTCATCTGGATACAGTTCCAGAATGTCCAGGGGAACCAGTTGAGAAGTCCACGGGTCCTGATTCGGATACTGATTTGAGATGTCCTACGGATCCAGTTGGGAGTATCTACATTGTCCCGCGAGCATTGATGGGATGTCTTGTGAAAGAGACAGATGATGCAACAGGGAATTCTTGAGGACATTGTGTGCTATCTGGGAAGTGTCATCCCTGTATGATTCGTCGCACGATGTTCATGTCCTTATAAAATAGTTGCTTTATCCTAATTCAATTTATATTCAGCTACAAATATCAATACTCTCTCAGATATCTATTAATCTAATCAAATTTCATTTCTACCAAGAAAGTTTTGGGGTAGTTTTGATTACTTCCATTCTCTGTGTTTTTTGGAGCGCTGAATCCGAATCATAGGTTTGCTAACAAATTTTCGTGAAAGAGCATAACATTTTCTACAAATTTTTCTTTACAAGTTTTTTTATACGACGAACCATTCGGGCTCAACGACTACTTGTAAATTGGCATATTTCAGCCGACTGGGGAAAATCCCACTTTTCCACTACAAAACTCTACAAAACTAATTTATTATTGAAGTTAATTAGTGGATTTCTCCCAGTTCTCTGCGCATACCTTATTTAGATCATAAAATAAAGATACAGATCACTTTTTCAAAAATTACATACAAGTTATTTAATGAAGTCCGAAATCGTCCAAAACTTGAAATTCAAACAAAAATCTTGAAAAAATATTTCGAATGATTATTTTATTATATATCATATATTATATGATCTATTTACACCACCGCGTACTTCAGTCAAGTATAGAAACTGGAAACGATACTCAGCGATACTCAGTGTCACTCAGTGAGTCTCTTGAGAGGCCCATGACTGAAATACGAGACAGGGAGATACTTGAGAGGGTAGTAGACGAAGTGGACAAGGCAATAGTCGAAGCCTACGAGGAAAGCTCTCTTGAGAAAAAAAAGGCTCAAAATAACAAAACGGTCTGGTGAAATGAGCATCTAGAAACCCTCGGAGGTAGGGTGCGGAAGCTTTTCAACAGAGTAAAATTCAACCAATATTGAACCACATACAAGGCTTAACTCACGCAGTACAACAAAGAAATTGGTAAGGTCAGAAAACAAGCACGTGCACAAGAATTGGGCTATCCTCCAGAGGCTTTCAATGCCTAGGATATGCTAATGACTTCGCGCTTATTGCAAAAGGCGAATTCGCAAGGACAGTCTCGGAGCTTACACAGTCTGTCCTAGATATAATCGACAGGTGGTGTATAGCTGATAGTGAAACCTCAATGATGACCCATGATAACGTATAGTTCAGTTGTATGGTGGCCCAAGACCAAGCAGGTTCGACGGCTCGGAGGACTGCAAAGCCCAGCATGTCTGAGTGCCACCGGGGAGAACCACCCGCCTTAGAGGTCTTGCTCAACCTGCCTCCCCTACACATATACATACAAGGCGAAGCCAGGTCAGGACAAGCACCCATAAGCAATATGCACGGAAGAGACTGCAACAACTTATATGAATAGTTAAGAAGTAAATAGTAGAAACGACCCGGTTACAAGAATGCCATCAGATAGCATACTTTCCAGATATGACTCTGACAAAACTTTCAAGACAAGTATAATGGAGAGGGATGCGTGGAAGGAGGGACCTCCCAAAAAATGATGAACGTTCAGGAGCCGGCATTTACGAAACCAAGCACAAGATTTAAGTCTCATTGAGCCTGGACAAACAAGCGACGATATTCCAAACGGAAATCGTCGCAATACACCATTGTGCACCAAAGCTAATAAGGTATGAGTGTTGAGAAAAAGACATTATCATATACTCAGATACCCAAGCTGCAATAAAAGCAGTCATTTCAATGCAAGTTACCTCAATACTTGTTTGGGGCTTTAGCTTAGCAGTCAGAATAGACTGACCCTAGCCTGGGTACCAGCACACACAGGTTATAGAGGCAATGAAGAGGCCAATACGCTAGTCCGAGAAGAAGCAAGTAATGCCCTGAATGGCCCAGAACCGTTTTGCGTTGATACTCTCAAACACTCCTTTCTTATCGCACTGTCACTAGCAGTCATCGACATAACCTCAGATGAGTTCTTTGATTGAAACTGCTCCAATGATGAACAAGAGTACTTTCAGTTTTATTACAATATAATTCCATGAAAAATTCACTAAAAATGTCATTAAATAGTCAATAAGAGTTTTGGAGTGAAAAGTGGGTGTTTGCTGACTCAGCAGAAATACGCCAATTTTTATTTGGCGTTTGAGCCCGAACTCTTTGTCGAAAGAAAAAACTAAATATTAGAATTTATAGGAAATTGTATATACTTCCATTCTGAATGGAAAAGTTTTTCACGAAAAACTGATAATTTTCGAGGTTCGAGGACTGCAAGAAGGGGCCTCCCAAAAAATTATCAGGGTTCAAAAGCCGGCATTTATGGAACCAAGCGGAAGATAAAATTCTCATTGAGCCTGGGCAAACAAGCGACGATATTTAGAGTGCGATAAAATTAGTTACCACAATGCAAGTTACCTCAATACTTGTTTGGGGCTGCATAGAAACCCTAAAAGAGCTCGGCAGTCAGAACAGACTGACCTAGCCTTGGTACCAGAACACACAGGTTATAGAGGCAATGGAGAAGCCGATACACTAGCCCGAGAAGTAGCAAGTAATGCCCTGAAAGCCCCAGAACCATTTTGTACATAACCTCTGATAAGTCCTTTGATTGAAACTGCTCCAATGACGAACAAGTGTACTTTTAGTTTTATTACAATATAATTCCTTGAGAAATTCACCAAAAATGTCATTGAATACTCAATAAGAGTTTTGGAGTGAAAAAGTGGGTGTTTGCTGACTCAGCAGAAATACGCCAATTTTTATTGTCCGATCTATTTGTATGAAAAAAAACCTGAATAGTGGAATTTGTAGGAAATTTTATATACTTTCACTCTGAATGAAAAAGTTTTTCACGAAAAACTGATAATTTTCGAGTTATAAGCGAAAAACTACAAAAAATTTGATTTTTTACCATTTTTTGCATTTTTTTTAACGTTCCGTCAAGAAATTTTGTAATCAAACTTCAGATTCGGATTCAGCACTCAAAAAACGTATGAAATTGAAGAAATCAGAACTACCCCAAAATTTCCAGCCAGAGGCCCTGTGGAATACAAATTTAGTGAATTATAATCAAATGTTGGCTTAGTTTTAGTTTAGTTTAAGGGTCCATAGGTTGAGTGGAAGAAAAAACTTGTTCAACTCTCAACTGAGTTCGAACCAGAGCTAACTCTGCCTCTTGATTAGTCAGAAATATGTAATAACTTATATTGTATATGTTGCTGTTCTATTGGTACCTAGCATTGAAAGCGATAATTATTATTATAAATGGACGGTCGACAGAAATTGTGTTTTATCCAACCTAACAATGTTATGCATGTGAATTTTATTAGTACCTAATACTGCTTCGAGTTCCTTGTAACAAAATATATTTCCACCAACTTTAGTGGAGTGAAGTTAGTCGAGAATAATGGTTTGAACTACCACGAACTCCCTTATTATTATTTTGCTGAAGTGGATATTTTGTATTCCACTTAGCGTAATCCTAACTGGTACAAAATTATCTCTGAAATAGCAAGAGACATTTCTTCAATTTTAAATAATATGAATTTAGAATATTTAGAATAGAAATTCACAACAGCTTCAGAAATAAAACCACCGATATTGATATCTGGATACCTATAGCTGCTTAGATATCAACTAAAGAAGAATATTATCCTTCTGAATCAACATACGAAGCCCACTATTTGAATTTGAAAACCTTCAAAAACCATCATTATCCTATTTTTTTAATAATATTTTGCTGTGGAATTTTCTTATCGAATACCACTTGCTTCACTCAAAATCCGAATTATTTTTCTCGAACCCGAATATTTTTCAGAAAATTCCAGTAATAACTGAAGCTCTAGTTATATACGAAAATTTCAATTTCTTATGGTTGTTCAAAATAGTTTGAAGTACCAATCAGCAATATTTCTTTGGTTCAGTTGTTACTGAATGAAACTGATGAAATGTTCACCAGTTTATTTTCTCGGTGTTTTCTTCTGTATTCATCATTCTGGGTGGTTTTTCAGGAGGTGTATTTGTCGTACTACTTTGTGGTCTTGCACTGGCAATTCTTGTCGCCATATTGGAATTCTGTTGGAATAGTAGAAAAAATGCGCAGACAGATAGACAATCACTATGCTCAGAAATGGCTGAGGAACTAAGATTTGCTGTTAGGTGTCATGGATCTAGACAAAGACCTGCTCTTAGACGAACTTGTACAAGGTGTAGTCCAGCAACGACGTACGTGCCCGCTGCTCTCGATTTACCACATCTCAATGGGGTAAGTAATGAAATCAACATTTGAAGAACAACTTTATAGGTTCCCTTACGTACTGAAATGAATTTGAACAGTATATATTTCATTACTCTCGTCGAACTGTTAACTAAATTACCAAAAGAAAAGGCAGAATTATTCCATTGGATCGACGGTATACGGTCACGCTACTTCCTACCTTCCACCCATATACCAATTCAATATCAGTTGACATACTTGTCAGAAATGTTGTTGTTTTCTGTTCAAAATATGCCAAACAATTTGTACAGTTATTTATAAAACGACCGTGTAGTCTTTTTTTACAAATCTGGGGCCTAATTCTCAAATGTCTACTACCCTATGTCGCATGCGACAAAATATCTCTATCTCTTTTTAATGTTTGATCGAGAAAAGTGATAGAAATATTTTGTCGCATGCGACATAGGGTAGTCGACATTTGAGAATAGGGTCCCTGGATAATGAACCAGTGACTTGGTTCAATATCCAGATTCGTAAACTTTACACTGAAACATAGTTTATGTGAGCGAAAACTCAAAGTGCATAACTATGACTGGATGCTTGCCTCTTCAACTTTCATTTTCAACTTCTCTAGATAACGCTTGCTCGTAAAGATAGCGCAAGATGAATCCACTAAATAAAATATCAATAATGATAACCAGATTGAAATATGTGACAACTGTTCTTAAGAAATTATGAAAGTACAGAATAAATGCAAAAGGCGGATAATCGTTCTGGTCTGTGTTTTTGTAGTTCCATTCAAATGAATGAGTAATTGGAACCTTCGGTGTGAATACAATTCAAGAGGCTACCCAAAACACCAGAACTACGTCACTTTCACTCGACGAGCAGTTCGCCAACGAAGTTAGCATTCTCAATAGCAGTTTTGGTGTTCTGGCTAGCTTCTTTTTCTTGAATTTGAAGTTCCATTTGGACTTAGCAGATTGGTCAGGTTCAAATGTCAAATGTCACTTTTGACCTAAGTTATTGCCATTGCAGAGAAATATAAGATCTAATATAGAAATGTAGGCTTTCACGGCTGGAGTCAATGTTTTAGTTTGTTTCCGGGTTTTGCCGTGGCCTTCTTTGGTTTAAATCTTAAAACGTTTGAACTGCAGCTGCGGCAGTCATCTTCAGTTGCGTGGTCGAAGTACTCTTCTTGACGTAACGGTAATAATAATACGTTGATTTAACAAACCTTCTATTCAAAACTGAAACGATTGATATTTCAGAAAAATACAACTACAAAAAGAACTTATTGAAAAGGGCTATATTCACTGCCCCAAATCACAAGGATACAATGGACGTGATGTTCGATACAGCCTGTCAGAAAATAATAAATCTTCATATCAGAGTAGCAGAACTATATATGTGTGTCAATGAAACATTGAACACGTATAAGGCCTTGTTTCATAATTTGTAGCGTCCTTGAGTAAATTAGAAAATGGAACGGACATACGAAATTCTCGACTCTTTGAATTGTTCAGTTTCCTCCAACTTGCATCATATTTGGAACTTTCATCGAACCATTGTTTAGCAATACCCTGGAGCCCGCTTGAAATATCTTCTATATCTCTCCACCAGTATGTATAAGATGATGATGAATATCTTCTGCGCTGGCCGTCGACTGCGAGTTTCCATCATTTTAATTCACACAAATTGTCGAATAGGCGTGGTGGGATAAATATATCCCTATTCATCCTACTTCTGATGAGTAAATAACAACACTCGTGGAGCAACATCAATATATTCGAATCAACCACACTTCACAATATCTTCAACAAGAATGAATCAAGCCCCCTTTCTGAATACCTCATTCCTAATTCAATTAATGCTTTCATTATGATAATCTCCCATAAACTGTTAGAAGAGGTACGTATTGTTGTGTCCTTTTGGTTCTGAATTGTATTGTTGTGCCCTCACTTCATCTATTCTTTTCTTTTGTTCATTTTATCCCAGTCGACCAGTCGACCATTTTCAGCAGTAGTGATTGTCGGATATCTAATTCTCTTGATTTGTTGAACACCATATAGGCTGTAAAGTAACCAGCTGTTACAACAACTTTATTATATTAACTCATTCCTAGGCTTTCATGGGCTCTAACTGCTTGTTGTCACTTACTTGACTGATGTGATTTTTCTAAACTTTCCTAATTACTTACTCACTTTCTGAAATAGGTGGGTAGAAATTGAAGCCACTGCATGTAGGTCTCTTCTCTTGAGACCTTTGTTCCTGTTCTCCTTCTGATTCACCAGTGCAGGACGTTTCATGAGGGGGTGTGATGACGTATCGTCATCTAAGCACCACGATTTCCGATCCCAATGTGGGTTAGGTCAGATGATTGTGCTCCGAGGAATAGATTTCCCTTCGAAGCCCAATTATATTGACTTTCGATTTCCTCATGGATTCTCAAGATGAATTCTTGCCAGATTGGTAATTTTCTTGATCCTTCCTTGGTTCCTTGGTTAGATTATCTGCCTGTTTTTTCCCGTAGAAACCTAAGTGTACGGGAGCTCCTTGTAGTTGGCTCTTTAACCCAGTCCACTGCGACACTTGCAGTTCTATTGTGGCTTCAGATCTTTAGATTTGTCTTCATAGTGAGACTCTACAGCTTTCTGTGCTTCTGCTCCCTGACAGTCATGTATAGTCATGATACCGGTAACATTCAGGTACGCTAGCTTTTGGATGTCACTTTTTTTTTTCATTACCGTCTGTTGTATCTTGATACACTTCACTACTGTATAACTATAGGGATTTTTTTTTTTGGATCTGACCCAATTCGGTACTTCCTTTCACAAATCCCGAGGGCCAATCAAGCTTTATGGGCCGAACCATCCGTATGTGAATATTCCATGTGAGCATTGAGCCTGTGGTCGAACAGTACTCGTAGGCAATGACTCCCGTAGCAAGTGGGAATACTGATGGAGTAAGGCCTTTCAGCACTCTTTTCCTGGTAAAGGTTATGACAGCGGTTTTCTGGGCATTGATTAAGAGTGGCTCTTGCTCGCACCTTTTGCCTACAGCTACACCTTTTCAGCTATTCATTTATTCGACAAAGTTCCCGCAATAGATAAATCGCAGAGAGCCAGATTGGGAAAATGGGATGGATGCGGAGCAAATCGGTGAATTTACTGTTGCAACTTAATCTGTGGATGATAATGGATGATAAAATAATATTTCTCCCTAAATCAATACAACTTTTCTTTTTTCGAGTTTTGCATATTTTCAATTTTCAAAACAAATCAATGAAGTTTCTTCAAAACGTATTGAATAATATTGAAAAATTACAGGTATTGAACATGTTTTTTTTTTGATGAGATTTAATTTCATCGGTTACCCAGCGTCGAAACTCTTCTATGAAATGGGTTTTACTCAGACTCACAGGTGTATGTTTTCCGAACTTTCAGTGCTGCTTGACTATCTGACAGTAAACAGATTTTGCTCTGGATGTCCCCTTCGAGTCACTTCTGGGCACATCACACTAGCATGTACTTCTGCTCGAAATATTGTTGGGGTGTTGACAAGAGGGTTTGAGAGCATCAAACTTGATTCTGTAACGCCCCTTTCAGCCCTTTCATCCATTGAGGTCCACTCTTTGTGCAAATTTGGTATAAAGTTATTTATGACCACTTCAAACTGCCTTTCGAAGCCAACCTAACTGCATGTTATCCGTGTTCCAAGGTTAAGCATTACCTCTAACGCTGGAGAAGGGCACGTAAATATTGCCCCTGCGATACCCAGACATGCACTTTCTACACTTGACTTTGCCGACATATGTTTCTTCTTTAGCCACCATGACAGTGAAGCATATAGGATTTGGTTACTCTGGGCTTTATTGAAGGCTTCTCACCTCACTCTCAATATCTCAAGGTGGTGGTTCTACCGTAAAAATGTACCGGTGTTTTTTTTTTTTCGGGCAGTTATCGTAGCAGGCATGTATAATTGCTTCATTAAATGAGTCATTACCCCCTCCATAATTCCTATAAGAATTATTTCTGGATCCAGTGTCCCTTGTAATGAATAAAGTTGGATTTTATTTTCAGTCCCACTAGATCAACAACGTAATACCATTTATGACTCAAAATTACTTCAAACTGAAAAGGGGAACATTCTCTACAAACATTGAAAAATTAAAAATATGATTTTTTTCGTAATATCTAACAGAAAACAACTGCTTTCTCGGCTAAAGCCACGCTGGACATTGAACTACATCTGATAGATATTGTAAAAAGACTCTAACTAAAAAGAAAAAAAATCTGAAAGTGAAAATTCGCATTTTCATTCAGCTAGTTAATTTTTGTTTTATTTATCTATAGTTTTCATTTGATAATTCATTAACTAAATCAGGTAGGAAGAATGTAATTCAGAAATATCACTCACAGAAATCGTTCAATTCATTGAAGCTAGGTTCGCTTCTCTTGCATTCAATCCTCAATACATTTTTGTTGACGAAAATCTATTTCGCTTCGCCAAACTCATCAGGGAGATGGGAAAGCAGGCTCCTCAGAAGCAATCATACACATCAAGGATGGAAATGACGGAATTATTTCTTTTGCGGTAACACTTTTTCCCATTTAGTTCGAGTTTTCGACCCCTCAGTAATTCTGGTGTTTTTTTTCCAAATGTGCGAGTTATCGACACCTCAGTTCCTTTGGTACTTTGTGTATACTATTCAAGGGCATCACAGATTTGAAATTAGCACTTGAGACTTGCAAGTTATTCATTTGGATTCATTTGTACATATACATGCTTGCAAACAAGTCGTACCCCTTGCCACTAGAAACCATTCATTCAGTTCCCTGTTATACTCTATAGCACATTTTCATGACTATGCAGATTTGGTTGTACCACCGTATGCCTACATGTATATAACAATCCATTATAGTATTTTTTCCGTAGCCTTTTCCCTCTTGGAAGGCCCGCAACTCTTCGTGGTTTTGTGGTTTTGCCTGTCTTTAGAACATCCTGTATTTCTTGATACAGTCTTTTTCCGAATGAGGTATTTCTTTGTCCCTCACTTCATTCTGTATATCTTGATACAGTCTTTTTCGAATTAGGTCTCTTTCTCAGCTAGGTATATCTTTATACCTGTCTCTGCTTCATCCTGTATTCCTTAATACAGTCTCTTTCTCAGCTAGGTATATCTTTATACCTGTCTTTGCTTCATCCTGTATTTCTTAATACAGTCTCTTTCTCAGCTAGGTATATCTTTATACCTGTCTTTGCTTCATCCTGTATTTCTTAATACAGTCTTTCTCTCATCTAGGTATATCTTTATACATGTCTTTGCTTCATCTTGTATTTCTTGATACAGTATTTCTCTTTATTGTGATAAACAAATAATTTCAAAACACTGCTAATTTAATAACTGATAACTTCATACTGTCGGTTTCTTTCCCATTATTATCGTTTACTTTTCTCCTACTTATCGTAACTGTGTGATAAGTCCTACTAGATAGTAACTCAATGAAATAGACAAAAGTGCAAGGTAGTTAGTATCAAAATGATAGTTTTATGTTCGCATACTAATAAAATTTACCGTAAATCTTTCCCCTCATTATTCTTTTCTTGTTTGGTATACTACAAGCAAATTGTCATACTATTTATATATAATTTCTTCTTTGTAATTACTGGTAATTTCTATTATTAGTTAATCCTCGTAGCCAATTGTGGTGTTCGCTATTTTATTTAAATAAAACACTTTTATCTTTTCTAACACTTCTATTATACACAGTCTACATGTACGTTCTCGTTCACTCTCCGTATCTGAATGACCACACAATGTTGTCGTTCCCGCCGCCTCGTCATTCGGTTATATATTACATGACTTATCAATATACTTAATCATCATAACAATTCACCGCCCAGTTCGATACATCACAACGATAATGTTCCATCAGTTAGGTATATTTACCTTGTCAATATGACTGATATTTCAGTACCTAGTACATTCAAAAATTGTCCAGAAATGGGGGAATAATTTGCACTTTCACAGATTGCACAAAATCTCGCTATCCCCAAAATATTTTCCGAAATTGCATTCAATCTGATCCCAATGAGTTGAAAAGGAACACTTTCTGATTACAAAGCACAATTATAGGCACTAATCATTTGTACAAGTTCATGAACGTTTCTCATAACGGTGGTAATTTTACGAGAGAAGTTTCCGAAACTAGAAATTTTTGTGTGACCACGAATAGTTGTAAGTGATCATATCTGATGAAGGTAACGTAAGAGTATTGATGAAACGGGTAAAATATAACATCCGAATGCTTGACATCTTAGAGGGAAAAAGGGGTGGGAATAATATATACAAATAACTGAAAATGATCCAACAGATTTCAAAATGAAAACAACGATTCAGTTAAAAATCTTTCCCCAAATCATTGAAGTGTCTTAATTCATGCCCCCCTAGAATTTACCGTTTACCAAAAATTCTTGAAGGTAATGTCCCTTCATCAATTATCATCTATTGAAACTTCTTGAATACATATCAATAATTTTTTTTGTGCTAGAAACCTCTGGTAATATTTTATTATTTCAATAAGCTCATTTGAAATTGAGAAAGTTCAAAAATTATTTGATTCTGAGAGAAAACTGATTCAGGGAAATATCTATCTTATAATTGATTAAAAATCAACATCTCCAAAGTTAAGAGTCTGACTAGTTAGCAGTTCGGTCAGAACAGATTTTGTCGCCAATTGTGCTAATGGGCTTCAAGTACATCGACACCCCCTACAACCGTGGAGTTTTCCCGGGTTCATCCCACATGGGGTTCATTCCACAAGGGTTTCGTCTTTTTGGATGCACGCCATCCAGGAACCAACCCGATACCTCCCTCCCAATCTTTTTGAATTTGTGCACAGCAAAATAGTGGGTCTATTTTCATACCTCTTTTTGACTTCCAATAGTGAGAGAGGATCCATCTCCTTTTTGGGATGAGATATCATTGCAGTAGATGGAAACATACTTAGTTCAACCAGATGGGAAAAATAACACGAATAAGTTTTTCTGTAATCGTGATTTCCAAGCCCTTACACCCCGGAGAAGTTATCATAAAACAGTTTTCAATAATAGTGATTGTTGATATTTCCCCCTTTTACAATCTCTGAATTTGAATTACTGAGTTTGAGAATTTGAAAAGAAGTTAATGGAAAGAAAATATTGACTTCAGGATACTTGGCTCCATATTCTTACGGACCTGTGCTTCTTGTCTTGTAGGTTACTCCATCTTTTGGTTGAATCTGATACCTAAGGAAAAGAACCATATTAATATATGTCTCACACAAATTTATCTCGTACAATCTCTTTTCTAAGTGAGAAAGGAGACGATTCATTACAATCATAAAGGAGAAGGAATGAAACAAAACAACATCAAATACTCATTTATTGTCGAGTTTGTTCAAAGCAATCTAAACATTCTGTTGACAGAGTGTGTGAGTGAGTATGTTAGTTCCACTAATACTGTCTCGACGGTGGAGTTCCGGAGATCATATTAATAGAGTAGTGTTTGTTCCACCAATACTGTCTCAACGGTGGGGTTCCGGAGATCATATTAACAGATTGTAGTGTTTGTTCCACCAATACTGTCTCAACGGTGAAGTTCCGGAGATCATATCAACAGAGTGTAGTGTTTGGTGTTCCACTAATACTCTGTCAACGGTGGAGTTCCGGAGATCATATTAACAGGGTAGTGTTTGTTTCACTAATACTGTCTCAACGGTGGAATTCCGGAGATCACATTAACAGAGTGTAGTGTTTGGTGTTCCACTAATACTGTCTCAACGGTGGAGTTCCGGAGATCATATTAACAGAGTGTAATGTTTGTGGTTCCACTACTACTGTCTCAATGGTGGCGACCCGGAGATTATATTAATAGAGTAGTGTTTGTTCCACCAATACTGTCTCAACGGTGGAGTTCCGGAGATCATATTAACATAGTGTATGTGGTGTTCCATCAATAACGTCTCAACGGTGGAGTTCCGGAGATCATATTATTAGAGCGTAGTAAGCTGAAAGGAATCATAAAACCTTGACATAATATTCAAAATAAACCTGGAAGAAACAAAAATTAAAATATATGCACAGCAATAGATCAAGTTGGTCATTCGGAAAATTACCATCATTTACTGTAAAACCTTGCCCATACCCCGATCTGCCTAAATATGACGTCATAGGACTAAATGCGTCGTGACAAACCACTACTGTAAACTTATGATTCCGTGCCTGTCACTTTATGTTCTGTAATGCTAAAATTAGTAAAATTGTCGAATGTCGAATTCGTAAAGACAAAGTTTCACAGTTTTAAAATAATTATTTTTTAATGCAAAGTATAATTACCGAGGAAGTATTCAGGTCCACCTAGAGTTGTTACCAGGTGGAAGGTCCCACACAAACCAGGTCTCTAAAACTTACATTAGAGGGTGCTAAGATATCTAGTCTTTCATTATGGACAGCCCTTTCACATCAGTTGAGTCCCATTTACTCACTAAGCCCCTCGAAAGTTGGACAAGTACGGGTTGTTGACATGTGAAGCTTTGGTATAAGTTCTCAGAAAAAGCTCCAGTGTGCCCCGTTTAGCACAGAGGAGTGACTGATTTTAGTGTCAGTTTGTGAGGAAGATTAATCTATCACAACCCAGAGTAGTAATTTGTATGCCAAGCTGATCAGAGTTGCCCCATGTCTCAGTGAAGTTGTGACATTGTATCAACAGTACCCCGAGTAGTCAACTCCTGCTCTTTTTGTTCCCAATTCCAAACTGTTTTACCTTGGGGGTGGTGTTGAATATCAGAGATGGGTATCCTGCCCTCTCAAAGCACAACGTACAGCGTTGGTAATATTTTACTTCCAAGAAAAGAAGTCTGCTAGGTACTTCTCTTTCGTGCAGGTATGTTCAGTTTAGAGCCTCGTATACTTCCCCAATTTCTTTTAATACTTACCTTTTCCCTGTATATGTAGAGTTTCAGAATTACACAAATCAAACATCACCCAGGGTCACTTTGTCTTACAGCTATGGAGAACCCTGCCAGCTCAGCAAATTCGGGATGAATTATTCATTAGATAGATTCATTGGTAACTTGCCATTTGAAATAACCTACCAGTTCTGTTACGTTGATAACATTCTTACAGTAATCCCACGAAACAGTGGAAACGAGGTGATGGCCATTCTCAATAGTTTTCATAATAGAATTCAATTCACATTAGAAAATGTGAAAGATAATAGCATCTCTTTTCTGGATACCCTTATGATTAGAATTGAAGATGGTAGTATATCCAGCAATTGGTGTATGAAACCCGGCAGACTCTGCAACTTCTTATCACAAAAAATAGTTATCAATAAAGTATCAATAAAGTGTAATAACCGTTTTACTCTGACTCCATGTGTCATAACCCTTTACACCTGATACCATCTGTAAGACGCCGGTGTATTATCTTTTCGTGGTTGATCCAGAGCAGTGCAGAGTATTAGGCTACGACCTACTCCTACCTGGGTTCAAATTTTGACACCTTCAACCTTGACCCTGATATTACCAATCTTAGTCAGATCTCAGCTGCCAAAATCTTAACTTCAACAGAAGACGTCACGTCGCTGATACTACTTGTATTCACCTTGGCCATCGGTTTTATCAGGGGGTCATGTGAACACATTGCAGCACCGGGACCTTACACAGAATGTTTGGTAAGAAACGCGAGCGACTGCGTCCTTTACCAATAATCTACTATTTTGCTGACCAGCAAGATGTTATGAACGATTATTGGAATAAAAAACGGTGAACATTTGAGCAGTTTATTATGAATACATAAAATCTACGAAACATCGATATACGTTTTGTATTCGCTTGTGGTCTCTACATCACCACTATCATACGAAACCTCTCTGAAAACCTACTGTATATTTGTGCGCAAGCCAATCTATGATATGAGCGAGCGCTTCTCAAATAAATATATGTATATAGTTGAAAGATTTAAAACTTATCACTGAACCTGAGCCAGAGTATATCCCTCGAAACCTTCAGAACCTTCAGAAAAAAAATCAGCAAAATATCTTGTTAAATCTATTGCAAAATTCATAAGAGACATGTTACATCAACCAATCGACAATAAGTTGGGTAAATACATCACCAATACACACAATAAACACATAGCAACTTGTTCAACATCAATTTCATACAATAGTGTAAAATATCAAATCAAACAATTTTCTGTATCTGAATACATTTTTTATATATAAACGTGCGACGATTGTGAAATATACCTGTTATATCTTGATTTTCACTAAGAACTTTTTAAAAACAATTTTGGGGTGGTTCGAACCACCGTTTATTAATTATAAAGAATGAAAATTTAAAATGACTTTATTCTACGACATGAAATGAATAAGTGGAGTACTAACAAAAGAAGTCGTGAATTTATATATTTTCGAAGTGCTGGCAAAGCTGCTTGGTAGTTGAAATTGGATATCCGTGGCTCGGCTCCGTGGGATTGTCTACTCAGCGGTTTTCCTGGAATGTAACCTGATATGCTCGGGAAGGTTACTCTGGATGTTGGATATAACAGCTTCCCTTATATTAGAAAAGTTGGTGCTATGCAACAACTTTTAGAGCTCCTCAGACGGGTTTGCTTAGACGACTGCGTCTAGATCGAAAGACTCGTTTGGTACCTCTTCTTGTGAGTTTGGTTTTCTCCTCGGGAAAATGAATGGAATCCTTTGGAACGGTCTGAATGGTCTAGTCGGAGGAAGCAGCGGAACCTCGGGCTCAGTTAGTGCCAATTTTAGTTTCCTCCTACACTTGCAAATGAGATGAAGGCCTGCCAAAATATAGTTAGAATGATGGTGGATGTAAACCAAGAAATATTCTTCTCGACGAACGGTCTCTGAATTAGGTCGTCCAAAGTTTTGGAGTAGGAATCCAGCTTATGGTTGGCAATGTCCAAATCGTCGATGTTGAGGTCGTCTAACTTGACTGGCTTTAAATTTGGAAGTTTAGATTTTACCGGGATGTCGGCACAGCATTCATACGGAATCGAAATTGGATGTGTTTTGTAAGTGACATTCGAAATTTTTGATAATTGAGAATTGGCTTGAACTTTGGTTATTTCAATAAAAGCACTGCATTCTGTCTGTAATTTAACTATAAAATTACTATACACGATTTCAGTTTTTGAGTTCATTTTTGGGCAATTTATAGTCACTTGTAATGGTTCAGAAAGGATCACTAGCCAAAGGTTGTTTTCGAGTTTTTGCACATTATATCCTTGGCTGAAAAAAAACTAGCGAACTTCTGCAATTTCGCGGGATGAGTTTATTATTTTTGAAAACTTGGACTTCACAAATCGAGTTATAGTCAATGGGGTACGAAAGCGGTTTCAAGTTCGTCACTGGTATGAACATTAAAGAATCATCGTCTTTCGCGATATATTTTTGAGAAATAGAAAGAATATGGTGCAGGCCAGTTCTGTTATCGTAAATCGGAATATGGAATAGTTGGTATAGAGCACAGATTTGGGGTGCAATGAGTGGAATTTTGAGGATGAAAACTATATTCGAATTGATTTGAAAGGCTTCAAGTCCTATGATTTCGAGATATTGGGCTATGTTGAAAAGTTTTGGTGGGAGAGGAAGATTGTTCCTTCTTAAATTTTGGGAGATTTCTTGCAAAGCTATAACTAATTGATCTGGTCTAATAATCGAAGAGTGAATGATATTTAATCGGGCGAAGGTGATTGAATTCAACATATCATCAATATTTTCTTCGAGGAATAAAAAGCTTTCCATTAACTTTTCGCAGATATCGAAGAATTTTAATTTTGCTTCGATTCTGTTTATATCATCGCTCAAATTATTGATGGAACCTTCTACTATTTTTAGGTTGTTGTTGAGGGTCTCCTCATCGATACGCAATTTTTGAATTGTGTTATTGAAATTTTGGATTACAGATGATGTTACTGAAATTTGATTTTTTATTAGATTTTCTAATTGATGTTCATCTCTCTTTAATCTATTGATACAGTTCGTGTAATATTCATCATCAACTGCATCTAAATTGCCTGTGATTGATTTGAAAATACTACCTATACCATTGATGAAGCCTCTTTTCTACCTTTTAGTGTCTGAAACAATTTCTATGAGTTTTTGTTATATTGAATTTGAAATTTGGGTAAGAAGACTGATATGTGTTTTTACTTCAGAGCGAAATTCTTTCATTGTAGCAATTAACTGCGTGGGGGGAGTACGTCCATTGTCTCGTCTTCTGGGTGTTTGGCTAAGTATATACGAATTATTTCGAGAAGTGTTGCATGGAACCTTTATACTGATCCATTAGATTGAGGGTGATTTACACTGGAATAAGATAATTTTATGTCGAATAGTGCGCAAAGATTTCTGAGAATTGCATTGTCAAATTCTTTACCGTGGTCACAGTGTATTCTTAAGGGTGTACCAAAATGTTGAAAATACCAGAGTAGGGCGTTTGCAACAGTTCTTGCAGATTTGTTTTCAATACCGTAAACTTGCGTGAATTTTGTTAATTCGTCCCGTATGCTGAGTAAATAGTGTTTTTTCGGAATTTCTATGATGTCGATGTTGATTCTTTCAAAAGCAGTTCTAGGGGTTTCAGTTATTACTAAAGGATTGTTGAGGTTTTTTCTACATATCTTACTTCTTTGACAAATTTGGCAATTTTGGATATATCTTCCAACTTCTTTCGTGAGACCTTGCCGATTATATTTTTCTTTTATTTTGCGGATGGTTTCATTGATACCTCTATGGAGATTATTTTTTCCATTGTGAAATTGATCGATTATAATTGGAATTTGGTCACGGTCTGGAGTTCTTATTACATTTTGACAAACTTTGAATTTTATGCCTTTTTCTGCGAAAATGAAACGAAGTATTTCAAGAATCGGGAGTTCTAAGTTATTTTCAACGCAATGAGTGTGTGATAAGTCAAGTTCATGTTGATTTCTGAACAGGGTGAGGAAAAGATGTTCTATTACTAAGTCGTCGTCGAAAGGGAGAAAGATTAGATAGTACTGTCGACGTTTGACTGTGTTGCTTGAGACAATATTGATTTTTAAATTTTGTATGTCGGCTTTTTGTTCAAATATATCGTCAAATATTGTATGATGGAAGTTTTCGATTTTCTTTCTCTCGAGGAAATACCATAATATGTTAATTTTCTCTGTCAAGTAATTGGCAGTTTGAATATTCGACTTTCGAATAGTCAATTAGCGATTTATTTCGATACAGATTTATGAAGGTTTGGTATTCTCGTTCAATTTGTTCAATATGGTATTTTGGAGGGTCATTTTCAGGGATTTCCTCAGTATCGGAAATATTTTCAGTTTCAGAAGAATTTTCAGTATAAGAGGGATTTTCAGTGTCAGGCGGTTTTTCTTTCGGTTCGGGGTCAGGAGTGTTCTGTTCTTCGTAGGTGTATGAAATAACTTGAATGTCAGTGTCTTCGTTTGTAGGTAGGACTAATGAACAGGGAGTGAATATTTTGGAATTCAGAGTGAGGCATTTTGTGGGAGTGTTGATTTTGATTCTAGAAAGTGCGTCGGCATTCTTATTGATTTTTCCAGGTTTATATATGATTTCGTAATCATATTCCTCCAATTTCAGAAACCATCTTGCAAGTCTTCTTCCGGGGTCATTGATAGAAAATAACCATGTTAGTGGTCTGAAATGCTTCACAGCCCATCAATGGGTGAAAGTTCCCGTTCTATCGTCGAGTATTTGGATTCTGCACAACAGAGCATTCTTGAGGCGTAAGCGATTGGTAAGTCTTTACCGATCGGGCCTTGAGACAATACGGCTCCAATGCCGAATGCACTTGCATCTGTGGTTAGTAGGAAAGTATCCTCGAAGTTAGGGTATATGAGAATGGGTGTTGAAATGAGTGTTTGTTTCAGCTCTTCAAAAGATATCTTACATTAATTTCCAAAAATAAATGAGGTGTCTTTTTGAAGCAATTTTGTCAGTGGTTTGGAAATTTTTGAAAAATTTGAGATAAAACTGGTTCTTTGGTTCGGGGAAATTTATGATACAATCGACTTTGCTCGGATTTGGTTTTACTCCGTATTTGGTTATGAGATGACCAAGATATGCTACTTCCTTCCTAAGGAATTCGCATTTGTAGGGCTGTGTCTTCAGATTGGCTTGTCTGAGACGTTTGAAGACTTCTTTCAAACGGAAAATGTGTTCATGGATTGTTGGCGAATAAATGATGATGTCGTCCATATACACTAGACCACGCTCATTCTGAATACCGAGTAGAATGTTGTCCATCACTCTTTGGAAACTTGATGGAGCGTTCTTAAGTCCGAATGGCATTCTTACGAATTCGTAATGACCATTCTCAACGGTGAAAGCAGTTTTTGGGATGTCTTCCTTATTGATCTCGATCTGGTGGAACCCTGATGCGAGGTCGAGGGTAGTAAAATATTGGCAGTTGCCAAGTTGATCCAGTAGGTCTGATATCATGGGTAGGGGGTATTTGTCGTTGATGGTGAGCTCATTCAGCTTTCGGTAGTCGACAACGACACGCCACTTCTGTTTTCCTGAAGCGTCGATTTTTTTCGGGACCACCCACAGAGGAGAGGACCATGGTGAAATGAAAGGACGTATAATTCCGTCTTCCATCATTTTATTCATCTGTCTTTTGACTTCCTCTTTATGAATTTGAGGGTAGCGGTATGATTTTGTGAACACGGGTTTGGCGTCTTTAGTGTCAATAAAGTGTTTTATTTCGTTCGTAAGTGTAAGTCGGTCGCCTTCTAAGTAGAGAATGTAATGAGTTCAGTTTCTTCCTCGTTTAGATGTTCCAATCGAAGTTGATTTTGAATCTCAAAGTTTCTGTCTGTCTGTACGTCATCTGCGTTTGTTTCTTTGAAGTTATTGATTAAATAATTTTAAATAGGTTCAATTTCTATATCAGAAAAATTTACTGTTTTTGGCATTGCATTTGAATTTATCACAGAGGTGAGAAATTCGCCTCTATGATTTACTTTAACTAATGCATTGGGTAATCTAACATTTTCTTTCACCTGAGCTGCCAGTATAGCTTCAGTGTTGAAAAGATTGCATCTAAGCTTAGAAATTTGTTCGGTTCGTGATTCAATTGAAATTATATTTTGAATGTTGTTCGTGGATGTTACATTCGAGTTTTCGGTCGATCTTTCAGAGTCAATAACTTTAATCAGGGGAATCGTTTTGAAATCGGTGATGAGTTGTTTATTTTTCAGGTCCACTATGCAGTGATAGTATTCCAAAAAATCGGATCCTAGGAGTCCATCAAACTCTATGTCCAAGTCGTAAATAAAAACTTTGTGAGGGTTACCTTTAGCAAAGGGTATCATTACTGATTCAGATATATTGATTTTTTGATTGGTTATACCTTGAATCATAATATTTTCTGGGGATCTATTGAAATAATTTTGAGCAGTTTTTGGTTTAAATATCGACAAACCAGCACCGGTATCAATAAGAATTTTGAAGGTATTGGTTGCGTCCATGATGTAATACAAATTTTTCGAACTGATCATAAGTGATTGGGTTATAGATATATTTGTTCTGGAAAGTTCAGGTTTGGATTCAAGTCTTCCGATAAGTTCAGGGTTTGTATTTGGTTTTATAGTTCCGAAGTTGGGTTCGTTTGCTGTTTGATTGGTGGATCGAAACATGTACGGCGTATAGGAAAATCCTGATAATTTTCGTATTGATTTGGCTCTGAATATTCAGTATAAGAATCGGGCTGATGGATAAAATCTTGGTATTCTTGATAGTTATTAGTATAACCACCAGTATCAAAAGCTTGAGGGTATTGATAATTAGCAATATAATTATCATCAAAATTTTGTGAGTCCAAATAATTAGCGGTATAATTATTGGGGTTAGGATTCTGCGAGTTCAAATGGTGAGTTCTTTGAGTATTATTTAATCTAATAAAATTTGGATTCGATTGAATGACTGAGGGCGTCTGTTGGTTGAAATTGGGATTCGGCCCACTTATTGGAGGTCTGAATTGTGATTGATTCGATTGATTTTGGGTTGGTGTTTGATTTGGTTTATTGCGTCTAGGATTTTGACTGAATCTCGGTGTATGTTGAAAACTAGATCTCTGGAAATTTTGTTGAATTCGTTGGGGCTGTTGGAATTGTTTTGTATGCCCTTGTCTTTTACAGAAAGAACAAAATCTTTGTTGTATGGGGTTTGAGTTTACTTTTCTTACTTGATTGTTTTGTTGGTTTGTATTTCGACTGTTTGTCGATTATTGATTTTGAAAATAGTTTAACTTCATCTCCCTTCTTACTCTTTAAATTGCAGAGAACATGTCGGGAGGGTTACCTGCCCTAACTAGTTGTCCTACTTGGGGTTCTGAACCAGCTAAAAGGGTGTTCTGTGTCATCGTTTCGACGAGTGCACTTTGGGAAATTTTTTGGTCATTTGTTAAATTTTGTTTTTGAATACACGCATGCATTTTTGCATTATGCGTTTGTGGTGATTCACCAGGTAGCTGGTGAATTCGTTGCAGATCCTGTATCAACGAGGTTAAATCGCGAGTATCACCAAAGTATTTATTCAATAGGATTCTTATTTCATCCCATGTTTGAGGGTTACGAGAACTTATTAGTTCCGCAGCTTTTCCTCGAAGTTTATTTTTGATATGCAAAACTACGAGCACCTTCTGGTCTTGCACAGCCATGCGGTAAGCAGTATTACAAGCATGGGTGAAAGTATTCAAGAATATTTGGTCACCATCATATTCGGGAACGATAGAAAATATTTCTTTCAATTTATAAGGTTCTAGTGCAGCTAGGGGATTATTGGGATTATTTTCGACCATGATTGATTGATAAAAGAACTGGTGATTCGATCAAAATGAAAATAAATCAATAAAAATATTTGAGACGATTCTTAAATTGTCTTACCAAAGGATGTCCATACGGTGGATGAAATCTTACTTCACAAGCGATGCTCCGGACGAAGTTAGCGTTCGCGTATTCTTCCTCCGTTGAAGAGACTGTTCAGCCGTTCTTCCTTGGTTTTCTTCTTGTTGAGTTGCTGAGATGAGTTGCTTAATTGAATTCCTGAGTTGAATTGCGAGGGCTTCTGGTTCTTTCTTTTAAGGATTGGAATCCACCTCCTTCGGTTAGGCTTTCCTTGTTCCGCAGGAGTTGAAGGATCCTACAGCGACTGCGCCAATTGTTATATCTTGATTTTTACTAAGAACTTTTTAAAAACTATTTTGGGGTGGTTCGAACCACCGTTTATTAATTATAAAAAATGGAAATTAAAAATGACTTATTCTACGACATGAAGTGAATAAGTGGAGTACAAACACAAGAATTCGTGAATTTATATGTTTTTGAAGTGCTGGCAAAGCTGCTTGGTAGCTGGAATTGGATATCCGTGACTCGGCTCCGTGGGATTGTCGACTCAGCGGTTTTCCTGGAATGTAACCTGATATGCTCGGGAAGGTTACTCTGGATGTTGGATATAACATACCTATATATTTATATACGGCCTTTGGCCAATCGGAAGATTATATAATTGCATGAAAGTAAAACATAATCATCAAACACAGCGTTAACGATAACGCTTATCTCGAGAATGACGTAAAGCATTTAAATCATACATACAGACGGACATTTCAACAATCGTAGCTTCTTGAATAAAACTGGAGGGTATCTTTTTATCTATCGCCACTTTTTCATAATCAGTTTATCACTTAGTTAAAAAACTCAATACTTACAATGTAATAACACGATTGTCATTTGTTTGGAGATTAATTTAAATATCTATTCCATTGTCTTAAGGGATATCTTATTCGAGTTATATACTGCATCTGTCTATTTTAGCCCGCTTTAAATAATTTATGCCGTTGATTCCTTTTGGGTACTATTTCTGATTTCTTATCTCTGACCTGCACTTCAGGGGTTGCATATGAATATTTTTTATTTTTTATTTTTATTTTATTTTTTCAATAATACATCCAGCAGGCTGATGCCCATTTACAGGTGTATATAATTTTAACACTATTGATAAATTGTAGTATTGCTACATATAATATAAATATAAATACTAAGAATTGAAGAAAATGACCCTGACCTTACATAACTAATTCTGCAATACACTAGCGAGTTGGCGTTTAAACTCAGATAAAGAGAGAGAAAAGATATCAATACATTGCAGGTTGTTATAATTACGACACATGGTTGTAAGTGGACAGTGAAAATGATGGTGAGAGTTAGGTACTGCTATGTGGAACGTTATATTAGATCGCGATGCATATTGAGGTACATTGAAATCAATCAGAGAAAGTAAGGATGATGAATCAATATGGTTATGAATTATTTTATGAATAAAAGTCAAGTCAGTCATCTCACGATGTTTTTTAAGTGAAACTAAATTGAATTCATTCAGCAATAAATCATAGTCATAGTGCCTCTGAGGGTATATATCATGTTTTTTAAAAAAGGCAAATTTGAGAAACTTTCTTTGCACATTTTCAATAGCCTCAATATATTTTGAATGGCAAGGATTCCACACCACACTACAGTAACTCAATTTACTCCTTACCAATGACACATAGACACAGCGCAAAGCATCAAATGAATTGAATTCTCTACAAGAACGTATCAAAAATCCTAATGATTTCAGAGCTTTGCTTATAATATTCTCTATATGATTGCTAAAGCTCAACTTCTGATCAAAGAGTACTCCTAAATCTTTGTTTTCAAGTGATAATCGAATAAAATTGTGGTTGGTTTTCGTGTGAAAGTCATACTTTTACATTTATTAGTATTTCATCAGTACACCAATCGTTAAGTGACACAAGATCACGTTGTAACAGTTCACAATCTTCGATCGATTTAATTTCTCGGAAGATTTTCATGTCATCAGCAAAAAGTAGTGGCACTCCAGAAGTTGCCGTGAAAGTAAATGATTTGACTCCATCATATTCGACAAATAGTTTCCTATTCGACAAATATGAATGTAGAAGCAACTGTATTTTGTACGATATTCCAAAGCGAGATAATTTTTTCAGCAATTGTTTATGTGATACACGGCATTAACCCGATGGTTTATCGTGTCGGTAGCTCGCATTATATTTGCTTTGTTTATCGCTTTATTTGGATTTTACATTTTACGCGACTCTTAGTCGGAACACAACGAGAATTACATCGTACGCTGAACTTTCACTACTTCACTATTGAAACATACTAACGGAAATGAATGTGAATTGTAACACGAATTGTAAACGACTGTGAACTGTCTTTGAACTGAATTTCATCGCATTGCGAAACGAATGTTTATCAACCGAACTGTACTTCTGTGTGAACTGTCTTTTGATTCGCGTTGAATCTTATTTATACTATCCGGAATGCAGGGGTTTTAATCCCGCCTCTTGTCTATAATTGGTATCATTTTCATGTCGTTAACCGTCAGCGGCACCTTTGATCTTCTTAATTAATAGGTGTTTACTTCTTAAAAACAACGTAATCAAATTGCACGTGTTCTTTAAAATACTTTGGCCTAATTCTACCGTTTTCTTTTCTTTGCGTATTTCTGGGATATTGAACCGTTTTGACGAGGTCAACGCCTTATTTTGGATACGTCTGGTACTCTTTCTCTATCTTACTTATGGGAACAGATCCACATTTGGTTTAATATTACTCATACATCATTTCGCGAGTTATAGCAATCATATTTTAGGGATTGTTCGGCCTTTTTTTTTAGTATATGGATTACTTTAATTTTACGTTCTCTACAAAAGGAATGGAACACAGAGCCTCCGCACTTAATGATGGTGAGTTCCACGAAGAAAACCTCAAAACTTCAAATAACTGGTCAATATACATCAAGTAATTGTCACTAAAAACGATGTGAGGTTCCAAAGTAACGAATAAATTAATATCGGGCTTTTTTTTTAAATAGAAATAACGTAGAAAATGAATTTACCCATTAATTTAGGACCTAACTGTATATATGTTTATAACTCCATTTCAACGCATCCATAATAGATTCTCACTTTTTTCAACAATGTATTGTCACAATGCACATCAAAGAAGACTGAGTACTATGTACCGTTAATTACGTCTGAGGGGGTTCCGACTTAGTGCTCACCAAGTTTTATCGAACTGTCCAATAAGTCACTGAGAGAGATTTGAGAATAAAAAAAAATACATAACAACAAGTATCTCGCTTATCGTGCCGCCTTTTTTTTGTTTACATAGTTACGAGTAGTCTTTTTCATTGCTGTGCTGTGACAGGATTGTATCGAGCGAATTCCAGAGCTGCGGGACATTCGAACTGTTGCACGTTTCTGCAACAACGTCTGAGGTGAATTTTACACAATCGATCAAAGTACGGTCGGTGAAAGATAAATTTCCTGAACAAATTATAAAATCAATCAGTGTGCTGCACTCTAGAATCTCATTCAAGCGAATGTATGGTTGAGTTGGGAAATTCATAAAGTCAATATTTAGGTCTCCCGCACATAAGACGTAGTCGTGTGTGGGACCTAAAAGCGACAAGACCTCATCAAACTCTACCAAAAAGTCATACGGAGAATAACTAGGAGCTCTGTACAACGATCCTGCAGCATATTTGATCTTATTCAACACCGACATTTAATATAGTCAAATTGTATTTCAACCAAGAAAGTTTTGGGATAGTTGTGATTACTTCCATTCTCTATGTTTTTTGGGGTGCTGAATCCGAATCTGAGGCTTGCTAACAACTTTTCATTACGAAACATTGAAAAAGATGCAAAAAAATCTAAGAAATGTCTTTTTTCTACGGTTTAATGCTTATAAGTTGAAAACTACAAATTTTCCGTTGATAACCTTTCTTTTAGGAATGAAAGAGCATAAAATTTTCTACAAATTTTACTATACAAGTTTTTTTCTACGACGAACCATTCGGGCTCAAGGACTACTTGTAAATTGGCATATTTTAGCTGACTACAAAACTCTAATTTATTACCAAAGTTAACTAGTGGATTGCCCCTGCATACCTTATTTCGATCAAACAATAAAGGTACAGGTCACTTTTTCGAAAATTACATAGAAGATATTTAATGAGGTCAGAAATCGTACAAAACTTGAAATTCAAACAAAAATTTCGAAAAAATATTTCAAATGATTATATTATTATATATCATATATTTTTCAGTCAAATATAGAAATTGGAAAAGATACTCAGCGTCACTCAGTGAGTCTCTCGAGAGGCCCGTGACTAAAATACGAGACAGGGGAGACTTGAGAAGGCAGTAGTCGAAGTCTACGAGGAAAGCTGTCGTCAGAAAAAAATGCTCAAAATAACAAAACGGTCTGGTGGAATGAGCATGTAAACCCTTGGAGGTAGGGTGCGGAATCTTTTCAACAGAGTAAAATTTAACCAATATTGAACCACATACAAGGCTAAACTCACACAGTACAACAAAGAAATTAGTAAGGCTAGAAGACAATCACGTGCTCAAGAATCCATAAGGATTTAGCCAAAGAATGTACTGTAAATCAAGTAGGTTTCTTGAAAAATAATGACAATGCCTATACTACAACATTCGAGGAAAGTATAAGGATGCTCACAGAAGCACAGTTTTCATCCAAACAGGTGAACAACTTTGGAATGGAGGCTTGCTACGGAAATATCGAGACCAAATAGTATCAGGTGGGCTATCAGTACAGGGATAGCTACGACAACATTTACAGACATTAAGGGTGACTTCACCAATGCATTCACCGAGTCTATAGCAAACGCTCTAGTAAAAAAGGGGTTCCTTTCCAACTTTGCCAGTGGATGAACGCTTACTTTAAAAACAGGGTCATTACATTAGCAATCGGCGAAATAACACTAACACCTAGTGCAATCGCCCCTACTTAGGACTATCTTCCAGAGGCTTTCATTGCAGGACGACCTCGCGATTATTGCAAAAGGCAAATTCGCAAGGACAGCTTACACTGTCAGCCCTAGATATAATCGACAAGAGGTATACAGCTGTCAGTGAACCCTCAATGTTGACCCATGATAACGTATAGTTCGGTGGTATGGTGGCAGGTAGGAATGGTTCGAGGACTGCAAGAAGGGGCCTCCCAAAAAATTATCAAGGTTCAGGAGCCGGCATTTACGGAACCAAGCAAAAGATGAAAATCTCATTGAGCCTGGGCAAAATAATTCCAATTGATGGTGAAATCTGCCTCCTTAATTTCTCTATATGTTTTGCCCATGATAAATTTTCATCTATTAAGAGTCCCAAAAATTTCAGTGTCGAGCAGTATTTAATGTATTCATTGTTAGATTTTTTTGGGTCTTTCAAATTATTGTATGACGATTCTTTTGTAATGAACATAAATGAGGATTTTTCCTAATTTAATGTCAGTTTATGATCGATGAGCCATAATGATATTTTTTTCAGATCATTTTTCATGTAATTTTTGATATCACTTTGACTTTTTCCACCATATACTATTGTGGTATCATCAGCAAACATTTTAATTTTTCCTGATAACTTTAAATCTGCTAAAGAATTTATGTAAATGAGAAAAAGGATTGGTCCCAAAATAGATCCTTGTGGAACTCCACATATGACAGTTTTCTCAGTACTGCATTTGTCTCATATATAGACAAACTGTTTTCTATCTGGAATATAATTTTGGAACCATTTATAAACAGATCCCCTGACACCTATTTCATACATAATATTCAACAAAATTAAATTTCGTGATCTACGGTATCAAATACTTTGCGAAGTTCTAGTGATAGTATACCACATTCTTCATGAGAGTCTATATCAAGCTGAAATTGAGTGATAACATTTAAGACAGCTGATTCAGTATCACTAGACTTTCGAAAGCCGTATTACCCACTATACAACAAATTTGATTTTTCCAGGTATTCTAATAATCTGTTATGTATAATTTTTTCTATAATTTTTGAAAGAACTGAAAGAATTGAGATGGGTCTATAATTTATCATTAGATACTTCTTGCCTGTTTTGAAAATGGGTTTTATTTTTGCTATTTTTGATTTTTTAGGTATAATTCCTGATGAAAAAGTTAAATTTATTAATTTACTCATTATTGGAGCAAGTTCTGATTTCATTATCTTTACAATTTTTATGTTGATATTATCGAAGCCAGGAGTTTTTCTTGTATCCAGATCACTAATGACTTCTTCTGTTTCTTCAGAGTTGGTAGGCCTGAGATACATAGATGACAATTTTGATTGCATAGGAATTCTCTTTGCAGTTGAGAATCCAGCTGACAAACTAGGACCAACGTTGATGAAGTAACTATTGAATTTTTCACAAATTTTCAGTTCACATTCAGTTTTCTGTCCATCTTCCAAAATATATTCGATATTGTCTTTTCTTTTAGATTTATTGTACAGCATTTCATTCATTGTACTCCATACTGATTTCGGGGTGGCAGTAATGAATTTTTCTTGATAATATTTCTCTTTTGTTTCTCTGACACTTTTTTTAACTGATTTGTTATAATGATCATAATAGCCTTTGAGTTGGTGGATTTCAGGATAACACTTTTTTTATAGTGAAATTTATCACGTAGTCTAATCAGTTTAGGAATATTTTCATTGAACCAAGGTTTCGAGTCTTTTTTTATTTTTACTAGTTTTTCTTGAGAACATTTTTTGAAAATAGTCAATAAATTATTGTAAATTATGTCTGGTGTATTATAGTCTTGAAGTTTTCCACTGAACAATTTTAAATTTTCTTGGAGTTTTGTCTCATCAAATAAAGTGATAGTCTTGAGAACATACCCCTTTTTAACTTGATTTTTATTTGCACAAATATCAGTGACTATCAATTTGTGATCACTCAATGCTGTGTTTATTATAGATATTTCGCATTTTTTATCAGAATTACTCACTATGTTATCAATCAGGGATAGTTTATTATTGAAGTCTCTTGTAGGAATCTGATTATTTAAAATTTGGAAGTTATTTGAGATACATATATCACTGAAAGAAGTGCTATGTTCATTATGTTTCAAAATGTCTATGTTCATATCACCAAGAACATAACATTCTTGTTTAAGTTCACATATATTTTGAAGTTTTTTATCCAAGAATTTGAGGAATGTGCAAATATTGTCCTTTGGTTATCGATAGACCCCACAAAGCAAAATATTGAATTTTGTCAATCTAATTTCAATGTAAGAGTTTTGATTATCCTCTTCCATAATCTCATATTCCATATTTTCTTCTAAAAATATTCCAATGCCACCTCCCCTCTTGGCTCTCGATGAATAAACAGAGTTGAAGTTTTTGAAATTGAAGTACATTTCTTCTTCTTTCTTCATCCAGGTTTCAGAGATCACCACAATATTTGCTCCAATAGTATTATTGAGAACTTCTATTTCTTCCATTTTGTTTCTCATAGATAGCGCATTCATATAAAGAATCTTGATATTGCTCATGATTTTGGTGGTATATTCGGGAATTGTCAGGAATTCATTAATTTTAATATTTGTTTCTTCGAGTTCTTCTACCATATCATCAGTATTATTTTTAACCATGAAGAATTTTCAATACATTTGTTGGATTTCTACTCAACTGTAGTCAATTTCACTATCCAGTTTATTCTGGTAATATCTGTAGGTTGGGCAATCCTAATCTGATGCCAAATGGTGGATAGGGTGGTTTGTATGAAATGTGGTGTTTGAATACACACAGTTATTACACTTAGGCTTCTCAGTGTCTTTACAGAATTGAATTTAGTGTTGGCCAGAACAATGCGGACAGATTATCTGATTCGTACAAATTTTTTGGGTGTGTCTATATCTGTAACATTTCTTGCACTGGGTGATATTATTATTTAGGTAAATTTTCAAATTTTGCCCTCCAATGAATATTTTACCATCATTATGAGACATTATTTTATGTAGCAGTTTTCCATTTACTTCTGCATAGATGGTTGAATGATTTTTATGTTGGAAATATTGCAGGAACTTCACAGATAAGAAATCATCATCAGTTATGAAGATATTCTGATCTCTTATCATTTTTTCGATTGTTTCTTCTGTAATTTTGGGATCCACTCTAATATTGGGAATTTTTATTTTTGGTTTTGACATTTTTTTCAATTCTCCATTATATTGATCAGGTAATTTTTCCATAACTTCATGTTTGATTTTTTGTACATCTTCTTTACTCTTGCACTTAATTGTAACTGTTCCATTTGAATTGTGTTTCATTGAGTTTATACCAATATGCAATTTGCTTATTTCAATATTAGATTCCAAATCCATTTTTGTTTTGTTAGGAGTTTGTTGAAATTTTGGTTTGATTGTTATAATTTGTTCGCTGACCTTCTCTTTAAAATAAAAATTATTTTTCATAACATCAGAATAAGACCTAGTATTTTCATTTAAGTGATTTGAATTGAGTTCCAATGTATTGATTTTTCTATTGATTTCATCCAAACTCTGTGTTATACTTTCTTTATCCACTATGTTGGACAATAAATAATCATAATTTTGTTGTAATTCATTGATAATTAATTCTTTGTCATTGATAATTTCTTTCAATAGAAGAATTTGTTCTTTCAAGCTCTCCACAATGTCTGGTAAATTATCTTGCGATTTAGCCATTGGAATGTTTTTAATATCTTGGGTAAAATTCACTTGGGTTAATTGAAATTTGGATTCCGTTTCATTTCTTGAATCATTGATTAAATCAAAATTCGAATTAGATTGTATACATTCTATTGAATCGTCCTTTTCATAACTTTCCATTCCACCTGAATTGATCGACTTTTTCTTCTTTTATATTTTTCACTGGACTATATCTGCAAAATTCTCACACACTGTCAGTAATGATATATCAAAATGTCAAATTTTCAAATTGCAAAGTATCCAAAAAAGGCTGTAGTTTTTCTTGAGTTTTATATGTGATTCTCTTCTATGGGTGTTACGAAATACGTGGTAATAATTTTCACTCAACTTCTATTAGTTATTCAGTAGTTATTGGTGAAAATTGGTGTGGTGACAATACAACTTGAAAATTGGTGAGCTACACTTTCTTCCAACTGTCAAACAAAAGTTTTCGAAGAATTTGTTTTGAGTTCAATTTCTTCATTTTCTTCTTCGACGGGTTCGCCTATTTGGTAGCTCGGTCGTCTTCGTGCAGGTGGTCCATCATTTCTTGATATCATAATACAAATTTTTACATTTTTTTTATTTTTACATTTACAAAACAATACAAAATTAAAAGAGAAATTACAAGTGTAATAGTAAAATAAGTAAACCATGAAATATGTCTAGAATGAAAAGTATAGGTTACATTTTTCTCAAAATATATTTGTTTTTTCGCATGAATTCTTGTAGTGCCAACAAAATGCATTACAATAATCATTCATTTTTAAAATTGAATTTGTTTCAATAATGTTTGTTTTTGTTTCTTTGTTACATATTAATGTTACAGGTAAAGGGTCTGAAACAATTATAAGCCATGTGTTTAAATCGATTTCATAAACATAATTTTTGCAAAAAGTATACTTGTTTTACAAGCTCGAGGTAGTTCCATTGAATGTCTAAATATTTGAGCTTCACAAATAGCATTAGTGTCAATTGGGTAAGGCAATAGTTTTTCACATATTTTCATTCGATAGAACAATGATTTACAATTTTCAAAATTTCTAACAATTATATTATATGACAGTGAATCATCATCTTTTCCAAACTTTTTTGTCTGCTTGGAATGCTGCGAGTTCAATTAACTCGAGGTATTTTGCTACTGATGTAATCTTTGGTTGTAAAGACAAGTAGTTGTTTTTTAAAGATTGTGATATTTCTAGAAGGAAGTTCACTAAATCTTTCGGTATTATGATTAAAGTATGAATTATTTTCAATCTAGCAAAAGCGATTGATGTCAAAATATCAAGATGTTCTTCTAAAAATACAAAATTTTCGATAAGGGATTCGCAAATATCTATAATTTTATATTTCGCTTCAATAAGATGTAAATTATCTAAAATATCATAGATTGATTGCTCTATGTTTTTTAGATCTTCGTTGAATAGTTTCATTAAAATTTTTGATTACTGAAGTAGTAACTGAAATTTGAGTTTATAATAAATTCTCTATTTGGTGTTCATCTTTGTATAATTGGTTTATCGAGTTGGTGAAATATTCTCCATCTGAGGAATCGAGATTACCAGATATAGCTTTCCATATGCTGCCAATTCCATTTATTAATCCACGTTTTGTTCGTTTTGAATAATCTTCACTATCAATTTTTATTTGATCGTACTTTGATTCGAGAGAATTCGAAATTTGATTTAACATAGTTATATGTGCTTTTACGTCAGCATAAAAATAATTCACTCTTGAATTCGGGGTTTCAAGCATTAGGATTGTTTGATTAAAAATATTTTGATTATGATCTAAAACTGTTCTTACTGAGCTAAGGTCTCTGTATACTAACAATGTCCATTTATCATTGGAAACTTTTGCATATCCTTCTTCATGGTTGAAGAATATATTGCGAGTATGAGCGTATAGCACACAGGAGTAAAAGGATGAGTAGAAGCATCTGAAATAAAAATTTCAGATTTACTCATGGTATGGTTTAAATTTGGTATTAAATTTGCTCTGTTGCTTTGTTTCGAAATTCTTTAAAAGTGCTGAATTTAAATTAATATCAATTATTTCAAAAGGTCCGTTGAATTAATTTTTTTTGTTTTGAACCTGTTTGGCTTTTTTTTACATAAACTTCATCTTCAATTTTATATTCAGGGGTTTATTGTCTTACTCCTTCAACAAAACGTTTTTTAGATTTTTCTTTATTCATAATTATTTTTTCTCTAGCTACTTTATAATAATATGAGATTCTATTATTTAAATCTCTAATATATTTACTAATTAATTGTTCTTGATTATATACTTGTTCTGGTGGTCTACCGGCTGTATGACCAAATATGAGTTCATATGGCGTAAAACCATGTGATTTATTTTCTGAATTATTGTAACATATAACTGCGTAAGGTAATATGTTACAAGGGTCTTCGTCAGGGCTTTCTGCTAGATATGCTCTGATCATTTCTGTCAATGTCGCGTGGAATCTTCCTAGAGATCCATTCGATTGGGGGTGGTCAATACTTCCATAATGTTGGAAGAAAAACATTAAAGTGTGAACTACTGATTTGGCCGATTTATTTGGCATTGGGTATGCTTGTGTAAATTTTGTTAATTCGTCTCTTATAGTAAGGATATACGCATCGTTTATTCTCTCAAAGGGTGTTTTGGGCGTTTCGGTAATTACGAGAGAGTTTTTAAGGTTTTTTCTGAAATTTTTTTTCTTATGACAAATTTCACATTTATTAATGAAATTTTCTACTCCTTTCGTAATTCCATGCCAGTCATATTTTTCTTTGATTCTTCTGAGGATTTCATTTATTCCTCTATGAAGATTAGATTATCCGTTGATCAAGAATAATAGGTATAGAGTCATCGTCTGGTGTCGTTATTATATTTTGACAGTACAATTTTTATATCTTCCACGTCAGAAAGTATTCTTGTAAAGATAGGTTAGGGTTATTATCAGTATAGTATGTTACTGATGGTTTGAATTCGTGTTGGTCTTTGAAAAGTGATGTAAACATTTTTTCCAGTGCTTCTTGGGGTTCAGATAATGTAATTATTATGAAATATTTTCTATTTTTTACTGTTTTGCTAGAAAAAATTTTTATTTAATTTTTTTCACATTTATGGTTGTCTTCAAAAATATCTTCTGAAATTTTATCACGTAACTGATGGTCTTTATGTTGCTGGAAAACTATCAGAATATTTTCATGAGTTCTGTCTAATAATAAAGAGTTTGAAAATTGAATTTTTGAATAATCAATTATTTTTTTCTTCTACATATGTCTACAAAATTATCGAACTCTTGTTCCATAGTTTCAGGGGATATTTCAGTTTTTTCTGAAACACTAGATTCATTATCCGTTTCATTATTCGTTAATACTTTGGTATGAAATTGAGAAGCGTCTTTAAAATGATCAATTTTGATTCGACTTAAAGCATCTGCATTTTTATTATATTTTCCTGGTTTGTAAATAATTTCGTAATCGTATTCTTCGAGTTTTAATCGCCATCTTGCAAGTCCACTTCCTGGATCTCTTATGCTGAATATCCAAGTTAAAGGTCTATGATTACAATATAATTTGAATCTTCTACCGTAGAGATAGGGTCTTAAGTGCTTAACTGACCATATAATAGATAAAAGTTATATATTAAGTTTCTGCTGTACAAAGCGTTCGTGAGGCGTATGCTATCGGTAGATCTTGACCTATGCGTCCTTGCGATAATACTGATCCGATTGCAAATGATGATGCATCAGTGGTTGAAATAAAAGGTTCATTAAAGTTGGGATATATTAGTACGGGAGATTGAAAAAGAATTTCTTTCAGTTGTTTGAAAGCTTTTTTGCATTCTTCGTGAAAAATGAAGGGAATATCCTTTTGTAAGAGTCTTGTTATTGGTTTAGATATTTTTGCAAAATTTGGAATGAATCTGCGGTAATATCCTGCTAATCCTAAGAATGATTTGACGTCTTTTTGATTTTTTGGTTCTGGAAAATTTACTACGCAACTTATTTTGTCGGGGTTTGGTTTAACACCTGTTTCAGAAATTATATGTCCGAGGTAAGCTACTTCTTTTTTCAAAAATTCACATTTGTCTGGTTGGATTTTGAGGTTAGCTTTTCTGAGTCTTTGAAATACTTCTGTTAATCGATAAATATGGTCATAGAGTGTTGCTGAGTAAACTATGATGTCTTCCATGTACACTAAAGATCGTTCATTCTGTATACCTAAGAGTATGTTAATGTTATCCACAACTGTCTGAAAATACTAGGACTATTTTTTAATCCGAATGGCATTCTGAGGTACTCATAATGACCGTTCTCAATAGAGAAAGCTGTTTTTTGAATGTCTTTTTCATCTACTTCAATTTGATGAAAGCCTGAAGCTAAATCCAAAGTCGTAAAATAAGTACATTGTACTAATTGGTCAAGTAGGTCTGTAATATTTGGTAAGGGATATTTGTCATCGACTGTTATTTGATTAAGTTTTCTATAGTCTATAACTACTCTCCATTTTTGTTTACCGGAGGCGTCTAGTTTTTTTGGTACTACCCATACTGGAGATGACCAAGGTGATATTGAAGGTCTTATTATATTTTGTTCTAACATTTTTGAAACTTGGAAAACTTCTTCTTTGTGAATTTGGGGGTAACTATAAGATTTTGTAAAAATAAGTTTAGCGTCATTGGTGTCAATTTTATGTTTTAATTCATTGGTAAAAGTTATATATGTTAGAAAATTCAAAGCATAAGTTTTCAATTGTTTCTTTTTCTTCTTCATTGAGATGTTCGAGCCTTAAGTCATTTTTTATTTCATGTCTTCTATCAATGATTTGTTGTTGTTTATTGAATTAGTCATTTTGATTAAAATTTAAAATATTTTCAAAATTTTGAATTGGTTTTAAAATTAAATCTGAAAAATCAATTTTTTTCTGTATGGTATTCACGTTAATGATTGTTGTAAAAAAATTCTCCTTTTTTGTTTTTGGAAGTCTTACTTTTTTCTTTTTCTGAGGCAAACAGTATTACATCTGAATTTTTCAGATTTGAATTTAATTTGAAAATTTTTTCTACTCTTGGTTCAATTTCAATAATGTTTCAATAATTTCATTGATTTCAGAAACTTCGATTTCATTAGCTATAGGAATTTCGTCTTGTAAATATTGATAGTAGTCAGTTGGTCTTCCAAAGAAATAATTCTTTGGATCGTATTCAAAAATATCATCAGAAATATAGTCTAGTTTTTCATTTGACGTTTGCTGTGAAGTTTTTTTATTCAATTGCCACGTTAGTGGTGAAAATTTGGGTTTGTTTTTTATTTCGATATTTTCTGTTTTTGGTTCGACTTTTATTAGAGGGACTTTGTATTATAGTTTAAAATCAATTTTTAATTTTTGATATCTATGATGCCTTCATAGTGTTCATAGTGTGACTTTACGTCCTAAGATTCCATCAAATTCTATATCTAAGTCATAAATATAAACTTTGTGGGAGTCGTTTAATTGAAATGGTACTAGGGTTGATTTAGTAATAATTATTTCTTGACCAGTTATACCTGAGATTGTCATATTTTCTTGATTCCGGTTTTCTGTTTGAAAACGGAAATACCAGCACCTGTGTCAATTAATAATTTAAATGTTTTTGTTGCATCAAGAATGTAGAAGAGATTATTTGAGCTGACGGTATTTGAACGAATTCCTGCAAATTCAGGGTGTCGAGTTGCTGTGTTAGTATATTCGTATTGTGAATCGTTTCTTCTTTGATAGGAGGCTTGATTGAAAGATGCTCTGTTTGAAAATCCGAGTATTGTTTATTGTTTTCGCAGTATGTTTGTTCGTTATTTCGAGGTTGATAATAATTATAGTCATTGTAATAATTTTCAGGTTCAGGTTCATAATATTCTTGATTATCAGTATAATCAATGTCTAGGTCTTCTTGATTGTGAATTGAGTCATAGTCATAGTATTGTGATTTTTAGAATTCATACAGTGTGTTCTCTGATTATTGGGTCTATAGTTAGGATTCGGTTGTATCACTGTAGTTCTTTGTTGTTGAAAATAATTAGTATTTGGTCTCATTGGACGTCTTTGTTGTTGAGAAGAACTCGTTTGATTCATTTGAGGACGATTTTGATTTTGGAAATTTGGTCTTGGTTGATTTTGGAAATTGGGACGATTTTGAGGATTTGGTTGGCATTGAAAATTCGGTTGAAAAGGTCTTTGTTGGTAATTTTGAAATTTGGGTTGTCTTTGGAACATATTATTTTGATTTTGTCTTGGTTTTTGATTTTGTATTGGGGTATCTCTTTGATTTTTTTGAGATTCAAAATATGATAGTTGAATTTCACGTTTGATTCTATGAGCTGCTTCTGCCATATTTAGAGGATTATTTGCTCTAATAATTTGTCCTATTCTTGGTTCTAATCCCGTTAGAAGTGTATTAAGAGACATATTATTGACTAGAGTAATCTGTGCGTCTTTTTGTTCAGGTGTTAATAATGATTTATTTATACAGGCAACCATTTTTGCATTGTTTGTTTGTATGCGAGAATGGAAAGTAATACCTGTTTCTCCTTGCATTTGTTTCATTCTTTGTAAATCTTGAATTATTGAGTTCAAATCGCGAGAATCACCAAAATGAGTATTTAATAAATTTTTGATTGCAGTGTTTCTCCATGCATTTGTTTCATTCTTTGTAAATCTTGAATTATTGAGTTCAAATCGCGAGAATCACCAAAATGAGTATTAAATAAATTTTTGATTGCAGTGTAAGTTATTGGATTTTGAGAATTGACCAAAATTGCTGCTTTTCCTTTCAATTTATTTTTGGAATAAGTAATCAAAACAAGTTGAAACTCTTGATCACATGCATTCAAGAAAGTATTCAGTAATATGCTACCACCATTGTATTCAGGGATAAGTGAGAACAATTCTGAAAGTTTGTGTGGTTCAATTTCTGGTTGATTTTCCATTTTTATTTTATTTCAGATTTTCAGCAGTATGAAAATTTTCAGAATTCAATTTTCAATCAGTATGAAAATGTTTCAGTTGGTTGGGTTTGTTTGGGTGAGAATGGGATGGATAAGAGAACTTTGAAAACACGAAAGATGATAAATCAAAGTCACATTTGTTGAAATACTCTGCCAGGGGCTTTACTAGGTGCTCCTATCCACAGGAGTTCCAACGATGAGGGTTGATGCGGGGTTGTCTTGAAATTCTCTCCCACACGCTTCACTAGGTGTTCCTAATCCACAGAAGTTTCAAAACGGGGTGTGTTTCTTCTGTTTCTTTGCTTCTTGTGGCTTTCCCTTGTGTGGTGGATGAAATCCTACTTGATTCGCTTTGCTACATCGGGTTACTCGATGTTGAAAAGACCGTCCGTCCACTGGGCTGCTGCTGTTGGTTCTTTGTTCTTTGGAGATTTGGAAATCACCGTAGTTTTCTACGTTGAAGAAATCCGTACGACTGCGCCACTGTTATATCTTTGGATTCAACAAAGACTTTTTAAAAACAGACTTTAATTTTCATTTACTTTTATTTGACAAACAGAATTTAAAATGGCAACATACAACGTCAGTCAGACTTATTGATATGCACCTAATTATTGGAACAGTATCTGAACAATATTTAGCAAGATCTTGACAATGAGGTACCGGGATCCTCTTCTTTTATAAGTTTCCACTTGTTGACTGGAAAAGTACTGATTCCAAGAGTATTGGGGTCGGCGCCAGGATTCTAGCTGATTCCAAGGAGAAATCGGTGATGCGATCCAAATACCCATTTCCTAAAGCGTAATACTGGACAAAGGGTATTGTATATTTTGATATAACATATATAATACTAATATGGAAAAAATAAAAAATCGAGTGTTATTATTATTTAGGACTCTCTGAGTTCAAAATGGCGGTTCCAAGATGGCGGACGAGATGTGTGATTATGGTCAGATTCGATTCAAAATTGGTACATGATGTTTTTTTAGGTCGTATATTTCGAATTTTCTGTCAAAATTCATAAATTAGTGTGTAAGGGTTTTCGGAGTCAGAGATTATGAATTTTTCGTGAAAATTCATGAATTCAGAGTCGGGATTTCGAAAAAAAATAATAGTTTAAAAAAGCTAAAGAACACGCTTTACTTCCCATTGACTAAAAAATGAAAAATAATTGGCAATTTGATTTCTCAAGTGTAAAAAAAGCGTGGGGTGCTTGATAAAGTTCTCTTGAGCTCTTGAACGCTCTGTATTGTTAAATTAAACTAACAAATATGAGAATATAGATCGAAAGCACCCACGCCTTTTTTTACATTTGAGAAATTAAATTGTCAATTATTTTTTACTTTTTAGTCAATGGAAAGTTCATGCATGAGACAGTTCTGGGAGTTGGTGAAAAGTGCTATGCGATAAGTCGACGCATTGAAAACTATTGTCAAGTGCTACAGCCTCATATCTAGTAGATACGAGTTGATAGGAGTTTCAGGTGCACTATTTAATATTACATTTTTCGAAGGTATAACAACTTTCACAATATCGATTGCCTTCAGCTGATCCACTGTATACGTATCCCCGTTTATCTGCAAGATCTTACCTTTGATTTGTGCATTCAGTTTCTTTGCTCTTACCTCATTTCGGTGTTTCATCAGTATCTTTTGATCATCTTCCCTGCAGAGGTCTTGTGCAATGTATACGCCCTTTGTCTTCAATTTGTTGCTTTTTTTAATTACGAGTTCTTCTATAATATACCTGCAGAATTCAATTTTATAGGGGCGATCAAATGTCCACATTTTAATAGGAATATGTTACTGATATCAACCTCAGAAATTTGAATTTTCAGTAATTCATTCAATTTGTTAACCGTATGTGCTAACAGATTATTTGTTTGCAGAAATTCGAGACCAAATACAAGAATGTTTTTCCTTTTAATTTTATCGAAATGTTTGCAGTTATTTTTTAAGACTTCAGACCTATTTTCCAACTGAATGATTTTGGTAGACTGTTCTTCCAGCTTTTCAATATTTTTTTTATTTTCGTTTTTTAGTTCTAGTTTTATTTCTTTTTTATTTTTGTTGCCCACATAAATATGCATATTTGAGGTGGATTATGTCAGTGTTTTCATGAAATGTGGTTATATTGTTTTTTTCGAAATTTGCAGCAAAGTCGTGAAAATGGTTTTTTTGTCCAATACCCAGCAATCCTCGATAATTAATTGCATCACCTCTAACAAACTTTTTCTACTCTGTTCCTCATGTACTCAACTTAGAGAGGTAAACGTTCTAATTCATATTTCATTTTTACAGGAAGGAGTCATGTTACCAATGGTTGATGTGAAAAAAGCTTCGGTAACTTACGAATTGAATACCTAGCAAAAAATGGAAGGTAGTAAATATTCAACATTTTGGCATTCCCCGAATGCAATCAAAGATTGTTGTGTTGGACCATCCAGCTCAAGGTATGTTTGATTTATTTCATAGTTCCCCATGGAATATCAGTTCTTGTGGCAAAACGTATGACACAATAAAGTCCACCATTTAGCGATCCCTAATGTTCAGCTGAGCTTTTGGGTAAGCAAACATTAGGTTACTACAAAAATATTTGCGTACAGTCAATAAGTTATGATCTGCCAATAAGGGGTTCAACTCCCTGTCAATTCTATTTAATCGAGTATCTAATTGAAAAAAATAATACGGACGAAGTCGTTAACCCTTCTCTCACACATTTTCCCCAAGTGAAAAATATGAGACGAATATCTGACAGAAATCAACTACTTCCTTGCTTGCTAATTGTGATGAGATATTATTCTTCATTCGCTTAGAAAAGACCACCTCCAAACATACAATAATTCAAGGTTCCCTCATCAGTGCTTGAATAGGTCGAAAAATATTACTCATCTTAAATAAATCAATAAAGATAAAGATAGAAAATTCATGAGTGAAAGTGAGATGCCGTGCACCATGAACGTATATACTGTACTAGTGGACCTAGTTGTTTATATCCTGGAATGAAGTCGTGAATGGTCAGTTCTGAAGTCGTGATAATGAGTTGTGCGTTGTCACATCGCGTAGGTGATAAGTTTTTATCATAGTCAAAATTGTGTCATTATAAAGTATTCCATTCTATAATAATCATAGTTTTGATAACATTATATTCCTTGTTCATGAAACTTAGCTATATTACTTACAAGTTCCAAAATTCAAATTATCCACAAAATCATGGTAAGTTTGGTTGATTGGTCATTTTTCAACGCTGTTGAATATCATTGTTTATGATTTCAGTTCGAAAATATGATATGATATGATATTCATAAAATCTGTTGTGGAATCATCTGCGACTGAAAGACAAACTTTTGACGCTATTTTCCATTGTTCAAGATAACCTCTTGGGAGGTATTCATGTGAATGGTCAGTTCTGAAGTCGTGATATTGAGTTGTGCGTTGTCACATTGCGTAGGTGATAAGTTTTTATCGTAGCCTCCATTTATTTATTGAGGTTTCATGTCATTTCTAAATTACAAAAATTAAGTTAGTATACCGGTATACCTGAATTTATTTAATGATTTTTTCAATGAAAACTAGAGAAAATTAAAAAAAATCGACTATCTGAATGAAAATGCGAATTATCTCTTTCAGATTTTTTCTTCTTTTCAGTTAGAGTCTTTTCACTATATCTATCAGATGTAGTTCAATGTCCAGCGTGGCTTGTGCCGGGGAAGTAGTTGTTTTCTGTTAGATATTACAAATGAATCACATTTTTCTACAACTGTCAAAAAAAGTCCACTTTTTTGTGTGGTTTGTGTGCGTAAAGTATTACAATATTTTACTATCAACATACGATTACATTATTAAACGGAAAAGCGTAAAAAAAGTGCACTTTTTTTAACGGCTGTTGCTAGGAAACCGACAGTTTCGAGCAACAACAGTGACAGATCCGATCATTTTCTTTGGCAACTAATAACCTATAAATATCTGATATACAAATGTTTCACCAATAATATTCTTAGTATTCTTACTACTGAATAAGTATTATCAAAATTCCAAACTATCGCGGCGAATATATTCAAAATAATAGCATATACCTCTAAGGAACTATTGGACCTAATCTACACTAGGTAATCCAAGGTATCTATCTATGGCTGTTTGGACGTCAGAAACTAGTTGACAACAATAATTAATGAAATTTGTGAAATTGGGCATCTATCCAGATAACGAATTCTGGATAACTATAAATTTAATTTAAGTAGAAATGAAAAGTGATGAAGATTGAACGGAGAAAATCGTGGATAGTTCAAATATGAGATTTCCTTGGCATAGTTCAAAGAAAGAAAATGGTATTGGTTGCTTCACGAAGATTGTTCATTTATTTTTGATACAAATCTAAGCAAATGGAAAGTTTCTACGATGGACTAGTTATTCGAAAGTCAAGTCAACAATAATAATGATAATATTGACCTCGATGAATATGTTATTTTAATATTCGCTTCAAATTTTCCATTTCGCGGGATAGTGTGAAGAGAAAGGGATTTCGACTCTGTCGAAATTATTCGTTACATTTGTTTGAAACTCAACTCTCCGGCATCAATAAAAATATGCCAAATTCATTTCATATTTGCAAAAAAATATGAATTGGTTATAGAAAAAACACTATATGAAACTCGTCAAGTGTTTTTTTCTACTCGTAGGAATGCCGCCTCCGCCTACGTCACTTTACTCACTTGATACATAAATTACTATTTTTGAATTTACATGGAGAATGTTCCCCTTTTGAATCATTGTTTATGTTTTCCATAAAGTAAACTTCTGACAAATCTGACTTATTTTGTCATTTAGTTTTTGTGCCATTATTGTTATTTTCGGACTTATTTGAGTTATTCATCGGAAATATAATAGACAGAGACTATTAATGGTGCCATATTGTTGGTATTATAAACTATCTGAGTGTGTTCAAACCCAAATCAAGATTTTATACGTGAGTACCATTTATGTTGACCAGTTTGTATCAATATGTATTTGCCGAACAAAATCATATAGGTGCATGTATTCAAAGCTTTGTGAGAATACACCATGAACAAATATCCGCTGCATCTGCATATACTAGGTCTTCTTCATTTATTTATTGAGGTTCCATGTCATTTCTAAATTACAAAAATTAAGTTAATATACCGGTATACCTGAAAACTTTGGATTGGCTTGGCTGTTACTCCTCAGAAATCCATGGTATATGGCATTAAGGTGAACACGAATATATTTCCACAGATTTCAGTAAACCTTCTCGCGACATATTTCGCTTCACAGTAGCTGGCTCAAGAGAATAGTGCACTATTAGCAAATATCCATGAACATGTATGTGTACAGAGAAAAAACCTCAAAACCAAGTGAATGGTATCTGTTTTTGTCTGTAATGAAGTGGCTAGTTTCCTTCAGAACTCACGATATACGTCCTTGAGAAGAGAATAAACAATTCTGGAAAGTTTGACCATAATTCCAAAATTGACTGCAACCTGAAAAACAGATACCATTCACTTGGTTTCGAAGTTCTTTCTTCAACTGGCAGTCACGATCAACCAAACTGTCATGTATGTGTATATGTACATGAACATGTATTAGTACATTTGTGTACTAATCGCTTAGGAAAACTACTGTATAGCGAAACATACCGCTCTTTACATTCTCCACGTATTTATTTGTAAATGAAAGTTGTTATCATTTTTATACAGTGTGAACCATAACGTTTGCAGCATAATGAAAAAAAATATTATCAGAGTTACAAAAAAAATACGTTATGGGGGATCGTTTCTGCATATTGAAGAACCAAATAATTGATTTTGTCATATGTCACGTGATTACCAAAATGGGGGCAATTTGGAAGAATTGATTACGAACTATAAAAAGTGGAGTAATTGTAAAGATAGCAACAGAAATTAGTTCAGATTGTTGTTTATAATTCAGTTTTAGGTCTAAAGGAATTTGAAATATCTCTTTGAAAAAATTAAGATTTTCAATTTTTTTTTTAATCACCATCATAGTTTGATAATTTTTATTGCGGACTTCCATTGCCTGAATAACGATGAGCACAACATTTATATCGATGCAGTATCTCCTATCGTTATCACGTGTGAATTAAACTATGACACTGAACCAATTGAAACGTCGCCGTCGTGCCTATTACAGACAATCGCCCGAAATGAAAGTAATCAATCAACATCCAATGTCTGAAACTTTCAATCATTATAATTAATTTATTTATTTATTTTTTATTTATTTATCATTTATTTCTATTTTAACAGTTTATACTGTATAGGAATGGACATCATATGTAGAGATATATACAGTATTAAGAAATTTGAGGGATTCATACAATATACATTATACGTATTATACATTATACACAATATACATTTGTAGTCATGTGTCATTTCAACTCTAAAAAGTCCAAAAAATTGTAAGAGCAATCGTGCAATAAGAACTTTTCTAAGCTAAATTTGACTTAAAGGAAGTTTGTTGAATAATGTGGGGTCCATGTAATCTGGAGAACAGTACGTTCCTTTTTTTTTCTCTAGGTATACAGAGGTTGTCTTTTCGGCGAGTATCGTGATTATGAAGACCTTTATTTCACCATAGCTTTTCTCTATTTTTGAAAATATATACACACAATAATATAAGTGCAGGTCAGTGGTACTCGGAATTTTAGCCATGCATCTAACTATCCGTTTTTAAGCTAGGAATTCATCAGAGGCAGCGTACTACAACCCCAGAAACAAATACCGTAACGTAGTCTAGAATCTACTTGTGCATAGTTTATATTTTGTATATTTTGATTTTTAAGAACATCTCCTAAATTGATGAAATGGTTCTTCAATGAATTTAGTTTAGATGAATGCTTTTGACAATGGGTTCTTCAACTGAGATTTTCGTCAAAATGAATGCCTAAGAACCGATTGCTATTATGTGTGTTCGAAACTATTTAGTTTTTTGTGTTCACATCTAGAATATCAACTTTTTTTGTACGGAATGGATTCTAATTATTTCCGTTTTTTTGTTATTGAATAGTAACCCAAGTAGCATTTTGGCGACGACAACCACATTATACAACAAAATTAACGTTAAAGTTGGTGTCGAAATTAGTCATTTATGAAACGATGCTCTCTAAACCACCGGTCAACGTTGTTTTAACGTTGAGCATGACATCAGTCAAGCTATGACGTTGTCATAACCTTTACTCAACCGACTACAAGTAAAATATTCTGGGAATGGGAATAACGTTCTAAAAACGTTTAAGTGACAATTTTAGTTATTTTAAACGTTTTCCCGACAGTAAAGCGACCTTGTGAGATTCAACTAAGCAGTGGATAATTTTTCAGTTAAGTTGAAAACGTTTTCAAAACTAACCTTCCTTCAAATATTTACTGCAGAGGACGTGTAGGCCAAATTTAGATAATAATTATTTACCCCATTTATTATATATTTTTTAATTCAGTGACACGAACCATTGTTTGCTAAAATGTTTGACAGAAAATGTATTTATACTAAAGGAAAAAGGACCAGAATGATCCTAACCTAACTTTCGAATCGGAAAAGAAAAGTGCTAACGAATTACTGTCTTTTCTTAGAGATAAAAAAAAAGTCGTGAAGAAACTTCACGGGCAAAAGCTAACATGACAGTTTGGAAATCTTAAGTTTAATTTCTTTAGAAACAAGTGCCAACCTGAATAGAGATAAATTGAGAAAAATAACTACTTTTTCAGAGGAACAACTGTATTGTAGCCAGGAGAAACAACTTGATTATGACCATGTAAAACAGTTTAATAATTTGGAAGAACTGAGGGAAAAACGCGAAAGAGATGGGTTTCAAAATGTGGAGCAGAATGTATTCGTTAGTTGGAATTGGTTCAGTTTTTGGTCCGATAAGCAACTCCAGTCGCGCTTCGGGCATAAAGTTGGTTGTATGGCAGACTAACGTAAAAAAATAGTATATTTTTAGTTACCTGACAACCAAGGTCGCGTTGACGATTTGTATACTCCTACGCCATATTGGAAGGGTAATTCTATTTGGAAACAAGGTCGGCCATTAAAACTTGGGATGTAAAACAAACATTTATAAAGGATTTTAGAGCCTCATTTTAGTTTTCTAGAAATAATTCATATAGGTATTCCGTATTTAGTTCACGTTCTCATTTACCCAATTTATTATAATATATTTTTTTATTCAGTGACAAGAACCATTGTTTGCTAAATTGTTTACAGAAAATGTATTTATAGTAAAGGAAAAACGACTAGAATGATCCTAACCTAAATTTCGAATCGGAGTAAAGCGACCTTGTGAGATTCAACTAAGCAGTGGGTAATTTTTCAGTTAAGTTGAAAACGTTTTCACAACTAACCTTCCTTCCAATATTTACTGCAGAGGAAGTGTAGGCCAAATCTAGATAATAATTATTATTTACCCAATTTATTATATATTTTTTTATTCAGTGACAAGAACCATTGTCTGCTAAATTGTTTACAGAAAATGTATTTATAGCAAAGGAAAAAGGACTAGAATGATCCTAACCTAAATTTCGAATCGGAAATGAAAAGTGCCTAAAAATACACTGTCTTCTCTTACAGAAAAAAAAATCGACGAATCCATTTTTTCATTTATCGTACTTATTATTTGATCAAATTGATAACGTGGATTCAATGATTTGTTACCGTACTTTCTTCCATATAACTGTTGTGACAGATTAACTGGCAAATTCATAATATTCCAATAAGATAACTAATTCTGTAAGCAGCATGATAATTTTCAACGGGTATTAATTTTCATACATATTTAATATCTGGTTATTCTGTAAAAAATATATAAATATTGCGGTATCTCTGCAAGCTATATGGCCTGCATGTTCATGTGCACACATATTAACATACCTGTTTATTCTGTAAAAATTGTATAAACGTGTAACAAAATATGTTGAATGGGTAAAAATGAACATAAAGTTTACAGAATTACCACTAATGTCTTAAATAATTTTTCCAAAAGTTGAAGATAAGTACTCTTAATTTGTTTTATTTTATGTTAGAGTATCATTTTTTTGAGTGATTTATCAGCATATTTTTGATGAAAAGCAACCAATGAAACATTTTGTTTACTTTTTATGCTGAAAAGGCTCAAAATTGATACTCCAACATAAAATTCAACAAATTGAGAGTACTTATTTTCAGTTATTCGCAAAAATTATTTCAAATCATAACTCTTATCTGAGTATTATGAATTTGGGGGTGGAGGTTTGTTCGACAGATGATCTGTCAAAAAAATCATATGGAAGAAAGTATATGGTATCATATCATTGAATCCATGTTATCGATTCGATCATATAATAGGACGAATGAAGAAATGGAGTCGTCAGTCTCATTTTGATTCACCCGTACTATACTATTTTTCCGATTATCCTAACATTGATAGATGTTCAGGTTGACAAATATTCCGAAACGTTTTGAGAAATAAGCATTTTTCGATGACTGTACATATGAAATTACGTTTCTACATACGTAGGACGTATCTTCAGTTTTTCTCAATTATCTCAGATACGTTCACTTTTATGTCTAGTATGAATGTGCCAAACTGATGTCAAACGTTCATTATTTGTCCATTCACTTGTCCAGAGGAAATATGAAGGAGAATGTGATCACTTACTATCATAACTACGCCACTGGTATAGGAAATTTATTAGTTATTTATGCAACAAGTGCAAAAAGTAAGTGTTTATTGCACTCGATGTGAAATTGTCCGACGAGGCCGTTAGGCCGAGTTGGACAACACTTCGAGTACAATAAACAATTTTTGCACGAGTTGCATACTAAATTTTTTCTACGTTCATGCAAAAAACAAAAAATGATTTATTAAGGTGCGGCACTAGACGTAGGAAAATAAAAAGCGCAACTTAAATAATTTTATTACTATCAATTTGCACTGAAACAGATCACTATTATGTATTTTTCCAATAATAATACCCATTTTAAAACTTTCAATTCTGTAATCGTCAGAATTAATTTTTGACTGACACTTCTATAACCACAGTTGCATAATAAAAATCAGAATCATAGTAGCCGTGAGCGCGGATGTTATCACGAGGTGTGGTCATAGTACAGACAGTTTGCTCTATGCAGGCAGACGGTTTAGAACAAAGCGGATCAGTTTTGATTATGGAGTTACTCTCGGGAAGGCATTGTTTTTAACTTTGGCTGCTAACATAAATACAAAATAATATAAAGTAGGTAACTGTTTAAAACGTATTGCCAATCTCACAGAATATCTGCTAAATATGTAGTGGATTTGAATATTTAAATTTGTCATGATGACAGCACGTTGAAGTAGAATGACAGATGAGTGCAATAAAAACTTTATTACACTAAAGAATAAAGAACTTCTTTTGCCACCAAATATAGTTCAATAAAGTTGCTTTTTGCATGAATGTAGAAAAAAATTATAACTTGAAATTATCACGTTAATAAACTTTGATTAGAGTAACAAGTTTCAATTTTTTTCCTTCAGGATTTTTTTTTCGTACTTTTGACACACTGTATCTCAGAGGGGATGCATCTTAGGACATACTTTGATAAAAACTTTTTACCTCGAAATGGGGTGGTTATTCGTAATTTTTTGGTGTTATTCTGACACATTCTCTATATACATGTGCAGCGATCGGCGTGTGGCTAGACACAAAGGGCGCGATAATTCCTAAATAATAGACCGGCGGCTAGTGACAAATTTTGAGATACGATTCCACATACTCAGTTTACCTTGTAGAGGACAATATTGTCCGTATATCCTCATAATAATGATGCATGAATCAGAGTCGTTCTAAATTCTTCATATTAAAATTGTATTCGACATTTTTTTGAAAATCATGTGTTTCGGTACGATTTTAATCAGGCTGCAATGTGTTTTGTAATAATATGAAAAAAATCGAATCCTCGGAAAACCATTGGCATACCGTTAGGGTGGGCGGAAAATATAACTTCACGTGTCCATGCACACCAGTCCTTCGGACCCACCCTGCCAATTTACATGGTCAAATGAAATTCATGAGTAAATTATCAATGAAATACACGAAATTTACGACAATTAATTCGTAAATATCTCAGACAACAACATAATGACATTAAATGGTTCAACCCAAGAATTTTTTTTCAACGAACATGTATCACAACAGACCGAAAGTTAATTAAAATTGACGAAAAATTCATGAATTATTGGTGAAAAAAAATTGACGATAATTTTCTATTTACACCTGTTAATAAAATTCAAGTTCACAAAGTTAATGAATAAGTAAATTGGCAATCATGCCAATGGTTTTCGGAGTATTTTGATTTCGTTATTTCATCACGAAACACATGGCTTCCTGATTAAAATCGTACTCGAAACAAATAATTTTCGAAAGCCAGTCACAAAAAGGGGAGAAACCGTAACAGCAACTACAGACCTATCACACTGCTATCTGTCATCTCGAAGTTCATGGAAAAACCATCAACATCCAGCTCATGGAATATCTAGAATGCCCAAGAATCCAACATCAGAGATAAACTGTTGATCTGCCTACTGTCACATATTTGGCAACAATCAATTAGTCTAAGATCCCAGGATAAAACGACCTTCACCGAGCCGGTTAATGGATGAAAAATATTGTACCTAACTCTTACGGAAAATGTCTTTTCCGCCCTTACCGTGCAACTGCCGTCGCGTGCGGAAAAGTACTTTCCGCACTTGTTAGGTAAATAACTATTCTATCAAATCAAATATGATAATAAATATATTGCAAATGGGTTGACTAAAAAATTTCTGTTCAGAATATGATTATTTAACGATTCAAAAATTATTTTTTTTACACATTTCACCGGTTTGGTTAATAGACAAATTCCTTACCAATCGAAATTATGATGCCTATAGATATGCAAACGTTAGGTTGAATATTTATTTCCCGTCACAGCTCTTGGGTAGGCAGGTATAAACAGGTATATCGATACTAGTAACTTGCACTGGCCTGGTTAATGAATTTTAAATAAAGATTACGAATTCGGTGGTATAGGGTTGTCTGCGAAAAATCAGTCCTAAATTCCGGTTGTCGAGTTTTAAAGAGTGAAATATTTCTGCGAGTGAATACGTGCGACAGAGAGGTCCCAGCGAACCATCCCATGCGATAGAAGAGGACACAGCATTGCAGCTGTGTGTAGTTCGTCCACACGATAGACTCTTAAATGCTGGGGGTCTAATCTTGAATCATTCGGTTCCAAATCGTATTCGAAAAAAAGAGAAAAACAGTAAATCGAATTCGCATACGTAAAAACTCGAGAATAGCACCCCTGTTCATCATTTTGGAGTAGCTTGTCACTATAGACATAATTTAAAAAACGCTCCACTATTTATTATTGTTAAAAAAATGGTCAAAAAGTGTTTTTTGTGTAATTCGGATGATGGTTTAACTAATTTTAATGATGTCACTTTCAAAAACTGTTCTTTAAAGTTAGCTTCTCGTAAAATGAAAAACTTTAAATACCTACAATGTTATTGAGCTAACCAGTGCGTCACTCGAATTTTTAGGTTATCATAGCACTTGTTATAAAAAAGTTACTGCTTTGAATGAAAAATATATTGAAGAATTTAATAATTTTTATGCTGAGAATACAGTAAGTACGTATTAATTGAATTTTCAAAATTATCTTAGCAAAAAATTTCTGTTAATGAAATAAACAAGAAAATGAACTGATACCTGTTTTTTTGTAACGTAATTAATCAGGATATTTTCATTCAACTATTCAAATCAAAAATTTTATAAAATTTATATACCTACCAAACATTTTTATTTAATGGCAAAAATTGGATTTTTAGGAGCAGGACATGTCTCAAACTTCTGCGGATTTTGACAAGGTGATAAAATTATTAATATTTCAGTGTATTTTTTTAACTTTTTCAAAAAATTATATAAAAATCTCTATCAATTGAGTTTTTATTCTCCATTATATTTTTTATAAACTTTTATTTAGTTCCACCTGTCCCGGTGTCTGTCTGTCTGTAATCAAATCTTGCAAGTTGAATATGACACACTTCTAATCTCCGATTGATTTGAAACTTGACATGTGTAGGTACATAAAAAAATAGAGTTTTGTAATTATGATACGATTTTATTCAAACCTGATATCTGGGGGTTTTTGGGGTCAACAATTATGATTCTTCTGTCAAAATTTAAAGATTCAAGATGGCGGATCCAATATTGTGGATGAGTTATGTGATTATGATCCGATTCTAGTCAAAAATGGTATCTAGTGGTTTTCTGGGTCGGAAATTATGATGCATTAGTAAAAAAAAATATTAAAAAAACTTTTTAAATACAAACTTTTATAGAAATTCACTAAAAAGGAAAAAATAAATATTATATAAAAAAGTATTTTTAAATACATACTTTTAAAAAAATGCCCTGAAGAGAAAAAATAATTTCTTTCATGTTTGATCTAGGTTATTCTGTGTATATCGCTATGCTTTTCATTTTCACGGACAAATAGCATGCGCACTCTCTTTCATTCAATGGACGAACTACACACAGCTGCAATGCTGTGTCCTCTTCTATCGCATGAGGTGGTTCGCTGGGACCCTCTCTCTGTCTCACGTATTCACTCGCAGAAATATTTCACTCTTTAAAACTCGACAACCGGAATTTATGACTGATTTTTCGCAGACAATACCACCGTATTCGTAATGAAATAATCTTTATTTTCAATTAACTTAATTCATTAACCAGACCAGTGCAAGTTTACCAGTATCGATATACCTGTTTATACCTGCCTACCCAAGAGTTGTGACGGGAAAAAAATAGTCAACCTAACGTTTGCAAATTCTGTAGGCTTTATAATTTCGATTGGTGTGGAATTTGTCTATTAACCACACCAGTGAAATGTGTGAAAAAAAATAATTTTTGAAACGTTAATTAATCATATTCTGGACTAAAATTTTTTAGTCAACCCATTTGCAATATATTTATTGACATATTTAATTTGATATAAAATACTTTTCATCCATTAACCAGCTCGGTGAAGGTCGTTTTATACTGGGATCCTATACTAAATCGAAAACTATAGTGAAGTTCTGCCCGTTACATTATACAGTGACCACTTGTGAAGCACTTGTAAAACTTGCATTTTCCATTCGATTTTATGATTTATTTGCAATTAGGTAGACATTCAGAAAGCACAACAGGACACCAAACTTCCTGAATAAATTTTATGGCCAGCTATTTTTATTTTTTAAGGTCAAAAATTAAAAAAAAAATTATTAGCAATTTTTTGAAAAAAAATCTGACTACACCACTAGGTTTACAACATTTCCAAATGGTTCATGTTGAAATTACCTTAGAATGCGTCAATCAATAATAAAGTTATAGAGGAATGAAATTTGAAAAATATGATATTTTTAATCAACCAACAATTTCAATTTCAGAAATTTTATCGAAATTTGGAATACACTGCATCCAGGAAGTCTCAAAATATCACTGGTCAGAATTTCTTCGCAATAGGTTAATAACTGTAAAAATTATAGGATAACAAAATAATAATACGACTAGGGTTCATGTTTTTTTGGGGAAAAGATCACCTTTTCCTGTTTCCATCCTCTCCTGTCTGGAATCTCTAGAGAGATCGTCCTTTTCCATCCAATTGTATTCTCGGCCTGTATGACTTTGATAGCGGATAGTAATTTTTTTTTCCGCTACCATTGCGATTTCAGTGTGCCTTGTAGGTATACCCCTCTCCTTGCCGACTCCCTGATCCCCTTTTCTGCTTTGTCTGTGACCATGAAAAGTAGGGATTGGAGCATTTCTTTTCAACGCAACCAAACTATGTTACCGAGTTGGAGTCCGTTCAGCAGAAAGCTCGTATCAATTCTGCGGAGACTGAAGAACTTTCGCAGCTTTCCTCAGGTCAAGTGGGCTGATGTTGAAGACCAAGGGATTCATAATGGCCTACCAGGATAGAGTCTTTAACACCGTGGTCTACCGTAGTGGCGTGATGGGTCTTTATAGAGGTCAAGTAACACTAGATGCAGAGCGCGTCGTGGGGCCCATAATGCATTTGCTGTCTGCGTGTCAAGCTTATGCAGTTTCAGCCTATATTTATAGTCATTATGCGACTCTACAAATATTGTACTAGATACCATCTACGATACTCGGAATAGACGAAACACATGTGTTGCCTTATGCTCCGGGCGATATTGAGTCCGTTGTGGAAAATGAAAAATACCGAATCTATTGGAACTCATTTCCCACCCTCAGACAAATACAAGCAAATGAGCCTGATGTAGTCCTTCTCGACCATCAAAGGAAGACGATTTTTGTCATAGAGTTTTTGGCTTCTGGCGAAACAAACATCGCCCGAAAAGAGGTTGAGAAAGGTAATAAGTATCGAGAGTTACTCTTTGAACTATGCAGGCTCTACCCAAACCATTCTGTTAAAATGGTGGTTCTAATCATAGAGGTCCTTGGTGAAACTATGGACACGCTGCTCTCTAATCTAGAAATAATACCGGTTTGCCGTGATGCTGCAGAAATCTTAGCCGAAGAGAATGCAGAAGATCGTTATCTGTGGTTCACTCCATCTATGCTCAGGGCACATAACTTTCGAATGGAGTAATCATTCACCACATGGACGTGGAGACTGACTATCTGGGTAAATAGCACCAGCGCGCTCCGGGGCTCCAGAGACAGGGACCGACTGGAATTATCTTAACGAATTAAAAAAATATATAGTTAAAAAAGTATAGAAATACGGTTTTATATGAAATGAAATGTAAAGAATACACAATCTCAAAAAATATCTCCAATATAGAAAACAAAGCATGCTTCTGACTAACATTTTCAAAAGGTATATCATTGAAAAATGTAGCATAACAGGTTTTTTTAATATTTAAATTGAATTCTTCAAGATAATTTTTTACTTCTCAGTTCATATTACATACTAAGTGTGTTTCTTTAGTTTTGTTAAACTATAATTTTATTTGAATATTTCAATATATCCGTTTGATTGTGATTGTGATTGTAATATAAAATATTCAATTTCAATATATGGGTCACAGCGTCAAGTGACCTCTTTAAATTTTCGACATATCTCTAAAGCTACACGGGCAAGAAATTCGTTATAAAGCACGAGTGACACAACTTAGTGGAAAAAGAAAGCTCTAAATATAACTGAATTCATAACATACAGCACAAATTGGCATAAAATCGACATAATTTTAATAATAAATAAATAAATTTTGGAATATGAATCCATATTTTTTTTAATTATTTCGAAAACTAAACGGGCACAAAATTTAAAAAAAATCACAAATTGGCAGAAAATGGACACAATTTAGTGGAAATAGGAAATTTTAAAATTTTAATGGATGGATCACAGCGTCAAGTTGTGATCCATACAAATTTTCGATTTATCTCGAAAATTGAACGGGCACAAAATTCAAAAACCACGGCACTAATTGGCACGAAATGGCAAAATTTAGTGGCGAAAGAAAATATAGAAATTTGAATATATGGATCACAGCATCAAGTTGAAGATCCATACAAATTTTTGAAATATCTCGAAAATTGAACGAGCACAAAATTCAAAACATTCGGCACAAATTGGCACAATTTAGTTAAGAGAAACTTTGTAAATTTCAATATATTGATCACAGCGTCAAGTTGGTGACCCATACAAAAATGTAAAAAATATCTCGAAAACCATACGGGCAAAACTCGAAACATACGTCACAAACTACAACAAAATGGGCAAAAATTGCCCATAACTTCAAGATATCAAATTCCTATAGTATATGGATCACCAGCTTGACGCACCTCACCTACTGTAAGAATCGAGATTATTCATCGAATGATGGGGCAGCTCCCTACGTTATCTAGACACGGATTGTGCCTAACCAAGTTTTATTCCCGCTACCATTTCACTTTGAGCTCTCCGTGATCCTATCACAACGTCCTTTTCCTGGGTGTATTGTGTCGTGATATACACTTCTTCTTCCCTAATTGGGCTTGGGACCGGCTAGGGCGGAGTTTTCATGATAGCATTCTGATTGTTTAATTGATCCCTAATTTCCAGTGCGCATATCCCAAATAACTTGTTTCAATAAAATCACCTGAAATCAATTTGCTTCTGCCATACTCTCGGTGATTATTATTATTATTTTTTCAGGTCACCAAAAGCTGCCTTAATGAATATCAAAAATATGCCAAAATGTCCAACACTTGTAGCAAGACGTTCCACACCGGGGCGGACAAGCTCGCAATGTGTGAGTACTGCCTACGATGTCGTACAGGACGGTCTCAAACAACAATATCTTCAAGAAAAGATCCTGTGGAAGTTTAATTGTGATATTACCTTTTCGAACAGTCCAGACGTGTTGAACACAACTTTTTCAGATACAGTCGTGAATAGGAACACTACATTGTGACTCGTTGAATATAACATAACTTGTAAAATGAGAAATTTAATATTTTAGTTTTAGATGAGTTTCTACAAAGTGTCATAGTATTCATGTTCAATAAAACAAAAGATTTTTCTGAAATTGGCATTTCCATCATTATTTAACAATTTGATAACAGTGTACCGACTTCTTCATGATCAAAACGTCGAGGAGAAGAAGTTAAAGAAAGGAAGACAATTTTAATCATGAAGATGATGACGGTTCACTGTTCCAAAGAGTATTGGAGAGTTCAACATTGTCATAACCCCTACCGGGAAATATTTAAAACTCTGATAGCAGTAACGTTATGTAATCTGTTTTGTTCGTGTACAAGTGTACCTGTGAATATCACAGTTATTATTCGAGAAAACTAAGATTTTCACTTAAAATTATCATTTGAGAGATATGGAAAAACTACAGAAAAAAAAATACTCAAGGGGATTAATTACATCAATAAGTCGAACAAAATGAATTTGAAAAAAAACTACAATTAACGATGATTACCATATTCCACCAAAATGTTCTGATAACACTACAAACTGATACCTACTTGAGGGATATAAAAAATCACTTGAGAGAATCAAAACAATAAGACAAACTCAACAAAATTAAACAGAACTACAAATGACGATGATTTCATGTTTTCCTGTAAACAAACAAGTCATGACACTAAGGTAAACCACGATTATTAGAATTTCCACAAAATATATTCGTTTGAAAAAGATACTCATGTGTATCGAAACATGTCGCAAAGACAATAAGTTTTGTGGAAATTTTAATCGAGTTTTACCTTAGTGTCATGGATTTCCATGACGTAACGGCCACGTCAATCCAAAAAAAAAAAACAATCAAGTCCGCTACGGTCGCCATTTTCCTAGCGATAGGGCGGCATCATTGGTCGATTCACTCTCCAATAGGTAACACAAACCAATAGATACTTCAATTAGGCTGGCAGACAACAAACACAGACAACAAGAGTTAAGCACAATCGCATCGAGACAACTCTAGGAATGAATGTATACTCGGGGAAAATTATAAAAACGGCTTTCAAAATCAGTCTCAAGAAACCGGTAGCAAGTTAAGTCAAGTCAATATATACTTTTTGTACAACAGTCATTAAAAATTACGTTTTTAATTCATTGACACATGAACTAAAAACTGATGTTTTCACAAAATCACTTTTAACACTAGTGTTAAAAGTAAAATGACAGATGAGATGATGGATACTCAGTAATATATCTCTAATAGAAACACTTCAATCAGATATTATAAACAGAACACCTACTCAAAAGGAATCATTTATAAAAATTCACACATGTATTTGGCCGTTTGCGCAATTGGTAATATTTTTCAGAATAGTAGGAAGATGGTTCTAAACTTTGATACTTTCATGAATCAGAGAATGCTCAGTGAGGTAGGTGGGTACCCAGATAGAGCCGATCAACCCAGGCAGAAGGGAAAACCCAGATGAGAAGTACATGCCACCCCTATGAAGTGAGTAGTAGTATTGCGAGGAATTCAGTCTGGTTCAAAACTCCAGATAGATAACACAACCTGAAGATGACACACGAGACTTTGTCAAAACGATTTGAGAATGGTCCTTTTAAGGACTAAAAAGACATACCACGGAGAGAAACTCAAGAAAGCAGAACACCATATTTTCTCCGTGAGAATCTTCGAATCAACATACAGTGCCTGCCAGACAGTAAGTAACGTATGGAAAAAAGTTTGTTATTGAAGTATAAAAAACATATCACGTGATCACTGGTATGGCGGCAAATTGGCAAAAATTACTACGGAGTGGCAAATAGGAAGGTGAAAATATCGAAAAATGTCAATCGAAAAAGTTATTCAGAATTTTATTATATACTCGTTTACAGAGTTTCAAATAATATTGTGGGATAACTGAAAAAAATGTGATAGAATTATTTCTGATCCCATCAAGAATATTTAATTTTTTCTTACTGAATAGCTAACTGTCGCTCATATCTAATAAATATATCAGAAATCCACTACTATTATGATGTTAGGACAATAAAAAAATATCGCGTTCTTCTGATTATAATCTTTAAAATAGTGTGTCAAACTGAAAAGGCTCATAATTTTCAAGATTGTATTAGAAGTGGAACACTTTTGTAAGATTAACATCAAAACTTGCCACTTGATCACAGTAGTCATGGAATTTTGATTAAACTTTTATACGATCCAATGTAACAGCAGCCGGATTGAACTTGAGTAACTATAAGGGTGTTTCCGAAATTAGAGCGATTAAGGAAATGGATTGTTATATGGAACATAATGCAACAATAAATGGCAAGAATTTTCGTTTTGGGACCAATGAAAAAATTTCGAAATATTATGTAAAAATATAAGAGCAGGAGGCGTAGCAATTTATCAGAATGTTCATGATTGCATTAATATTGTCACTTCGAATGTGGGATTACATTTTAATAATGCTACAAGCTTTAATACGGCTAAACAAAACGATCTTGCTGAAATGTGTATAGTGGAATGTTTCAATGAAGCAAAGAAACAAATTATAATTGTCAGTATATATATATATATATATATATATATATATATATATATATATATGTATATATACGCTACTACACACTTATTCAACTTCAAATATCTCGAAAACCGTTGATATTTGCGAAACGAAACGTATTCCTTTTTTGTATAGGAAATATTGGAGATTAAGAAAAAGAATACGAAATCGAAATTAATCCAGTGGCCTGAAAGTTGGGGAGGTGCGAATAGGGGTACCTACCTGCCGTACGCCCCTGTTCAGAGTTACAAACACATGATTTGCCTTGAAATATGAAACCAAATGCTGTCAAGTGAAATACCAAATTTCATTAAGAAAATTTAAGCCGTTATGGAGTTATTCTGGAAAATATATTTTTTTTTTGGTCACTTTCAACACCCTGTAGCTCGGTTGATACTCATTTTAGGGTATATGTTTATTGAAACTTTCAGCCTTAAAATTAAGTGAGTTTGTCCCCTTTATTCCCCTTTATTCTGGGACACCCTGTATACGTATCAACCCCCATTACGATGCCCAAAATGGTACATACGACCGATTAAACCAAGCCCGATGCATGTTTGCGAAGCCCGATATCGGGCTTCGTAAAAATCTACGTGTATATCGTTTTCAATAGCCTTATAATGAGTCCATGATCGCGTAAGCAAAATATCGGTAGGGCGTCATAATGGCCAGATACATACCTTCAGTTCCTGTAGGGGGCGTGTGAGTAGTTCTGTGTATGACCATACACAAATTGGATATGTTATTTCGATTTTACAAATCCCGTGCAGTTCTGCGTATTTTTTGCAGTCCGTATATTTGGCATCAATGCTGAATATTAAATGTACGATTTGCCTTATTCTTCTATTGAAACCAAGCAGGGTGGGTGGGCTTCTTAGTAGTTACGCCGTGTGGGTGTTTGTATTAAAATAAAAAACGTTCCAATAATATCTGATGGTCTGATGAAATCTACCTGCCTGGTAGTCTAGTTGTGAAAATTGGAATTTTTGTAGAACATTTCCAAGGAATTGCTAACAAAACAAGAAACATTTATACATGTAAATACTTAGGGTCGTTATAATTATTTTGCTTTGGAAGTACGTCCTGCATGACACCCCTGTGCCAATACCGAATAAGAGCCTGATTATCCTTCTCAAGATATAAAGATCCATGATTCCCCTTAGTATAATATCGTAGGATATATGAGAATATCCTAGTAGTATCGTTCAGAAGCTGCGACTGCTGAAATGTATTTTTGAGTTGTAGAATGGAGTTGGTGTTTGTTTCGCAACTCATATCGGAATCCAGATAGGTTCGATCCTAAATAGTTATTTAAGATACAAGTGTTAAAAGTGGCATTTTATTTTGTGAGTGGAGAATATTGCGAAACAAGCGTTAGCGAGTGGAGCAACCCCAAGAGCGAAATAAATTCACTTTTAACAAATATATCATACAAATTTTTTTGTACAACAGTTACTGCTAGTGAGAAAAAAACAAAAAAATATAAGACCCATTAGGATTCGAACACACGTTCTTTGGGTTACAAGGCTGACTGGCAGATGCTCCAAATATAATAAAACCCAACGCTTTTTATTTATGAATGTCATTATTTGTCAGTGATGAAGGATCTGGACTGAATACTACTTCGTTTGTAACTCCAAAAGGAATTAGTATAACAATTGCACAAACGGCCAAATACATGTGTGAAAACTTTTATAAATGATTCCATTTGAGTAGATGTTGCGATTATAATATCTGATTGAAGTGTTTCTATTAGAGAGATCTATATTACTGAGTATCCATCATCTCCTCTGTCATTTTACTTTAAACACTAGTGTTAAAATTGTAAAAACGTCAGTTTTTAGTTCAAATGTCAATGAATTGAAAACGTCATTTTTAATGACAGTTGTACAAAAAATGTTTTACGATTCAGCTACCTTGATTATGTGGTTTTTCATTTCGACGTGTAGATGGGGATTCATATTCACGAGTCTTGAGGAAAATTGCAAACGTAGTATTGTATCATCAGCATAGAGAAAAATATAAGTGCTATTCAAGTATAGTGGGAGATCATTTACGAATAGGAGAAATATGAGTGATCCTAAGATAGAACCCTGCGGAATCCCAATAACCATCTTGTAATTATTTGATGTTTCATTCTATATTTCAACATATACTCTGCTGCACTGCAGGTATGGCCTGAGGTATTTGAGTATTATCTTTGAATCCTAAGAAATATAGTTAGTTTCGAAATATGTTGAGGCTGATGGTATCAAATGCCTCTGTTAGATCGAAAAAGAGTGCTCCCACATATTTCCTTCGATCTAGTGAGTTTTGAATGAAATTTCAAAATGAATTCGAAGAACTCTCCATTTATCTGCCTGCGATGTTTAGAAACAATATTAAATGTTACTAGAAAACTCATCATTTGACTGTAGGCAGACTTTTTAATTACTTTACTCATCACCGACGGGATCGTAATCGGTTTGTAGTTGTTTAGGTGTGTTATGTCGTCCTTTTTATGCATTTCGAAATTATACCTTTTTTGATAGGAGAATCAGGGAACTCACCAATATATACCGATTGATTAATAAATATATGAGCTAGTGGTTTAGCTATGTAGATATCCATTGATTTTTTGACCTACATTAACTTGGAAACTGGATGAAAATTAAATGTTTTATACATATATTGTGGTGTAATCAGTAAAATTCAGATCATCAAGCATCAAGAGCATTTTTGCCGTATTTGAGAAGTAATTACTAAAAGTGTTCATAACTTCTTTGCGTTATCACGACATCATCGACTAAAATTTTGATATTGTGTTGATGGAACATTTTTCCAGTTACTTTCCTTGCCACGTTCCATATAGATTTTTACGATATATTGGAGATTTGTGCACCTAAAACCCTTTAAAAAATGTGTTCTTTCAGGTTCTCTTATTTTTTGGCGACACATATTTTTTTGGGAAATTTTCAATTTTCTAATAAATTCGTGTTACTGAGTTGACGATAAAGCCAAAACCTGTCTTCCCGTACTTATACCTCATTAGTCATTTCGATTCCATATAAAATAACAAAAACGAATCTTTCATAGACAGAGTTGATGTCATGAGAATCTAGAAATACTGAAGAAACATTTTCCAATGATATATAAAAGGTTGTAGGTTTAGTCAATTTTCATCACATCTGTCTCTGAAATAAACGTTCTCACACTTGCCATAACATTTGTCGGGTTATTGGCTATACCATGAGTACCAAGATGGTCCCCTTAGTTTAAATGTTCCGTTTAGTGAATGCTCTCAATTTTTGCAAATCCAATCATCGATATCAGTATTACTTCATCTACCATTTATGTCTTTGAATATTCTAGTTGTCTTAAGTGTTTTTCATACTCAAGTTATGGCTCTTCATAATTATTCATTGTGTAATTCACATTCTAATCACTGCATAAAATTACGTAGTCTAATTATTTTTCATAAAAGACCAAAGCAGAGGAGAGTCTATTCATGTAGAATTCAATAGAGCCACTCGGTCGGTATATAATAAAAATATAAAACATTATGTTTTCAACAATGATTGATGCTTATTACACAACAACTTTGAACAAAATGAGTTTCTGTATTAACATCAAAACGCCAACATGTATGTGACTTTGTCTGGAAAAGTGTGAAGCCAATATGTCGTTTGGAAATTGAATTGTATTTACATTAAGGTGTGATTTAGGTGGAAAAAAATCTGTGGTCGATAACTTCATAAAAGAAGTTCGATTCCATCTTATCACTTATCTAGTCTTATTTATAATGGACTGACAGTTCAGATTTATAAATTTGCTCTCGTTTTCGTAATATTTTGAAATAAAATTTTTGGTGGTCATAGGACATAACAATGTTGGGAGTAATCCCGAAATATTAACCGTTTCACGAGTACTCCTTCTGGTCAGTATGAGGATTCATAGAAAACTTCTATAAAATCATTGTTGGCATCAGTTCGGTATAAAAGTAACCTACCATTTGAGTTATAGTTTATAGTCAGAAATATGATAAGGTGATTATTGCTCTAAATATGATTTTATTTAATCGGCTGTTGAGATGGGTTTGCTTTTACCAACATATAGCCAAAGTCTTCTCGCTCCTGCAAAGTCCGTATTTTTAGTTGTTCTGCTCGTCCCTACTATTGCCGAATGCTTCTTACACTTGACGATTCTTAGACTCTTGAATGCCCGAGAAGTCTATGGCATGAACCTGCCTAATTAATTTAAAAATTGTGTCATCAAATTGTCGTGATCCAAATCATGTTGGGCCATACTTGATTTTTCTAGACTTGGAAACAGATTTGATCAATGTGCTCTTTGGACCGTACTTTCATGGTCCTTCTAGACTACCCCATGTACACCTCCTCGCAGTTCTTACAGCACATTACCCGAATCCCCGACTTTTCTTTTTCTTCTGTCTTATCTTTGAGGATACTCAACGTTTGTTGTAGTTTATATGAAACTTGTTAATATATGAGCAGGTTACTGCTGACCGGGCTCTCCAGACCCAATTTGTTTGTGGATTTGCAATAGAAGCAAGAGATACGATGTCTACAGGAAGGATACTAGTACACTCTACCCTGACTCTAACCCTGAAAGTTGCCACCCATTACACCCATTACACACAGTACAAAATAGAGGGACCGAATTTATTGTTGACTCAACTCAGAAATATTTCTGTAACATAATCTGTAAGCTTGAAACATTCCAACTTATGTTGCCATATTGTTTCAGGTATATATTGATGTTAAATAAAGATGTCCGCCCTCAGAGACGTTTCAAGGAAACCTTTCTTTAGTAATGTTTCGTAACTATTTCAGAAACATTCGAGAGACATTTCAAGTTAGTTGATGATGTGACAAATTTTTTTAAATATTTTATTGTTATTGAAAGGTGTCAGGATCCTACTTACTTCTGTACAATTTGAAACATTCCACTGAATATTGCTTTGATGTTCCAGGGACATTTCTAAATCTAAAAATGTCTGACCTCAGAGAGGTTCCGAAGAAAACTTTGCATGAGTTCATATTTTGGAACATTCTTGGCATATTCCAGGTTTTTTTCATAATATACATTTTTCGAAACATAACAGCCATTTGAATGTTTCAGATATATTTCTGAAGTAATTCTGCATTGAATTTATGTGAAACATTACTAAATATTTGTAAAACATACATAGAAACATCAAGGGAATGTTTCAAACACAAATATAGAAATATTCTGAAAATGTTTCAGAAATAGTTGAATACAGAAAAAACACTGTGATTCAAACAAAACTGCTAACAGTTAACACACTCATTTCTAACAGAAACTAAAATAGGGTGGGTCAATCTAGATAGCTTTGATGCCATCAGTTCAGTTCCTCGTCCGAATACTCCGAATCGTTACAAATCACATATCTCCAGTTATATTTGTTTACTCTGATTTCACACGATATAACGGAGTTTAGGCTGCTCCATCTTGTGACCAGAAGATGAAGTTTTCGAGGTTTAGAGATACATTCAGAGCTTTGTGCCCACGACTTTTAAAAGGTCCATATACGCAAAGGAAAGAGCCGTTTTTCAGCGAATAAATTTTGACAGATAAGGGAAATAATAAGTAGATATAATAATTCACGATGATGGAAAAAAATGTTATGATCATTCGCAATTGGAGTCCTTTTGGAATATTTCAATTATTGAGGGAGGGTGTTCTATCAAAACTTTTACTGATTTCGAAATGTTACTGAATGAAACACATATTCAATATATCAATAATTTGTAAGATGCTAAAATGAAAATTTTCGGTAATTAGGTACCTAGCAGGTAAAGGTTTCGATTTTTTACGTACCTACATCAATATTCGGAATAAAAAGACTAAAATTATTTCAGTTAGTCAATTTTAGCTCTTTGGAAATATTTCTATAATTCATAACTGAGGATATTTTGGTAAACACATGATTCATAATTGAGAATATTTTGGCATACACATGATACAGGTACTAATTAATTTTTTTGTAATATTTCTGAAATGATGCAAAATTGAAGGTTTCAGTTATGCACACTTAAAGTTATTTTGAAATGTTTCAAATATACACCATTTAATGTTCATTTGAAATGATTCCGAAGAGATCAATTCAACATTTTTTAAACGTTTCTATGTTACTTACTGCGAATATAATGTATCAAATTATTTAAAATTTTGTTATATTAGATGGTTTCAATCAGTTGCAGTTTAGGTAAAATATGAATTGTTTCTAAGTATATCAAACTGATTGATGTTCTTTCGTGACGTTTTATTTTGAAATGTTTCAAAAGCATTGATTTGAAGCATATTTATATATTTTAAACTTTTATGACTCATTTGAAACATTTCAGAAGTTTTGCTCTCTGAACGTTTCGATTATTCTCAGTTGAAATTATTTTGAAATATTTCAAGTACCAAAAATTGATTGAAATATGAAATGTTGCCGAGTATATCAAAATAAACCATCTTGGAATGTTTCAGAAATATTATATGATACTATTGAAACATTTCTGAAACGGTAAAAAATGAAACGAGTCGATTATCCACACTCAGAGTTGATTTGGAATGTTTTAAATGTCCAAGAGTCATTGAACATTTGAAATGTTTCCAAAGAGGTTAATTCAACACATCTGAAACATTTATGAAATACTTAGTAAAATATGTTTCTGTGTAGCGAACTGGTGTTCTTTGTGATGTTTCATTGAATCAGAATTCAGGAGATTTCGAATTGCATTGTTTAAAGGCATGTTTTGAACTTCATGAATCATTTTGAAACATTTCAGAAATCTTATAACCTGAACGTTTCCATCATTCTCAATTGAAGTTATTTTGAAATGTTTAAATTATCTAAACTTTATGTAAATATGGAATGTTTCTGAATATATCAGAATAATCTGTCTTGACATGTTTCAAAAATGTTTCGATAATTTTGAAACATTTCAGAAATGTTTCTAATAAATGTTTCGATTATTCACAACTACAGTACTTTTGAAATGTTTCATAAACGTTTCATGTTTACTGGGTATTTATCCATGCATTCGAGAGACTGGAACTTGCCAAGTGTAAAGATAGTATTGATGCTCATAAGGGCCCTATTCCATACAGCCCATTGTTCAAGTTCGTAGTAAAATGAAGGTTTCTCCTCTTCATAATGAAGTCATTAATTCACAAGGAAATTTTTTTCAAGACAACCTAATTTTTATGGACTGTTTTAAAATAACAACACAAGTTATATATAGGAATAAAATAAAAAATTTTTGCTTCTGTAATTCAGTGGTGGACAACTTGCTGATCAATAAGTCGTGGTTTACTTTATCAAAAGTTTTACTAAAGTCAGTATAAACTGAGTCGATTTGACTGTTGTTCTAGTGCATTGACAATGTGGCTTTCATATGATAATAAGTTAGTTACTGTTGGTCTACCACCTACAGAACCGTGTTGCTGTTCAATTATTAAATGTTTACATTAAAAATAAATATGTTTAGTGGGTGTTGTTCGAATAATTTTGTTATAGTGGAAAGTTTACTTATTGGTCTATAATTTTAGATTTCTTCCTTAGGAACGGTTTTGAAAATGGCGTCAGCTGTTAGAAAATATTTGATTTTCAAGTGAGAAATTGAGTTTTATTATCTCATTGAAAACTTCCATAAGACTAATTTTCAATTGGGGAATAGTTCCAGATTTACCTAACTGGACTGAAATTTCCCTAATCAGCACCAACCTCAATCTCGCTATATACACTTCCAAAATATTTAGCAAATAAATTCACAATATTGTGTGCCACAGCTGACTACTTCATTGTTGTGTGTGATATTGTGTAATGTGTGTAATATTATAAATTCTATGACCTTTTTTTTTGGAGAATTGGTATAGTTACAAAAATATCTAACCTATATGATATTTTAACATTCACTGGCAGAAAGTTCTGTGAATTGGAGAAAACAATCTAAAAATACATTATTTTTAATTTGATTGAGGCTATAAAAGAAAAATGTTCATTCAGTATCATTGCTGGATATCCAATTGGACAATGCTGACAGATGCGTATAGGTATATATATATATATATATAGAGAAGAGAGGTAGTCTATTGCTGACTAGTTAGAAACAAATCTTGACAATTTTTTGGGCAGCAGCAAAACGCAAGTGTACTCTTATAACATTATATTTCCAATATTTCGACAGTGGTTACTGTCATCATCAGGGAGCTACAAAAATGGATGAAACTATGGTAAACTGGTGAGGATGAGAGTCCAATACTTACAATGTTAGTGAGATTGGTCGCTTAACAACGATGTTGAAAAATTAAACAAGACTAAAACCATGTGCAACTCTGATTGCAGATTGCACCCTGAGAGATGCGCTCTCAGTGAACACGTCTTCAAAGAAGGTCACTCAATGGACTATAATTCCACAAAAATTTTAACCAAAGAAGGTAATGCTTCAAAACGAATATTCCTGGAAATGACTTTTATTTCTCAATCTGATCATTGTTTAAACAAAAGAACAGATCTTAACCACTTGAGTGAGATCTATTCTTATTTATTAATGTTGGACAAGAACCCAAGTGCTCTCAACAACAGTTCCTTTGGCATTACTTAATCTCAATTTTGTGATTCTTCTACTCTATGACATCCCATAAATTTCCCAATTGATTCTTAAAATTAAATATTTAAATTCAAATAATGTTAAAAACAATTTTCTCATCTATTACATGAAATCCATAATTATATCTTCTCTTTAGCAGTAATTGCAACTGGACTGGAAACCCCAGCAGCTCAGGCCAATTGTTCTCTTGTTCCATAACTTCTATGAAAATTTGACTTTTGACATATGATTAATTTTAATAATTTCTAACCTAATAATTTTTTCTTCTCCCACGCTCCTCGTGGTATATTACAGGTGTTGTCTGCATCCGACACACTTTTCAGATTTTTAGTTGTTATAAATGTTTTACATAATTTTTATTCAGTACCCCATGTTGCACATGGTTTTAGTCTTGTTTAATTTTTCAACATCGTTGTTAAGCGACCAATCTCACTAACATTGTAAGTATTGGACTCTCATCCTCACCAGTTTACCATAGTTTCATCCATTTTTGTAGCTCCCTGATGATGACAGTAACCACTGTCGAAATATTGGAAATATAATGTTATAAGAGTACACTTGCGTTTTGCTGCTGCCCCAAAAAATTGTCAAGATTTGATATGACCGACAAACTCTAACTACAGATTCCTCACCTCATTTCAAGGTGAAAAGTTCCTATCAAGGTATGTCCTAAAATACATCCCTTCTGAAACACAAGGTGTCAAAAGTACGAAAAAAATTTGGATCTCATTTTTTTTTCTCCAAAACTCCTGTTGGAAAAAATATCAAACTTGATATACTAATCAAAGTTTATCAACGTGATAATTAAATGTTATAATTTTTAATTTTTGTAAACCAGTGGCGTAGTTACGTTGGTATGTGATCATATTTCTTTCATATTTCCTTTGGACAGGTGAATGGACAGTGAGCGTTTGACATCAGTTAGGCTCATAACATAACAGTCCATGTACCTAAAAGTTTAGGTTTCTGAGATAATTAAGAAAAACTGAAGATATGTCCGGAGTCCCAACATAATTTTCTCTGTACAATAATCGCATAACACTAATTTCTTACAACATATTCAACATAGTCAATTCAATGTTGGGAGAATCGGAAACATAGTACGGGTGAGTCAGAATGAGACCTAACTCAGTGATTCCACGACATCGATTTCATCAAATAATATGATGAATGAAGAAAGGGGTTGTCGGTTTCATACTGACTCATTAAAAAATGTTCACGGGGTTGACAAATATTCTGATAAGTTGTAGAAAATTAGCATTATGCGATTATTGGACATATGAAAATACGTTGCTACTCAGGACATATCTTCAGTTTTTCTCAATTATCTCAGAAACCTTCATATCTAGGCACGTGGAATGTATGACTTTAGGTCGACTATCGATGAGCCTAACTGATGTTAATCGCTCATTTATCTAATCACTACTCTAAAGAGAATGTGAAGGAAAATATGACCACATACCATTGTAACTACGCCACTGGTTTACGAAAATTGAAAATTATAAATTTTGATTATCACGCTGATAAACCTTTATTAGTGTACCAAGTTTGAGATTTTTTCCTTCAGGAGTTTTGGTGAAAAAAAATTAAATCTGATTTTTTTTCGTACTTTTGACACCCTGTATCTCGGAGGGGATGCATTGTAGAACATACCTAATTTTTCACCTCGAAATGAGGTGAGAAATCTGTAGTCGGAGTTTGTCGGTCTTATTCTGACTCACCCTGTATATATACAGTGCGCCGCTAAATTATAGAAAAAATTCATTATTTCTGAATATAAAGTTATTTCGGAAAAATCCTCGGACAAGTCGGTTTTCTTTTCCCATTTTTCGAACACCACCCAAAATATATAGGGTGTTCCGCATTTGAATAAAAATGACTGTGGTAATATTTTTGAATGAAATGCCCAGTAAATTTTTCCATATTTGGTTAGAGATCGTCATTATAAATTCAGTGACACTAGGTTTGATGGGATTATTTCAAACGGCTACGGAGGTATGGGCAAAAAATATCCTCGTATGTCTAATGAGTATGACTGAGACTTTATACGATTCAGAAGGTTGAAAGTCTCTGTCGCACTCATTGTGCATATGGAAAAGTTTTTATCTCCCCAGACGATCGACAGTGATTCAATGGAAACATCAAAACAGAATTTCAAATCCAATATGAAAGTATAGAACGAAGATAATTTATATATTGAGAATTTATTGACTCAATGAACTAATTACTCAATTATTTGGACAAAATCCAATGGTAATATTGCCGTGTATCATACTAGATAGTAATTCAAATGGTTCATTATTTATCTCTACATTCTTTATACATCCTATAAAAGGCATTCTAGAATGTATCCCTCGAACTTTCTTGATGTATCGATGACCACCTAAAAAGAGGGCACTCCCAGTATCTGTAGACGTTGAATGAGTAGGCCCAACTCTGGGACCAGTGAAAAGGTTGTCTACTGACAGGGTAACAACATTTCTTGATTTGACAGCTGAAACAAAAAGAAACATTACCTCATATCTCATTCAAAAAACCTTCATTGAAGATCAACAAAATTACATAAGAATTAAAACATGTATATTTCAAGGTTTCACACTCTGTGACCTCATCAACGTAATGTACTGTCATTCAGCACACCAACTTGTCACATGGCTTCTTTGAAATTTGGAGGCGGAAAAATTAATCTACAAGTGTTCACTCTCTACCCCCATATCCCCCATATTGAAAAAAAATTAACCAATCTTAGGGATGGCACCTCATTGGAATCGTTTTGACATATAGAGTATTGTTGGTCAAGATTAAGAACATTACACACAGTACTGCTTGATTCCTAAGGGGACGTACCTCAGTGACCCCCTACCTAGTGCATTCCAGTCAACAATTTGTTTCTTTCATTCGGAGGCCACTGCATTACGTCATTTCGAGGTCATATCTGATACAAACACGGATGATAGGAAAAGAGCAGTCTTGTGTGTAATGTCATTAGGTCAAGATATCCAGTTTTGGAATTATTGTCAAGGTTGACCGAAAGAAATGTCGAATTATTATTATTCACTGAAATATTGTTAATGTCATACCAGATGAATTCATTCGAAATATATACTGTTATTGAGTTTTGAGTGTTCAATACTACCTATACTTTTAGTGGCGAAATTTTGAGCGAATACGCAAGAAACCCCATGACACATTACAAGTATAAATACAGAAAAATATCCTCCTTTTTTGTTTGCCCTCACCGACCGTAAATTTGGCAAAAATCAACGAATCGATGTCAAAAAACATCCCAAGAAACATTTTTCCGACTACCAGCTTCATTTGTACACAATCTGACGACAGATTTGGAACAAATATTAGTCATTCAGTGACGTTCGGCAAAAGACGTCGCACGGTTCATCAAAAAGTAGAGTTTTTGTATCCATCCGACTAGTGACCCAATTGGTCCATTAACGGTCGGCAAACAACGTTGCACCGTTGTCGGATAGTTCACCTAATAGTGGAAGTTGTGCATTCGACGACCGCACGAAGTCGAGAATTGTATAAATCAAATGTGTAAATCAGGCATATACATCGCCTTCTGTCCAACGTCAATAAAACTGTTGTTTTCTCTTCATCGGAGGCACTGTCTGCTTCACTGAAATTGTCGCACCTCCCGGTTGGATGGGGGCCAATAAAGGATACAATTTTTCTTCAATTTGCATAGAACTAGTTCAACTTTGATTTTGACGGATTTTGACAGATAGTAGGTACTTTGAAAGTATGGTATTTTTACCTTAATACATGTAGTGTGTGCGATTTGAAAACGCAACACCCTGTTAATTTGGAACAAATTCACCAAATTTAAAAAATTAAATTGACGAGCTATATTCAAATATATAGGCAACTACGAATTATTTTAATTTTCTAGGCCTACTATGGTTTGAAATGAATCGTAATTTCGGGACCGATCATTGGGCAATTTTTTTTTTTTTTTTTCGGGAAACCTATTGGATTCGCGCATATCTACACCTATATATCAAGCAGGGCAATATCTCGTATAGGGTGTTGGTTCTTCAATGAAAAATTTTCAAAATAATCTTTTTTACTGACCCTGTATGAAAGTCTATGAATTTTATATAAAAGGTGGAATAACTATGTAACGAAGAATACTTCGCATACTCAGGTATGATTTAACCGTTTCATGGAGTTATCTCTAGTTTACCCAAAATTGATAAATCAAAAGAAAAATCATATTTGATTTCAGAGACAATAACTCAAACAATATACAGGGTGTTAATAAGTACGTTAACAAACTTCAAGAGGTGATTCGTTGAAATATTTCAAGACGAAAAGTTCATATAAACATATGTCCCAAACGGCTTGGTTTTCGAGATACAGGGTGATAAAAATACATTTGTTTTTAAATTTTTTGGAGATAACTTCGACATTTTCGACAATAATCAGTTCAAATCAGGCAAGTACAATCCATATTCGATAGTACGCATTATACAAAATAATTCATTCCTCAAATCATTCACAGGGTCCTCCTTTTTTAAGAGTCAAGACTTGCTTCAGAATTTTTTTTCTGCCACAGTGAGAGATTGTGAGAGAAGAATAATCATTGATGTTCCATCATCTTTTTGTTTTCTTGAAGTACGTTTCAGGAGCTACAATGAAAATATTAATGCAAACATTTTCCAGTGTTCCATAACATTAGAAAATTTGAAAATAAAACATTCTCAATTATTAAAAATTGAAAGAAATATTTTTTTCAGAATTAGATGAATAAAAATTGTTTGATCTAGGTTATTCTGTGAGTAACAAATTCAAAATCTTCCGTGGATACAAAATAGGTGATCTTGTACAGGAAGATATTGAATCTAATACCCACAGAATAACTTCAAACAATGAAAAAAAATATTATTTAATTTTCAGTGCATTTGTATAAAAGCTTGTTTTTTATTTTACAATTTTTATTCATCGTGGATTTTTCAAATTCTTAAAAAATATTTCTCACAATTTACAATGATCGAGAATGTTTTATTTTCAAATGTTCCTAATGTTATGGGACACTGGGAAATGTTTGTTTATTAATATTTTTATTTTAGCTACTGAACCGTACAAGTAAATGAAAACTTCAAGAAAACAAAAAGATGTTAAATGAAAAACCAATGATTATTCTTCTCTCACAATCTCTCAGTGGTGGCAGATTCTGGAGGGTTGAACAAATCTTGACTCTGAAAAAAGTAGGACCCTGTGAATTATTTTGTATCGTGTGTTCTATTGAATGGATTGTACTTGCCCAATTTGAACTGATTATTGTCGAAAATGTCGAAGTCTACTCCAAAACATCTCGTAAAAAATGTATTTTCATCACCATGTATCTCGAACACCAAGCCGTGTGGGACATAATATGTTTATAGGATTTTTTCGTCCTGAAACATTTCGAAGAATCACCTCCTGAAGTTTGTCAACGTACTTAATTAACACCCTGTATACAGGCTCTATATTTTTCACGGCAATTTTGGCGGGTCTTCCTCACCTGATCTGGTGTTATTTCCCAACACTTTTGCTTAATCCTCTCTCTTGATTTGTTCAAGTTTTTGGTCTCACCTGATGAACGTTTTCTTTCAAATATCCTCACAAAAACATGTAACAGAATCAGGTCTGTTGATCGAAGGGGCAAACAAATGAATGGACTGTTACTCTCAATCCATCTTCCTTGAAATGTCAAACCATCTCCGCATAGAAATCACATTATGAATGAAGGAACCGTCTGGTTGAGATACAACATTTCTGCAATCTTCACTTAATAGTAGTTTGAAGAAATCCCAATTTTAGTAAAAATATTATAAAATCTTTCACGATTTAGTACATATTCGAAAAACTCTGGTCCAAATACATGGTTTTTGAATATTCCTACCCAGATATTGAACTTTTTTGAATACCGCTTTTTTTGCATTCATATCCCAGTGTAAATTATCCGTTGCCCAGTACCTAGAATTCTGAGTGGACGTTGTACCGTTAGTTGTAAATGTTGCCTCATCGGTGAAGAGAATATTGACTAGAATCAATGTTGTCTTCATTCAAATATTCACCTTTGCAGAATAAACAGAATAACGAATAACCATGTATAAATTTTATTAACTGTGATGATAGATGAAATGAATTCATAATATTATGTGCATGTACATTTTCGCATTTTCACTCTATAAAACAACAAAATTATGAAAAATAGCATTATTATCAAATGAAATCGCCCTGTACTACGGAAAGATTTGGAAATGAATTTCTCATGATTTTGTCACACAAGGATGTGATGATAATACCACATAATAAAATCATAATTTGGGAGATACGAAGTGATGAAAAGTGAATATTTCTCATATTCAACAACCTGTATCTCGAAAACTAGTCATAGGATCGTGTTGCGCCCATTGAAACATTTCATCAGAATGATCAATTCTACAACATATCAAAAATACAAGAAATTTGACGGAGAGCCATTTTCCCATATAATGTGTGCGGAGTCCTTTGCCGTATGGAATGAAATCATGAGAATTTCGCCAAAATTTGGGACGGGATTGAGAAAAATATTTCTCCACAACCTTCACAGAATATGCAAATTCTGAAATCATATTTGATAACAAAATGGTAACATTCACGCTCTTGATGTTGAATAAATTCTAAAACACTTGTTGTAGCAATAAATACGTTAGCCTTGACTGGCATTGTAGTGACAAGATGTGAAATGAAATGTCAAAATAATTTTTCGTTTGCTATCCATTTGATTATATGTGAAATTTGTGGTTGTGGAGAAAGCACAGTCTGTTACTCGTTTAGAATGAAAATTCGTTATGCTCGTGGTTCCTCTCGCTCTCTTTTAGTTCGCGCTCGGAACTTGCCACTCGCATTGAATTTTTCATTCTAACCTTGTTACAGAATATACTATTCTGAAAATACATAGAACATATAGGGGTAATTTTTCAATCATTGATTGGCTATGTATCATACTGTAGGATATGGATAATACTTTTTCAAATTTTGATTTTTGGTTGAACTAGGGATATAGCTCTGTACAGGTAACAATGACGAAACTTCGTATCTGAATATTTGATGTGTTTTTTATTTGGATGGCTACATCAGCTTTTCTGTAAAATTCATAGATTTTCATACATACAGGGTTAGTCAAAAGAGCATGAATTTGGAAATTTGCCATATAACTAACACCTTATATAAGGTATTGGGCTGAAACTTGGTATATGGGTATCTAAGATATGCTCAAATCAAAAAGGCTACCCACTTTTTTGAAAAAAAATGCCCTAAGGTTGTTCTCGAAATTTCGACCCATTTAGCAGACCATAGCCTTGGAAATGGGGATTATTCATATTCGTCAACATTTTTTAATAAAGCTCGTCGAGTGCCATGACTTGAAATTTTTATTTTCGAATATCAGTCAATGGGTTCCAAAATAACAGGTTGTTGCGGTTTCAAATGGCACAAACTGTAGATATAAAATCAAATGATTTGCAAAAATCTTATTATTCACTCTCTGTTTCTCTTTTCAACTAACTAGTTGTAGTGGGATAATTTGTCCCAAACAAGTTCCGAACTTACGTGGGTGTTTACTTTCCGCGTTATTTGCAGGAATCATTCAGTACGCTACAGCGCCCATCTTTGAAATTTATGAATATGGAGGTTAGGGTGTATAACAATTTCTAAGATTGAAATAATTAATTTTCATTCCCCAATCGGCACGAAATCTATGAATTCAATTCATTTTGACAGATAATAAAAAGTTTGGAAGGAAGATTATCACAAAAAACAATGTAATGGAGGTGACTAAATATGTGAATTATCTAAAAAAATCTTAAATAATAATTATTCGTGAGGTGCTCGTGTTTTTCCTGGTATCCTACCCGTTACTTATCGATGAAACAACGTGCGTTTACATCTTTACAGAGTTTATAAAAATATTTTTTTTGTGACTGGAAAAAAGTTTGACATTTTATCTCTATTGACAGGTACTAAAATATGACTTTTCAAATTACTTTCTTCCCATATACATAGGTAAAGGTAGATATCTGCTATTGCAAAAGCTAATCTCGCACGCATCCGATGTTCAGCTCGGGGCTCTAAAGCAGTACGCGCACTGAATCTGCTCGACTCGGATAGGAACGGCACGGTATTGTCGAACGTAATGCATTGTTTCTGTTTCAATATACCAGAGACCGTTCGACTCGACTCGACTATGGCCGAGAGAACTAGTTGCTAGTCGAATCAGTGCGCGTAACCGTCGTGCCGATTCGTAACGTTCCGTACCGATCCGAGTCGAGCGGATTCAGTGCGCGTACTGCTTAACCCAACCTACCTTCATCACTCGACCTGCATACTACCTTGTGTTTCGCTGGCTAGCCCGTATTTTTTGTGATATAAGTTTTTGTTAACGTTAAAACTGACTCGTACTGAGAACGGATTTTATTTGGAGTTTGTCGATAATTTCTGTACACTGAATCAAAACAACCCTTTTGATTACAAAGTTATTATTTTGATATTTATCAAAATAATTATCATAAACCTGGTGCTTCATATTTTAGGTAAGAAGGGTGATTATTTGAAAATAATGTTATAATTAAAAATCTTCATATTTTAGTGTCACAATAAAAATCATCTGGAAGCTGAATATTCCGCCTTATTTTCTTGCTAACCCGATACCTGAGCCGTTCTGTCTCAAGACGAATACACATAAAATGAGTTTTCTATCAATCCAGACTTTATACTAGCGAGTTTCAAAAATTTGCACCATATGGAAAATTTTCTTATTATCGATCTGTCAGAAAATGTTATCCTTCACAAAAGTTAGCGCATTGCAAAATACTTACATAGAAGTTGTCAAAATTTTAATTTCCAAATGGTGTACAGGGGGAACAAAAAATAGAAATTTTGATTAAGTATGAAATACCCCTTATTATTGACATTATCAAAAAGTTTATTCAAGGAGGTTGTTCAGAATTGAAAACAATATTATAATTTGGAGTCTCAGCCATCGTCGTTTACTCTTGATCAAGATTCTATTTTTTGTTCCCCCCTGTACACCGTTTGGAAATTTTAAATTTTGACAACCCATATACAAGTATTCTGCAATGTACTAATTTTTATGTAAATAAAATTTTCTGACAAATCGATAATGAAAAAGTTTACCATTTGGTGCAAATTTTTGAAACTCACTGTATATAGACTGGACTACATTTTGATAGGCAACCCATTTCAGGCGTATTCGTCATTACTACCGTCATTGAAGATTGGGAAGTGTCACATTACACACCTCTACTTCCCGCCCTCATTTCATCTATTCTAGATGAATATTTTTCTGACAGTTATTGACTTTACTGACATTTATATATATTGGTGACAATTGTATACCCCGTAGTCGCGGTAACAATATATCTACTTGATTATTCTGAGAAAACCGCGTTCATGGTAATTTGTCGTTAAATGTAATATTTTAGGTATGTTCAGAACGAAACAGAGATATATCAATTTTGATCGAAATATGATGGTTGTAAATAAAATAGTATAAAAACCTCGGTAGGCAGTTTAATTTCTGGGGTGGGATTCTGTGCACCATAGAATTCTATTGTCGACAGTTTTGTCTTTTTCTCTCCAATGAATTCAACGATAATGTCATCTCACTTTTTCTATCGACAATAGAATTCTATAGCACACAGAATCCCACCCCGGTCTCGACGCTTTGCGTCACGGTTAACTAACTAATCTCACGACAGAAATGAATCTCTTCCCACCTCGGTGTGTAATATACAATTTCCGTCGACCATTCATTTATGATGTATTTCAACGCACTAAAAATCGTTGATTAATGACCCCTGTTAATGAATGATTTCCTATTAATCAACGATTTGCTTATATGCAACCCAACATACATTGCTCTAAAACATTTTATATTGGGTAGTACTATCTGTCATTATTTATTTGTCAATTCTGAAATACAATTTGAGAGACTCTTCAATACACCAGTAGTTGTCATCAAAAATCAAAGAAGTCTCGTGGCGTAATGGTCAATTCTGCCATACAGCCGAGAGGAGATACTGAGGTCGATAGTTCAACCCACAAATTTCAATTTGAAAAAATAAAATAAAAACTACCCCGAAGGAAAATTGAACTATCTTTGAGTTGATATATAAAGGAAATAGTGATAGGTTTTTATCGTATCGTTGAATAAATAAACATTGAAAGTGAGATATATCTATTTTTGAAAACTACGGTCGACGGAAAAGTTTTGTAACAAACTCGTTAATTAAAATTGCGATAAACAATCTCTAATATTAACGCGCTCGCTCCGCTCACGCGTTGAAATATCTCGATTGTTAATCGCCCTTATTAATACACTTGTTCGTTAAATAACTATTAAATCGTCGTTTTTCCCGTCACAGAAAAAAATAGTGTATTATATACATATATATTAAATGTATATATAACAATAATAAATTTTAGCTCTCGGTTTTTTCACAACCTCGAGCTAAAATCGAATGCTTTTTTCCATTGTATAATAAATAACTATTATATGTCGACTTCACCATTTTTGAAAATGATAAACAAATCTAACACTGTTCCGGTGGTAGCTACCTACACATGAAAATAATATATTTATGAGTGGTGTGATACCATGACGATCCTCACTTCACAGCCTAATTTTTATTTGCCTTATACAGAGACGAAAAATGCCAGAAAATACAAATACTGTATATGTTCACATTTTTGACTTCTACATTCAATTTTATATTGACTTTGTTTAGATTATCATATTTCGATATCGTACTGTTTTCATGATATACTGTTGAAAAAACACTGACGTAGTTTTCTTGTATTCATCAAATATAATCTTAAATTCCATCCAATGTTCCTCCATCGGTCACTGATTGAACAGTGAAGGCTCACGCGCACTTAGCCGAAGCCTCGCGAACGGAAGCGGCGCGCAGAAAATTGTGTTTTTTTTACACGAGAAATTAATCTCATGTATATTATATGACAGCCCGCGCACTACCGTGGCGCGACGCGAAGAGGAGCGTCGGTCGACGCGCGAATTCTATTTGCTTCGCTTCGCCTCAATGCGCGGTGACAGGCAGAGAAAAGATTCAAATATTTGTTGATTCTTGTCTCATATTTCAGTTTTTGGCAGAATTTGGTGAAAATGCAGGACACGGCCTTCGAAATCTAGTATGATCTATTAAATTCTTTTTTAAGAAGCTCAAAACTCGTTGGGAAGAGGTTTTTGTTAATTTAAAAACTAACTGCTCCTCCTTTGCGTAAATGAATGAATGAAGGTATTTTAGTGGACTGTAATTGAATCGTATTTAATATAAAGTTGTTACAAAGTATGAAAGGTATGAATGTGAAAGTAAATCGTATTTTCTAAAGTTCTGTCTCTCTTTCAAAATAAACAAACGGTTGCTAGACGTTATTGCAAATATACTGGGACAGATGTAAAGCCGGAACATACTCCCCCATCTTGAAAGGCTCCAACTTTCAACAAAGGCACAAATGAAATGTCATGGAACTAGCACTTTATTGTCTTTTCAACTGGAGAAGTACTGTTTTCTTCCAAGGGCAATGGACACAAATTGTTGATTGCCCTGCGAATAACCCCTTTGGAGGTTCGAATGGATGCCACTCGTGGTACGCCATCCTTCCCGGGATGAAGGTCCTGGACCCTGCCAAGTGCCCAGCACAAAGGTGGTTGATTATTTTCTTTAATCAGGACTAAATCCCCAATCTGAAGGTGTTTTTGAACGACCGTCCACTTCTTGCGACACTGTAACTCATTTATGTACTCTGACGACCATCTAGCCCAAAAATGATGTATGAGCTGCTGCATGAGTTGAAATTTCGACAAACGATTCTGCCTAATCTCTCGCACGTCCGGGCCTGGAATACTTGTGATGGGTCGGCCAATGAGGAAATGCGAAGGAGTGAGAGGAATTAGGTCATTAGGATTTGTTGACAAGGGACATAACGGACGGGAATTCAATATACCTTCCACCTGTATCAGGATGGTTGAAAAATCTTCATAAGTGAAATTTGCATTACCCATAATCCGTTTCAAATGAAACTTCATTAACTTAACCCCTGATTCCCACAATCCGACAAAGTGGGGTGAATAGGGAGGAATGAAGGTCCAATTGATGCCTTCTAATGCATTTACCTCTACGATTTTGCTGCTGGAATTTTGCAAAAACTGACCTGAATTGTGCAGTTCGTTTTTTGCGCCTACAAAATTAGTTCCGTTATCCGAAATCATACGCAAAGGTTTATCTCGGCGCGAAACGAAACGTCGTAAGGCTGCAATGAAAGATTCAGTGCTGAGTTCGGTCACCAATTCTAAATGTATAGCCTTGGTGCTAAAGCAGATAAATAGTGAAACATATCCTTTAATATGTTTACAACCGCGTCCCTTCTTATCTTTCAAGGTGAAAGGTCCTGCGTAATCAATGCCTGTAACAAAAAATGGAGGGGATGGTGTTACCCTTAAGGAGGGAAGATCACCCATTAAAGGAGCCATGCTAGCAGGTTTAGCACGGAAGCAACGAACACATGAATGCACGGATTGTTTCGATACATTTTTGCCTGAAATTGGCCAAAATTTGTTTCGAATTATTCCTTATTCCTCCTTATTCCTCCTACCAAGCACAGGAGACATCATTAGTTTTGCTGATGATACGGCTGTATTCTACGAAGACAGAGATTGGGATAATTTAAAAAAGAAAATTGAAGGAGATTTCGGAATGGTAGCTGATTTTTTCAGTCATAAGCTTTTAACGGTAAATGGAGACAAAACTTTTTTCATTCCTTTCTGTAGTAACTCAAATGGACTTCCATCATACAGGCAATTGGAAATTACTACTGTGAACTCTCCAATGAAAATACAATGTAGGAAAGACATAAAATATCTTGGAATATATTTGGACTGCCACTTGAGGTGGGAAACCCAAACAAATAATGTTAACAGAAAACTAAGATGCCTTATCCCAAAATTCAAATTATGCAAAACATTTTGTAACATTAGACAACTAAAGTGCCTGTATTATGCATTGGTACAGCCGCATTTGAATTATGGAATCATTGCATGGGGGAGTTTATCAAATTATCTACGGAATAAAATTGAAGTTACACAGAAGTGGATTCTCAAAATTATGTTCAATAAACCTTACCGATACCCCACCGAATCACTATATAATTTGAGTGGCATGCATGACTTAAGGCAAATTTATTATAAAACAATATTAACACAGCAGTATCGAAATAAGAACCAGAAAATAGAACAGAACATATATATAATACAAGATACAAACAATTCTCAATTGCATTACCCACAGTCAACAAAACTCTAATTCAAAGAAGCTTCGTCTACATGGGTCCAAAACTCTTTAATATTTTGCCATCTGAAGTCAAGTCGATAAATTCCCAAAAGATGTTCAACTCAAAAATAAAAACGTATATAAACCAAAAGTCAAGAACAGATATTCATCAACTCCTAGATATTATTAATTGAATATTCCTTGTTTATTTTTATGTTTATGCTCATGTTCATGTTTATGTATACTTTTATGTTGGTACCATAGTTATATTTATGTTTAAGGTTAACAAAATAACATCTACATCTGAATATGTAAGTAAATAAGTATGTATGTATGTGTGAATATGTGGGTGTACGTATGATTGTTTGTGTGAATGTGAACAGAAGCGTACGTAAGTAGATACCTAACTATAAGTAAGTAGGTCGACCGCGAGCGGATATCATATCCATGCGGTTTTAGCTATTTATTTGTTATTGAAGAAAGTAACTGATTAGGTCCTAAATGGCCCAATCTTATATGCTCATAACGGAACAAAAGTTTCACAAATTCGTGATTTTTGGGAAGCAAAATAGGATGTTGTTTGTCATAATTGAAATTTCTTAGTCTTCCACCTACTCTTAGTATCCCTTCTGATGAAAATGGAGTTAGACCCAACAATGCACTTTTTGCATGCAAAGGTTTACCTTGAGATAAAGCAGTGTACTCCGAGTTGAAATGTTCACGCTGAATTAGCTTTACAATAACTAAAGTCGCCTTGTTCATTTCATCTACAGTTAATGTATCACTAAGGCTTTTCTTCTGGCAGTTGTATGCAAAACGGATGCAATAAGCAACAGTACGAATCAATCTGAGATAATTGGAAAATCTTTCGAAAGGAAATTTGAAATCTTCCTTTTTAGATAGCAATGTGGATATGGAATTTTTCATTTCTGAAAGTACACAAGTAAATGCACTATTCTGACCTGGCCAACTTTCTGGATCTGACAACAACCACTGAGGACCGTGTCACCAAATTTCTCGTGTAAGCAATGACATTGGATTGACACCGCGACTTGCCAAATCAGCGGGATTATCGCCTGAATTTATATGCCTCCATTCTGTGATATCAGTTTTGGACTGAATTTCGCTTACTCGGTTTGCAACAAATGTCTTCAGTAGATTTGGAGAAGTTCTTAACCAGGAAAGTACTATGGTTGAATCACTCCAATAAAATATGTCATCAAAATTCATATATAAGGAATTATAAACCTTGTCTGCTAATCTCGCTAATATTAGTGCACCCATTAATTCAAGCCTAGGAATAGTAAGAACCTTGAGGGGAGCTACCTTCGATTTGGCACAAAGAAGATGTGACATAACCTTACCCTGTTCATTAATGCTTCGGATATACATGCAAGTTGCATAAGCATCCTTTGAAAAATCACAGAAGCAATGCAATTCAGTGCGGACACTGTTTCTGAATCTAATATGACGCTGAATCTTCAGATAATTCAAATGAAATATTTCTTGAACAAACTTATACCATTTTAAACGAATTTCTGTAGGAACCGTCTCATCCCAACCCAAATTTGCAGACCATAATCTTTGAAGTAATATTTTGACAGTGATAACGCATGCACTCAACAAACCTAGTGGGTCATAAATTTATGAAATACTAGAAAGAATCGACCTTTTGGTTTTAGACTTGCCAAGATCTAATGATGACCAAAAAACACCAAGTGTTTTAGAATATCCATTTGCGAAGATGGAAACCTGCTTTTTGAAGAATGTTGGAAATATCCTTGCAAATAGTCGCAAGTTCCTCTTTGGAATCTGCACCATGCAAAAAATCATCAACATAGAATGAATGAGCTATTGCCCTGGATGCTAAAGGAAATGTGTCGGATGATTCAATGGACAACTGATGCAAACATCGTATTGCTAAAAACGAAGCACTTGTTGTTCCATAAGTGACTGTATTTAATTGAAAAATCTGAAGTGGCTGTGAAGGATTTTCTCTCCAGAAGATTTGCTGCAAAGATCTTTGCTCAGGAGCAACCCAAACACATCTGTACATTTTTTCGGCGTCTGAAGAAACTACATATGAAAATTGTCTGAAACGCAAAAGAATAGAAAATAAATCATCTTGTAAAGATGAACCTGCCATTTGAATTTGATTGAGCGATACGCCACTACTCTTGGGGCAGCTGCCGTCAAAAACGACTCGCAATTTCGTAGTCAAACTGTCGTCTTTGAGAACACCGTGATGAGGAAAGAAATTAACTACTTGTGAAGGTCTATCTAGTACCTTTGACATATGATTCAATCTGATATATTCTTCAATAAATTGAACATATTTTTTATGCATCTCTGGATTTACCTGAAGTTTTCTCTCAAGATTGACAAACCTATTTTTTGCATATTCTTCTGAATCGCCTAATGTATCAAGACTGTTTTTGAATGGAATTGAAACTATGAATTTGCCATCATCATTTCTCCTGGAGGTGGAGACAAAATGATTTTCAAAATCAGTTTCTTCTTTAGACAACGGCTTTGGAGAAAAATACATGTCTTGGATCTCCCAGAATTTTTCAAGCTGAGTCTGTACATTAGGATGTCTTGTGAAATTTCAGTGATATGTCTGAGGACCTGAAACAGATGTAGAGAAAGGACCAGAAATAATCCATCCCAATTTTGTTTTTTGAAGGATTGGACAACCTCTACCAAGTCTTATCTGTCCTACGCAAAGAAGAGACCAAAACAAATCAGCTCCAATCAACATGTCAATGGAAGATGGAATAAAAAACTGTGGATCAGCAAGAATAATGTTGGAAGAAATGTTGAACGAAGATGTACCAATATATTGAGTTGGCATGTGGTTGCATATTTCTGGAATAACTGGACAGGATAAACTAGATGAATAGCCAGAATGACTTGCATGAATACGAACTTCACATCTGTGATTTATTGAGGAAGAAACTTGACGAATTCCTATGACAGAAATGTTGAAATTTGTTTTTCCAAACCGAGCCTATTACATAGAGCTTCTGTTATAAAGCTGGATTCAGACGCATTATCAACATTTGTCATTTACGTGTACTATTGCAGTGGATAACAAAGTATGATTTGTTACACTGATATAACTAGCAGTTGTGGATCTGTTTTCTGAATCAATTGAATGAATTTCAGTTTCCTGCCTTTCTGTAGAAACGTTTGAATTCAAATGCAGTAAACTATTATGATTCAATGAACATTTTTTGCATGCTCCAAATTTGCAATCTTTAACCGAGTGTCCAAAATTAAGACAGTTTGTGCAAAGATTTGCTTTTTGGACATGCTCAATTCTTGACTGTATTGATAATTTTTCAAAATCTTGGCATTTGTATAATTTATGTGACCCTTTGCATAATGAACATGAGTATTTTGATGCAAAAAATGTTTTCTTTTTGTGATCACCTCTATGAACCATATTGTTTGTGAGCAATAAAAGAATCAGCCTTATTGTAATGAATTGTTTCTAAAAGATCAGCCTTGTTTTTTAGAAAAGTTAAAAATTCTTTCACATTAGGTGGATCTATGGATTTATGTGCTTCTTCTTTCCATTCGCGTGTTGTTACAGGATCGAGCTTATCTGTTATCATGTAAATGAGTAAAGGATCCCAATCTTTTGTGGACTGCTCTAGAGCTTCGAGTGAATGCAAATTTTTATTTAAATTATCAATCAAATTTCTAAGTTGAACAGAAGATTCCTTATTAATTGATGGAAGATGAAATAAAGCCTTTATATGATTGTTAATAAGCAACCTTTTGTTATTATATCTATCATATAGAAGATTCCATGCAATATCAAAATTAGCCGATGACGTTTCTAAAGAACTGATAACACGAGAAGCTTCACCAGTAACGAATGATTTCAGATAGTGAAACTTTTGTATGTTATTTATTTGTGCATTTTTGATTATAAGTGAATCAAAAATATCATAAAATTCAAGTCAGTTTTCTAATGAACCTTGAAACGTTGGCAATTTGATGGTCGGTAACTTTACACCACTCAATGTAGATGAATTATTGTTAGTGACATTTGTAGTGCCTGAATTTGACAAATTTGCGTTTTCTAATTTTCCTTCTATTATTTCTTCCGCTTGTGAAACATATTGGAAATAAGTATTTTCAAAAACGGACCTCTCGCTTACTTGTTCATCTCTATCATCCAATAGTTCAATCTGAATTTGAATATTATCAAACTCTGGATACACCGTTTTTTCTATTTTCTCTAATCGTTTTTTCAACTCTGTAATATTAGATTCCGTAGTAAATGCACCAACAAATGTGCAAAATCGTGTCAGCTGAGCTTTATAATTGCCACGCTTAGCAATTAATGTCGCTATTTGCTCAGTCATTTTGATTGAATGAAACGAACTAGAAGTATTTGCTATGGAAAGAAATGAAAATATTTTATGAAATATGTACGTTTCAAGTCTACCTGATACAAGTGGAAGAATAATGAATAGGAATAGGGAATCTTGTAAAAAGGATAGAGCTCACGGGTTTGCTTGGCCTTTTCTGCAAAACGTCAACTTCAGTCGCTGCTTTCCACGCTGCTCTACGATTTCCGTTTCTCAGCAGTCCGCCTGCCCAAACTTGAATGCAATTTTCTTGAAATATTCGCTCGTATGGACCAAAATGTATGGGGAGAGGTTTTTGTTAATTTAAAAACTAACTGCTCCTCCTTTGCGTAAATGAATGAAGGTATTTTAGTGGACTGTAATTGTATTTAATATAAAGTTGTTACAAAGTATGAAAGGTATGAAAGTGAAAGTAAATCGTATTTTCTAAAGTTCTGTCTCTCTGACAAAATAAACAAACGGTTGCTAGACGTTATTGCAAATATACTGGGACAGATGTAAAGCCGGAACACACGTTTCCTCTGACATGCGGAAATATTTGAGAAATTTATTCTTATCTTGTCTACGATCATTAAATAAATGATGAAATTTACCGTCAGTGTCTCTCTTTTGATTCATATTATGAATTTATTTCTTATTTTTTCTTCTTCTTCTACAGTGGCAATTAAACTTAATACAAAGATATTCTCTTCTGACGAACTGTTCATCGTATCTCACTAGACAATGTACTGCGTTCATTCAAATAAAGAAATAAATGAAATTCGTGACACAACACTTAGCCCCAGTGCGCGAACATTAGCTCAATGACGCTTCGTCTCGCGCCACTTCCGTTCGAAACGCTTTGGATAAGTGTGCGTGAACCTTAACACCTGGAAGTTCCTGAGTCCGGCCCTTACCTGACCAGGTGTTATTTCTACGTGAATATGCAAAATCAGGGTGCATTTGTCGGAATAGAAGTTGTCAAGAAATTATGACAAGACGTTATTTTCATTCATTCATTACCAATACTTGTATGAACTTCATTTTCATTGCAATACCTATTCATTACCAAAATTAAATACTAAAGCTACACGTTACACCGATAACACAATGAAAAAACAAATAAGTAACGCTGACAAATAAACTGAAAATAATTCATGAAGTGGTAAGTTATTTCATTTATCAGTATATTCCAGAATCTCCAGCTCTAAACAAATATGGAATCTCTTCAAAATATTTTTATGTATAGCGGCTTCTAATTGATTTGTTACTATGTTGAAGTCAACCATATTTTTGCAGAAACCCAACACAAAATTATCTAATGGATTGCCATCTGGTGTTCTAGGAGGCCAACAAAAAGTTTTTTATTAGGAAATCTTCGAATGAATGAAGATTCTCTTACTGTCCTATTATTTGAAAACAACTGAATTCTCTTTTCAGGAAATCTTCATAATTTGTTGCATTAAAATAATCATCATACAACTTTTTACATAGTCTAATCATTGTATACGGCACAAAATACATTTAATTGCAACTGTTCTTGAAAACCCTTTTTTTGTTAACTTCATCTATGCATATGGTATTGTCGAGAAAATGTTCATCCTCTTGAGTCTTGATAAGTAAACATTTGAAAAGTTCTATTCTACAATGCAAATTAATCTCTTTCAGACGTTGGACACGATGGAATTTATAAGGATGTTATTTGTGCATATTGAGAATGCTATAAATTGTCACGTATGGAATACCTATATCCATTCCAGCCTCGTATAGAGGAGCACTCGGAAATGCATTGAAAAATTCCAAAACTGTTATGCCATTGTCATCATCATCTACTTCAAGATTTCTACGAATGATTTTTGGAATAAAGGTTTCATTCAACCTACACACACATCATTATTCGGCTCCGGAACTTGTGGATATTTTTCACTCGGAATGTTCTACTCGCAATTCTATTGCACTCAACATAAATTATTGATCAATTCAAATCTTCATTACTGTAAATTGATATTTTTCTTTTATAATAATTGGTTTCATAGTCAGGAAAAACTCTACCGATGAAAATTGGATAATCTTTTTTTCCAAAGCATACTCATACTGCAAACGTTCAATGTTCCACAGAAGATACACTCAATACCTCAATGCATACATGTGTAATTATTCCTTAGGAACATTTCAATTTCGAATTGATTGATTTCTGACGGTGTAAGACCAACTCGAGAAAATATAAGAGATGAATAGAAGGAAACCATTGACATCGAAATAGAATTATCTGGACAAAGTCAACCTAACGTTGAATGAAGAGCTAAAAAATGTGAAAATATGTGGGATGCTCTATTTGAAAAACTTTCACTAATTTTTTCATGTGGACAAATTATCTGCATTTTCTAAACACCCTGTATAAGGCAAATCAAAATATGACTTTAAGGTGAGGTTCCTCATGGTATCATTCCACTTTATATCGGATTTGAATGTCCTAGTAAATCAACAACGCCGCATAGTCTGAAATATTTAAGACATGTAGATCATATTAATTTAGGCACACCATCAATTTTCAGATTGATCCGATGCCTGGTGTGTAAAAAACTCCTAATTAACGCTCGTCGTGAAAAGACCTATAAATCAAAAACATTATTTATTTTTATTTTTTATTGATTTATTGATGATACACCTTCCAAACAGAACAAGTTCTGGTATAAGGAAGACAAACATTAAACAATCAGAACTCAATATGATGATGAACTTAGAAGTAGACATTTCATTTATTTTTTTTTTTTTCGTTCAGGTGTGCTACAGGAGACCAATATCTGAATCAACTAAAATTTGGTGTTCCGTCTACAGGGTAGCTATTGATTCTGTCCTAAGATTGATACGATAACCATTGAATAATTAAAATACATAGTGGTTATCAAGTTCAGCTAATAATGTGATGACATATCTTTATCATAGTAGTGACAAAAATACCTTTCCGTTCTTTGCTGTGATTATCACATGTAATAACACACTACTTTGTATTTTGACAATTCAATGAGACCATATGATTATTAATGTTCATACGGACGAATTGAATTGTCTTGAAAAACAGAATTAAAGAAAATCATAGTCTCTATTTGTCAAGGTCGAGTGATATTTGGGAAGACTTTTTCATGAACAGCATGAAATCATTCATATGCAGATTCATATACGCTCCAAAAAAGACAAATTCTCTCTAGAGTAAAGGCTATTTACTCGTTGTTGGAGATTTCTGGGATGGATTAGCTTTATATGTTCTCTAATTTCCGTAGTAGAAGATAACCGAAAACGAGACATTTCTATTTTAAGTTGTGTCAAACTTGACAATTCTATTGATTAAAACAACCAATACATTGAGAACAATACTCACACATACAAAACCCAAAAATACTGATGAATGTTCAAAAAATTGTGTTTACAACATACCTTGTTCGTGTAGGGAAAGCTATATAGGTGAAACATCAAGACCATTGATTGTGCGCCAGTTACATCAGGAATCGAAAAACAACACGTTCGAAAATATCCGAACATATTCTAACATCTGATGGCGATCATATAATGGAGTGGAATAATACCAAAATTTTATTTAGAGAATCAAATCAAGAAAAAAGAAAGTTTAAGGAAACTGCGTACATTCCTTTATCGAACAACTGATTTTCAACAAATTCCATCGATATAGACCGCACCTGGTTACCTCCCCTCAAAGATGAAATAAGAACTAATAAAATGGTGATTGATTGATACCGAACACCCTATGTATCAAGATAGCAAATGCCAATCAAAACAATGTATGACAGATTTCATTCGACTCTGTCAAGGAAAGATCTTGTTATTTCCAAACCGCAATTCAAATACAGTTTTCAGCGTCTTTTTTAGCAAGTTTTGATAACGGAGACAAATACGTACAGTGTCCAAAACGTCAACATTTTTCAAAAAAGAGAAGTATTCTTGGTCAATTTAACCTATTTTTTTCGGATATGCAAATTCAGTGTAGGATACGTTACTGACAAAAATTAATTTCATTCAAGACAGCAGTCTTGTGAACGCAGTAACTTATAGGGCAAATTAATTAATTTTTCCTTCTACACTTGTACAGATTTCTTTGGATTAACATTTTTTGTTTCATTTTCAGATTGTGGAAGGTAACAAACCCAAAAAATCATGTCAAGAATTGACAATTCTCTTTGTTTGTTTACCTAAATATCCGTGTTCACCTAAATTATCGTGTGTTAACTTGAATATCCGCCCATATTGCATATCATGTGACATCAGTCATTAATTCCATAGATGCAGCCATGTGTGAATGAAATAGTGTTTTCTCTTCACTACTGACCATTCAGAAAATGTTACTGTAATAGAATTTCTATTTAAATGAAATATTTTCATTTGTTGATTTTTGAAAGAGCTTTCACTTAATGAATAATAAATAGTGATGCTAATTTTTTTCAATTCTACACGAGTTTGTACGAGCACTCAAATAGTGACCAGATGAAATGAATGTATTAAAGCTCTTTACCTTGAATATTGTACCATTCTCCATCGTATAAATGAAAGGTATTATTGTTAGGTGGATAGAAACAATTCTCTTTGTTTACCTAAATATCCGTGATCACCTAAATTATCGTGGGTTTACTTGAATATCCGCCCGTATTGCATATCATGTGACATCAGTCATTAATTCCATAGATGCAGCCATGCGTGAATGAAATAGTCTTTTCTTTTCACTACTGACCATTCAGAAAATGTAACTGTATTAGAATTTCTATTTAAATGAAATATTTTCATTTGTTGATTTTTGAAAGAGCTTTCACTTAATGAATAATAAATAGTGATGCTAATTTTTTTCAATTCTACACGAGTTTGTACGAGCACTCAAATAGTGACCAGATGAAATGAATGTATTAAAGCTCTTTACCTTGAATATTGTACCATTCTCCATCGTATAAATGAAAGGTATTATTGTTAGGTGGATAGAAACAATTCTCTTTGTTTACCTAAATATCCGTGATCACCTAAATTATCGTGGGTTTACTTGAATATCCGCCCGTATTGCATATCATGTGACATCAGTCATTAATTCCATAGATGCAGCCATGCGTGAATGAAATAGTCTTTTCTTTTCACTACTGACCATTCAGAAAATGTAACTGTATTAGAATTTCTATTTAAATGAAATATTTTCATTTGTTGATTCTTGAAAGAGCTTTCACTTAATCAATAATAAATAGTGATGCTAATTTTTTTCAATTCTACACGAGTTTGTATGAACACTCAAATAGTGACGAGATGAAATGAATGTTTTACCTTGAATATTGTGCCATTCTCCATCACATAAATGGAAGGCATTATTGTTAGGTGGATAAAAACTGGCGGATACCAGTCCTCTTCCATTCTCCACATGCAGTTTCAATGTACCATTAACAAGCTCCAAGACATAGTAATCTTTCTTGCCGTGCGCAGAAACCAATACTCCAGAAAACGATCTTGGTTTTATATCCATTTTGATACTAAATACCTCACCAACTTTGAATTTTTCTTTAAGTTTCATATAACTTTGAGCGTCTCCTCCAAAGAATGTTCCAACTTCCACGTTATCAGAACATGGGATTACGCCATACTCTGCTGATTGTTCTAGAGGTTTATTATTCATAGACATGCTACGAATACAGCCAATGAATGATGAGGTGGTGTTCTGAAAAAAAAAATATATATATATATATATATATATATTCAGAAATAAATTTAGATTTCCGAAAGTTTATTCACGACAAGCTTGATCAATATTCAAATGTAGTGGCAATGTATCAATGTAGAATGATTGTTATTTCTGTCTAGTTTTGAAAATATTTGATGATATACCGGATGTCCCAGAGCTCTTACAGGCCACCAGTTATTTCAGTTATTAATCGTAATATTTGGTTGAAAAAAGTGCTGAAGAGAATCAACTTTACTTTATGAGAATTGTGTTACAACGTCCTTCCACAACAGACAACATTCAGAAGAAGGGGCGCCTCTCCAAGCAGTCAAGACGATTCAGTTTGGAATTGGTAAGTTATTGATGCAATTGATGTTCCTTTTTTTTCATTTCTTTTACGGAAAATTAATTTCAAAAACCAGTTACGGGCTTTCGATTGGAAACAGACTTAAAACTTAATTTCTTAAAAGCACTGGAGATCAACAAAAGAAAAAATCCAATAATGTACTCAATGACCAGTAGGATGTTAATTTTTCTCCACTCCTTGATCTCTTCAATAACTAAGTGCATTTGTGTGGTAATAACTAAGGGCATCTTTGTGATATTACCGTATATGGATTTCCTATATTAGGCAAACTACATGTTTATCATTATGCTATCTGTTTATAATTAATACCTTCGTTCTATTCACCTAATTTCAACCTACTATAAATATGGCTGTACATATACTGAATATAATTTTTTTGTTTGGGAAAGCTGTAGTAATAGCAAAACGCATCACATATTACAAGTAGTAATATATTGTTGATATTTAAAAAACAAGCGTTTTTCATTTAATTCCTAGTAATTATGGATATCCATCAAGTATCGGTAAAATACAACAAGGTACGTATTATTTCCCTCGTCTGTCAAATGTATTCGCTGATAAACCATTTTCCTTACTTTTCGAATAAACTGCATGGTTCTTTAACGAGTCGTGAGCACAAAGCTCTGATTGCCTGAAATGAATGTATCTGTAACCATAGACTCGGTGTGTTTCTTCCTCTACTCGGAAGATGGTGCGGCCTAAACCACGTTTTATAGCGCGGGATCAAAGAATAGCCAGCCACGGTATGATGCGAGCTGTGATAATACGGATGAGGAACAGATGGTGACTAAACTGTCTGCAGTCTGTACAGATCTACCCCCTTTTTGATTATGTTAGAAATAAATGTGTAATGTACATATTTTTCCATCAGCAGTTAAATTGAAGTTGGATATTGCTGTATGTGGATTATTTATTCAATATTCATATCGAATGTGTCCAGATGCCAGAAACAATCTCGCAGAATACCATTTTTTATAATAATCAAGTGACTGCTATAAAATCTCATACGTTCTCATTTATTTTCAAACTGCATTAACTCACAGAGAGTTGTAGCATTCATCCCAGGAATCGCTGATTGAAACGGATAACATTTATGTCTAAAAACACATTCAAATATCATATATTCACGTTAGGAGATGCCATTAGAAATTACAGGAATAAAAAGACCGGTAATATCTAACGACAAAAAAGAATAATGCTCTCAATTTCATAATACTTACTCACCAAAAGGTCAAACAGTGGACAGCTATTTCGAACTATATGGATCTCTTCAGCACTGTGCAGAAAAAGTATGAAATCTAGAGAATTATATTTTATATGTATAGTGAATTTCTCGCCAACACCAATTGGCTATCTAATGGTTTTGACCCTCTAACAGGTAGACGTTCATCCCAGCAATTAACTCGATTTTAAATCAGGTATCTCATTAGTTACTCGTGTAAAACTACATTTCGTAGCTACGAATCAAAATTAAATGGAATGTATCGATAATACGAAATCAAAAACATAGACTTCTGGAAAAAGTAAAGAAGAAAGGTTCTCGTCTTTAATAGTAAGTGTTTATTGCACTCGACGTGTCATCTATTTTTCAATAATAATACTCATTTTAAAACTTTCAATTCTGTAATTGTCAGCAACAATTTTTGACTGACATTTCTATAGTTGCATTATAAAAATCAAAATCATAGTAGCCGTGAGCGCGTATGTTATCAAGAGGTGTGGTCATAGTACGAACAGTTTGCTCTATGCAGGTAGACGGTTTAGAACAAAAAGGATCAGTTTTGGTTATAGAGTTTTTCTCGGGAAGGCATTGTTTATTTAGCTCTGGCTGCTAACATTAATACAAAATAATATAAAATATGTAACTGTTTAAAACGTATTGACCTCACAGAAATATGTAGTGGGTTTGAACGTTTATATTTTTCATGATGACAGCACATTGAAGTTGAATGACAGATGAGGGCAATAAAAACTTTATTATTGCACTAGTGCAATAAAGAACTTCTTTTATAAATAATAAAGTTTTGCTTTTTGCATGAATGTAGAAAAAATATAAAAAGACTGCTAATATCTAATAACAAAAAGGAATAATGCAATTTTTAATGCATTATTATTCACAATAGTGAAACCTCTACACCAACCTCAGGAGCAATTATTACAAAAGTGTAAACTAGGGTTGAGGATATTGTGAAGCAGACCCTGAAGAACAGTATAATCACAAACAGCGGTGCTACATATAAACGATATCACAAAATCATCTTCATTTTGGAACAGAAGTGATTCGAAATCAGCCAAAGTAATTTATTATTTTATTATTATAGTCAAAATCGGTCTTAACGTGCGGGTGTGACACTTAGTCACCGACAATTTATTTAGTTTCATCTCATTCCTTTGTGATGAATCATACCCGTTCAAATAAAATCCCAATGATACATGAGACAGACATATACGATTTTCACATGCGAAAAGCAGATGTGGTGATAATAATAATTTTCAGCAGCGCTAACCCGCACGATAAGACCGAACTATACTATTTTCTATAAAATTTTATCTGTACATTTTGCGTTTGTTTATGTAACTCAAGCTTTGTTTATGTTTATATTTGCATAGTTTAAAGTTATGTTGTTCGCTCCTCTGAACTTGAGATCTATTTTTACATGGTTTGGTGCAGAATTATACAGGGTGTAATCTAACTTCTTGCACTCCCGTGAAGGACGGGTGTATAATGCCATTTTATAACGAATGAGACCGTTACAATGCCACACTAATACTGGATCTGCCGCATGGAAGAAACTGTGCAAGTTCGAAGAGCAGTTTTCAAGATTTTCCGAATTTTCAAACTAAATTTAAATTTTCCTAAATAATTTTTTTCGAATTTTTCACATCTGCCATTCGTTATAAAATGGCATTATACACCTGTCCGTCACAGGAGTGCAAGAGGTTAGATTACACCCTGTATAGTGTCTGGAAATGTAGAAGTATTCGGAGGCTCTGAAACATGGCCGTATGAAAATGTCGACATTACTCCTTTTTTCATTGAACATTACCGACTGGAACAGGTTGACAGAGATGGTAGAGGGGAAAAGTACTTTTTTACATAAGAAATACATCAGATACGAAGTTATTCTGAGAGAAGTAACACAAACCAAGACACGAGCTCATGAAAAATATTTCAACAATAGTGTGCTATACAGACCCCCAAGAAGTAACATTCCAGAATTTTCTGACTCTCTTGTCAATGCCGTTTTACAACATTTACCCGAACTTTGATAGAATCATAATTCTTAGAGATATGAACATATTTCGTTTCTTGTAAACAACCTAAATGCATCAAACTTTCAGAATTTTTTAGTATCTTATGATCTAATCCAATTAGTTGAAGAACCAACCAGAATCACTGACACAAGTCAAACTCTATTCGATGTCATAATTACCTCTGCCACTGAGGACTGTTTCTATTTGAGAAGTAACAAATTTGCATAATGTGTTAGACCATTGTGCTGTCCCTTGTACAGTTTTGAAAAAACTTCAGTAGAGGCCTCCAAATTAATAAAATACAGGGATTAAAATATTTTGATGAAAATGCTTTCTATGTACATATGAATAATTTTAACAGGGATTTTATATATACGTTAGTCGAAGTCAACGACAGGGTAAATTTTCTCACAGATAATTCAATATCAATCATTGTTGGAAACTAGAACACACTCTGTAGTTGAACAGATAGAGAATGACAATCTTTTTTGGTGTTATTACATTTTTGGTTATTCCTATCGAATTAGAAGCAGATCTCATCGAGGGCAGTCAAAATGAGTCCTGTCCTTTTCCATCCTCAAGCAAGTTGAGAATATTTTCGATCCGTATTGCATATTTGTAGACGTATTTTTGATCTCAACTTTTTTGCATATTCGTAGACTGCTAATTCTTCACTTGAGATATTTGACAAATACTTGACATTTTTCATTCATACGGCCTTTATTCAGAATTCAATCATAGAAGGACAATGTCAGGCGACCGTGATAACTTGGAGAAATTGACCAAGAAATAATATGGATCAATAAAATCCAAACCAACCCTTTTCAAAAATTCATCGTTGAATTAGAAACAGGGTAGGTATCCCAACAAAAATATTACAGACACCTATATTCTTTTTAATTCAGAGCATCGTTTAGAACGTGCACGTATTTATATCGAACTCTTTGACAATATTTAAAATAATATCTAGCATATTGATAGCGCGGATAAACATATGTCAGATTGAGAAGATTTTGAGAAGTTATTTTTTGCATGTATCGCGAAGGCAAAATAATCCAGTATGATTGGGTTTGGAGACAAAAATCGATTGTAGCACCACCAAACTTGGTATGCTAGTAGTTGGAACCATGATAAACTCGAAAAAAAAAATGTTTACCGAAATTCCAGGGGTGGAACTTTTTTTTCTTTGTTTAAAAATATATAAATAGATTTTTGCTGTAATCTTGGAAAGTATATGATTCTTCGGAAAAAAAACTCAACAGGGTAAAAAACAATTCAATTTTCTACAAAAACGTGATTGAACGCCGACATCAAATTTCAAAGTTCTGGCGCAGCCTAATATTTGATTGGTCATAACTCTGCTAAAAATGATCGGAGAAGGAAAAGAAAAAGTTCATATCGTTTCTGAAGACTCCTACCTTCTCATGCAAATATAACATGCGAGTATTTGAGTACCTAAAATGTATTTTGTCGCACTTCACGGAGATATTTGCGGATGATCCGAAAATCATGAATAATTCAGTAAATATGCAATTATTATACTGAAGCAGCAACTCATCCCCTCTTTGGACTATAGTAGTGTGACAGGTCCCACTTATAAATGATAAAAAAAAGTTTGTTTTACTCCCGCCGCATTTTCAACTTGACCATAAAATGGGCATTCTCTTCACTAAATGTTGAAAATAATCGCTTATTCATATCCTGCATATATATATTTAATAACACTATTGTGAAGTGCAAACCTCAAGCTTGAAATTATATACTTAATTTGTTATGTGGGATCTGTATGGGCCATTATTTCCAACATTTTCTGAAGAAATTGCCGGGATTATGGGTGAGTTGAAAACTGAGGCAGGAGTAAAACCCACTTTTTTCTTTGGCATGTATAAGTGAGACTTGTCTCACTAGTCATAAATCGTTGCATATGGTCCAAAGAGGGTACTGATTCCTGATTCAGTAAAATTATTTCATATCAACTAAAATATTCATGATTTTCGGATCCTCGTTAATAACGTAAAAGGGTTATATTAAGTGGGACAAAACACATTTTAGGTACTCAAATACTCACATGTTATATTTGCACGAGGAAGAAGAAGTCTTCAGGAACGATATGCACTTTTTCTTTTCCTTCAACTATAGATTTTAGCAAAGTTATGACAAATCTAATTTTCGGCCCTGCCTGAACTTGCGGTGTCGGGGTTAGCGCGACCATGAAATGTTACGTCGGCGTTAAACCACGTTTTCTGAGAAAACGAAAGTATTTCATAAGGTATTACTGGAAATCATTCTTGTGGAGAATTGAATTATCCCTCAACCTATCGATATCGTTTTTTAATAAATATTTAATACTCTGAAATAACAACAAAAAAAAATATATTTTTTTTTAATGAAAATTTATTTAGGTTCCACCCGTGATTATTTGATAAACAATTTTTTTTCTAATAATACATGATTTGGAGATGTCACAGAGTGCTACAATTCATTCTTCACTTTTTGCTCGAGTTTGTCTGTCGTTACTGGATCAAAAGCATTTCTGGCAGCTAGCGCGTCAGTTGCTGATGTTTCTTCTGTAAAAGATATGAGAATACACGAAAACGTTTCCATCTCTTCCTACCCTATTCGTAACATATGAGTTAAAAATGTGAATCTTCCTGTGGTAGATTTACCAAAATTTGACGGTGATGCTAATCAGTGGATAGGTTTTAGAGACACGTTCCATTCGCTTATTCATACCAGGGTAGACATCAGTGATATACAGAAGTTTCACTAAGTACTTGAAGTAAGGAAACTTTTGAAAATTTAGAATTTTCTAGTGCTAATTATCGTTATGCGAACGTTTCAACGATGAGAGCCTTTTGATAGATACCCATATAAAAGCCATATATAATTTAGAAAAGATCACTCACGAATCGTGAACTGCTCTTAGAAAAATCATAGACATGTATCAACCCACTCAAAACCTTTAAAAAATGTAGGTGAGTCGGTTGAACAATGGGGGAATTTGCTGAATTTCTGGTCATAGATAAACTTGACGAGAATACGATAGACAAAGCTAAAATTTTATTCGAACGCCTCACTTTGCTGTAACAAATCGCTAGGGTGTTGGGCGACGACATCTTTGGTTCTATTTAAAATTTTATCCAAAGTAAGCAGCCACTCCTCAGACGTCCACCCTAGGAAGTATTTTTTTTTTATTATTATTTTAAAATAAAATAAAATTGATTGAACAAATGGCAAAAGATACAAAGTGGAAACATGGACCTCTTCTTATAGCCATTGTTTCAAAATAGATTTGCTTTAAAGTATATGATGGTATGTTATACTTTTGCTGCCACCAGACCAGAGTATAGTTTTGAATCCGCTCTGAATCATACGGATTTGAGCTCGGGGGATATAGCCCCCCCCCATGAAAGCCAGAATGAATAACCCTAGACTTCATGACGCTACTGGTTCTCGTGTTACACCATTATCTTGGAGGACAAGTTGTTGATTTGCAGATTCGGCCACGGCTTCACAAATGCGTGGACTTTGTATGAGCAGTTAAGGGTTAAATAATAACCAGCAAAGTTTCCACGAAACAGCTTTAATTACCGAAGCAAAACCGTGGAGAATATTTAAAATGGTGAATATCATAGATTTGTAAAGTACTTATGTGAAATGTAAAAATAACCTTCAATTTCGTATATAAAGAAAATATTATTCATGATGTATAAATATCGTCAGATGAATCCATAAACACTGCATTTGAAAATACGCGAAATTATTATCAAGTTGAATAAAACGGCCACCCTCTCATAAAAATTAAGTCTTGCTCTACTCTTCAAAGCATTTTAGATATATATTATAAGACACTATCAAACTCACCAACATAATACTCTATTATTAGCAGGTTTCATTATTATTAATCTGAGCTACACTTTTAAAACGAACTCCTAGTGATAGGTACACAAAAATTGCCTGAATTAATACCCAACCAATATTATTATTATTATTAAAATGAGAAAAATTACTCCAAGGAATATTTTAAAATAAAATATATTAACTCATTGAAATACAAAACTATATAATATACCCTCTCACTTTGAAAACAACAAAAACGCCCAAATTTATGTACAAACTATTATTATCATCATTTATACAGAAATGAGAAAAGTGCTTTAAGCTTATATCAAACAATTTACGGTGATTACAATATCACTAAACACCCCATATCCCTTTTCAAACTATCATCGCTTTGAAACAGGCAAAAAGTCGCCAAATTTACAAGAAGTTATTATTTTTATTATTATTGGATTTAGAAAAATGGTCAAAATATATGGTGAAATTACTTACATTGATATATAAAACACCCCGTCCCATCGGCCCTGAACAATATTACACTTGTTTTATTGTCCCAATTCGGGATGGCAAAAGCCCACCCCCCATCGGGCGTTCGTGAACGAACCCAAACTCTTACTGTCACACTCTAATACCGAATGCCCTCAATTCTTCATATTTTCCACGAGCAGGTTCAAGCAGAGCATTATAATAACGTACCGCCCTTATCGTGTTAAACCATTCCATATGTCAACACCGAGCGACCATTTCTTTCTCAAGATAATTACTTTGTTTAGTCTATCTCACGGTTAGATAAAAGCTTTATGAATCTTCAGACAGTCTCTATTGAAAGTAAAATAATCTTTCAAGATTGCTTAAACTAAAGGACCGTCTTATACAGTATATACCATTAAAATTCACATAACAGTGCATACTGTTACATTGCAAGACTTATTAGATTTCCTGAAAATGCTAGCGAATAATCTACAATCCAAAGGAAATAACAGGGAATCCAATAGGTTTTCAAACAAACATAAATCTGGGATAGAAGTGAAGCCAACTAAGTGCAATTCATTCATTACTACTAGCGGCAGTACAACTGCCCATTGAAAAATTTGTAAAGGCGCACACTATAGTTCAGATTGTCCGGAATTTTCGAAAATGAGTGTCAATGATCGAATAGAACAAGCCAAACGAAAAGGCTTGTGTATCAACTGTCTCAAACCAGGACATTTAGTCATCAAGTGCCTTTCAGGTTCATGTCGAGTATGCAAACATCACCATCGCACACTGTTACATATCGATAAGGGTGATTCCAAACCGGAACAAGAAATTCGGTTGGAAAACAATACAAGTGAAACTCAAAACGTAGTATTGACTTCACAAAATATCTCAAACTATGATCAGGTTCTGCTCTCCACTGTTTCTGTACGGGTGATAGATAAACACAACATATTTAGTACGGGGGCTTTTAGATGTAGGATCACAAACTAGGTTCATAACAACAAATTTACCTGAATTATTAGATCTTGATCAAATTCCAATCAGCTTAGCTGTTAGCGGGCTGAACGGATCGCATTCCGATGTAAGATATAAATGTTTACTCAACATCTATTTACTAACGAGTGACTTCTCATTGAAATTGAACTGTTTGGTGGTTTCCAAAATCACAAGTACGTTACCCAATTTTAAAATTGGCCGGAAATCTTTGGAAATATCCCATAAGATCAAGCTGGCTGATCCAAACTTTCACACTACCAACAGGGTGGATATTTTGATTGGGTCAGACTGTTTTTATAATATTCTATGCAATGGTCAAATAAAGCTTTCGAATTATGGACCCACATTACAAAAAACTAGGTTATGATGGGTGGTTGGCGGCCCCGTTCAAGGTAATATTTCCCAATCGATTCGATGTAATAATTCAAAATTTGAATCTTTAGAACAACAAGTGACACGGTTCTGAGAAATCGAAGAATTTCCTGACTGTAAACCTTGGTCTGATGAAGAAAAGTTCGTTGAAGCTCACTTCATCGAAAATACAAAGCGCGATGAACACGTTAGGTTTATTGCCACAATTCCTTTGGAATCTAGTTTAAATATTTTAGGAGACACGATTGATGTGATTTTGCTAGTAATTCCTACAAGTCTACTACCAGCTTCAGACGTAGATTCTCCTACATCACTTGCATGCTTTATAATGAGTGTACTCCTAAGATCACCAACTATTACTTCTCACTTTTCCTCTGTAACGTTTACCCAGTGATTACATTTATTCACTTATTTATTTATTTATTTATTTATTTATTGGTGTTCAAAATAACAAATACATTGTCAATATAATAAATAATAATAAATATCTCATGAAAACATGATCAAATAAGTTAAAAACTAAAGATATATAGTAAAATGAACTCATAGGTATGCATCCAAAATAATGGTTACATTTTGCATAAATAAACACAATAACAAAATTATTTAATATACAACCAATTTTCAAATTTTTCAGAATTCTCAATCAACCAGTATTTGATTTAGTTCTTAAATCCAGAAAAACTAATTTCTTTCAAAGAAACTGGCAATTCATTATAAATCTTTTTATCAATATAAATGGCATGTTGTTGCATTAAAGTTGTAGAGAACTTTTCAGTCGATATCCAACCATCAAGTTTATTTTTTGTTTCATATTTATGTTCTATAAGATTATCCAATTCTAAAGTTTTTCTTATGTAAGCTGTGAAAGCTTTATAAAATAATTGTTTGACAGTTAAGATTTTATATTGTTCAAAGAGAATTTTAGAAGAATAATCAAAAGGTTTTTTAAAAATTATTTTCGCCGTATCATATTAAAATTTTTATCATCTTGAAAATATTTCCTCATCTCCCGACATAATAATAATAATACTTTATTGATCCCAAGAAACATTTCTGTTTATAGAGGAATATAAAAACAATTATACATTGAATAATAACAATACTTATGAAACACAAATTAAAGAAGAAATTAAACAATTGATGTAAATTAACATAATGTATGGATAAAAAGCGGAAAGAGTCTGTAAATCTCACAGAGATGTATTTGTCTCTAATATTGGGGTTTTCTGATTTTTCGACCATGTGTGTTTTGGTGAATTAAATATACTTCTCTTTGTTTTAGGCAATCACCAAGACTTTTTCATTATTCGTAGCTAGTTTTTTATGAAGAGATGACAGCCATAATTTGTCAAGTTATGAAAAATCACAATAATGAATTTCACCACTTTATAGTGTAAATTACATCTTGAATGAGCACTTGCGCGGTACGCACCAGTCAAGTGACTGTGATCTCGGACCTTGATATCTTCAGGTTCATAGGATTTATCGCAAATATGACATTTTGTGGAGCTCTGAAATTCACTCTCTTCTTTTGTTGAAAGTGGCACCATTTCTTTCAAATGTTTATTATATAAATTCACGACAGCCAAACAATAAAATGTACGACTGACGCGCTCCAACCATAACTGATGTGGATGAATAGTCAGCTCTTAAACTTCCCGCTAATACAATGACCTATCACGGAGCGCGTCCCATCTGCAGCATAAAACATTAAGGTGTATTGGGGATTGAATGCGAGAGAAGCGAACCTTGCTTCAATGAAATGAACGATTTCTGTAAGTGATATTTTTTAATAACATTCTCCTAATCTAATTTATTTAATGATTTTTTTCAATGAAAACTAGAGAGAATAAAAAAAAATCGGATATCTGAATGAAAATGCGAATTTCAGATTTTTTCTTTTTTTTTTCAGTTAGAGTCTTTTCACAATATCTATTAGATGTAGTTCAATGTTCAGCATGGCTTGTGCCGGGGAAGTAGTTGTTTTCTGTTAGATAGTACAAATAAATAACTTGTTTGATTTTTCAATTTTTCCTCCCAAGAGATTATCTTGAACGATGGAAAATAGCGACTAAAGTTTGTCTTTCAGTCGCAGATGATTCCACAACAGATTCAATGAATGTCCTATTCATATTTTAGAACTAAAATTGAAACACACATTTCACCAACTCAAGTGATAAGTGTGCAATTGTGCATGTTATTTATTAAAGTGTTTGAAATATATTTATCTGTTGATATTTGTCAGATATTCGGGTCAATTCTGTTTCTCATCAGCAAGATTTCTACCATGGCAAGACAATTTTCACAGCAAAATATATCTCAATTTTGTAGAAGGCTTGATATCTACATTGCTTTATTGGTAGGAGATGATGTGGCAGCAACATCTCCTACCGATATTTTTTCAAGCCTTCTACAAAATTGAGATATATTTTGCTGTGAAAATTGTTTTGCTATGGTAACAATCTTGCTAATGAAGAAACAGAATTGACCCGATTATCTAATATATTCAATTTATAAGAATGTCTAAACGTTTGAAGAAGTCTGGTAAGTCGGTATTTATATTAATCTTTAGCCATTTCGACATTCAGAATATTTCTTCGGTTTTGAGAACCGTGAATATCCGTTTTAGCTGAGATGGTATAATCTCTCTGGAGAAAGCTTGATCTGTTATTGGCATAAGATAAATACATTTTGGGAATTAATCAAAGGAATTCAGTTAGTGAAATTATGAAAATGAAACTCCACCCGATATGAACTGAGTGACGTCAGAGTTGCAAGAATTCAACAGAAAATCCCGAAACATACCGTATGTTTCAATTCATTGCATCTTCTCAATCATTCAGTAGTTGAAAAAATATGCAATAGAACATTTTAAAATAGTATTATCAATACCCATTCTTTTCAGACAGCTTTATTGTTATGTGTTGGTGGAAAAGACATAGCTAATGTTACTGCAATCGCTATGAGCCATTATCTGGCAAATACAAATATATATCATTACTTGTCGACTTTCACAATCACATTTGTTTTTTTTTTCAAATGGATGGTATTTTTTCAAATGAGTATCTTTACGGTTTTTTCTTCAAAAATATTGAATAAAAGTTTTTGTGAAACGTTTTCTCATATTATACAATTTTTTTTACAGTAATTTTTCTAAGACTGACATACAAATTTAAAAAGTGGCCTGGAAATAAAACTTAGTGATTTGTGTATTTACAAATAGTTATTGAATCCGAAAAATCAGTCATTAAGAGGCCATGAGCGCGATCACATTTGGGACTCTTTTTAGGATAAAAGAGTCACTAATTGATAACTCAAAAACGGTTCGTCCTATTGATTTCAACCAAGGACAGGCCTTTAAAGGAAGTTTGATTCAACGTACAGTTGTGTACATAAAAAAGTCGTACAGCAGTTAATGAATATTGTGAGCCAGACAGGTCAATCTTAATTAAATTATCGACTTTGACGAGTAGAGTCAAAATTCAAACTAATTTTATCAGTAACGAGCTTTCAAATTTTTTGTGTGCAATACAATGCAATTAGTGCAATGCCTTGTACGACTTTTTCATGCACACAACTGTACGTGCTGTAATGCAAATTGAATTTTCAGTCCACTTTTTCACAAAAAAAAATCTGAAAAATGTCCCAAAAATGCAGTTACTTTGAAGCAATTTTTTTGGTTGATAAACAAATAATTTCAAAAAATCATTACAGCACGTACATAGATCAACGTTTGACCTTTCTTTTGATACCAAATTCATTTCGATTGGATAAAGATTGCTTCAAATTTTAATGGAAGAGAAATACCACTGTAGCTACCTCGACTATCTATAAAAAAACATAATGAGGTACTGCCGCAGACGTGGTAGATAGAATCAAACGTCCTCTAGAAGCCTGTCCTGAGTTATCAATTTTTTTACCCTAAGAAACGTCCCAAATGTGATCGCGCTCATGGCCTCTTGAAAAGTTCGAAAGGGAAGTCAGGTATTTAAAAAAATATATTCTAGATGGTGGTGTAGAGTATCACGTGAAAGGGATCTCAAAAATATTCTTTTTATTATTTTATGAATATATTGCTGAAAATATGTTTCCGAAGTATGTAGTAGGTAGCTCGAGAACTACTTAAAAAAAACATGCTAGCTTTAACTGTACATGGAAAACTATATCGATAATTCCAGGTTTCATTCCAGTTGACCGTATTTATTTATTTTCAGTTTGTCTTCAAGAAATGCAACAGGAGCTGAAATTGCAGATATAATCAAGTTTGAGTACATTACTGTGAACGCCTCAACTGGTAAACAAATTTACAATCATCTAGAAAGAAAATCTAAAATTCAAACGTGAGATAAAGAATTCCTTGAAACAAAATACTTTTTATAGTTTAGAATTCTTCAATACTTAAAAAAAAAATTCTTCATATTAGGGAATCCAAACCACGTGACTTTTAACCTCTAATTTGAAGTCTGGTTGGCAAACAAACGATTTAAGTTGTTATTGTTTATAATGTTTGGAGCCACATTGAGGTAGTTTAATGTTTTTTTTTTTGGCATTTCGACCATTTTCTAAATAATTGAAAGTTATTTGAAGTAATATTAAGTATTAAAACTGATATTTACGGTGCTTCAGTATGTAGAAATCATATTTTAAGGAGTTGCTGCATGAAAACCCAGACGTTGGTCAGAGGTAAATACGAAGATTTTAGTGATATTTCATGCATTACCAAAAAACTTTTTATGTTCGAAACTATTGTAAAACCATAATTTGTTCGTAGATATAAAATGAAGCTGATATCATCGAGGATTTGGACCCCTTTTAAACCGAAATTTGTTTTTAATATTCTTATAGGTTGTTGATGATCTATGTCATGTACATCATTATGATGATGATCATGAATACTTCATTTAATAATTATTATAAAAGTTGTAGTGATGTTATTCATCTTTTTTTATATAGCTTATACCTCATATTCATCCGAGTCTTATACAGTATTTTTTTTAGCTAAGACATTCACAAAAAAGCCAGTGCTAAACTACTTGAGGCATTATTACTAAAGATGGTTCAATTTCAAGCGGCCACTGTACACATTGGCGCTTTGCTCTTCGCTGCTGAATATACAAACCATAATAAAGGTATAGTTTCGTGTACTGATATAGCAGCTTTGTGACCCATGCATCACTCCCCACAAAAGTGTGCTCTGTCCCAATAGCAGAAATCCAAAGATGTGAAGAACGTTTCATAAATCAAGAAGGATAAAAAGTTTGGATCGTACTGCTTCTTATGAGGATAGTGGAACCATTTTCTAGCAATGGAATCCTCAGATACAACATTAATAATAGTATTCAGTATTCTTGAAGAAAGGTATATTTCGAAAATGTATGTAGAATGGATCGAAATATCACGAATAATTGGTATGTCAATGACAACGGAGCAAGTATCGTTAACTGAGTACAACGTGCTTTCTTGTTGATTTCTATCTATATGAGATAATGAATTTGTGTCATAGATTTGGTGTTTATTAAAGTTTACAGTTTTGGTGTACTGTGTCTTTCTTATTTATATTTAATTAAAATAAATTAATACAAACTGCATGCTTGTTTAAAAATGTATAAAATACTAAGCGCAATGAAACTAATTTACTACCTGGACTCTGTTTATGGCAGTACCTACATAGAAAAAAATGAGTAATAAAATAATTTGTTGATCGTAATCACATTTCATTATTGACAAAATTATCATTGGTCTTTTATGACGTTTCTGGGCCTGGGTATGTTTAGGGATATTTGTACATTCGCTCAGTTTGAAGTAATTTGATAATATCCAAATTGATAATATCCAAATTGGATAAAACTGGAGTAACGTTAGCGTTACAAACAGAAATGTTATAGAAACAGGTATTATTATTTCTCGTATTTCACGATGATTTTCTACCACGTAGCTACATCCATCCATTTATTGGAACTTTGTGTTCACTATTTACTATAAATCTGACAAAAACTAACGAAGTTATAGTCAAATACTTGAATAAAGCTTTCGAAGTCTACAAGTAAACAAACGTGAGTGTCCAATGTTTGCCAACCAAGCGCCATTTTGAATTTATTTGACAGGTCGTTGGATTGCCTGCTTTAACCTCGTCTGGGTTCATTGTCATAGGTAATAATCAACATAAATTATGATTTCGATGATAATTTCTCGAGATATAACCTCTTCACTACTTCCTCTGCAAATATAAGTCTAAATTGTGTTTTGTATTGTATCAATGTTATATAGTTCCCGCTTTCCCGACTCCGCTGCAATTATATAAATTAATTCTACATTAATATGTTGTATTTATATGTAGTATATTATAATATGTAGTATTTCTGGGAAATAAAACTAATCCAATATAATTTAAATTTTTTGACTCACTGAACAGACTACTTTTTAAATGGAATATCTCATTTATTTCTTATCCACAAACCTTTTCATCAACTAAATGGCTAATGAAGGTAGCAAAAGTCAAATCAGAGTTTTCTAGTTTTCATGCAGATAAATCAATGACAAATGTCATAGACCTTATACAGTATCGGAAAGTTTTCATCTATGGTATCGTATGGTGGTTTTATAAGAGCGTGAAGAATATATTGCTATATGTTGAGAGAGCATTACAATTTCTCCTCTACTTGCTCAAGGAAGGGATATCAACGTGAGCTGTTAATTCGTCGGGCGAAGTAACAGGAGAGGCACGCAGTATTGCGCCTCTCTTATTTATGTGGTAATATCATATCATTGCGTTCCTTGTTGCTCGCGTAGATTTCTGTCTATACCCCAGATGAAAAGTTTCCGATACTGTTTGTATACTGACACTTTTAAATCGGAGCTAATCAAAGAAATCAAATCAAGAGCGGGCTGTCACGTGTACAGACCAAAACAAAAGTGATATGCAACTATCGACTGTTTCTTCAAACTATGGGCGGGTGGGTGATTGTTGTGGGGAGTGATCATACTTTCATATGATATTTCACATGTATAAGTATTTCAAATATTATTTTGTAGCATTCACACACATAAGCTGAGGTGATCATATAAGAAAGTTTTATCAACTGTCAACAGACAACGATTTCCCAAGTACGAATTGGTGAGAGTAATTCTAGTGATCTTCATCTTCCTCCATTCAGTAATTATGAATGAAATACGGGTGCTACTACTGGTGTTGCAGTAGCAATGATAAATTAGGTAGATACCTGAACCACGGGTTATATATTATACCCTAACCACGTGTGTATAAGCGCAGTAAAGGACAGAAGTGGTCAGTTGATAACAAAGTTTATTAATAACGGGTTAGGTAGTTGGTAACACAACAGTCCATTTCACTACCAGTTGAGTCAAATGGTTGATTCTCTTTACTCGTTCGGTTAGTGATCAGGCGTCCTAGAGACAACTTCAACCACAACTCCGTTCTATATCTATACAAGTAGTATCGTCTCAGCTAGGCTAATAAGCAAACACAAAAATCACATTCCATCTATATTAACAGAAGAAGGTTGACTCTGCCACTGAAGAATAGTTTTCCCATGAAGGGTAAATAGGTTTTGAACAGTTGATAGCCGGTATACTCCAAATATGAAAACATGCCAAAATCCTAAATACACCTACCAGATTTGACTGTACAGCATTGTAATCGACAGGATTGAGACCACCCACATAGAAAGGTATATGGAGATCCAAACTCAAAGTTTTACCAACTGTGTTCCCAGAAGAATAGTCTTGTTCATCAATTGATAATTTACCATTGTCAGCTTCACGGGTGAACTCGAGCAAGTGCCATTTATCATCATTGTAGATTTTGTTTGATTTTATTACCAGAGCATCGTGATCTCCTTTGAATGTGAATACCACCTATAATAAAATCATGATAAGTAATTACATACCTGTTTAAATATTTGGGCATGAAAAATTAGAAAAAAATAAGATCTATTTAAAATTTCAATGGGAAAAATATCTTACGTGTCCAGACATCAAGTAAACAGCGGCATAATGTTTATGATCTTTGGAGTCCGAAACATAGAAGAGAATGCCTTCAGTTCCTTTGGTTCTGAATTCAAATCTGAAGTCAAAATTCTTTTTGTACTTTCCTCTTGGTGTATTGAATTCTAGTCTGCTTTCTTGATGCGTACCTATAAAGAAATGATTGTTTTGGAAAATATCTATGGATTGATTTGTGAGTGTATTTTGAAGTATTTGACTGGAGTAAGTGTGTTCAAAATGAGGATGGGATAGCATTAGGATCTCGGAAAAGGTTGGAGTTACAATGTTGGTTATAACAGAGAAAAGTTTCCCAATCCAAAGTCCTTTCATATGGAGTTTATAAAAGTGCGGTATATTTTTCGGATTTTGAAATATTTTAAACAAAGTAAAATTTTCCATATTTCTTTTTTATTTATTTCTGACGTTAGGTATTTTAAAACATCAAAAAATGAAACAAGTTGATGAAGATTCCTCAGAAACGAAACATCGTAGTGAAAATCTGTAGACGTCATCGTGTTGAGCTCAAAAAGTGGCAATAAAAATGTATTTTTTACTTTTCGAAATATTTGAAAATAACTTCAGAAAAAAAAATAAAAACAAACATCGAAAATTTTACTTTATTCAAAATATCTCGAAATCCGAAAAAGATATCCCACTTCTTGGGGAACGGTGCGAAAGGATCTGGCTGATGCAGTTCATTGTCCTTCGTGGCATACTTCAGAGAAATAGTTATTTCAGATGGATATATTTGTTCATTTACATCAAATCCCGATATAAAAAATATGTCAACAGACACAGAGTACTTTTACGGGTTTATTTTGCATTTGGTGTTGAGGGTATGAAGTTCTGGAATTCTGTGGCGATGGGTACAAATTTTAAACCTTCCGTTGTTCCATCAATAATCAAAGAACATAAGTAAGAAGTTGTCATTGATATGGGACCCGGATTTTTGGAAAAACCACTTACTTTTATTAGTTAAATATTTTCATTTCGTTCGATCCTGTCCTGTCACTTACTGACCTTTACAGAGTGTTTCATAACTGAATTCTGATTCTAAACGGCGAAAAAAATTTTCATATGAACATAGGACCGCAACCGCTTCATTTCTGATATACGATGTTGGAATATACGAAAAGAATCAGTTCCTTTTTAGTATCTCTAAAACCGCTTTGGGTATTTTTTCAATTTTGGTAAATGCAAATGCATGGAAATGTACTTTTTCCGCGACAAAAGTTATCTTAATTTTCATAATGGGCTCCCTGTCAACATGCCCTACTATGTTTTTGATCAAAATCCGTCGAATAATTTAATTTCAAAAACTTTGACTTCTCTATCACGCTAAAGGCTGTTAAGAGAACGCGTGGGAATATGTAAAATGTTCGGACAATTTCGAAAGTAAAAAATTACATAGCAAAATAATGTCCAGGTTCCAGGTTCAGACCCATCTCTTCCACGAAAATAAAATCGGAGAAATCAGCAAAATATTTCAAAAACATGGGGTAGTCAAATAATTTTTGTCGCTTGACCTGCATGTATGTTTTCTTTGAGTTTGGGTACGTGCCGAGAAGCTAAATGGCAAGAGGTAGGTACTGTACATGCGCACTTGTCAAGACAGATATAAACAAGTTCTTTTGCTTGAAGTACAAAATAAAATGAACGTAAAAAATCTGTTCAAATACAAGCTATTATTTAAATATATTAATAAACTTAAAAGTAAAAATAATATTAAGGAATGAAAACAAAGAACTTATGAAAATTCTATTTTATTGAAAGCTTGAAACGTAAAACTTCATTATACTTGAAATAGAATTTCAAGCTTTTGAGAAAATAATAACATTATTGAAAATTCTTTGTTTTCATACACTAAATATCATTCTTCACTTTTTGGCCTCGAAAAATCTTGTATGGAAATTTAGACGCACGTCAATCACGTCCAAGTAGACAGGCGCTTCCTTTGAATTTAAATGAGTTTTTGCTATTGATAATGAATGAATTATACATATGAGCCTACGAAAATATCGAACACCTTCGGTTAGGTATTCGAAACTTTGACACCCTGGTCTACTGTAGTCGCGTGATGGGTATAGAGGTCCCAAACACTAGGTACAGAACGTATCGTGGGGCTCCTGAGACCATAATACATTTGCCCTCTGCTTGTCAACCTTATGCGGTATCATCCTATATTCACAGGCATAACATGGTGCTACGAGTGTTACATTACTACAAAACTCGTACGGTATAGACGAGACACCGTTGGTGCCTTTTGCTCCGGGGGAACTTGAGTCCGTTGCGGAGAATGATAATTGTCGAATCTATTGGAACTACTCGCCAAGGGATTTAAAACAGCTTTTGTGCCGTAGTTTGTATATGCACCATTTCCTGCACATTGGGACTGGAAAGACTAAAAATAAAATTATCAAGAAAATGATGAAAGATAGTTCTCTCAACTACTCGTAGCGGCACTCTATGTTCCAAAATGTCAACTTTGCTGACTGATGGGTGGTTATTATATTGTTGTTGACATCGAAAAGTGACGAGCCTTGTTATGGCGTTTGAGAAAAAAAATCAGTATGACAGTAACAAACTGAGTTCATGAAAACGTCTATTCTTTCGTTTTTTTTTGTATCAATTCAGTCGTAAAAAGACAATTCAATTTGAAGATGGACATTGAAACAGCCGTAGATGAAGAGACTATTGAGATTGACAATCCCTGAAGTATTGTAAATACTCTTTTATTTCCTAAAGTTGTTTACTATTAGGTATTAGCCAATAAAATTTCATGATATAAAATTTTGCAAAGAATTTTTCATATTCTTTAACTTATTGATTCTATGTAAGTAATGCCCTTTCCGTCAGGTTTCATCATTACTCAACCAAAAATTCCATTTGTAATAGAATAAGATGATGGCATTCAGAGTAAGCTACAAGTTTCTGGAGATTCCTCACTGATAAGTAAGGTGTAATTGGTTGAAATAAGATAAAGTTGTACAAAATAAAGCTGGTGTACAAGTTATCGATGCACTATAATCGATAAAGGGAAGTAATCTTGAAAGAATTGTGTACGGGTATCTGATTTACTTACATAATTGTGATCAAATAGGTATTCGTCAGAACTATAGCTATTGATATTGATTTAAAGTTTGATTTTGTGGAGGAAATCCAGTTCTTGACATGATTTTTTGGGTTTATGACCTTCCATAATCTGAAAATGAAAAAAAATTTTAATCCAAAGAAATCTGTACAAGTGTAGAAGGGCAAATTAATTAATTTGCCCGATAAGTTACTGCGTTCACAAGACTGCTGTCTTGAAAGAAATTAATTTTTGTCAGTAACGTACCCTACACTGAATTTGCCTATCTGAAAAAATGAGATCGAATTAACAAAGAATACTTTTCTTTTTTAGAAAACTGTTGACGTTTCGGAGGCTGTATCTGCCTCCGTTATCAGTTTCTTCAGCGTCTTTCTAGGAAGTTTTGATAACGGAGGCAGATACAGCCTCCGAAACATCAACAGTTTTCTAAAAAAGAGAAGTATTTTTTGTTAATTCGATCTCATTTTTTCAGATAGGCAAATTCAGTGTAGGGTACGTTACTGACAAAAATTAATTTCTTTCAAGACAGCAGTCTTGTGAACGCAGTAACTTATCGGGCAAATTAATTAATTTGCCCTTCTACACTTGTACAGATTTCTTTGGATGAAAAATTTTTTTCATTTTCAGATTGTGGAAGGTCATAAACCCAAAAAATCATGTCATGTAGCTATTGAATAGCGCCAATAAAATTCAATTCTGTTCCAGTTAATTTGGTGGAAGGTTGATATTTCATTTCAAGTCGTTCAATATTTATTCGATTTTGATTTATTATTATTTCAGGTAAAATTAGATACAGTACAAGGGTATACTTTACTTTGCAAAAGTAAACGCAGATAATAATGGAGTCGTGCAATATTCAATAAACTTGTATTGAAATAATAATGAATGAATTAATTAGATTTTTGCAAAGAAATGCGAAACATTTGTATTTGGGATTTTGCAAAACCATTAATAATTATAGTTGGATTTTCATCTCGAAAAACTTAGAATCAATCATCCATACTTCTATTGATAGTAAAAAATATTAATTTAATCTCTGCAGTTTTTGAGCCACATTTCGGCTATTATCTGCAAGGTGTGATCGAGAGAACTATAAAAAGCGTCACGAATAGTATGACAAAATGCTGACAGTTCAAACAATGATAATCTCAACTTTAGCTCCAAGTTGGATAATCTTGAGCTATTCTCAAGTGTTAGAAATCTACATTTTTTGGCTTTGCAGAGACTGAAAACGAATCGATAATTAATAAAATTACAAAACTTTTATGAAAAAATATGCAGGTAAAAAGTTTTAAGTCCTGGGAAACTATAGATTTTTTAAGTCAAGCGATAGCTCTGTGTGATGAGACTGAACCAAAAGCAGGGTGTTATGGATGAAAACGGTTCTGGAAAAATTATCAGGAGTTATACCACGAGCGATAAGTTGAGTAAAAATAGAATAAAAGACAGACTTATGAGATAAATTCAATCTCGAAATGAATTTTATAAGACTATTTCACGAATAAAGTTTCTTCATTAATATAAATACGAACAATTTATGACAGTCATAAACGAATTATTAAAATTGTCAATATTATAAAGTTTCGTTTCATAATTATATATGCCGTAAATATTTGATGAATATATATTATTCCTTCATATATTCTCAATTACAATATTTGATATCTATATGGGGATCCGCGAATAAATCTGTATTGAAACCTTTGAAAAAACTCCAAAATAAATCAATAAAATGTATTCACAAACTTCCCCATCTTTAACTAACAATAAATTTGTACAAACCAAAAAAAATATTGAACTTGGAATCTCTTTACAAATTATCAGTATGTTTATTCATTCATTTAAGCCGATTCAAAAAAATATATACTGGTTTGCATTTCACAGAAAATAAAGTCATTCACAAACACCTAACAAGAAATTTCAATGAACTATATCCCAGTAAGGCAACATCTGAAATTGGAAAGAAGTGCATTTTGCATGATGGTGTCACAATATATAATCAATTACCTAGCCGTTTGAAAAATAAGAAACATCTATCAAAGTTCAAATTACAACTAAAAGAGTATTTCTTAATTTCTTAGTTTTTTAGAATTTTATCAGATTTGACAATTTAGTTTAATTTTATTTATTTTCATTTATCCTATATTCATATTATATATTGCCAATTATTAATCCTTTACTTCCCTGTAAAAACAATTAATGTTTCTTGGGTGAATAAATATATATATATATATATATATAAATATATATATATATATATATAAATAAGGGGACGTTTTCGTGACTGTTCAAAAATGTATTCACAAATTAGTGGGAAGCAGTCAAAGGGAGACCAATGAAGATGATTTATTCGTTTTTAAGTCAAGCTTTCGAAAATAACTCATTTTCTTCTTCAAGACGTAACTAAAATTAATTGTTAAATAAATATGTGATGTTATTACATAATTTAAGATACTTACTAATATAAAATTCAAAAGAAATTAGATACAAAAAGAAACATACATGTGACAGACAGAATTTGAAAGGACAAGTTGACAACAAATTATGCTTGCTCGATCATATTTTCGGTATTTCAAATTAGAGATACAGAGTGAGAAAATATAAAAATATAACTATATGTATAAATATGTAAATAATTATTTCAAGGAGGACGAGGTGAGATATTTTCTTTATGATTTTTTAGTATATATATATATTTTTAATTTCATTTGAATTTGCAGTAAAGCGACTCATTCTGACATATCCAGCTATATTTATTATTGATCGAACTGTCAAACGTATTAATTTCGTCATAGTTACGTCACTGAAAATACCGAAGCTGATCCTCCAATCAGAATTGAAAGACAGCTGGTGTTATCGCGATAACACGAGAATTTTAAGATGAGTGAAATAGTCAAGAAAATACGTTTGGAGCTTCGATGGAAACAGTTATAGAAACAATGGTTTGTTTTCTAAAAAATTTGATCCCATCATTTCATTTTTCACCGAAAAATAAAAGTCAAGGGAAAAATATTGTTCGGAATCCAGAAATTCAAATCATAGCGACCTATGACCAATTTAAATTGCCCTGTACGACATGAGTAATACCTACTCTGCTAGACATATGGTATATTTTTAGATATGATGATATCACTATCTGGGTGTCCTCATCTTCTTTGTTTCTACCAGAAAATAATATTTATTGAAATATGTGATGAAATTTCGCAAAATCTTGCTGCACATAATAAATGAAACAGAATTATCTCTAAGATATGATGCCAGAATGAAAATTGGTAAGATAATGAGGCATATTTGTATGGAAAAAATTATTCGTAGTGTGAAAATAAATTAATTTTCTTTCTGTTATCATACCTTCAGATTTAATTACTATTTACAGAAAGATTTTTGAAATTCCGTGACATATTTCAATTAATGCGCCTTCTCGATAAGGAAGAGAAAATAAAGAACTTCCAGAGAGTGTTATCATCATTTCTTAAATATACCATCCATCTAGCAAAGTATTCCTAATGTCGTACAGGGAGATGAGGAGAAAATGGGAAATAAGTTGAAAAATTAAATTGATCTTAGGTGGTACTGATTTGAATTTCTGGATCAACATTCGATTCTGAAGAATATTTCCCCTTGACTTTATATTCTACCGTGAAAAATAAATTGATGTGATAATATATTTTTCACAATAAGCATGTTTTTGAATCTCGTAAAAAATTCAATTCTTGTATTTGGAATTCAGGTTTGGGACGAAGTCAATAATAAAAAATATATTTGATGCTGCGAACTTTATGCCGGACACTGTATACTTTAACGATTGGAATCAAATTTTGTACAAAGAGAACATTTTGCTTTCTAAGCTTAACTATATAGACGTGATTCCTTGAAAAACGTGATTTTACCAAAAACAAAAATAATAATAATAATAATGTGAATTTTTAAATTCAATTTTCACACACTTTCAATCGTCCTGTTTGTCACACATATCGAGGAACGAGGAAAATAGGAGAATTCATTGATATTGATGTAATAATAATAATAATAAACGTCTGAATAATACAAGAATTCCATAATATTTGTACTGGGTGGCACACGAGGTTTTGGCAAGGGAATATCTCAGAACTCGAGAGTAGTGGAGAATTGAAACTAAAGCAAGTTTTGAAGCTTTTTTCAATATTATGGTACCTCATGAATTTTTTGTTCTCGGTCAAGTGACATCATATTCAAAATTATTAATGGGACCACCTGTATATTTTGACATTTATATGTTTCTCCTGATAAAACGATTTCAACAAACTATGACACTTGTGGTTAATTCAAAAACTACAAGTACTTCAATATCCTTTGTCCTACGGCATTTTTTCAATAAAATATGGATGATTATTATAATTTTGCCTTGTTTTGTTCATCACAACGAATATAGGACTGCCCAAATATACAGGGTTACCCTAAACCTAAATAATTTTGCAAGCCTAGTTAACATAAACGTCTAGGAGATGTTGCTATCTTGATTATTGTGGTAACAAACTGAGTTGAATTTATGAATCATTGGTGTCGCTTTAAAGTACAAAATGTGAATAAAATTGCGAAGTACAATAACATGGATTATGGTTTCATTGGGATTTTGTCGGTATGAAAGGAATCAGGTTGGTACCAGAACTGAACAGACATTACATAAAATGGTCGGCGTTGTTTGTCGAGTCGAGAGTCAAGTAGAATTTGTATTTTGTTGACGCCATTTTATGAAGATTCTATAGGTTTTTCTGATAGTGTGCAGTGTTCTGTTTGATTCATTTTAGTTCAATAGTTAAATAATATGTGTTTTTCGACAACCATCCGGGAAGTACTTACTTCCTGGACGATTTTTCTTTGAGAGAGTATCACTTCCCGGACTAGTCCGGGAAGTACCTACTTTCCGGACCAGTCCGGGAAATGCTCGAATTTTAATATAAATATTAATTTAAATAAGATTCAGAATGTTTCTGTTAGTACCTATCTTCTGTTCGAATTTCAATATTTAATACAAATAAGAATTAAAATATTCAAAATTTTCTTCTACACAGAAATAGAATAAATAAATGTGTCTCGATTTGTTATTCTACACGGTTGCTGAAAAAGTTGTGTACGCAACACGTCCGAAAACAGTTTTTTTGAACTCGCAGACTTCCAGGACTCGCTACGGTCGTCCTAGAATCTTGTCCACTCGTCCAAAAAAACAGTTTTTTCCGGACTTACGTAAATTACTATTGTCAAGATTGCCCAAGAATTATTTCTGCCAAAAACTGTATCACTCCAAGAACAGGAATAGTAAGTAAACACTTAGAAGGTAAATTCAGTGATTAACAAAATTTGCCATTTTCAGGATGGGTAGAGGACTGGAATTGAATTATAGTTTTTTCTACATTTTTATATATGGTTTTTTTCATGATTTAGTTTCAACTGGACAGTTTAATTATCTTTTATTTATAAAAATATAATCAACTAACGCGTTTGTTTTTCAGCATTCCATTCCATATAAAACATAATTCATCTGTAAGGATAATAGTATTGAGGTAAAATTTCATGTTTTCAATATTCTATATTTCATATTCAAGTTGCCAAATAATTATTCTATTAGTGAATTCGCTGTGAAGAGAATTTGAGATACCTTTATGAAACTCTCAGTAAGTATAGTAAGTAACATATGGGAGTTGAATTAAAACCTAAAAAATCATACATATAAATTCGAAGTGTCTGTGACATATAGGAGAATCAGAAATTGAAGCGTATTCTTAAATGAGTGCCGGTCAATTCAGTCTCACATTGTAACATCGAAAGATCCCTAATGTGCATTTGATTTCGAAGTATAAATTGAATGTCACAGTTTGGCGTCGAACTGTAGAACGGGGCACGGAATAGACGTTATTGCCATAATTAGGGAAGTCAATTTGCGATTCACAGGTGTGATCTGAAACATTAGTGTGAACCCCACTACCATCTCTGAGACCATTCTGTGTTAACTGGGAAGGATATTGAAGTACCTGTAGTTTTTGAACTAATCGTTTTAGACGAGTGTGGTAGTTTGCTGTCTCAGAAATTAAGCAGATGCGGATACATATAATTCATATTCATATAACACCAAAAATGAGCCTGTAAAAAAGCATACCTCAAATAACCGTTCTTGAATATCTTCTTTTTTTCACATTTTCAGTTGATAATTTCTGATTTTACACTAGAGAAGAGTATGCTTTTTGATTTCCGTGGGTTTTTCTGAAAATGACGCGAAAACCACTTTGCATACATTTATAAAATCGATCAAAGATATAAATTTCCGAAGCAAATTCAAATTCGATTGGTGACGCCGCTATATGGAAGCAGTCTCAGATATTTGGTGAGAATATCTAAACACCTATAAAAACCATACTTTTGGAAAAGCATACGATCTATTAGACCCGATGCCAACGAATAATAATTATCAGTACATTTTAGCGGTAATAGATAATTTTATTGAATATACATGGATTTATCCCACTAAATCCACAATTGCTAATGAAACAATAATAAGCAGCAGAAAACTTTCTGAAACAAGTAGAATCATCACACACAAAGTTTCAGCGTTAACTGCAAATTCATTTAGGATTATTGTAACTGAGACAGAATTGAACACGTGACGATTACGACGAGAGTACCCACAGGTGGAGGGAATACATCAATCCTAGTTAGCATGGGTGACCCAACTAATAAGTGGGGAGACCCGGGTTGGTTGGCACACGGAGTTGATTGGCGATCGTGAATATATTCTACTACCTCGCCTCGTCATTCAGTCGATTGACCTACACATCTCTTTTTGACGTCAGTAGCTTGTGAAGAGAAGATATTAACATTTTTGTGACATCGAGTAAATTTCGTGTTCATGATCGGCCTTTGATGTTGATATACCGTCATACTTGTTAATTTGTGCATTGTGATTGGTTGGCATATTTGAATCGGAGCAGATTGGCAGTGTACCAACTACCCCCGGGTATTAATTTGTTGGGAGTTTAATTTTATTATAAAAGGAAAAATAACATCGTTTTCAATCGGTTTGAACCAATCTGTTGTTGAAGCTCCAAGTACACCATAAACCCGATAAACCAATATTAAATAGAAATTCAAAATAATTTGTTATATCTGACAAGGGCTTTGAATCTGGACCGACTTCAAGTTCAAACGTTTCTGAACTCAAACAAATTTGACCTTTGCCAAAAGCTGCAGTAAAATCCTCGGTCGATAACAGAAAAGAAAAAAATGAGAGCGTCAGCCATTTTAACTGATATACTCCGATGGAAGATTATTTAACGGCAGAAAATGAGGCAATTAAAAAGAAAAAGATGGAAATTGTGGAAAAAAAGCGCAAAAAGGGAAAAGAAAAAAAAAAGTAAGAAAGCAAGCACAAAGATAGAAAATCTAACAAAAGCACAACACGCCAAAAGGCAAAAATTTTTAGAGAAGAAAAGAGATGAAAGAGAAAGTTCTGGAGAGAAAGAAGACTGCTGCTGCTGTTTAGGCAGGTTTGCAAATAGCCGCCCTGAAGGAGCGATGAACACAAATCACAATATATTAGGTTGGGCTCATGAGGACTGAACTAACTGACAGTGATTTTTTGTGTGTTTTTACTTTTTTGTGTTCTAACAATTTTGTTGAGTCGTATTATTGTTTTTTCGAGTTTTTAAGTTAATAATATTTTTTTATTAAATAATATCATGTTTCAATATGTCCCTACTAACCACAAAGGCTGTACCAATCAACACTGAGAAAAACGCAAACCAACCCCATAGGATGTGCCAACTAGCAATTTTGTGTGTGCATAAAGGGTTGCCAAAATTTTTTATTTAAAATTCTATTTCAATGATTATATATTATGGTAGTCAAAACTAATAGGCAATATTATGTTGTACAGATCATATTGAAAGTAATAAAAAAAAGATGAAAAATTCAAATAAGAAAAGAGTGCCAACCAGTCCCGGTCCCCTACAAGTTTGTCGACAGAGTCCAGAGAGCATTCAAAGTTCGAGCAAAGTATCCAAACAACTCCCTTCGAAGTGTTGACGGAAGTTGAGGTGAAAAAAAAGCAGAATTCAGTGTTGATAAAACTTATAGAAAATAAAGGGGAAAACAATTTAATAAAGGAAGAGAAAATTTGAGAGAAGAATGTGGAGAGCATTTGATAAAACTTCAATACGAAAACCAAAAAAGTTTCAACTTGTGGAAAAAGAAAGCCGCTATTTACAAACGACCTAGTGACAACAAAAATAACTCAGTTCGGTACAGGATTGAAGGTACATACTCTTTTTGTAGGGCCATAGGAAGTGGTCAAGGTAAAGAGAAATTATAAATATGCTGTCCTAAAGGTAGAAAGCCATGAAGAACCTAGTCAGACATCTACATGTTCAGAGTTGATGAAACCCTGGGTACAGTACGGAACTGAATCCGAGTCAGATTCGCGGTAGGATGGCCGAGTAGATATCGAGTATCGATCTACATTTTTGAAGAACCCTACATTTATTTTTGTTATTTTCATAATTTAATTTTATTGAATTTTGTATTTTTACTAAGACAAGTGTGCATAATTTACCCCTGTATATCATGCACACTTCCTGAAACGTGGAGGACAGGTGTGACAGATATATGACGTTAAGTGAGACGTAAGATAGGAAAGGGAATTCTCAGCCAAAAAGACGAGACCAGAGAATTCAAGTAGTTCTAATTTCGAGTTGCAAGTCAAAATTACCTTAATTTCGAGTTGTAACTCGAAATTGCCACTTATTTCGAGTTACAACTCGCCCTCGTAGAATACAAATATTTTACTGGATTCAAATCAGAAGAAAAAATTTGGATATTTGTGATGAGGAGAGAAAACATTGTAACTTCAATTGCTCGAAACTCTTTTTATGAGTATACATAAATAATGAAAAACAATTGTTGATATCCTTTTGGAATTGAGAAGTTGATGTTACCTTCGGTGAAATCGGAAGTCCTATTTCAGATCCGAATATGAACAATAATCAAATGATATCTCTCATACTACACCTTCAAAACTCAAATTTAACAACCCGGTACATGAATTCAATCGAACATACCGAATCTGTAACCAACAAGATGAACACTTTCTTGGACAGGATTCAAAGGTAAAGCACATCCATCAGTAGGTGGGGGTTTACTTGTAGTTGGTGGAACTCGACCAATAGGCCCCCTTGAGATTTTTAAGGTTGTAGTTTCTGGTAAAATTTCTGTAACTGGTTTCTCTTCTACCGATGATGTATCCTCTACTTTGGGTCTTTCCTCTATCACTGGTATTTCATCTACCTCTGGTCTTTGCTCTTTCTCCGGTATTAGTGGTGGTGCTGGGGTGCGCACTGCGAAGTCGTTTCCACCGTCTCCTCTAATAGTGGCATCTGCAAAACATACATTTCGAAAATAATTGAACAGCATCAGGTTACCAATGAAAAGTTTTCACACTCTATGGGAGGAACTTTAAAAGTTGAAATATAATACAAGTTGGATATTTTGGATATTTTGTATCTTTTTTTACATACTCAATCATTACGCTTTGATGAAAAGATTTTTTTATTCAGGTAGCAGTGGAATACGGGCAACGGCTTCGTGCACTGAAAAAACAGTTTAGTTAAATTAACTAAGAATCATTAACTGTCACCAAATCCGTTATTGAAATATGGCTTATTAAATATTTGTTGAGGAGAAACAAATTATTTGTTTATACCTTGATAAATAAAGACTCATTTAAGGTTATCGTGTATTTATTTCATCATAATATTCATTTATTGATAATAAATAACCATTTTGCTTTCTGCAATAAATGTATCATAGCCATGAACATATATATTTTTTTGAATACTAATAAACACCAAACAATATTTGTCACAACAAAATAACTGTTTATAGTTATAACGCAGCGGAGGTAGATTTGTTCACTGTTATTCCATATTAAATTATTATACATATATGCTTGTTTACAAGTACAACATGAGAACAAAAAGTATTTTACCCCTTCACCACACAAGTAATTTAATTCCTAGATGCGCATTTCGATAACAAAGTTACCTTCATCAGTAGGATTACTAAACTGTACAACATGAAAAAATACTCATTATTATTAGTAATGAATAAATATTTTGCTACGATTATTTGGGAATAATTTCATATTACTGAATGTTAGTTTCTGTGAAATAATAGTTATTTATGCAACAATTGCAAAAAGTAAGTGTTTATTGCACAACACGTTGAGTGCAATAAACAATTTTTGCACGAGTTGCATACAACATTTTTTCTACGTTCATGCAAATAGCAAAACATGATTTATTAGGGTACGGCACTAAGTGTTGGAAAATGAAAAGCACAACTTAAATAATTGATTATTACTATCGATTTGCATTGAAACAGATCAGTATAATCTATTTTCTATTAATAATACTCATTTTAAAACTTACAATTCTGTAATTGTCAGAAATAATTGTTAACTGGCGTTTTTATAAATACAGTTGCATTATAAAAATCAAAATCATAGTAGCCGTGAGCGCGTATGTTACCACGAGGTGTGGTCATAGTACAGACAGTTTGCTCTATGCAGGTAGACGTTTTATAACAAAGCGGATCAGTTTTGATTATGGAGTTTTTCTCGGGCAGTCATTGTTTGTTTAGCTCTGGCTGCTAACATTAATACAAAATAATATTAAATATGTAACTGTTTGAAACGTATTGCCAATCTCACAGAATATCTGCTAAATATGTAGTGGGTTTGAACATTTATTTTTGTCATGATGACAGCACGTTGAGAATGAGAGAATGAGAGTGCAACAAAAACTTTATTGCACTAGTGCAATAAAGAACTTATTTTTTCACTGAATATAGTTCAATAAAGTTTTGCTTTTTGCATGAATGTAGAAAAACATATTTTTACTATCAGTAGTTTTCTCCGGGTTTATAGGCCGTCGTTGGTTGGAATTGTTTCCTAATGTTTCACTAGCGCGAGTGGCTAGCTTCTTCAGAGATTTGTTCATTTTGATAATTTACCGGTGACTTTTCATTTTCCGGCAAACTTTCTCGTGAACGAAGTAGAGTGTAATATAAATTTGTTAATGTAAAAGTCTGCTATAAAAAGAGCCATAAGTCTAGTTTGTGCTTATCATAGTTTTTGAAGCTAGAAAACTTGCAGGAAAATCAGAAGAAATTCTTTTCATTTTCTCGTTGATGGAAATTGGCATGTAGGAAGAAAAATTGATATCAAGACCAGAAAAAAAATGTCATAAGTTTTATACAGTAAGGTCCTGAAGTATTGAATACATTTCCTTTCTATGTTATTAGCCATTTTTAAGAAAAACCCTGAGTCACGTCGATTTATGTTTCCGAAAAGACACCATTTGACATAAAAATATCGTTCCTGAAGGCTTTTACCTTCTAATGCGAATGTAACGTGTGGGTATATGAGTACAGTAAAACCAACCTAGCTTTAGACGGATTTAGAGACTTGATGCGCACTTGTCCGAAAACGGATTATAGTCCGTAATATATCCAGTGATAAGGCACTCAACATAATGAGCATACTGCGCAAATTAAAATAAGGAATTTACAGAATAAAACGTTTTTTTTTTCTAATTCACATAACGCTGTTTTTGGAGAATCCGAAAATCATGGATATTTTAGTTAATATTAGAACGTGGTTTACAAGTATAATGTAAGATTAAACGACTTATACCTGTAGGGAAGTTCAATCTTCATTATACGAGTAACCACGTAAACCAGGGCCAAAATATTCTCAATATCCGAATTCATAAAAAAATCTCAGCAGTATATGGATGGTCGGAAAAGTTAGGGCAAGTGAAAAGTAAACTAAGAAAAATCAAGACGTCTCAGTAAAAGTTCCGTAAGGGGGGTAGGGATAGCTAAATATACTTTTTGAAGGTTGGATCTTGGTTTTTTATGATTTGTGGCTGAAATATGAAATCTTTCGGAAAAAGTCTGAAAAAGTTGTAGATAATTGATAACTCTGGCACTCATTTTTTAACAAAACCTCGAAATTAATGAGAAAAACTCTAAAAAAAAATATTTTTCGATGGTACACGAATTTAAATTTAAAAAAGCATAATTTTCAATAGAAAAAGTTCGAGATTTTTTTTTCGAATTTATCAGTAGTCATTTTCTTCTTCGAAACCTTGACTTTGAGATGATATGGAAAAAATATATTGTTCATGTGGTTATACATTGTTGAAAATGCAAAAAAATAAAATAAAACTTCTTTTTCATAACCGATTTTTCAGTAATATTCAGAATTTCTTATTTTTTATTGCGAATAAGCTTGAAAAGAATTTTTATGTAATATAATGTCATTAACATTCAATGAGAGATGCCATAGGAGGTCCATTTTGATTTTTATGTGATACTAAAGAATTTTTGTTTATAGAAAGTGTGGCACTAATATTGTTTAATGTATTGTGCTGTGCAGCACTTAAGAGTATTCAGCACTTAAGAGAAACACCGTGCTGAACACAGAAATATCAACGTCACATTTTCAGGCCATGCACTCATACCATTGCGAATCTTAAATTGACTCTGCGTTCCACTTACCTGTCTGAAAGTACCCTGAATGGTTGACTTCTTTTTTTGCATGGAAAGTGTTGTACCGAGCTACAAAAGCAGTAACTATAGTCTAAGAGACGAAGGGAGGTCGACCTTCACCCATCTGCTAACCGGATGAAACATACTTTTTATGAAGTTTCATGAATAGACGAATACACCCATAATAGCTTGCATATCAAAATATGGTCCAGACTATATACAGGGTGTTAATTAAGTACGTTGACAAATTTCGGGAGGTGATTCTTTCAGAATGAAAAGTTCATATGGACATATGTCCCAAACGGCTTGGTTTTCGAGATACAGGGTGATAAATATAAATTTTTTCCAAGATTCGTTGGAGTTAACTTCGACATTTTCGACAATAATCAGTTCAAATTGGGCAAGTATAATCCAATCAATAGTACGCACGATACAAAATAATTCATTTCTCAAATAATTCACAGGGTCCTACTTTTTCAAGCCTTGTTCAACCCTTCAGAATTTTTTTCCGCTGTCCCTGACATATTATGAGACAGGAATGATCAATGTTGTTTATTTAACATCTTTTTGTTTTCTTAAAGTTTTTCATTTAGTTGTACGGTTCAGGAGCTACAATGAAAATATTAATGCGATAATCGCATAACATAAAGAAATTTGAGAAGCAAATATCCTCACAACCTTCGAAGGGTGATTCTTTGATGGTTTCCAAGACGAAAAGTTCATATAAATATATATGTTCTAAACGGCTTGGTTCTCGAGATACAGAGTGATGAAAATAATTTTTTTTTAAATATTTTTTGGAGTAGACTTCGACATTTTCGACAATAATCAGTTCAAATTAGCGAGTACAATTCAATAGTACAAATGATACAAAATATTTGATTTCTTAAATAATTCACAGGGTCCTGCCTTTCTCTGGGTATTAGATTAAATATCTTCCTGTACAAGATTATCTATTTTGTATCCGCGGACGCTTTTGAATTTGTTACTGACGGGATAACCTAGATAAAACAATGAAAGAAATTATATTTTCATTTTCAGTGCATTTGTATAAAAGCTTGTCTTTATATTTTTCATTTTATAATTTTTATTCATCGTAGATTTTTTTAATTCTGAAAAAATATTTCTTCTAATTTACAATAATTAAGAATGTTTTATTTTCAAATTTATTCATCGTGGATTTTTTTAATTCTGAAAAAATATTTCTTTCAATTTACAATAATTGAGAATGTTTTATTTTCAAATTTTTCTAATATTATGGGACACTGGAAAATGTTTGCATTTTTATTTTCGTTATAGCTCCTGAACCGTACAAAGAAACATCATTGATTATTCTTCTCTCACAATCTCTCACTGGTGGCAGGGTGAAGGGTTGAACAAGTCTTGACTCTGAAAAAAGAAGGACCCTGTGTACCGGCAAAGTTGAAAAACAGCATTGAGCTGAAACTTCACTATTTTAATGTAATTCTTGTAATGAATAAAGCCGATACTATTGAATGGATTGTACTTGCCTAATTTGAACTGATTATTGTCGAAAATGTCGAAGTTTACTCCGAAAAGTCTAGAAAAAAATGTATTTTTATCAACCTGTATTTCGAAAACCAAGCCGTTTGAGACAAATGTTCATATGAACGTTTCGCCCTGAAAACTTTCGAAGAATCTTTTTCCAAAGTTTGTCAATGTACTCAATTAACACCCTGTATAGTGAGTTAAAAAAATGTGCACCATATGGAAAACTTTTTTAATATCGATTTGTCAGAAAATTTAATTTTTCATAAAAATTGGTGCATTGCATTGCATACATGTATTCGAGTTATCAAAATTCAAAATTTCAAAACGGTGTACAGAAGAGAACAAAAAACATAATTTTGTTCAAGAGTAAACTACCGTGGCTGTAATTCCAAATGTGAATGATATTTTCAATTCTTAACAACAAAAATAAGGCGTAGTTTACACCTGATCAAAATTCCTATTTTTTGTTCTCCTTTGTACACTGTTTGGAAATATGAAATGTTGATAATTCATATGCACGTATTCTGCAAATTCTGACAAATCGATAATAAAAAAGTTTTCCATATGATGCAAATTTTTTTAACTCACTGTATACAGTCTGGATCACATTTTCCTAGTATCGAGAGTATCGTAGAGCCGGCTAACTTGTCTAGAACGTAATCTATTTTGGAAGGGGGTAACTGTTCTTCGTCAGGTTGGTTAGTTTACGCAAAAACCTATCGATCCCTCCATCTCCTTCACTAGTACCACTTTTCTCCATGTTGCTTCTTCCTTCTTGGCAAGGAAAAATGTTCTTCTTCTTCTCAGTTTCGATTCTGTGCTGGACCACCTCTGTTCTGCTCCCTATTGTTTGTCCAACATCGATTATGTCTTGGTACCTCTCAACTAGTTTTCTCATTTTGGACTATTGAGCCGTTTCTGCGTCCTTGTTAGAGATCGTAACAACCCATTTTTCCAGTTGCCGCTAGTAGTAGGCTAGTGGTACCTCGGACCCTCCTGATCACAGTGAAAATTGACGAACATTGTCCAAAACTGTTCCCTGTCACTGAATGTTCAAGGCCACTAAATGGTGACTGAAATTCATGGAACCAATTCATCAACAAGCAGAAGGGTCTTCCTCAGTGCAAATCTTCTTCCAATTTCCTTATCATGAAGAACAGGTTCACACCTTCACGTTTCCAATGCTCGCACCCCCGTTCAGACGAGCCTCCAGGATGGTTTAAGCCCTTTCAGGTACGCTCACATCTTCAGCCAACAGAACCCTGATAATCTCTTCACACCTTCCATGAAGCATTAGCTCATCCCCTTTCGCGTGTAGGACACTCTTTTTGAAATTCAGCTCAACATTTTAAATTATTTATGTCCATTCCAACGATTGCATCATACTAGATGTAATCTACTTATGCTCAATGTTTCAATTTAGTGCTTTTCACAATCAGTGCCTGGCTCCCCTGTTGCTGTGCGTAGCTTTCAAATCGACGGTTCAATTATGGCCCGTGTCGTCCTCGATTTCATCTTTGATTTTCTACATCTCTGTCTCGACGGCCCCAATTCTTTCTTCTAACCAGTTCGACACACCACAAAGTTCTTCTTTGAGACTCTTCGAGTTTTCTACTCGCGTCGGCTTAGTGCAAGAAATCACTATCTAACAAAATGATTATTTCGAAATAATGACATTTCAAATTTTAATTCACTTAAGTTATATTATCAGGAGTAATATAATAAGTGGTATGATTATTACCGATAATTTTTTGGAATATTAGTGAATTGCAATCCCAAAGCTGACTGCTTTCATTTTGCTTGGACTATTTACTTATATTTCAATGATTATTTTTATCAGTCTTTTTCTATTAATTGTTTGATTTCTTCATTAATTTGTATTTCATATATACTATGTATTGTCATTAATCAATTTATGTAAAAATTAATCCCTCTATAAACAGAAATGTTTCTTGGGATCAATAAAATAAAGTAAGTAAGTATATTTAGGACGACAATATATCGATTTGAAATGAAAAAAAAATCGTGTCACCTGGTATTTGATGCTTTACTTCTCGTTTTCAACGGAATACTCTTTTCCACGGCCTCATCTATGATACCAATGGACATTTTTTGTCCCCAACGATCGCTCATATTGATAACTGAAGGTAACTAGTCAAAACACATAAATTTGAAGTTTATAATTTTGTCACTTGACAGATAGTAAAACAAAAACTAAGCAGGTTTATCATCGTGAAAATACAGCGACAAGCTATATTTTCATTGCAGTTCCGATTCTATTGGCTGCATTTCAAAATTTGAAATCTCCTGATTGGTTGTTGAAAGCAAGGAAATATATTGTCTTTCAAATAATGGATCAGGGGCAATACAAAAAATTATAGTCATATGAATGAATGTTGTTTATTTATATTTATGTCATTTGAACAAACTTAAAATTATTCTGTATTTCCAATAGAGTTTGTTGTAAATAATGATTTCTTGCTGAATGTTTTTACACCAATAAGACAACATACGTAGTTAATGACTTCTGTACTAGATAGAGTGTATTAAAAGACGTAGTTAGTGACATTTAACTCTTTTTGTGAATTTTTGTCAGTTAATGACTTCTTGCACTAAGCCGACAAAGGCTCTTATTCAAGATTATTCAAATTTTCTAGAAGTTTTTCTTCAAGAACAACACTGGTATAAGATAAAGTTTATAAAGTCGGCATATATTCTGAATAATGGAGTGTTCAGTCAACCGAGATAGAGATTCAAAATGTGTGGAAGCCACTTATCTCTCAGCCGGATTAATTAAAATTTCAATAAAACTTGTTGTCAAGACTGAGGGCATATTAACCTTTAAATCAGGTACATTAGTTGCATGCTGACGGCATAGGCTACATAATGAGTATCCAAGATATCTTGTCCCATTCATACACTTGATAACGACAGTTGTTTTTTAACTGATGAAACGTCGTTCACTCAAAACACATGCAAATAATTCATTTTTTTTGTTTCTAGACACTGGAAGTCCAGAAGAATTTCACTAACACTAATACATTTTCAACCACTTTCAGACAAATAAAACACCTGTTTTTACAGCGCAAAACAATACGTTATATACATTATTAATACTTATTTCGAGAACAATTCCACTTGAACATTAGCGCAGCCAGGGAGGGGCTTTGGGGCTGCAGCCCACCTCCTCCCCCCAGGCCACTGAATTACTGCTGTTATTCATGATGACAAAAAACAAAAAACAAAAAAAAAGCTCTGCTAACTGATTATTTGTATGTTCAGTTCCCCCAAACTGCGCCACTGCTTGAGGATAACCACCGTTGTATTTTTTTAATACCTACTTACTGCAAAACATTTTACACAATATTAACAAATACACATAGGTACATTAAAAAAAAATCATATACGATTAATTGTGCACGTTATCGAAATGTCATGGGTATGTCAGTGATATATTCATACTTTATTCTTCAAAATACACATATAAATGCCGGCGTGGCAGTAGGGCCTTTAATACACTTAACCTATAAAAATGTGAGAACTTTGGAAGCCAATATCTGACGTTGGCAACATCGCATCGGTATGGCGCTTGAGGAACTCTGTTCAGGGTATCAAAATTATTATACATGTTCAATGCTCAAAATGACATGTTTGCCCCTGTATGGCTGGCACTTGGCGATGTCCAAGAGGTATGGACTTGTGAAACTTGTGTTTTCTAAAGTTCATTCTTAATAAAGAACATGAAACAACAGCGTGGGGCCCATGATCCATGGCCACGGTGGAAAAATTACACGTTTTGGTAAGCAAGGCGATCCTTAAGTGCCGCCATATTGTTATGGCATATTGAGTTCGCGGACTTTGACGATCTCCTTGACGATATAAAACAAGTATCAAAGTGGAGCCTATGATACAGGAGCATGGATATTAATTACTTTAAGGGTGCCATACCAGGAATTCAAAGTGTCAAATAAAGTTGTCTATCAGCCCCCAAAGCCTCGGCCTGGGGCCTATGATACCTGCAAAAACCCTCTCGGCTCCAGGTCTATAAGTGTTTGAGATCGATCAAAATCTGCACAAAGAAAACAAGTTTTGGTCTAGGAACTCACTAACAGATAAATAATATTTTATGCGTAGTGTTAGTGTTTAGGCTTCACCTCCCAGCAGTGGATTTAATTTCTCTCTTTTGGATATCTCAACATCATTAGAAGTTCCCCAGAAAATGTTACCATATCAGATTTGATGTTTACATCGTTATATGCTAGCAATGCTGCTCATTAGATACATTTTATGAAGGCATGAAGGCAAGTACCTATTTATCGGTGTTTATTTATTTTTTTCTTATATTTATATGCTTGTGATCGATTTTAATTCATTTGTATCATTTGTGTTTTCTGAAAATCACAAGATCTTTCATTTCATAGGGAGTAAAACATAACACGATACTTACACTGCCTATTCGAACTTTCTGTAACTACTTGAGCTGATTCCGTAGTAAATGTTGGAATGGGTTCTAGTGGTTGCAATTCTGGAACTGAACAATACCAAACATTCATGATGTATAAAATGTTCGAATGTTTTCTACTCACGCGGATGGTCAAAGTCCAATGTTGTATCATCAAATATGCACTTATCCAAAATTTCAGCATGCCTGTCAGTGGTGTTCGCAAAATTCTTAACTCTTCCATTCACAGTCAAGTCGGCTATACATCCATACAAAGGTACAATGGATGCTATTCTTTTAGGTTTCGGCACCACCCTCCTAGGCAATCCTCCCACATATAAATTGGCTTGGAGAGCGTGAATGAACGGAGGTTCATCGTCCGTGCTGTTTTCAAAAAATCATACCATGAGAATTTATGTGCAATAAAAAACTGGTCAAGACAGTTCTTTCCCTCTACCAGATGACCCCCCAACAACAATTCGTAAATTTCTAGGATACGGATTTGCGATAAAGTTTTGCTAGAAAAAATATTGATTCATATATATTTCAGTCAGAGCTAGAAACAGCAACTTCATTGAATGAAGTCGGTTATTTCTTTGGTTGTTTTCATTTTTTTATTTACTTTTTCCAACGACGCACTTATGTTTTCAGAGGAACCTCTTCAGTGCGATCAGGAGAACGGCGACCGATGGCAAGTGCTGGTATTCGAACCCACTTTATTTTGGTAGAAACTAAATATTTAATCGTCACAACCACCCCAACTATCGACAACGTATCAAATTATATAACAAAAATTTCATCGAAATCTATTCATAAATAAGAAAATCATAATACAATTTTAAAGGAATTTTAGGAAAATGTCATTTCATCTAATAATTTTTTTTATTTTTTTATATACCAACAGATTTTGATGAAATTACTATTATTTAAAATTGAATTGGTGGATTGATTAAACCGAATATATTTCAAATTTCATTCCCTTATAACTTTTTCATTGATTGACCCATTTCAACTCAATTTACGAGAGAACCACTTTAAAATGTCGCGAATCCAGTGGTGGAGTCAGATTTTTTCTTAAAAAAATCGCTAGTAATTTTTTTAGATTTTTGACCTTGAAAATAAGATTAGTTGTGCCATGAAATTGAGATTTATCCATGAATTTTGGTGTCCTAGTGGACTTTTTGAATGTCTACCTAACGAAAAAAATGCAATTGGTTGAAAAATGTAAGTTTTATTATGGTGGTTCCATCTTAAGTGGGTCACACTATTCAATAAGTATCAAATTGGACCTACAACCGACCCTTGTGGAACGCCTTTGTTTATATTAAATTTTTCAGTCTCCACGGTATTAGTGTAGGTCCGTATAGACATTTTCTCGAAATAGGATAATTTGAAATGGCTCTGATACCAATCAACTTCAACTTCTTCAACAATTGGCATGGAGAAAACTCTGCAAACTAGGATCATCCGGGAAGCCCTGGAAATAGAAAAGCGCCCCAACTGCCTTAATACCCGTGATGATGGACGTTGACTTCCTATTACTTGGAAACCACTCATTTCTAGTCTCGCGACACCTGGCAACAGCGCAATCTTCGCACCACATCGCGCAAGTCCAGACTCCGTATCACCACGCACGCCCAATATGGCCGCCATGACAAGTATAAATACAGCTGCACAACCGACAAATGTTTAGTTCTCTCGACGCAGTAGGCAGATTGAGACCTTAGAGAGAACAAGTGACGAGACCTGGGGAGTAGGCAGATTGAGACCCCGGCGTCAAGTTACAAAATCCTGATGATACCTGAGGAATAGGCAGATTGAAACCTAACTTTCAATTATTTCATCCTTTTTTCTTGAAAATGGCTCCAAAATCGTAGCCGAAACGTCGAATTTCAACAAATTCTAGACGCGGTTCAACCCGAACTTCCAGTCTTCATATATATATATATATAAAATGAAAAATAAAATGTGACATTTTCAGTTACTATTTGAAACTTAATTCGAAACGAACCAAGGAATCCAAAGTTATGAATTTTTTTACTCATTGGCAGACAGTCAACTATTTTGTTATCGTGACCAATCCAATCCATGGTGCAAAATCAACTTTCTAATGCGTCAAAGGAAAAGCAAACATTCTCTTTACTAAGTATATACATATACCTTAGTTTCACTTTATTTCAAGTTTCATACTCATAATTCCACCAGTGCCCTCAAAGCTCCTTACGAATTTGAGAAGTAGGTTCGAGCCAGTAAACGAAAATATTTCAAAAACTTCGCATAATACTAATAATAATAATGTGATATACTTACACCTTCAAACCGTCATCATCTGTATCCATTCTTAAATGCTTTTTATTATGGATTACTGAAACAACATGCCATTGGCTATCATTGAACATATCTTTTGATATGAGTTCCATTTTTTGGTCCACAAGTACAAGATAGCCATCCTTCAGAGACAACGATATACTATTTTCTTGTTGTTCATCAGTTATATAAAACAGAATACCATTTTGTTCACTCGTTCTGAAGTTAAGGCTGATATTGAATTCATTGGACAGCGACATTCTATCCCAACCAATATAATGATTTTGATCTCTTCCAAATGAAACCATGGATGCCATCTGAAAAGATACGTGGAGTAAAAATTAACTTACTTGGTGTTCTGATTTAAATGTGTGAACATTATTTTACAAGTCAAAATTTGAAGAAAAAAAATTCAGTTTCAATTCAATTTCGAGTGTATACTCTTTTTAGGGAATCAAACAATTTTCGAAGTGCTTTTTCAACTAAAATAAATGTTTTGTTCAAAAAATTGGTCATCGGTGTTCTTTGTTTATTGTAAGAGACAATGAAACGGGTGATCTGGAACCAATGTATCCCCTGTATCTTTGTTGTTATTTTTGTATAAATATTTAAAAGTTGGTTCATCGAACTGATGTCATGAATGTACAATTCCGCAAGCATCAGACCAAATATTACACTTCAGGTTTGACCGGAAGCGCATCCAATTTTTTTAGGTCAAATGGAGAGTACCATATTTTTGAAAACGATATATTTAAGAGTTTATAAAAAATTACTTTTTGTATTTCCCTCGTAACGCAACATTTTCATGAAGGTGTGCTATGGTAGATGAAACAATAGCATGTGAATGACAATAATTCGGTGTCAATTATCACAGTATGATTTTTATGTAGACGTTTTTTGATGAAAGGGTATTTGATGTCGATGCGTCTCGTACGTTTACGAAAGGATGTAGGTTAACTTGAATTAAGAACTAATACCAAGCTCTTGAAAAAATGTACGCAAAGGATTCTGACTCTGTAGTGGATCGGAAAACACATTTCTGACGTTTTGATGTTCAACCCAGATAGCACACATTCGCTTGAGGTTATCCTAAATATGTCGCCAAAAGCCCGAAGAGGACGTTCTATTTTCCACAACCTAAGAACATTATTAGGCTCGGCATCTACACCGCAATTGTTTCAGATAATTCCTTTCAGTGACAACCTGAAGATGCTAAGGATTTCGAATCTGAGGTCATCCTAAATGTGTCGCCTAAAGAACGTTCTGTTTTCCACTACTTAAAAAACCAAGAAACAACCTGTATTTATAACAGGAAACAAGAAGTTTTTTCAATTACATAGTATACAGTATCGGAAAGTTTTCATCTGGGGTATGGTGGTTTTATGGGAGCGGAAAGAATAGCTTGCTATACAGTATCAGAAAGTTTTCATCGGGGTATGCTGGTTTCATAGGAGCGTTCTTTGAGTGTCAATACAATATGGCGAGTGAGTAGGCTGTGCGTTCGCTTCTGTACTGAGTAATTGTTTTAAACAAGTGTTTTAACCTTAATTATTGCGGATTATTTGTGACATACAAATTGTGAAGTTGCTGAACATCGAGCTAGTATAGTAACAAAACCTATTTAATTACAAACATCCCAAAAAAACGTAAATCTTGGCGATCTTCATAATGGGTTTAACAAGAAAAGATCTTGAAGAAATCGCAACCATTGTGGAAACTAAAATCAAAGCTATGATGACTGAGGACTACATCCAAAAATTAGCAGACAAGATCGAAAAAACTGTAACAGCTAAATACGAAAAAATTTTGGATAAGTTCAAGGAGGATATAGGAAATCACAAGAAAATTAATAATGAACTGAGTATGGAGTTGGATGATTTTCAACAGATGTCAAGAAACAAAAATTTAAGATTTTTTGGAGTCGAGGAGAATGCAGGTGAAAATATTCGTGAAGTTATCACATCAATTTTAACTCAAAACATGAAATTAAAAAATGTGAACTTGGCAGACATAAAAAGATGCCACCGAGTACCCAGCAAAAACGTCGATGTTGACAAACCCAGACCACCAGCTATCTTGGTGCATTTCACGAATTCCTTACGTGAAAAAGTTGTAAACAACAAGAAGTTTCTGAAGTCAAAGGGAATATTTGTGCAAGAAGACCTGACGAAAACGAGACTATTACTTTTGAAAAGTGCTACAGAAAAATTCTCGAAAAAAAATGCGTGGTGTTATCATGGTACCGTTTTTGTTAAGTTCAATAATATTGTACATCGTGTTAAAAACGAGAATATTTTGAATGACATTCTTCAAGGTACCGTATGAAACTGAGACTCCCACTTTTTATTTTGTTAAATTAATTTTCTGCAATTGGCAGCGTTAAATTTCATTTCACAGCTGTGTCTTATTACGTAAATTACTTAATTAATCGTCACATACGATTTATGGATATGTATATAATTTTGTTCAACAATCAAAACTTATTTTAGGAGAAAATTACCAAATTCACATTAACTTAGATTTGCCTAATTTATCGACTATGGTGTAGTTTATGTGCTGCCAAAGTAACCAAAACGTCATATACCAACTTACCACTAATATTTTTTGGTTACATATTAGATATACCTACAGTACATTAAAATTGTATTTGTTTTTTTTTCTCCGTCATCAAAGTGTCTTTGAAATTATATTTGTTTTTTTTTTCGTGATAATCCGATTACACAGTAAGGGTTTTTTTTGTATATTTTCCGGTTCAAGATGATTGTTATCACCATTCAATGAAATTAGGGAAAATGTTCTTTTTTTTTGACCATCATTTTGTTTACTAGGAAATTTTATTTACTTTTTCGGGCAGAAGTTATAAGTTATAGTCATTGCCTGTTACTGATTTTTTTGAATAGTTATATATTTATATTCTTTTTTTCCTCACTTCTTCACTCTATTCTTTCGCTTGCTCTCCTTATCTCTCTACTTCTCTGTTCAATTTTCTATTTGAATTTCACCTTCAAGAAATGAAACACATACAATATTATCAATAACATCAAAACAAATACCATTGGAAATGATGGTCTGAACATAACCATTGTTAAGTTATGTTGTCCCGTTATAATTCCTGTTATTACTCATATTATTAACGAGTGTATATCGAAAAACTATTTTCCACAAATATGGAAAATTGCGAAAGCAATACCATTATCCAAGATTAGCACACCCAATAACTATGGTGATCTAAGACTAATTAGTCTTTTACCGGTTTTCTCAAAAATCTTCGAAAGAATTATGGATATACAAATAAGGAAATTTTTGGATGATAAAAATGTATTACCTGTGAAGCAATCGGGTTTCAGAAGGGGGTACAGCTGTGCTACAGCACTTGCCGATGTTGTTGATGACATAACTAGTGCCATTGATTGTGACAAAATAACAATATTGATACTGCTAGATTATTCAAAGGCGTTTGATATGATAAACCACAATATTTTGCTGGCAATGCTGAAATATTATCATTTTGATGTCGGCGCATGCTCACTTATTTCATCATACTTAGAAAAGCGAACACAAACTGTAGTTATTGGTACTGACTCATCTGCACCGTTGGAAATCATTTCTGGGGTCCCATAAGGTAGTATATTGGGCCCGTTATTCTTTATTTTATATACATCAGATTTTCCAAACTCGCTTAAAGTTTGTGATTATCACCTTTATGCGGATAATACACAGTTGTATTATTCTTTCAAATATTCTGATATATCTGATGCAGTCAATGCCATCAATAGAGATCTAAATGAGATTTTCAATATTTCAATAAATCATTCATTAAAAATTAATCCCAATAAATCATCAGCTTTAATATTTTGTAGTGATAATATTCGAAATCAAATTGGTGATAACATTTTGCTTGAAATTAAAAATTAAAAAATAAAAACACACTGCAAAAATTTAGGTCTCATAATTGATACAAAAGTAAGATTTAAAGAACAATTATCATCCAAACTGAACATTGCGTGTGCAACTCTGAAGATGATATATTCCCAAAGGCAATTCATATCATCTGATGTAAAGAAATTGTTATGTGATTCGCTTGTGCTCTCACACCTAAATTAATGTGATACTGTATATGGACCATGTATAGATGGTATCCAGAGCAGGCGAATTCAGAAGCTCCAAAACTCATGTTTAAGGCTTGTTCACGGAATCAGAAAATACCATAATATTTCACATAAATCCAAAGAAATGAATTGGCTGAATATGTACAATCGTAGATGTTTACATATGGCATGTTTAGCTCATAAAATATACTCCACAAAAACACCTCCTTACTTACATCGGAAACTTAGATACAGAACTGATGTTCATAATTTAAATATACGTCAAAAAACTTTACTTCGTGTGCCTAGACACACAAAATCATTTTTCAAACGATCATTTTCCCACAGCGTAGCAGTCTGTATCAACAACCTGTACAAAATTGATCCAACATTTTTGAAACTATCTATACAAGCATTCAAAACTAAGTACAAAGCATACCTTATAACTAGACAATAAAGTTTTCATCAACTTTCCTACCAGTTTTCCTCATGTCTTTTTTTCTCTCTTTTGCTTTTCTCTTCTTTTTTTATCCTTCTTCTATTAGCATATTTATATACACTTCATCTTTCTTCCTTGAATCATCTAATTTTTTTACAAATTTTTCACTCACCGACATTGTTTTCCTAATTTATCGGCATTGGTGGAAGAACAGTAGTGGATTCGTCTACGACTGAACCAATTACAGCCAATTGTCCATTTTTAACTTTACTTTACTAAACTGGATGTAAATTAAGTGGATAATAAATGTATTATTATTATTATTATTATTATTATTATTATTATTATAAAGAATAGCTTGCTATTATGTTAAGAGAGCATTACAATTTCTCCTCGACTCGCTCGAGCAAGGGATATCGACGTGGCTGTTAATTCGGACGAGGTAGTAGGGGAGTCATACAGTAGTGCGTCTCTCTTATTTATGTGGTATTATCATATCATTGCGTTCCTTGTTGCTCGCATAGATTTGTCTATACCCCGATGAAAACTTTCCGATACTGTATGTTGAGAGAGCATTACAATTTGCGTTCCTTGTTGCACGCGTAGATTTCTGTCTATACCCCAGATGAAAAGTTTCCGATACTGTATAGAATACAAAGTATGTAATATATTATCAAAATACAGGGTGTCCCAGAATAAAGGGGACAAACTCCGAGGGTAGAATCCTCACTTCATTCTAAGGCTGAAAGTTTCAATAAACATATACCCTAAAATGAGTATTAACCGAGTTACAGGGTGTTGAAAATGACACAAAAAAAAAATATTTTCCAGAATAACTCCATAACGGCTTAACCTTTCTTAATGAAATTTGGTATATTACTTAACAGCATTCAGTTTCATATTTCAAGGCAAATCATGTGTTTGTAACTCTAAACAGGGGCGTACGGCAGGTGGGTACCCCTACTCGCCCCTCCTTAACTTTCCCGCCACTGGAATAATATCGGCAAGTTCAGTGTAGGGTACGTTACTGACAAAAATTAATTTCATTCAAGACAGCAGTCTTGTGAACACAGTAACTCATTGGGCAAATTAATTAATTTGCTCTTCTACACTTGTACAGATTTGTTCTATGGTTTCGGCGTTCAATATGTGTAAATTCATTTTAAATGAATGGGTAGAGTGAGTGAAAGTAATACTTCACAAAGATTTTTACACAATACTAACATTTAATGCTAACAGCTGTTTCGACACACTGTGTCATCTTCTGAGCCAGTTATAAACTAACGTAATTACAGAACGTCATCTCCTTAAATACTAAAAATAACATTAAGGTAGATAGAGAGAGGTATCAAGGGACATTTGGGAAAGTATGCCCCTTGATACCTCTACCTACCCACTTTCATACTTTCCCAAATGTCCCTTGATACCTATCTCTATCTACCTTAATGTTATTTTTAGTATTTAAGGAGATGACCTTCTGTAATTAGGTTAGTTTATAACTGGCTCAGAAGATGACACAGTGTGTCGAAACAGCTGTTAGCATTAAATGTTAGTATTGTGTAAAAATCTTTGTGAAGTATTACTTTCACTCTACCCATTCATTTGTACAGATTTCCTTGGATTAACATTTTTTCATTTTCAGATTGTGGAAGGGTTACAAACCCAAAAAATCATGTTAAGAATCGGAGTTCGTCCACAAAATCAAACTTATTATGAATAGAGGTGAAATTGATGTTGGACATTTTTTCTTTTAAATTCTCGATTGGTATAATTTTTCAATGTTCAGTTCTAAGATATTTAACTGGAATATACTGACGAATTTTGAAAAAATTGAAAAAGTCGATCAAATTATTGAATTTTTTATTGGCACTGGAGCAATTTATGCAAGATGGATGTTTTATTTTACAATTTGCAATTTGATGGTTTCCTGTACAAAAAGAACAAATTTGTTTTCCTTGGCAAGATATTGTTTTGTGTCCGTAACCACAACATCGACGACAAAAATTTATATTGAAGTCTTCTCGTATTCGACATTGTTGCCATCCTAGGCCTATTTCTCTATTTACCAGTTTTGCAAATGTTTTTCCTGATATTTCTGCATATAAAATAAATTTTCCAGAGTACTTTGACTGACTTGAGTATTTTATTGTTGCGTCTTCGGGTTCAAAAATGAGTGTACACTGGTATGGACTTGCCTTTATTATTCAAACTTCACTTGACAACACTGTAATACAAGTCACTGTCAAAACTGATACCAAAATACTTGTATCCAAGGTAACTCAAGGTAACTTTCTTAACTAACTAACTCCATCCCACAAATGCATTGCTTTTATATAAAAATAAAGTTCTAGAAAAATTAAGAAATCAATAGAACACAATAAGAATGTTCGACGATTGATCCAGAACAAAAGTTAGTGCTTCTAGATTCTTCCATCTAATTCATCGAACGATCTCGAACAATTCGGTCTGTAACACTGCCTCCTCCTTTAGGTTATTCCGTCCCGGATAACACCATCACCATTTTGGTTGTCCCTAACCTCTCGATGTGAACAACTTTGGGTTTACTCCTTGGGTTGAGCTGGATGCGCTATACCAATTCGTTGATCTTCTTCATGATGACGTAGGGTCCTGTCCAATTTCTCTGTAGCTTGGGACATTTTCCTTTCTTTCTCTGAGGTTGATAGAGCCAAACGGCATCACCTGGCTCGAACATAGTCCCTGGACTCTTCCTGTCGAACCTCTTTTTCATTTTATCCCTGGAAATTTGAAGATGACGTCTGCAGAATTCATGAACTTGGTCCAGTCTTTCTCGCAACTCTTGGACATATTCTGGTAGGACTTTGTCCTCTGTACTTCTGGGTGGCATTCCGAACAGTAGATCGCATGGTAGTTTCATTTCTCGCCCAGTGATCAACATTGAAGGGGTATATCCGGTGGACTCATGCTGGGAACTTCGATAGGTTAGGAGAAATAGTGGTACCAACTCATCCCAATCCTTTTGATTTTTGGAGATGAACATCGATAGGTACTGGCTGATGGTTTTATTATGTCGTTCAACCATACCATCTGATTGTGGATGTAGGGCTGTGGTACGAGTCTCCTTCACACCTAGAATGTTCATCATTTCCTTCCATAACTCAGATTCGAAGTTTCGTCCTTGATCAGAATGTAATTCTAGTGGGACTCCATGTCTGGCTATTACATTTTCTATGAAGGCCTTTTCAGCGGTCTTTGCCTCCTGGTTTGGAATGGGCACAACTTCAGGCCACTTGGAGAAATAGTCCATGGCTACCATCAAGTATTTATTTCCTTGCTCGGTAACAGGAAACGGCCCAAGAATATCAACTGCTTCTCTTTTGAATGGTTCACCAGAAAGAAACTGATCCATTTTCCCTCGACGTTTTGGGTCCCTTCTTTGAAGAACATAGGTCACATCTTCTGCACCATTCCTCTATATCACGACAACAATTCACCCAATAGAATCGTTCTCGAATTCTAGCAAGGGTCTTCCGAAGTTTCCACCTGCACGACTACTATGAAGTTGCTCCAGCACGTCTTTAGTAAGTGCTTTCGGCAGGACCAGTTGGTACACCATAGTTGCTCCATCTGGGCTCTCCCACTTGCGATGCAATAGGCCATCACGAAGACATAGGGAATCTCATTGAGCCCAGTATCCCTTGGCAACTGCACCAAACTTGGATACTTCCTGCCACTCAGGTCTAACGCCATTTTTTAGCCAGCTTAGGACTAACTTTAAATTGTTGTCTTTCTTCTGATTCTTCCTTATATTTTCTGTGGTACATAAATCAGATTCTTCAGACTCGACTCTTACGGTGGTAACTTGCAGAATTTCCTCGCAATGTTCATCATTGTAAAAATTGACTTCTTTGTTTTCAAGATTCTGGCAATATCGGCAATGCTGTTCCAAGCATGGACGTCTTGATATTGTGTCTGCATTTCTGTGTTTCCTGCCTCTGCGATGAATAACATTGAAGTCGTATTGTTGGAGTCTCTCTAGCCATCTCGCAACCTGACACTCAGGCTTCTTGAAGTTCATTATCCACTGCAAAGCGCTGTGATCAGTTCTTACGAGAAAACGTCTACCATAGAGGAAGGTATGGAAATGTTCAATGGCTTTGATTATCGATAGAAGCTCCTTTCTTGTAACACAGTAATTCCTTTCGGCTTTGCCCAGAGTTTCACTAAAATAGGCTCTTACTTTCTCTTCGCCATACTGTTCTTGGGATAAAACTGATCCAATGCTTTGCTGAGACGCATCAGAGTCCAAAATGAAAGTGCCTTGTTCTCGTGGATAAGCCAAAATAGGCGCAGTTGTCAACTCTTTTTTCAGTTCAGTGAACGATTGTTGACAATCAGGGCTCCAATCAAACTGAACGTTGTTCTCAGTTAAGCGGTGGAGTGGCTTGCCAATTTTACCAAACTCTTGAACAAACTTCCTGTTTATCCCTAGGATGTGGCCAACTCCTAACAGCCTCGATTTTAGCAGGATCGGTCTTAATTCCTTCGGCCGAGATGACATGACCTAAAAATCAACTTCTTTTTAAAATAAATAACACTTCTTTGGGTTCAGTTGCACGTTAGCATTTTCTAACCTCAAAAATACTTCTTCCAAATTATTCAGATGTTCGTCAAATGTCCTTCCCATTACTATGACATCATCCAAGTAGACTAGACAAATTTTACATGTCAAACCTCTCAATACTACTTCCATGAGTCTCCCAAAGGTGGCGGGAGCATTACATAATCCGAACGGAAGAACTTTGAATTGGTACAGCACTTGTCCGGTGGAGAACGCTGTTTTTCCTCTATCGTTAGGATGAACTTCCACTTGCCAATACCCGCTTTTCAGGTCCAACGTTGAAAACCATTTGGAACCGGATAATGTGTTTAGTGTATCATCGATTCTTGGTAATGGGTAGCTATCCTTCATCGTTACGTCATTTAATCGACGTTAGTTAGCAAATCGGGTTGATCCATCCTTTTTAGTTACCAATACTACCGGTGAGGACCATGGGCTTGTAGTTTCTTCAATTAGGTCATCCTCCATCATGTTGTTTATCATGTCTGCTACCTCTCTCTGTTTGGCAAACGGTAGTCTCCTCGGAGCCTGTCGGATTGGTCGGGCATCGCCGGTGTTGATGCGATGTTGAACTATATTGGTACGTACCGTCGAAGTCTGTGTCGAGAAAATGTTACGATGGCTATCAAGAAACTCTTTGGCCTTCTGCTTTCCCTCCATAGTTAAATATTCCGTGGATTCCATCATTTTGTCTATTGTTCTCTGATCGGTGTTAGTGGTATTTCTTCGCAGTACCTGAGTGTGGTTTTCACAATTGATAACTCGAGTGACAGGTTTGCAAAATCCCAACTGGTCGTTTTTCTTCAGGAGGACTTTATTTTCCGAAGTATTGGCAACCCTGACAGGAATTAGTTGTTCTGTGTTCACAAGACATTGGGCAATTAAAATTCCATCCTGGCGGTATCCATTATTTTCAATTATTCCAGTACTCAAATCCCCAGGTTCTATATCCATTCGGGCCATGATGATGGTTTCGGAGTTTTTCGGAATGTGGATGTCTTCGTCAACATAACTCTTAATTGGTTGGATTTTGTCATTGTACCTGCTCAGGAAGATTTCTTCATTGCCAATCCGCAAAATTTTCTGTCTGATGTTAAGGATGAAGTCGTTCTTCTCCATGATGTCCAGATCCAAAACACATTCATCCCTTATTTCCGCAACCAACATAGAATGTTCCATAGTAATAGGTGCTATCTGGATGTGTACAAGTGTTTCCCCAATGACTGGTGCGGTTTGTCCCGTTGACGTTTCCAAAACCATATTCCTTTTCATCGGCTTCACATATTCTTGTATGAGGTCTGGGCGAACGACTGATCTCGAAGCTCCTGTATCAATAGTGAAGGTGCATTTCCGATCTTCCAAGTGGCCTTGTATTAGTAGACTTTGGCCATTTTTCTTCAATGGCGATATATGGCTCTTGGGGCTTTGAACACTGAAAGTCGCCACGCGCCCCCTAGTGGTGACTAATTCTCGTTTTCCTGGTTGGGAGCAAGTCCTCTTTCAGACGTTTGAGGTCTCCTTTCTGGCGTGGTCGATCTCCTGAAGGCTCCTCGTATTTCTTGATGCGTTTTTCGCGGCCTCGACCTCCAAAGATGCTATTAGTGATGCGCTTATGGTTTGAAGTCGTCCTAGTCGAAGGGCTTGCTGCATGTCAGTATCTCTCAAACCATCGATGAAAGTCTGCACCCCAATTTGTTCTATGAACTCCTTTGGTGCTTGTGGGTATGCCAAATTAATGAGTCGCTGTGCGTCGGCTCCATACTCCTGTAGGGTTTCATTGGATTTTTGGTATCGACTCTTTAATTGGCTCTGAAACACTTGTTTGAGATAGTGCTGTCCATATCTGATTTCCAAAGCTTCAACGATTCTAGAATATTCCTTCTAATTACTCTCGGGGGTGTTCTAAATGATGTGCAATGCTTGTCCTCGTAGACACAGGACTAGAGAAGTGGCCATTTCCTCCTCGGACCAGCCGTTTGCGTTTGCTGCCGCTTCAAATTGACGTCTATACATGGACCACGAGGATTGCCCGTCAAATGTTGGAGGCTTCAAAATGTTCACTTGTGTAGGCCTTATCGGAGTTTTCAGTGAGAGTGGCCTTTCGCTGGTGGGGGAGATTTCCTCAGAGGGTGCACGCTTGTGTGGTAGGTGTAACGTTTCCAGCCTCTCCTTGATCCTATCCACTTCTTCGTTGAATTTCTTGTTCACCTCTCGTGCCACCCGTTGATCTATTTTGGACAGTTCATTTTCGACGTCTTTGACCCCTCTGTTGACTCCCCAGACTCCGCCTCTGACTTCTTGAACTTCACCTTTGACCTCTTGTACTACTTCGGTGATTTCATTCTGGAAGCACTGTTGACTGTGACTAATACGTTGCAGAAGATCAACATGTTGTTGTTGTAACTGCTGGACTAACCACGCCTCCTGTTCCTCTTGTTCTTGTTTTCGCTTGGCTTCTTGTCCCTCTTGCTCTTGTTTTCGCTTGGCTTCTTGTTCCTCTTTATCTTGTTTCCTTTTCAGTTCGAATTGTTGTAGAAGCTCTTCTTGTTCTTGTTTTCGTTTGGCTTCTCGTTCCTTTAAGAACTCAAGGATATCTGCTGATGTTGCCATCTCATCGTAATTATTTGCTCGGGTATTCACCATCAAATACTGGAAAACTGATTTAATTTTCTTTCTTCGGTAACACTTATTACGCCGCTGTTACCAATTGTTGCGTCTTCGGGTTCAAAAATAAGTGTACACTGGTATGGACTTGACTTTATTATTCAAACTTCACTTGACAACACTGTAATACTGTACACTGTTAAAACTGATACCAAAATACTTGTATCCAAGGTAACTCAAGGTAACTTTCTTAATTAACTAACTCCATCCCACAAATGCACTCCATCCCACAAATGCACTCCATCCCACAAATGCATTGCTTTTATATAAAAGTTTTAGAAAAATTAAGAAATCATTAGAACAATAAGAATGTTCGACGGATCCAGAACAAAAGTTAGTGCTCCTAGATTTTTCCATCTAATTCATCGAACGATCTCGAACAATTCGAGAAGTCTTTATCAAATTTCAGGTCTGTAGCATTATTAATAATTTATATTCTATATATATCAGAAGGCGTCCAATTCTTCCAAAAGTTCTTCATTGGTGAAGATTCTGTTGAGGCCAATGAACACAATTCTCGGTGATTTCATTTTTGTAGTTTGTACTGCATAGTCTGTTCCTAATTGTTTCATCGTCAGGTTTTTTATTTTATCAATTTCTTCCCTGGTCTTGGTTTTAATAACAATATTGGTGCTGCTGAAGGATTACTGCTAATACTTCAGACTCAACCTAATTATTTATAAATAGTGTTCCAAAACAATTCAGGGATTTTCAAGTTCAAGTGAATACGCCAAAACTGTTGACATTATGTGAACTTTTGACAAGTGACTCTGCTCTCAATAGTTTTACTGGAATCAGTAGTTTTAAAATATCACATATAATAATTGAAGCTGTAGAAATTGTGTATAAAGATATTATAATGAAAATAAATCAATATATTTTGGATTGCCGTGGCCGTTACTTGATGGAAATCCATAGTAAGTAGGTATATGACACTAAGGTAAAACACGATTAAATTTCCACAGATTTATCATCTTCGCGACATGTTTTGATACGCAGTATCTTTCTCAAGCAAATGTAGTACAGAGTGTGCTTCATTCGCTTGAGAAAGATATTGTGGATCGAAACATGTCGCGAAGATAATAAATCTGTGGAAATTTAATCGTGTTTTACCTTAGTGTCATATAAATCAATATTGTTGTAAGCTCATTCTCAGCTATCACAGCAATTCTCAATGAATTCACATGATATTTTCAGTAACTTTTTTGTAGACTCATAAAAGTTTTCAAGTAAAAACTGCCTGGTAACTTCAGTTATATCTCACATTAAATTGTCTGTAAACTCGCCAAATACAAGTTTACTTTTGTAAGTTTAAGAAGATGCCATCTTTGAGAAAACTTGCTGGCAATTAACTGAAAAGTTTACACTCGCAACACAAATTTTGCTGAAAATTTGCAGCAATTTGATATTGTTTAGTGGGATAATTGGAAAATGAGAATATATTATAAAACTTTCAGTGGAAAATAGATGACTGGGGACGTCCGCAGGTTACTCTCGACATTTTGAGGACATTTTTGTGAATGCCTCAAAGGGGCCTCGAAAGGTTTTTATGACGTTCAAGAGACTTTCGAACACAGCCTTAAGTTGTTCCCATAACATACTATAAACGTTCTATAAGACTCTATAGGGATGTAACGGGACGTAGAGAACGGTTACAGGAGGACGTCCTAGTAACGTCTTTTGGTTCGCCCTCGACATTTTGAGTACATTGTTGTGAACGCCTCAAAAAGGCCTCTAAAGGTATTTGTACTATCTGAGAATTTCAACAGTTTCAAGTCATTTGGATATTTTATAAAGTTTTATGAAGGTTAGGTAATAGCCAATTTGATTCATACTGGTCATACATTCTTCCTAACACGCTTCTAGAGCGAATAGATTGATGAATCGGTTTCAAAACACTTCCAAAGGCAATAAGATGAAGCCATTTAGCATTTAAGTATATTTGATATTATGAAGGTTTTACAATAGCTGTATACACATACTTTGAAGAATCCATATAGAATCTAAGTTTTATAATGGTTTTATAGCTCTCCTCAAGTCCATGCAATGGTTCTATAATAAAACTAACGATAAGGTTTCATTGAGGTTTTGAGATGTACTCCCGAGAACCGCTTTAAGATCAAAGCATAAAACTATTTCTACTCAAATGTCAGTAGCTCCCTCTGAACGGTAATAAATTAATCATGAAGGTGGCAAATTTTCATGAGATCGTTGAAATATTCAAATTATCTTTTTTATGGCCATCATAAAATCGAAAGAAAGTCAAAATTATATCGTTGTTATTATAAAAAATCACCAACAAATCACCAAGAAATACCAAAGTCATAGGAATTATAACATACACAACAATTGACGATGTAAATACAAAATGGTTTACCATTTCCCCCTAGGCCGCAGGTACCTAATTTTGAAATTTAAAATGCCGAGGAGTCGCTTTTAAAAATGTCATATCCAAACAAAAGGAAACATCTCAAAAGATTGGAATTTTGTTTATCTTGTAAATTTCGCGTTGTTATTGAAGCGCGTTTACCCCCTATCCAATATCATTTTGTCAATAAAATTTCATTCGCAGAGGTTATTCGGTATTTAAAGTTGTTAAATGAACATAAATACTTCATAGATCTCTACCAGGAGTCCATCATCATATTTTTGACTTGCAAATTAGTCGCCCTATTTTTCGTAACCTACAACTGCATAATTAGAATGATTTGAGTCCGTTTTGGCGATGGTTATTAATGGAAAATATTATTCTAGCCCAACTCCATTCAGAAAAAACATACAAGCTTATAACAGCCCTATGATTTGATTGCATAATGGCCCTCATGAGGTTAAGAATCCTGCGAATAAGGCAAAACAGTTTTATAGTTTTATAGGTTCAATGGATGTTGTTACAGCAAAACAATTTTATCGTAGCCGTGATTGTTATGGTCTTCAGAACCTGCTGGGGGTTATCACAAAACTAAAATTGTTACTTGAGATAAGTGGCAAGTGTTCCCCATATCCTGTGGATGACCGTTCAACTGTCTACCGGAATCCGCATCATAAGCAATGCAGTTAATTTCTTCTCCAGAATACTCTATATGCTATAATCAGTGTTCTATGATGTTGGCATCTTATATATGTATAAATGCAAATAGGGAGGAAGTAAAAACTTTTAAATTCATATGGAAAAATATAAAACTGGGGCTTTTTATAGTTGGTTTGACGGACAAACATGGAAAAAACCATTTATGGTGTATCACCGATACTACTTTTTGGAAACGACATAGTCATTGCAATAGATCCTCACGTTGGAATATTAGGGTAAAAATACATTTTTCTACAACTGTCAAAAAAATTTCACTTTTTTGTGTGGTTTGTGTGCGTAAAGCATAACAATATTTCACTATCAACATACGATTTCATTATTGAAGTGCACTTTTTTTAACGTCTGTGGCTAGGCAACCGACAGTTTCATGCAACAACAGTGACAGATCCGAATAATAACGAAATCCTGTCATAAAACGAGTTCTCATTTTCATTGGCAACTAATAACTTATAAATATCTGATATACAAATGTTTCACCAATAATATTCTTAGCATTCTTACTATCAAATAAGTATTATCAAAATTCCAAACTATCGCGGCGAATATATTCAGGGGTAATATAATAAGTGGTAATACCAAAGCTGAAGTTGTATCCACTAAAGCTTTTAATCCAGTATCGACAGACAAACTCGAGCAAAAAGTGAAAAATGAATTGTAGCACTCTGAAACTTGGCCATGTATTATTAGGAAAAAAAATTGTTTACCAAAAAATCAGGGGTGGAACCTAAAAAATGTTTCATTTAAAAAAATATATATATATTTTTTTTGTTATTATTTCAGAAAATATAAGATTTACCAAAAAACGATTTCGATAGGTTGAGAGATAATTCAATTCTCCACAAGAATGATTTTCAGTAATACCTCATGAAATACGCTCGTTTTCTCAGAAAACGTGGTTTAACGCCGACGTCACATTTCATGCTCGCGCTAACCCGCCACTGCAAGTTCAGGCAGGGCCAAAAATCAGATTTGTCATAACTTTGCTAAAAATTATATTGGAAGGAAAAGAAAAAGTGCACATCGTTCCTGGAGACTTCCACTTCCTCATGCAAATATAACATGTGAGTATCTGAGTACCTAAAATGTGTTTTGTCCCATTTCACATGACCCTTCTACGATATTTACGGAGGATCCAAGTCTTGGATATTTTAGTCAATATGAAATAATTATACTGGAGCAAGAATCAGTACCCTCTTTGGACTATATGCAACGATTTAAGGCTACTGAGACAAGTCCCACTTATACATGCCAAAGAAAAAACTGGGTTTTACTCCTGCCTCAGTTTTCAACTCACCCATAATCTCGGCGATTTCTTCAGTAAATGTTGAAAATAATCGCTCATACACATCCTACATAAAAAATGAAGTAATTGATTTTAATCTTTCAATCTTGAGGTTTGGACTTCACAATAGTGTTATTAAATATACAGGGTGTCCAAGAATGAAGGGGACAAAGTCCGAGGGTAGAATCCTCACTTCATTTTAAGGCTGAAAGTTCCATTAAACATATGCCCTAAAATGAGTATTAACCGAGTGCGTGCGTATCAAAATCTTCACTATTTTTGAAAGGAATGTGAAAGTAACTATTTATAACATTATAACCAACATATTTCATGCCTTGCAATGAGTATAAAGTCAAATATTTCGAAAATTGTTGGCATTTACGAGTGATTTTGTTCACAAAAATTTTCCGATATTTATAACTTACATAGCCACTAACAAAATAATCACTAATGAGTATCCGTATCACATACGCACCCATTTATTCAACTTCAAATTTCTCTAAAACCGTTGATATTTGTGAAACGAAACGTATTCCTTTTTTGTATAGGAGATATTGGGGATTAAGAAAAAGAAGACGAAATCGATATTAATCCAGTGGCGTGAAAGTTGGGGAGGGGCGAATAGGGGTACCCACCTGCCGTACGCACCTGTTCAGAGTTACAAACACATGATTTGCCTTGAAATATGAAACTGAATGCTGTTAAGTGATATACAAAATTTCATGCCGTTATGGAGTTTATCTGGAAAATATATTTTTTTGTGTCACTTTCAACACTCTGTAACTCGGTTAGTACTCATTTTAGGGTATACGTTTATTGGAACTTTCAGCCTTAAAATTAAGTGAGGATTCTATTTTTGGAGTTTGTCACACCCTGTATAATGCAGGAGAGCGACGCCGTATTGTAGTGGTTTAAGCATCGACTCATAGGCCGAAGGTTTATGGATCGATCCCTGGCTGAGACAAGAATTTTTTCTTTTAATTATGGTAGTAGATTGAATTTAAAAATTCTGAGTACTGAGGGAGAGTCGTTCACCATTCACTGTTGGGCTCAAATTAACAGTGCTGCTCCTGAAGTGGCGTATGGAGCCACAGTAACAAAGCCTACAAGAATACTCTGGCTGAAGGACTTCTACCGTCAATGGTCATTCGACATATGTCGAAAAAGTAGAATTACTACCTCTACTATATGCACGATATGAATAAGCAATTATTTTCAACATTTAGTGAAGAGAATGCCGATTTTATGGGCAAGTTGAAAATGAGGCAGGAGTAAAACAAAGTTTTTTCTTCGGCATCTATAAGTGGGATCTCTCCCACTACTTTAAAATTGTTGCATATAGTCCAAAGAGGGTATGGGTTGCTGCTTCACTATAATAATTCCATATTTACTAAATTATCCATGATTTTCGGATCATCCGCAATCATCTCCGTGAAGTGCGACAAAACACATTTTAGGTACCCAAATATTCGCATATTATGTTTGCATGAGAAGGTAGGAGTCTTCAGAAACGATATGAGCTTTTCTGTTTCCTTCTCCATCATTTTTAACAGAGGTATAGCCAATCAAATATTCGGCTCCGCCAGAACTTTCAGCGGCGGGTAAGGGTGAACCTGAAATTTGATGTCGGCGTTCAATCACGGTTTCTGGGAAAACGGGCGCATTTCATAAGAAATTACTAAGAATAATTTTTGTGGATTTTTTTTTCACCCTGTTGAGTTGTTCTTTCGGTAAATCATATGCTTCCCAATATTACAGCAAAAATCTATTATATATTTTTAAATAAAAAAAAAATGTTTCACCCCTGGAATTTTAGTTAACAATTTTTATCGTGTTTATCATGGTTCCAACTACTAGTATACCAAGTTTGGTGGGTGGTGCTACAATCGATTCTTGTCTCAAAACCTAATCGTACTGTATTATTTCTGATATTCCTATTTTCACAAACAATTATCAATTAGTACTTTTCTGTAACTCTTTGATCAATATCATTTTTGTTTCAATGTCTATTTCACTTATATCGCTACTTTTCTCTACGCTCTACGGTAGTGTGGAGTAGACATATGATGTACTTAAAATTAAGCAAAATCGTATACTCTGTAGTGGGCGCTGTTGATAACGCACACGCCTGGTGACCAAGAGGTCTGAATGATTGAATAATTCTTCATGATTTACTGTTGCGTTGAAAATTAACAGTGCTGCTCTTAAAGAGGCGTAAGGAGGTAGTAACGCAGCCTACCCAGAACACGTAGTTATTGAATTCGATGCCAAAACACACAAAAAAAAACACTGAAAGTTAACAAAATCAGTAGATACTTTGATAGCAGGTCAATTCAAATTCACCATTTCTCATTCACATAATTCACAAAATCCATTGCGAATATCTGAAGACTAAATGAAGTCATCAAGATTAATTCAATTTAATTTGATATTTAACCTGGCATTAGTGTTCTTACGAAATTTCCCGTCATTCACGATCTCCAATGGGGTTGTTCATTGAAGACTGCTCTAGTTGATCGAGATCACTTTCACATATGCTCATTTCTCTCTAACACTTGTACTTTATTTGTGTTTCTCTTTTGAAAGGTCAACTTCAAGTAAGTAGAACAATAAGAAAACGTCTTAACGAACGACACCATTACATTCTGGTGTTGTTGACTGTTGACATATAGTGTTTGTTGTGGCCTATGTTTGTGACTGTGTCAATCTCATTTCACATTTAATTTGAACCTGGAATCTACCTTCTTCATCAACGTTCTAATGTGTTGAACTATTGATTGTTGTTATTGGACTGGCTGTATACATTTGTAATTTTCGTGGAAAAAATCAAAGGTGAGTGATATTGTAGATATCGATAATTATTTGACTAGTGGTATTATTCAGAAGTTGCCCCTATACTTTAATTATTTATGTTTAAACTGTACAGAAATTTTGTCGGTTAGCTATTAAATTTAGCTAACTGATAGTCCTTTGAAAATGGAACCAAGATTTTCGGATGATTTATGTCAGTGTTCCTTCGAAGAAAGATAAGCTATTCTACTATCAACACATTTTTTCAAATTCTCACCAAACCTAAAAGTGAAAGTTCGCCTGAAGAACCATTGATTAACTGGGGTTATTAACGTATGTTTTTCAATCAGATTCAGAATACAGAAAAAAATCTTTTTCAAATTCAATGTAGACGGTCTTCCGATTATCGAAAGCAGCCTTAGTAACTTTTGGCCCATCCTGAATTTAATTTCTTGAGTAAATTTTCATACAAAACCATTCATTGTAAGTATTTACCAAGGCAATCAGTACCACAGTTAAAACTAACCAAATGAAGGGTACGTCTAAAAAGGAGGAATGTCAGTTTTGCGTTTTGCCTCATTTTGAACTTCATCAAAAAACAAGTAAAGAAGTATATATCGCGTAGTAACGTAATACAAGCTGACAATGCGAATAGTCGAAAGATATCATGAATACACCCAGAAATATCTAGTTATACAAGTATTTTTTCAAAAAAATCTTATAGCTGCTAATTGAAATATTGTAACCACTAAATTTTCTCGGATGAATGCAAAATGTAAACATTTTCAACATGAAACAGGTCTTTTTTGCAAAACCTTCTTTTTGTCTCTAAATGTTACCTTTTAGTTTTGACAAAGAACACGATTGCAGTTAAAAGATGGTATTAAAAAAACAATATTTAAATACGTTATTAAGTGAGAGACTTTTAACAGTAATACAATTGTTTTGAAAAAAAGACGTTGTTCATACTGAAAAGTATGTTGGCGCCTATTCAATTCAGAAATCATTTAACGGTTATACAATTTTGTATTACAGCTAATAGATATTCCTCTCGGTGTATGAATTTCACTGTACAGATCGAACAGGGGAAAAGTCTGCGTGCTACACGCTAAGAAGGTGGTATTCTCATTTTTTTGACATTCCTCCTTAATAGCGTGTACCCTTCAAATTTATCTTTCAAATAATTCATATATGAAACACTTGTTAAACTCAGGGAGTAATTCCAAAAACAGTCATTTCATTTTATGGCATGCTTATATGAGAATTATTGGTGTAAATTCTCATCTGTTCTTGTTCTTTACAACACGTGAAGAATACTAAGAACGTGTATTATTTCCAGATATACGTGAAAACCCAAGATCAGTTATTTCTATCAAATTGAAACAAGAATAACTTTATTGAAAAAAAAATCAGTTTTAAAGACAATTAATTCATTTTGGGATGGTTACCCACTTTCCTCTGAACGATATGCATTCATTATGTTTAGAGGCAATGAAAAATTGTTATTATCAACTAAACGTAAAATTAGGTTGAGGCTTTACAAACAAAATATTGCAAGTTTGTCTTGTTGACTTTTAAACTCAGTATTCCTTACACCACACTGTTCAAAACCTTTGATGTAGTAATGAATATACTGGAGTTTTATCCCAACACCAAAACCGCTACACGTATTCATCACCAATTCTCGAGAAAAAGATTCAACTGTTCAATCTTTCTTTCCAGAAGGTTATCACTTGGTGATCGAAGTTTCAACTACATACTGGGCCTATAATTTTGAGAGAATAGTGAATTATAATTGAGTAGGGAAAACATTATTTTGTTTTCAGCAAAATCGATTTCTAAAAGTTGAATTTTATTTGATTCCAGATGCCGTATTGCAGCATTTTTCACTGACACCGAAGGAATTTGAAATTTTAACACGTTACTGGTCCCGTCATGCTTAGCAGAAGAGAATGAGACAAGCAAAAAGTATTTGTCGAACCTTTGCATTCACCTGCTACCCAGCACAAAATAGTCTTGCTTTTTTTATTTGTGTTTATGAAAATACTTTGTTAAGTTGCTAAACATTTTATGAAATAATTTCTTTCAGAATGAAATTTCATTTACTTTGTTAGTCAATATGAGTAGTTGAATGAAGTTTTATTTTTATTATAGAATACCAGTTTTTCTATTGCAGACTTTGTACTTTGTTGAAAACTTTTATGAAATTATTTATTGGTGATTTTATCACTCTCTAAGAATATTATTATTATTATTATTTTATAATAAACCTGTTACTGTCACGGGCTCATTTATATTCAGGTATAATTTTCTAAGGGTGTATCATGTTATTTTAGAACATTTTATTCACAAATGAATCGATTCATGAAGAACGTTTTGACTCTTAAAATAGCTTTGAAAATCAAAGAAACCTTAATGATATGGTATTTCTCATTAGCAAAATAACGACTCAAACGAAATAATCTTCTTCGTGACTTCCTTATAAAACATTAATTATTTGCTTCAACAGTTTACCCTACAAAAAACCTATTCGATTCAAAGCATGATTTGGACATACTTGCGCCATCTATACGACACAAAGACAACAGCGTTGGGATCTGGAAAAGTATCCTGTAAACTATCAGAGTCTTACCTCGCAATCATAAGCTGTCAAAATGTCAAACCACCAGGTGGTAAGATATATAAAAAACAACATAAAATTTGAAATAAAATGTTTCAATTCACAAAATCAAAAACTCAAATAAGACGTTTCTGCAAAACGTGAAGTATTTCGCTTCACTAGAAACAAGCAGACAAGACCGGTATCAGCTGGACCGAATTTTTTCAACATACTGTAATATGTTGAAAATATTCGGTTTCTGATTCTAGGCCGATATACAAGTTTTGAGTTACTTCAGAATCTTTCTGATTTTATTGTTTATTTCTGTTGTTAGTTGTTAATGAGTGAATCGTCCGTCAGGATTTCAAAGGTTGGTCTATCCTGTATAAGAGAGGCATTCTGAAAAAAAATTGGTCAGTTGATGGAAGTTAAGCTTGTTCAATAGTTTTTGGTAGGAATTATCATTGTTTTGCACGATATAAATATTTCGATTTGCATACTCGATTTATATTTCTTGTATTAAGTTATATCGAGCTCAATGAAGTTGATATCACTCTCGAGTTCTCTGGAAGAAGCCTTTGTGGTGTTCTCTCATATGATGTTGTGTGGTTGATTATACATGAGGATATTTTTCTCCTGTCTGAATTTCAGGACTTTTTCAAAACTTTTACTACGCCACTGGATTAGGGGAGATTGAGGGAAATATCACTAACTATAATTTCATTGAAATCTGTCGATAAATAAAAATTATAAGATAAAATTACCAGTCAAATATCGAGACCTCCTGAATACAGTGTGTATTCCGAATTTTGATAACAGTTCTGAAAATGAATTGGTGGGTTGATTGAATGACATATTTTTCAAATTTCATTACCTTATTACCTTTTTTGTTATTGACGCATTTCAACGTAATTTATATATGAACCATTTGAATATGTCGCGAATAAAGTGGTATAGTCAGATTTTTTTTAAAAAAAAGATTAGTTGGCCCTGGAAATGGAGATTTATTCATTAAATTTGGTATCCTAGTAGACGTTTTGAATGTCTACCTAACGAAAAAAAAAAGTGATTCCAATCGGTTGAAAAATGTAAGTTTAATAAGGGTGCTTCCATCTTAAGTTGGTGACACTGTATGAGATATTCAGCAACTACAGCCGATTTTTTATAGCTTCATTACGAAAGAATAGAATGTTGAAATCAATAAAATATAATATAAAATACAGCTTGGCCGTGAAATGGCTTGAAACCAAACTGTTGGAAAGCTACACTGTTTTAGGAAAAGCTATCTGTAACTCTTTTGATCAATGGGAAGAGCGACGTGATTGGGGATTCAAAATTAGATGCCAGCGGCAAAGTGGCCGAAGTACGTTACGTCAATAGAAAAATAGAACATCCACCTTTTATGATTTTATTTTTATATTTATTTATATTATTATGATCAATAATTACTACCAATAAACTAATAACAATAAAATATTAGGAATTTTGCCTGAAACAATAATAACGGTGTAATGATGAATAGTTTCAAAACTCGCCACCAGAGAGACCAGCCTTTATGTTGAATACCCACATCCATGAAATGTCACGGTGGCTTGAAATCTACTACCGTAGCACAATGATAGAGAAAACAACTTTATTGCATACTGAGATTTCTAATGAAATTTGAAATTGCCCATTATCGCTTCCGAACAAATAACGTCCCATGACATTTTTGAATTAACTGTTCAGGATTTTTTTGGGATAACCATAATTCATATTCCTTTGAATAACATTGTATCTACAAATCGTTCTTTGAAAAAAATTGAAGTTATTCTGATCATAAATATGTTATTCACATTGGCACCAATTCGTTTATTACCTAATATATTCATACTGCAGGTTTTCCTCCAGTGATGAAATTAAATTCAATACTCACCTTATCTGGACAACCAGGAGTTACGTCGAAAGCTTTTATGTTATTCCTTAAATCGACTGGTTCACCCATTATGGTGACATTGTTGATGCATCCATCAAACCTAACTTCTGTAACATCCTTATAATTATGCCTATTCGGGTAGCCTCCAAATGATATTGTATCAATGAATTCCAGAGAAGTTCCAGTAATTGGAACAGTTCTATCAATAACATCTTCATTATCCACTAGCAGTTTGCCCCTTGGCCCATCCCTTGAGGCAGTGATTTTGTGCCACATTCCATCATTGTAAGTTTCAGTGGTAACCCATTTCTTGGTAGAGTCTCCCAAATTATACTAAAATTTTCATTTGTAAAAAGAGAGGAAGAAATCAACGATTAATATACATGTTTCAATCATATAACTTCTTTTACCTGATAGACGACCTTTCCATTACGCAATTCTAGAGAAGTAGACGTTTTGCCTTTACCAGCCAAAAACAGAAGCCCGGTGTTTGCGAAAGTTTTGAAATTCATTTGTATCGTCGATTTGGATCTAAACTGAAGCGATCTAGCATCCATAATTGCATAACCATTTCCGCTAAACCTGTATCCGGTACTAGGGGCCAAGTTCACCAACTTATCTCTGAAATGAGATGTAATACTGTCCATAACAAAAGTTCATTACCATCGAATATTCGTTCTCAGTCATTGGGACAATGAAGAGTCTGATTTATCGAGTTCTATAATAGCTAGGAAGTGTTAAAATATACAGTGAAATGATTTTTCCAGTGGAATGCCATGTACATAGTAACAAGCATTTGAGTGAACTTCAGCGCCTCACCAATAGTTATTAATGCCACGATTATGGCATCAAATAGGAAATTATTTTAATGCAATTCGATAGACAGATGTGTGATATTTCTAATCATTTTTCAGGCTCTCAGATTATTCAAGATGGCAAAGAACGAGTTTCATTTCTTAAGTAATTAAATTAAATTGTCTCGTGGTTTTCAAATGGAACATATCGTATTTTAGAGTTATTCTTGAAATTTCTTAGTTGTCCCATTTCAACAGTTCATTAATAATCATAAAACACGGCCGGTAACTTAAATTATGTTTTCTAAAGGAAGATAAATCAATTTTCTGCGAGTTTATAACACGATATTGTGATTGTCGATATTAAAAATGGAAACGTCGTAATTCAAACTGAAACATTGTCGACCAACTTCGAACATAGGATCTTTATGTTTCGATCAAAAATAATGTTATCTTCGACCTCAAACACTGCTAGATACACATTTTGAACGGCATCAGTTCCCAAATTACCTTCACTAATTCGTTTTCATTTATTCGCCAACGAATAAGTTTAAGCTGACTTGGTACTGCAAACAATGCCTGAGACAACCGGTAAAAAATAACTTGTTCACTTTTATGTGCATGGGTGCGAAGTCCCAGAGTTATTAGAGTCAACGAGGAAGCAGAGTGCTTTGCCAAAGAATAGACAAACATACAATTTCCCGTTCGTTGACTCTTCAAAACCCACATGAAGGAAGAATTACGACGCTGGAAACCGACGAAATCAAATCTCACTGAAATGAAGTGTCACAACAAAGACAAGCGGAAATGCTAGTGAGCTTATCGCCAAGAAAAGCTGAACGGCTTCTTGAACAGGACAAGAAAACCTGAAAATAACAGGAAAAAATGGGCAAATCAGTACGTGATAGTTGCCACAACTGCGAGAACTTCACCGGAACTGTAGAAAATTTGATTACGATTATCAAGCAGTTTTCTGTAATAGGCTCAAGTTCCTGGAAGAGGTCTTCTTAATACCCTCCGACGTCAGGATATTAGCTCACAGAAAACTGATAAACTTCATACGAAGTCTTGGAATTCCGGGCCTCGAATAGAGGTCATGCACAGAAGATGTGATAGGTTGAATTGCTTATGAAGTCGCATATCCTGTACATCCGTTTCAATGACTTTCGAATCTGAATACAATATATTGTCTGAAGTGATTTCGTTTTCTTTTCCCCTTTGTTGTTTGTTTTTCACAAACTGATCAGAGTTTAATAGTGGTCGAACATGTTTTGGTTTGAGTGAAATGGTTCGAAACTTCCATTTTTCAAAAAAGTTCTCCGTGACAAGATTATAACTTGAATTCTGCCTTTTGACAGAAATGTAAGAATGAATTGTATGTTCATGCATTGTTATTCAGTTCTGTCAATAAAATCTATCATTAATATTATTATTATCATCATATAATTGAATCATCTGATTATCTGCTGATATAGTCGACTGATCCAGGGTTTCCACATATCGTTTTGAAATATATTAAAACCCCTAATCGATCAACTAGATCAGCTGAAATTGAGGCGGTGCCTAATGCGCCATTACCATCATTACGCGACAACGACCCCAAATTCACGCAAAAATTACGCTAAATTCACGCGAAAATGTCATAAGCTGACAGTAGACGTCCTATAAGTAATTGCGTAACTACGAGGTTTTTCAGAAATATCGTGATTTGAACTTTTAGACAATGGAACTGAAATTTTTTACAATATTGAATTTTTTTAGTCACAGTTCTCAAAGATTTTTAAGATAAATTACCGTTTCCATACGTATGACTCACATTACCTTTCTATTGCACCTCGGTTATTATCAAAGCCATAATTAAAGTTCCACAGTGATACAGGTGTATTTCCAATTACCAAATCTTCTATTTCGCCATTGAAAGAGCTGAAATCTATCCCTTCTTGCATTTCATAATGATTCGGGAAGCTTCCCACAAATATTTTGGATTTATCTTTGTCAAGATTAAACATAGTATATGGATAAGAGAGTGTCTTTTCTTTTTCAATTGTGTTCTCAGTGCCATCTGCAAGTTCCTCTCTTATTGATAGTTTTGCATTGTACCCAACTCTGTAAAAATAGTTCATAGTTCAGAAAACCTTGCATGTAAAGAACAATATATTTCATACCTTTCAACGATATACTGATACCAGTTATAATCGGACACATATTTTGGATTTATTATTTGCTCATTACCATTACCAATATTCAACTTGAGGACAGGATACCCATTCTGGATGATGAGAGCCATATAATCGTCCTGGAAGAAAAAAACGTTTTAACTCATCTGTTCATTTTTGACTGGTTGATTTCTTCATCAGTAACATAATTTTACAAGAACGGCGAATGAGTTACATAATAATGAAATGTATTCTGATTTTCAGAATGAAACCTCATCTTCACGAAGACTGACACGCATAGTCCCGCTCGCAAATCCTATATTGTTCAGATAAAATCATGAGAGCCGAGAGAAATAGGAAGGAATTGTGTTCCACTTGAATATCTGAAGGCTGTTATCCAGAGGAAACCTCTCGAGGCGGCGAGTTTCAAAGCTTTGCAGTTACTTGGAAGAACGAACCCTGGAGAAGAGACGTTCAGCACGATTCCAAAGTAAATGTGAGGACTGAGCTCGACGGGTAAGTCTCGATTTATGATATTTTGGAAGAGCATCGTCAATGGAAATATCTATAAAACGGAGACATATTTTGTCAACCTTCTGCGGTGTTCCATAGAAGTGAGCGAGCTTTTAAGCGAAGTGTCACCGACGAAACGAATGGCTCTTTTTTGAAATAGCTCCCGACAAATCACCGATGTGTAGAAGGAGCAGTGTTTGTGCAATAATGAATCTATATGGAACGCTACCATTCATTGGAAGAGTATCGGATGATACTCAGTCTACCACCACTTGGAGAAATCGGTCCGAAAGAAAGCTTGATAACAAGGAACGCAACTATGGGGGGGCAACTCATAAGATTTAAGGAATAGAAGCAATCCAAAAGACCAAAACTACGTTACTTTCACTCGACGCGTGATCGCCAACACAGCGTTCTCAAAAGCTATAAGCTTACTTAGTAAGCGTAAAAGTAAGCTTATAGTAGTATTAGCAGTAGTAGTGCAGTAGTGGTAGTAGTAGTATAGTAATAAACTCATAGCTCTCGAGAATACTAACTTTGTTGGTGAATCGCGCGTCGAGTGAACGTGATTTGGGTAGCTTCTATTTCTCGAATTGTATTCACACCAACACTGTTTCTTCTTTACATCAATGATTTGTTGGGGGCTACCTTATGTCCGATGCACAGCTTTGCGGATGATAGTACCCTTCATACCGCTTTCTCTTCTAAAGCTCCAATACCAGCCATTGAAAGCGGAAAGGAACGGGGAATAATCATGAATGAAATGAATACGGACTAAGCAAAAAATGGGGATCCAACTACTTCGTGGATTCAATGTGAATAAAACCCAAACATGCCTTCTCTCAAGAAAGTCTGATCTTTCAGTGGCCAGCTCAACTATGTCAGCAGTAAATACCCCAATGAAATATTCCATTCAATGCTCAGTATTACCATCATTAGTACCATTTTATGAAAAAACCATTCTAGGTCCATTGCCAAAATTGCCTCTCAAAACTTGGTTTTCTGTTTCGTGCCAAAAAGTATTCCACTTCCCGTCAACTGATTATGATTATAAGGCACAAATTCGACATGTCTTGGAATACTGTTCCTATTTATGTAGTGCAGCAACCAAACACACATTGAAACTCTTGGGCTCTGTCAAAAAAGGAGCCATTTGTCTCCGCAGACAGGTTGGGAATCTTTCTCTATTCTATAGGTATTTTCATAGCCGATGGTCTTCCAAAATATCATCAATCGTTTCACTGTTAGCGGTCCCATCGAGACTGACCCGTCGAGCTTAGTCCTCACAACCATATGCCGTAACTTTGGAGACGTGCTGTACATCTCTTATCCAGGGAGATGTTCCCTGAAGCATACACTTTAGAAATTCAATAAGAACACCAATTCTAATACACTTTCCCTCGACTCTCACGAACAAAACAGGATTTTCGTTTTCGTGGAAACCAGAAATAAAAAAAAAACTGAATTTTTCAATTATTCATTTATTCGAGAAGCCATAAGATGGAAGTTTGGGAAGGGGACTCTGGTGCAAAGGTGATCAAACGCCTTGGAGGTATCTAATGCAACGGGCAGGAATTCACTATATTTTTCGATAATTTTCCACCAAATATGTGAAACATAAGCAAGTAGGTTACCAGTTGATCTCTGAATTGAAAGCCAGTCGATCATTGATAATTCCTGAGCATTCGAGAACATTTCATTAGTTCAATATTGATGGCTTTTTCCACGACCTTCAGTTCGGCGGAAATATCCCGAATTTATAATTTTCTGTGGGGTTTCACCCTTTGAAATATGTGACAAAAAAATCATGCAAACTTATCTATGGAACTGTATACCGGGTGACAACGAGGTGAGGTACGCTCCCCAATGTTTCTATAGTTTTGAACATACAGATTTCAAATTTGGTATGTCACCATAGTACTTGAATACGCATATTTTGACCTCTCTACTGAAAATTCACCAATTCCGGTTTAACCGAAAATTACCCCAAACTTTTCTTTTTTCAAATGACAACCTGTACATATTTTTTCACTATCCGAAAGAGCACGCAATTTGTGATAACACTGTTCTTGAAAATTGAAAATCTGTTGTAAAATGGCGGAGATACAGTTGATTGTTCAGTCAAACAAAGTTGGACATGAAATTGAAACTTAAATCATCACAACTGACAAACGACATCAGAAGTTATCAGAGGAGGCTTCGAAGTGCGATACAGTTGAAAACTTAGTTTCTCGTGTAATTGCAGCTCCCACATAATCCAACAATTATCAAAAATTTACTAAAAACGGAATAGTACCCATAAAGAAATGCTCACAACTGCTATTTCTAAAATGGCAACATGTTCTTTTCACTTCGTCATGATAAAAAATGATTAATTATCAGATTACTCGTGTGAAAAATTTTGAAGAATTCCGAAAGAAATCGCAAATCGCCAGATGTTTTATCACGAGTGTTCTCAAAATTAAATTTTCTTCAACGAAGGCGGCCATGGACATAAAAAAGCGAACAAATAAGCAGCATTGTTTAAATAAGTGGAACAAACTTTGACTTCGTTAAAATAATATGAGCTTTCGTGTATTGCTTTCCTAATTATGTTCTAAGCCGCCTACGTTGAAAAACTTTCAATTGTAGGAACACTCATCATGTAACCTGATTTTATTTTCGTTTCCTTCAGGAATTCTTCAAAACTTTTCACGCGAGTAAACTAATAATTTATGATGAAATCAGAATTGGAATGGATTTAAAGGAGTAAGTGTTTTTTTAGGTTATTCTTGAATCGCAATTTACCATAAGTTTTTAAATAATTTGGAAATTCATTGTAAAATTTCACACCATCGAAATGAAAAAATTTCTTTCCAATGTTCGTCTTGATTTTGTTGACATATAAATTTTGAGCTTGTCTGGTCAAGTGATTATGTTGGTCATTATTGATTTTGAAACTTTAAGTGAAATGTTTCATGCTATTTTCAACAAAATGAATTAATGTGCATATTTTCAATTTGTATAGGGAATAGGGGAAAGTCGGGTAACTGTGCGCAGTTTTACCTTTTTGTGTAAAACTTGGTATAAAACATCTTCAAATATAAATTCCTATAGATCATTGTGAACTTTGATATTTTCTCCACGATTTGATTCGTTCAAATTTATTAAATACGAATATTTAAGATATTTTGAATATTTTATAAAAATCGGTTGCACTGCGCACATTTACCCCATACCTATGGGGTGAATATGCGCACTATTCGGGTGAATGTGCGCAGTGAAAATATTAGACATTTTACAGTACCTATATAAAAAAACTGTTATAAAAACAGAAGTTTAATTTCTTCGAACACAAACATTGACGAATAATCTAAAATAAGTAGTTAAAAAATACATTAAAAGTCACAGTTGTCACACATATAATTTTCAGGAGAGTCCAATCCAGTGCAGAGAGCATGAGCCCAGTTTGAACAACCAGTGCAGCGATACCATGTTTCAGTTTTGATTGGTGGCTCTCCACAGACAAGACATTGGTTTTCATCAACACCCGGAATGTCATCACACTCATTGTCATCACAAATTGAATCCCAAACAATTTGGTCCTCTTCGCTATCGCTGTCTTCAATTATCTTTTTTTTCGGGATTTTCTTCTTGCAGGATGACTTTTGGATATTTTTTTTAGCATTGCTTCGACGTTCTAGTTCATTTTGACGAATTTTTCTTCTATTTTCGGCTTCTGTCAACTCATCCTTATTGGGTGTGGCTGTGAGTATAACGCTTTTTTGTTTATTTTTTCTTTTCTGATTTCTAGTAGGAGGTTTGGCAATTGGAATTGGCGATAAGGATTCTGCAGTTATATGATTTTTCGATTCAGTCACTGCTTGTGAATTTTTAATTAGCAAAGGTTTTTTTTTTCTTACGATACTTTCAATTTCCATCAAATCAGCCATTTTACTACTTGTAGGCTGATCGTGATCTGGATTTGTTCGAGATGGATCATCAGGTAGTGGAACTGGAATTTCGTTTTCCTTTCCAGCTGCTGCTTCTTCACTCTCCAAAATAGGCATAAATTGAGAAGCGGGTTCGAAATCATCATCGGTAAATTTTTCTGGCTGATATGGATAAATCCCCGAGAAATTGAAACCAGATATGGCCTTGTCCATAGTCGCAACTTTCACGAATGCTTTTCCAAAAATTTCAGCTAAATCGTACATTCTAACTCGCTCCGCATTCCTCAAGAACAAGTCACACTCCTTATTATAAGCGGTTTTCAACGGTCCGAAGAAGCTGACATCCAGTGGTTGTAGACGATGGGATGTATGTGGTGGGAGAGTTAAAAGGACAATACCATGTTTTTTACACAGTTCGTAAATGGGTAGTGATATATGACTTGAGTGGTTGTCGAGAATAACGAGAACTGGCGCTTCTGGAGTTGGCTTAACTGATTTAACAAATTGCTTGAGCCATTCCAGAAATAATTCTTCGTTACTCCAACCTGATATCGAACAGTGATATGAGGCTCCTGTTGGACCATTCTTGGTCAGTAAATCTGTCATTCTCTTTCGAGGAAAAATGAACATTGGAGATATATATCTACCACTCGCATTGAAACAACATATTACCGTTACATTTTTTCCTCTCTTTCCTGATGTCTTGAAACCTAACTGTTTCACCCCTTTTGGAGCCAAACACTTTGCTGGTTTATGAACTACTATTACACCGGTTTCGTCAACATTATAGATGTTTTCTGCTGTGAACTTATTTTTATCATAGAGTTCTCCCAAATTTGAATAGAAAAGTTTTACATCCTCTTTGTTGAATGCCTTAATGCGGTTTACACTTGTTGGTTCTGGTTTTCTCAAAGAAATGACGGGGTGCCTTTCCATGAAGTTATAATACCAGTCTTTACCAGCAATTTTTCTGTCCTTATTGAATTTGTGCTTCACTCCATTCGCTTCCGCAAAGTCATATGCTAATTTTCGGAGTTTCATTGGAGAGAGACCATGAAACATTTTTGCCAGTCTCACAACATGTTGAACCAATTCCTGTTCATGTTGATCAGAAAAAGTAATAGAGCCACCCAAACGGAGATCCTTGAAACGTTCACCCTCCTCGAGTTTCATTTTTTTTCTAATTGTGGACTCCGGAATTCCATGTTCCCTGGCTGCAGCCCGTATAGAACATCCATTACTGATTTCATGAATCGCATTTTGTAATTCTTCCTTAGTCCATTTTCCCTTTTCTGTTTTTCTTTTATATTGCCTCGGCATCTATGAAAAAATAATTGCATTTAATATTATGTTCGTATGGGGTAACTGTGCGCGCGTACATTTACCCCCCTTCAATCGCGCACAGTTACCCGATTTAGTTTCTTGGGAAATGGCTTTGCCCAAATCTTTCATTATCAGTTTGCCAAATTCAATTCAAATAGTAAGATATTCTAAAAAAAATGCCCTTTCTACTGATTCAAAAATCATACAATAAAAGTAAAAACTATCTTACTTACCGCTTAAAATGTTTGGATCAAATTTTATATCACGCCACCATCGAAACAATGTCAACATACTGAGCGCACCCTATGTGAGATTTTCGTGAAACGTGAGCAAAATTTGCAGTTGGGCGCTTGAATGATAGATGTCACAAGACGTTTTCGAAGATATATTCAATGGCCTGTCTACAACATGGGTGCGCACAGTTCCCCGCTGCGCATATTCACCCGACTTTCCCCTATATATCCAGTAGCTTTCTTGGTTTATATAAGTTTACAGTTGGTTCTTGATAATAAAGTTTAAAAATACATTTAATAATTTTATTTTGTAGTTTTTTCAAAGGTTGAAGCAAATAGGTCGAAGCAATTACATGAGAACCTCAGTTTCCAACTGTATCGCACGATTGAACAATCAACTGTATCTTCGCCATTTATCAACCGATTTTCCATTTTGAAAAACAGTATTATCACAAATTGCGTACTCTTTTGGAACAATGGAAAAATATGTACAGGGTGACATTTGAAAAAAAAAAGTTTTGGGCACCTACTGTTGAAATGGAAGTAGTGAATTTTCAGTAGAGGCTTCAAAATATCCGTATTCAAGAACTATAGCAACACACCAAATTTGAAATCTGTATCTTCAAAACTATAGAAAAATTGGGGGGCGTACCTCACTTCGTGGTCACCCGGTATAGATGATTCATAAGCTTGATAGGTTCAAGAAAATAACTTATGTTCCCTGTTTTTTTTTAAATGGTATAAACATTTCAATTATGGTCCAGAACACTTTGGAATGTTGGACTCCAATAACAAAATGTCAACTCTACGATATGAAATGTAATTTATACAGGGTTCTCTTCAAATATTGACCAATACTTTTGCTAATATATGCTAATAAATTTGTGTCAATGAATAATGCTGTACCAAAAATTCTGATTGGACAAGACACTTGGTCACTATTAGTTAATAGAAGAATTGTCACTGGTCCCTGGAATGGTCCAGCACTAAGTAAAACCTTACTTGGTTGGGTATTACATGGTAATATAGATTCTAGATTTGGAAACAATAATTCTTCAAATCTTATTAGTTTTAT